>CM060111.1:21437747-22637747 GCA_030522415.1 Channallabes apus | reverse complement strand
AGTTCAGAGGCTCTGCTGTTCACACGGTGCTCATACGGAGTGCTTGTCTTTAGGGCGATCACGTCTGGGTGGACGCCAGGAACGGGGTCCCGGTAGGGGCTCGGGTCAAGGCGCTGGACGGCAGGCAGGTGCATCTGCTGGATGACGAGGGAAAGGTGAGAACGCGCGACTCTCTAATAATCCCTGGTTTACTTTAGATTTGACGTCGTCTGTACATGACACACCGTGACACTGCGCTATCAGAGGCTTGTACGTGCAGTAGGTCAAAGAGCGCGGCCCACTAATAATCTCAAAGTTTCACAACTTATCAGTTCTGTAGTTGCAAAACATCTTTACATTCAGCAGTTCTGATTTTATTTATAGACATTTAAATCGAGCTGATGTTCAGCGAGCGACTGCCGGAAAGTCATGAAACTCAACTCTGCTTTCTAATTTTCCTAAATAGGCTCAATGATGATGAATTGTAATTAGTGACAATTACTGAAAGAAAGATTGAAGAAGGCAATAAGGAAAAGATGGAAGAAAAGGGAAATAAAAAAGAGAAGCAAAAAGAAAGAAGGAACACGAGAATAGATTTTTCAGCTCACAACTTCTACAGAAAGAAAAATAATAAAGAAGAGAATGAAAAAGAGATAAGAAAAATAAATAAAGTGGACAAAAAGAATTTAAAAGAAAGGAAAAAACGACAAAGGAAGGTAGGAAAAGGAGACAAAGACAAGAAAAAGGAAATAATGAGGAAATGAAAAAAAGGAATAAAATAAAAAAGAAAAGGAAGAAAAGAAGGAAATTGATGAAACAAAGTAGGAAGAAATTAATAAAGGAGAAAAGGTAAGAAGAAGATGAATAAAAGAAGGAAGGAAAATATGAGGACAAGAATAAGGAAGAAAGGGGAAAAGAAGTAACGAAGAAAGAAAGGGATGAAAGAAGGGAAAGAAAAGAAACAGTGGAACATGAAGTCGTGTTGTGACCGCGTGAGTTCTCAGGACGTCAGAGGTTTTGTTCCTTACAGCCGTGCGCTTTGTCCCAACCTTCCCCAGTCTCCCTTAATAAGTTAACCAATAATAATATATTCCTGTTAATGTGAGAACGTTGCCATGATTACTGTTTCCCCTTCAGCACATGAACACACTGTGTCCCACGTTTTCTGTCTGCTTTTATATTTTATACTTTCACTGTTCTGTAAAAGGAGTTGTGTTGTTTTTGCCTCATGTTTCCTATAATAATATAATATTAATAATATAATATGTATCTAGTTGTGTAATAAACCCCAGTATAAAGTGTGTGTGTGTGTGTGTGGTAACAGTGTATTCTATAAAATTACTTTATTATTAGAGCTTTACTTCCTTGAGTGTGTATTATACGCAGTGCTATATGACCAGACTTTGTTTTATAAGCTGAATATTTAATATTCTGTACACAGTATGTGATATTTTGTTTATAAAAGTGTGTGTGTTACTTTAGTTTGATTTTATATGGAATTTAATATGTATTTTATTTTGCTAGTTTTGAACATTTGCTGCTTCAGGAGTAAGGGTGTATGTGTGTGTGTGTGTGTGTGTTTAGAGTATTTTGGATTCTGTACAAGGGCTGAAATATATAATCAGATTCCTGTACATTCTGTAATAGACGTTGCTACAATGTGTATTTGTTGTTACTGAATTTCTTTGAGCCGTGTGCTTTGTTATAATGCTGTTTATATTAAAATAATTGAGGATAAGGTGATGTGAAAATGCTAAAACATGAAGGTTTTCCTAAACCAGCACAGCCCTAAGTGTTTAGCCAATAAACGTTTTAAAAAATTTATTTATTTAAAGAATTTGCCAGACCTGCAGGGTATAAACCCACCTACCCCGGGGCTACAGTACACCGAGACGCCTCAGTACAGGCGTCACACCCAGCGCGGTTCTAAGACTACGAGTTCTCTCGGTCCAGGAGTGTTTCCATGGTGGTTCAGTGTTCAGCACCATCATCTCACACCTCCAGGGTCGGGGATTCAGATCTTGCCTCGGGTCTGTGTGCGTGTGCATGTTCTCTCCGTACATGGTGGGTTTCCTCCGGGTACTCAGGTTTCCTCCCATAGTCCTAAAACATGTGCTGTAGGCTGATTGGCATTTCCAAATTGCTTGTAATGGGCGATTGGATGTGAAAGTATACATGTTTGTGCGCTATGACAAGCTGGTGCCCCGTCCTAGATGTGTCCTGTATACCCTGTGTTCCATGGAATATGATCCCAGGCCTGTTGGACTAAAACACTTATACTATAGCAGCGGACGCACTGTTGTGTTTTTGTTGGTCTTTCGGCTGCTCCCGGCAAGGGGTCGCCACAGCGGAATATCCGGTCCGCACAACAACTTGGCACAGGTTTTACGCCGGATGCCCTTCCTGACGCAACCCTCCCATTTTATCCGGGCTTGGGACCGGCACTGCATCCAGTGGCTGGGGGGTTTGGGCACTGGCTGGGAATCGAACCTGGGCCGCATGGCAGGCGAATCACCTACCACTGAGCCACCAATGCCCTTGCGGACGCACTGTTGTGTACTAATTATAAATGTGGCCTTGAACCTCCAGGTACGAGGGTTCGGAACTCCCAGTGGTTGGTGGGTTTCCTCTGGGTTCTCCAGTTTCCTCCCACAGTCCAAAGACATACAGATTAGGCTAATTGGTGTTCGCAAATTGCTTGTAGTGTGTGTGTGCATTCGTACCCAGCAGTAGACTGGCACCGTGTCCAGGGTGTACCCGACCCTGTGCCCTGGGAGAGGCGCCAGGCTTCGCGTGACCCGGTACAGATAATGAATGGATGAACGGTATAGCGGCTATAAACACTCATTCCCTCACTAACGTCTCTTGAAGTGAACAAGACAAACCACAAAGTGTAAACTCTTCTGTCCTACAGATGTCGGAAAACGTAAAGTTACAGCTTTACCCCTGACTGTTAGGAAGCACTGACACTGGAGACTCCTTCCGTACAGTACATGTTAAATAAACACTTCACCAAAGAAAACGTCACCGTATCAGTGATTCTGTACATTCTTAAGCGATGTTTTATCCTGTGAGTAATTTTATGGTGTTTGTGCTGTGTTCAGGAGCGGTGCGTGTCTGAGAGCGAGCAGGCGTCTCTCAGGCTCATGCATCCCACGTCGGTGGAGGGAGTGGACGATATGATCAAACTGGGTGATCTGACCGAGGCAGGCGTGCTCAGGAACCTGCTGATCCGACACAGACAGGACATCATCTACGTAAGCACGATCCCGACCTTCCAGTTCACTGAGTTCATCAGGCGCTGCTCAGTTTTGTTACTTTACTACTCAAAGACTAGATGATTGTTTGGGTTCACTTAAAGTTCTTGAATTTAACCTTCTGAGACATACTGTAAGCCTGTGATAATGTTTGATTTGACTCAACTCAAAATGACTCAACCTGAAGAAAGTGATTCCTCCACTGAAATTAAGGGCCTTAGTGTTTAATCCTGAGCTTACTCAGTGCTCTGGGAAAATGCATCCAAGCTGCATCTAACTATTCCGATATGTGTTCCAGTTTATTCCAGCTGTTCTCCAAGACTGATTTCTTTTCTAATTGTATCTTTTATTCTGATTGCATTCCTAGTACAACAATATTCCAATTTTATTTCCACTGTATTTAGAGACTGAATTTATTTCAATTGCACACATTTACAGTATTCTGATTTTATATTCTATATTTTATTCTGAGGCTGATATTATTCCAGTTTTGTGCTCATTAACTACTAGATAATTAAGAACATACAGGGTGACTGACAGGAGTCGGACAGTTTTGAAAAACACAGCACTCTGTAAATTTTCAACTTTAAATAGATTTATTTTTGCGAAAATGTAGGTGAAGACATGCCATGTGAGTTACTTACTCAGTTATGGAAAATATGTCATCTAGATGGCGACCATCTTCTTCGATCCTTTTCTTGTTATGGTCCATCACTCGGGCCAACAGCTGTTGATTAATCGTGAGCACTTGTCAGATGGCATCCCACAATTCATGTAAATTAATGGGTTTGGGAGTGTACATGAGGCTCTTCAGGTACCCCTATGAGGCTCTTCAGGTACCCCTATAGGAAGAAATCACAGGATGAGAGGTCCGGAGACTTTGGGCTCCATGGAACATCCTCCAACATTGGATTCTCTACCAAATACCCCTCACCCCCTCCCATCATCAGCAGTTATAGGACTACCTGAGAATTAGAGAGATAATTATTTGTATTTTATATCAATTTTAATCCATTTTTTTTTATTTATATTGATTAATACTTTTATATTAATATGGGTTAATCAATTCTGATTTTATTCCGATTTTTATCTGAAGATGAGTATTTAGGTTTTATTCCAGTTGTAGTCCAAAGACCGATTGTATTTAAATTTTATTCAGATTTTATTTTAAGACTGATATTATTATTTAGGTTTTATTCCAACTGTATTTCAAAGAATGATTTTAATCATCCAAGACTCCAATAAAATTTTCCTTTTTCCTATTTGGAGACCAACAGTGGTTTGTTCTATTCTGAACGCATTCCAAAAAGAGTTTATAATATATGGCTTTATTCAAGGCTTCACTAAATTAACTCACGTCTGGCCTGTTTTCTGTTTCTCTTCGATCAGACGTACATCGGCTCGGTGTTGGTGGCTGTGAACCCGTATCAGCTGCTGCCCATCTACACCGGGGATCAGGTGCGTCTGTACCACGGGCGTCGTCTTGGTGAGCTGCCCCCCCATGTCTTCGCCATCGCAGACTGCTGCTACTACAACATGCAGAGAAACCAGCGTAACCAGTGCTGCATCATCAGGTAACCGGAGAATCGATTCTTTGATCTTGTCTTTGATGAACTTTGTTCATAACTCTTGTGGTTAAAAAAAAAAATCATAAAAGCATAAAGCAGGTGGTTTGGAGTGAAGGTGACAGATTTTACAGTGTCGGTCATTACACTCTCTCGCTGTCAGCATTTAGTTCAATACATCGTGATGTCATTCCACCCCTTAGGCCTCGCCCTTGGAATGCAAGGTTTATTTTATTTTAGGTTTTCACAAAGCAGTACATTTAGAAATAATTTGTCATTTTACATACACAGTTACATTATAAATTCAGTGGAGCTTTAATTACCAAAATGTCTTTCATGTTTGTGCTCCAGTGGAGAGTCGGGAGCAGGAAAGACAGAAAGTACGAAGCTGATCCTGCAGTTTCTGGCGGCGGTGAGCGGTCAGCACTCCTGGATAGAGCAGCAGATCCTGCAATCAAACCCTGTGCTAGAGGGTAAAGTGTGTGTGTTTTTTTTTATCACTTCCTGCTTCCGGGGATTGAAAATGTCACACTGTCATAAACATAATGAAGTTTCCCATAATTCACTTCCCAAAACATTTTGGTGTCAAGAAAGTCCAGCTGCCGTACTCTAGCGCCATAAAACGTTCATAAAATGTTCTTAGGTGTTTTACAACCTAAATTTAAATACACCAGCATTGTTCTGTTACAGTATGACCAGGACTAGATAGAAAACTTGTTGTATTATAACCTAAATTTAATTCAATTCAATTCAATTTTATTTGCATAGCGTTTTTTACCAATTGTCATTGTCGCCAAGCAGCTTTATTCAATAAATTGTAAATAATTATAACCATGAACTGATAAGTAATAATAATAATAATAATAATAATAATTATTATTATTATTATTATTATCATTACTACATAATTACTAATAAAATTAAGTAAGAATTTTATTACTAATAAAATTTAGCTATTCATTAGGCACGAGCCAACTAGAAAAATTTATGGGAACATTTCTAACAAATTCTTTTTGTAATATGTTTTTGTGTGATTTGTTCACCATGTAGCATTTTTAAATAGTTTAAACATTTCTTTATATAGAAATGAATTAGATATTTTTTTTTATAAAAACAGTGAACGGGTAAAAAAAAAAAAATCACAGCATATCACAGTCTGTTGAATTAAAGCATTATAGTTGTTTAGTAGGATTTAATCGTTATTTGTAATCAGTTGCATATTTATTATTATTATTAAACATTTTTCAAATAATAAATGAATAACTAATATTAAGTTCTAATCAATCGAAAATATATACTGTATTTGACATAATTTTAACAGGTTTATTTAAATCAATCAATCAATAAATACAGTATATAAATAAATAAATAAATAAATAAATAGTGTTCCAGCCTCGTGTTCAGCATTCCCGGAGATATGTTTTAGATTCTCTGAGATACCTCTCAGGAAGTAAGTGAGTAATGAAATGTGCATTCAAACAGGTCAATTTCTTATAAAATAAAAATATATTTAAACTTTGCTTCCTTAGAAACGTCTATCTAAGAACAACATCTTCATTAAAGTTTTACACCGTGAGTATTTATAAAGCTGAAAGCGAGAGACAAACACAAAGCAGCTGTGAGGACAGATGTTGAACTTTGAAGTCAAAAAGAAAATGTGACTAGCGTGGCAGCGTACAGCATTCTATAGACAAAACGAGCAAGTGTGGGTTCAGTGAGGAACATGCTGGGTGTGGAAACGTTGTAGTGAAATAAGAAACAAGTCATGTATATAAATGGATGTAAATCACAGATGAGCTCCTCATCACCTTGATGACTTTTACAGCTTTCGGAAACGCCAAAACAACACGTAACGACAACTCGAGCCGCTTCGGGAAATACATCGAGATCTTCTTTAATAAAGACGGTGTGATCGAAGGAGCGCACATAGAGCAGTACCTGCTGGAGAAGTCTCGCGTCTGCCATCAGGTGAGAACAAAAAATAAATAATAATTAAAAAATTACAACTATGAACTTTTAAATGAATGTGACTCCAGGGCCCGTATTAAGTCCCAGAGTCACTCGTAGGAATTGAGCTCAAAGTTCATTTAGTACTGAAAATATTCCTAGCTTAGACTCAGACATGAACGTTCTTTATGAAGCCTCCTTTTATTAGTGTGACATCACTGTTTACGACACTGATGGACGCTGCATGTTATAGTGGGTGTTTTGACAGGGTGTTGTAGTTTTAAATGGTGGAAAAGCGAAATGAAATCAGTTGCAGTTGTGTGAAAGCTTTATGCACATGGACAAAGCGTATAGACAAAATTCTGCTCTTATGTCTAAAGATAAATTTTATTAGATGGTGATTTGTGAAAGCATCGGTGCCACGTGTCAGTTTGCCGTATGGCCTCTGAGGAGCGTGAAACACGAGGGTATGCCGTGTTAATGAAGTGATACTATTTGTATATTAAATGTATATATAAATACAATTATTTGATGCCCACAGCCCCATTAATACATCTTGTTTTGTTTTGTTTATTTCATGCTGCGTGATGGATAAATGTACGAATCGCCACCTGATCTGTGCTGCTGTAAAACCATTTTTCCGACACTGTCGCTGTGTTTCAAAGCTGCATCTTTACTGTTACTAAAAACATGTACAGTATCAGTCACCTGCGGAGAAACATACAGAATGTTCACTAATGGATCAGATAAACAACATGCAATGTTGAAAAAAAAAGAAAAAAATCTTTTGTCCAAATATACCTTTTATGAGATCCGTGTCACTCAATGTTACTAAATTGTCTCTCCTCCGTGCACGTTTCTGCCTGAACACTATTTCCTCTCTACTAATCACCAGTTTACAGAGTTCAGCTCTTTTACATTTTGCTGGAGATGGGAGTGATTTCCTATTTTTAAAATATTGATAAATAGCTTTTACTTCTACTCCTGAAAGTAGGACCACAAGGTGGAGTGATCACTTAGGAGTTATTTCCTACTCTGAGGGTGCTTTCACACCTATAGTTCGATTGCTTTAGTCCGCACCAGTCAGAAAAATGTTAAATGTAGTAACCAGACGTGGGTACGGTTTGCTTTCACATACAGTATGCAGAGTTCTAAACGAACCAAAATAGACCGCGAAGCCCATCGGCACCGGAAACAGACTATTTTCAGAAAATCGCGCCACTTTCAATAATCAAGGAGGAACAGCTTTGCTTTGCGCTCATGGCGCTGATCCTCGCGCACAACATTGTACGTGCAAATCATTATTTTCAGATAATTTATTTCGAACACGATTCGCGGCTGCGATTCCAAACCAGCTTCCTGGTTTATTCACCTCGCCGACGGTGCATTGCGCGCCACTTCAGGGAGAAGAGACGTGCTCTCCTCCTGAATGATCATTTTGTTATTAGCCGGCGATCTTCCTGCAGATCCATCAGGTAATCCGTTGGCCGATCGAAACAGCCCAGCCACACATTTTAATGTCTTTAATGTGTCTTTAATCTTAAATCTTTAAAATGTCTTTAATCTTTAATGTGAATACAGAGAGGCACTTAATTTCTTCGGCACTCCACGTTTCTCCGCGGTTTGATTTCATCGCGAGTCAATAGCTTGAAAAATTTCAAGAAGTGAAAAGAATTTTACTCATAACCCCGTATGTCTTATACCCAAAGTGCATTAAACTATACCATTTCATCAGATTTGGTTTGGTTGCTTTCACACCAGATGAACTGTACCAAAGTAGAGCGGATAAAGCGGCCCGAGACCACCCCTTCAGGCAGGTCTCGGATCGATTGATTTGGTGCGCACCAAAGTACCGAGATCGCATTCACATCAACACAAACGAACTGAACCAAGGGACCAAACACGTTTGGTGCGCACCAAATGCTGTAGGTGTGAAAGCACCCTGAGACGATCAGTAAATATTTGCTACGATCTGTTTTAATTTAATGACTAAAGATTCCCTGTCTTGTTTTCTCCACAGGCGCGAATGGAAAGGAACTACCACATTTTTTACTGCCTTCTGTCAGGGATGTCTAAAGAGCATAAAAATGTGCTTTTACTCGGTGATGCGACAGAATTCAACTATCTCACTGAGGTTCGGACATCTGACCATCTCTACAAGTCATTTTATACTACATGGCATCAATCAGGCTTAGGGGTTAGAGGTAGGATTATGGGTTAGAGTGACAGGTTTGAGTCAGAAATTTGTGTTAGAGATTAAGATTAGGGATTCATTTTAGGGGTTAAAAGTTAGGTTTAGAAATAGGGGTTTGGCTTCGAGGTTTGGGTTAGCATTATGGGTTAGGGTTAACTTAGTGAAAGCTGCTGTGTATGTTTAGTTAAGCTAACGTTAGCTTATTAACTCATACAAAAAAAAAGTGTTTTCAATTAGTTTCTTTTATTCAAATTATGTAGCTTTTGTATTTAATTTATTGTAGAAATTAAATTTATTTCAACTAATAACCTAAGCTCACCAACACTAGCATTCAAACCAAACTTATTAAGTACTAATGCTAGGTTTTGGTTAAAGCTAGTTAACTAGCTAACATTATATAAAATAAGCAAAATGCTATTATTGTCAACCATATATAGATACTGTATATAATATGTAAAATATATATATATATATATTGTTAGTTATTGTTATATCTCAGTAAAAAAGGATGAAATGTTATGTTAATAGATACATTGTTTCCGAATCTTTAAAGGAATGATGTATTTAGAATCATTATTTGGCTGCAATATCACCAAGATTTGGATATTTAACCTAAATAGCTACGTAGGTAGCTAGCTTGTTTGTTTGTTTGTTTGTATAACCAGCTACTATAATGCTGTAATATAATTATAATAATTGCTAAAAATAATATGATCAAGTGTATATAGTTGTAACTTGTCCAAATGATCGTTATATTCTTATTTTTTTTATTTTGTAATCTCCTCAGGGAAGCTGCTTCACATGCGATGGAAGGGACGACGCCGAGGAGTTCGAGCGCGTTCGCACAGCCCTCAAAGTCCTCACCTTTTCCGACAGGGAATGCTGGGATATATTTAAACTGCTAGCAGCCATTCTTCACCTGGGCAACATTAAATTTGAAGGTGAGTAAAGCGGGTCACAATGCTGATTCGACACATCAAAATACTTTATTCTGGATGGCAGCATGTTCACCCATGTGATGTTTGTTTGTTTGTTTGTCATCTCTTTTTTAGGCGGCACAGTGAACTACATGGACGCATGTGAAGTTATATTGTCGGACCATTTCACAGCCGCTGCTAAGCTGTTAGAGGTAATGCGTGGGTGTAAATTAAATTAATGAATGTGTTTATTTATTTTAATTGTAAATTATTAAAATTAAGTTAGATACAATATGAATTTCAGAGAAATTTCAGAGAAATTTCATTCATTCGTCTCATTATTATCTGCACATTTTTCTCACACATCCACACTTCCAATTATTTTCTTTTCTATAATTATTATTATTATTTGTTTTTATTTATTTATTTTCTATTATAATTTTATTTATTTATTATTTTATATATAATTATTCTATATATATATATATATATATATATATATATATTTTTTTTTTTTTTTTTTTTTTTTTTTTTTTTAATTATTATTTTTTTTTTTGGTTAAATTTCTTTAATTTTTGTGAAGCTGCTTTGAGACAATGACCATTGTTAAAAGCGCTATATAAATAAAATTGAATTGAATTGAATTGAATTACTTTGATCAATCATGCGCTTCTTGATTTGATGCTGAGAGTAACGTGATCACAAATGAGCTGTGGAATTGTGGGTAAAAGTCTCCCCTGCTTGGTCTCAGTGCGCGTGCGTCAAGTTAACACCCGTGCACACGTGTACTGTTTACTATAACACTGTGACCACGTGTGTGTGTGCGTAAAAATTATTTTATCTTGTGTGATTTTCCTTGTTAAAGATCCTGTTTCTCTCTCTCTTTCAAAAAACACTGATTCCGTTAGTGTGTGTGTGTTTCTCCCCCATTCTCCTCTCGCCTTCAAACACAAACACACACACACACGGCGTGTGCTCACACAAACACTAATGGAAACACTTATCTGTTGGGATTTATTTTTACTGTTTTCAAAGGTAAAGTGCCGGTTAATTTATTTTATATTTTGTATAAATACTTTTCATATGAGTATTTTTGGGTTGTGGAACGAATAATCAAAGTTATAATTTTTTCTTATGAGGAAATTTGTTACATTTTTGGATATACGAGTGGTTTCATATACGAGCATGTTTCCGTGGGTCCACCGTATTTTAATCTGTTTTAATTTCATTTCATTTTTATTTGTCTTCTTGGTGTTTCCCGGTGGTGGACATTCACTGTGTTGCATTACTGCCACCTTCTGACCTTCATCTCCCTCACCTTCCCTTCAGTTTATTTCCTTTTCTAGAAATCCATATATATATATATATATATATATATATATATATATATATATATATATATTATTATTTATTATTATTTATTTTTTTATTATAAGGTTTTATAAGCGGTTCCTCACCTTTCGTAACCAAAACTCTGTTGCACTAATGTGTTATACAATCTACATTTCCATTCTTCTCTGCAGGTTGATAAAGAACATCTGGAAGTGAGTCTGACTTCTCACACTATTGTGACCAAACAAGAGCAACTGACAAAACCTCTAAGTGCAGAACAGGCTCTGGACTGCAGGGACGCTCTGGCCAAGGTCTGATTATTTTAACACCCCTACAGACCAGTTACACCAGTTACACCTCAGCTATGTTGAATTCTGGACCTGGATTCGACCAAAAATTATTCATTCATTTTTGTATATAAATTAAAAAAATTCTGTATACAGTGTAGGAACAAAGGAACATGTACAGCTCATTCTTTACACAATTAAATTAAAAATAGATTAAATGTTTCCCTAGAAATAAGCACATGTTTCTGTAACATGTATGGAAGGAGTCTCCAGTGTCAGGGCTTTGTAACAGCTAGAGATAAAGCTTTAACTTTAAGGTTAGTGACATTTTCAGATCAAAGGCGTTTACTCTTATTTGCAGTTTCTCAGTAACGTGACACTCTGTGATTATTTTTATTATTATTATTCAAAGGAGAGAGAAAGTGAGAATGAGGGATGGGTGTTTGTAGCTGCTATAATGGCCGTGCAAACAGGAGCTTTTGTCACTGATGTTCCACATGATGTAATGTAAATAGAAACAAATAAAAAGAAAGATCGGGGTAAATAAATAAACAAAAACAAATAATATAGTGGAAATGGCGTTGGTATAAGAGCACTTCAAGTTCAAGTTCAAGTAGGCTTTATTGTCACTTCAACCATATACAGTTAGTACACAGTGAAATGAAACAACGTTCCTCCAGGACCAAGGTGCTACATGCAACATAAATCTACAACATAAATCTGATTGGCCAGTGTTTTTCACTCACCAATCAACATAACATACAGATACTTTGGAAAATAGCAGAAAAGAAATTGAAAAAGAACGAGACTTGAAATTTGTTATTAATTGGATTATTTGTTCGTCTGATTCAGGCTGTCTACACCAAACTGTTCATGTGGATTTTTAGGAAAATGAACGGCACCATCCATACACAGCAGACAAACAGCTCGTACACACAGAGGTCCATCGGCCTGCTGGATATATTCGGCTTCGAGAACTTTAAAGTGAACAGGTACAACCAGAAAGTGCCACCGAATAAAGTACACACATCAGGTTTAAATAAATAAATGAATGAATAAATAATTACACACATTCCGGCGTGCAATGTTGTGGTGTGTGTGTGTGTGTGTGTGTGTGTGTGTGTGTGTGTGTGTGTGTTCGTGTCCAGTTTCGAGCAGCTGTGCATCAACTACGCTAACGAGCAGCTGCAGCAGTTCTTCGTGGAGCACATCTTCAAGCTGGAGCAGGAGGAGTATCTCAAAGAGGGAGTCAAGTGGAAGAACATCTCCTACAGCGATAACCAGCACACACTCGACCTGCTGGCGTCACAGCCGCTCAACCTGCTGTCTCTGATCGACGAGGAGACACACTTCCCCAAGGTTGCAAAAACAAAAAGAGCGTTTGATTGAAGGCACAAAATGAAACAAATGAAGAAGATGAAATGAAATGAAAAATTAAGAGCAGGAAGTGGATGATGATGATGATGTGATTTAGTTTATTATTGATTCTGTTCAGGGAACAGACAAGTCCATGGTGGAGAAAATGAACAACCATCACAGCAGCAGCCAGATCTACGTCCAACCCAAGGCCAACCACATCCTGGAGTTCGGGGTCCGACATTTTGCCGGCGTGGTGCACTACGACTGTAAAGGTACCGCGTGTTACAGAGTCAGTCCTCAGTTTTACAAATGCTTTTATTTTAGTAGACCTTCCTAGGGCCTTTCTAACCCTCTTCTGATTTTCCTGTACATGCTTCATTCTCCTTCTGAAAGGTGTCGGCTTGTTTGTTTTTCCCACGTCTGTACTGCATCGTAGACACAGGTCTGGGGATGTCTCCCATTTTTTCATAATTAAAAAACCTAATTCTGGATTTTAAAAAAAATCTAGATAATAATCTGATTGTTCACACATTCCATTTTTGCTCTAATCTATTTTTCTACTGGCTGGAACTTTCACATTCTGCTTAGATTTTGCCTCTCATTATGACCTCATATAAGAAGAGCCCCTTCCCTGGTTTACTGTTCAGCTTTGCTGTTCTCTAGAGGAGCGTGGCTCAGCAGTAGCTCATTTGCATAGACACAGAAATGGTGTGTGTGGAAGAGGAGTAAAACAGAGGGAGATTGAAGTATAAAGACTGCATTATCTAAGGGGTGTTTGAACTGGGGCATTAACACACACACACACACACACACACACTTGGGGAGAGCTCTGATAAGAGCTGTGATAATAACTTGATAAAGAAACAGTAAAATATGGGACCTTTAATCCACAGGGTTTCTGGAGAAAAACCGGGATGTGTTGAGTTTGGACAACATCACGCTGATTCAGAAATCTTCCAGCAAGATGCTGAAGCTGATCTTTGAGACGGAGCTGAACACCTGCAGAGCTTTACCCGTTACCAACAACAACAACAACAACCACCACCGCAGGGTCATCATCAAGCAGAAGAAACCCACACGGGTACGTTCTGGTGGATCATCATCACTTTAACCCACTGTAAATATGCCTCAGTCTAAGCACACACACACCCATACACACACTCTCTCTCTCTGTGTGTGTGTGTGTGTGTGTGTGTGTTTGTCAGCCGTTACAGCAGGGGAGCGAGCAGCGCAGGCAGATCTCCACCCTCAGCGGGCAGTTCAGGCAGTCGCTGGACTCTCTGATGAAGGCTCTGTCTCTGTGCCAGCCTTTCTTCATACGCTGCTTCAAACCCAACGACAACAAGCTCTCTATGGTAGATACTGAGACTGACTCCATTCCTGTACAGTGCCTTGCTTAAGTATTGACACCCCTCTGATTTGTGTGCATCTTGCTGCCTAAAGTTAAAATACATTTTTGGGAATTTTATATTTAAAAAATGGAGAACATCATGTACACAAAGATGCTAAATTATTTACAACAAAACAAATATTCCATAAATTTTAATCACTTCGGTGCAAGTGATTTTTTTAAATATAATTAAAAAATATATATTTTAATAAATGAATGAATTAAGTCAATATGTCTGTGAAGATTCTGTCATCCAGATGAGCGGTTACCTGGGAGTTGAGTCAAGTCAACCTGTTTCTTTCTTATGTAGTAAATTTCAACATTATTAATATTAGTAGTAGCACAATTTATAAACAGAGGACATATAACATGCTCTACAAAGAGGGAAATAAGTTACAACAAATAAGTACATTAAATATGATCATAAAAGACAATAATGCAGCTGTTCAACCTGAATTTTTTATTCATTTATTGAAGATTTAAGAATAAATAAATAATTGTAAAAAATTTAATTTAATTAAATAAAAAAATCTGAAACTAAAAAGGCAAAAATGTTCAATAATCTAAATATAAATAAGAAAAGAAAAGTTATGACAAATATATAAAAGACAAGAACAATAGGTTAAATTATAAAAATAGGTTAAATAATAAAGAAACAAAATTAAAAGTATTAATAAAAGAGAGAAATAAAAAAAATATTGGTACAACGTAAAAACTTTAATGAATTTATTGACATTTTCCAAAAAAATTTATAACATTAAATCCATAAATGAAATCAAAAATTAAATTAAATGTAATTAAATGAAATTAAAAAGTCCACCTGCAACAATTTTACAAATTATTTATGTTGCGTAAATAATCACACCTTACATACTGTAGACACCGGTGACTTTTTACTTCACTCTATGAGTAATTTAATAAAAACACTGGCAGGATAACGTGAAATGAATCCTTAAGTAAAGTGACAAGATAGTAAATAAATAAATAAAAACACTTTTCGACTTAAGTCAGTTGCTAAATTTACTCACTGTAACAGTAATGTTAGCTCTATTAGCTCAGTAGCGAACGATTGCCACCAGAAGCCCCATAATGTGACGGATGAAGTCCACCAGTGTGTTAAAGTGTTGCACAAACTCTTTATTGTCTTTCAGTTGATAACGCAATGGTAGAGCTTCAGGTCGAGGTTTATTTTCTTGGTGAAATTGTCCAAGAACATCGAGTTTATTTTTTCTTTATTCTACTATCTTTATATCCGTATTGTTCAAGTCGGTGTGTATTTGTAAAGTCTGTAAATCTGCTGTGTGTGTGTGTGTGTGTGTGCCGCAGGTGTTCGACCGGGATCTGTGCATGGAGCAGCTGCGTTACTCAGGCGTCCTGGAGACCATTAAAATCCGCAGACTGGGATACCCGATCCAGCACAGGTTCAAGGAGTTCCTGGGACGCTATCGAGTTTTACTGAAGTCGACCGAGTGCGATCCCAGCAAGGTGCGGAGAATAATCACTGTGTGCTGCAGGAAGGTTATTTCACTGCTGTAAATGCTGACCTGGTGTGTGTGTGTGTGTGTGTGTTTAACAGGAGTCTGTTTCTAACTGCTGTGTCGCCATCTGCAGAGCGATCATTAAAAGCCAAGACGACTGGAGGATCGGCAAGACTAAGATCTTTCTCAAGGTGAGCGCAGCAGTTTAAACCTTTTAAATCTATTTTTACATTATTATTGTTATTATTATAATAAGCTTATCTATTTTTTTTAATTAAACATTTTTAGAAGAAGCCATACTTTTACTTGTTTTAAATTTTTTACCTAACTTAAATAGGACATAATGAAATTAATTATTACTATTAAATTAAACAGTTAAATTTTCAGTTTGATTTATAATGTATTTTTATTGACGCAGCATCTTGTATCAGTAACTATTTTACATTGTAAATTAAGGAATGTGAACTCGAGGCACACGAGTGTTAAGTTTTGCAGAGTGATCTTTCATTCCAGCTTTGTCTTTCCTCAGGATGAACACGACTCATTTCTG
The DNA here is from genome assembly GCA_030522415.1 of Channallabes apus. NCBI lineage: Eukaryota > Metazoa > Chordata > Actinopteri > Siluriformes > Clariidae > Channallabes > Channallabes apus. Next base: position 22,621,492 of record CM060111.1, on the reverse strand, counting down.
GAGATGGAGAGAGAGCGAGAACTCAACAGGAAAGCACTCATCATCCAGAGAGTGATGCTCGGCCACAGAGACAGGTGACTCAACTCCACCTCAACTCAAACACGAAGCCTACTCTACCTCTCAACTCTAACTCAATATGAACTTTAATTCAAGAGTTAACTCAACCTCGATTCTAACTCTATTTCAAACTTGACTCCAACTCAACTCTAACTCAACTTTAACTCAACTCTAACTCAAATCTAACTCGTAATCAACTCGAACTCAACTTATACTCGTCCTTTACCCTAATTTAATTCTAACTTTAAATCAACTCTTTAGCTAACATGATTCTAACACAATGCCAACACTAATTCAACTCAACACAACTCACAACTCTAACAGATTTGACTCTTAATTCTTATTCAATTCTCATTCTAATGCCAATTCAACCCCAACTCTAACTAAACTCAGCCCTGACTCTAACCAAAATTCAATGCTAATACAGGTCATCTCTAACACAACTCTTACTGTAACTCAAACCTGAATTAATCTCAACTCAACTTTATCTGAGCTCTAATTTTAACATCAACTATACTTTAACTGAATGAAGATCTCTAACTTTAAACCAAACTCTCTGTATAAAGCAATAACTTTGTCCCCCGAGCTAACACTTCTAATGTCCATACTTCCATTTGGCCTAAGTCACCTTTAGGAACACCTGATGTATAAGTTCTGGGGGTAATGATGTGATAAAGACTTATTTTTTATCAGTATTTGCTGAGCCACTGAGGAATTTTGTTCTTGTACAGTATCAGGACCAAATATCAAATCCTAAAGATTATAAATTACATTAGTGAGTTAGAGTTTCATTTAGCTTATTTTGTAATTTTAATTAGCTGTATCTATTAGAATATTAGGCCACACCCCATTTGACAGGTTGAGGCACACTGGATCACATTTTCATTTTATCTGGATGTTGCCGGATGTTAATTAGAAACCTGTGGTGTTGCTTTCGTCTGTAGGAAGAATTTTATCAGGAAAAGAGGTGCAGCTGTGACTGTGCAGAGATCTTGGCGCTCTTATAAAGAACAGAAAGAGATTAAGATAGTAAGTGACTATTAAATTCATTGTTGGTGTTCCATTCGTATGCTGTAGATTGTCTCTAACAGTGATTCCCTGTCCTCTGACAGCTGCGTCAGGGTCTGATGCGTCTCCAGGCACTGGTACGTGCTAGGAAGGGGTTGCTGCAGTACCAACGCGAACGAGCCGCTGCTGTCACGCTGCAGAAACAAACACGCCGTTACCTCGCTGCCAAAGACTTGAAGCGTAAACAGAATGCTGCCGTAGTGCTGCTGCAGGCCCAAACCAGAGGCCTGATCGCCAGGAGACGACTCAAAGACCTTAAAGATGATGTAAGACATGGATACACACACGCAACATTCATTATAATTAGACAATAACAAATAACATATTGGATGTGGTTATAATAATGCGCAATAAGTAGCTTTATACTAAATGTTAACGATGTGTATCGTATCATCAGCAGTAATCTCTGGAATAGACACACAGTTGGGGTTCACTAAAGGTAGTAAACAATGTTTAGTAAAAAATATTTTTATTTACACCATCAGCCAATCAGGATGTGTTCAGTATCATGTGCCTATCAAGTTACTATAGTTAATAAAGATGCATATGCGTTTTAATTAATGCATATTTTATTGTATATTTTTCGCTTGTTTTGGAAAAACAAGACAAAAAGTTCTTGCCAGATTTACAAAAGTTCATTTATTTTCTTTATTCTCATGTGTGAGTTTTAATAGCTGTAGTAAGTGGGGGGGGGGAAAACATGTATGTTCGTGGAACAGATTCGCCTTTAGCCACGCCCCCAAAACTCCATCTAAGGCTAATCTTACAGAGCCCTGAATGTGAAAGAGCACCTTCTACTCAATCCTCCAGTAATACAGCTCAGTCCAGCTCAGCTATCATGGACACACACACACTGTGCTTTTCCACAATCGCAAACATTTGGCTAAAGTGTCCTGAATTTTAATTTTTGACAGTTCTTTGGTTACTTGCCTCTGCGACATCACATGACCTACGCATTAGCTACAACATTTTACAAGGTACTTACAAATCGTCTAAAACACAGCTACAACACCACTAAAGGACTGTCATGATTTATTTCCAACTGTTACTAAGAACATACCACACCTCATGCTTAGCTATGAATTATCAAGACTCATCAAGAACTGCTACTATTCCACTTGAACCTCTGATGACTGGTCAAGACTCATCTCATCTCATCTTCAACACCACTTTATCCCAGTTTTGTGGGACTGTGGGAGGAAACCCACCAAACATGGGGAGAACATGCAAACTCCATGCACACAGAGACGGCAATCGAGCCTGGCCGGGAATCGAACCCGGACCCTGGAGGTGCAAGGCGACAGTGATAACCACTACACCACCAAGACTTCTCATGATTCTTTATTGATGGATTGTATAAACGACGGCCCAGATTCAAATTCTAATTCTAATTTTATTTGTCACATACACAGTCATACACAGTACGATATGCAGTGAAATACTTATACCACCGCCAGTGACCTTCAAAATTTTAAAACCAATTAACAAGAAATACAGTAAGAAAGAGAAATAGAAAAGAAGCAAGAAATAAATAAATAGCTTAACTATAAGAAGTAGAACAAAATGTAAAAATGTTAAAAAATATATAATATCTGTACAAGACAAACGAAATTTAAATGCAAATAAAAAGTGGAATGAATGAAAAATGTCATTGATGTTAAAATGGAGTCCAGGTAGTTATTGGAGACTCGGGTAGACTTGTAGAAAGGTCCAGTCCTGAACTATCGAATTGTCAAGTCCTCAGAGAAACAGCTGCCAACACCAGTTGAGGCCAGAACCGTCTTCTAGGTAGAGAGAATCATCCCCAGACACAAGACGCATCCCAAAGAGACACACGGGGCATCCATGCGACGAGACCTCCAACCAGAAGCGGGGCACCAGGATGGATCAGACAGGTCCGGAGGGCAGAGGGAGTCTGGATCTCTGGCAACTCTGGAACGACATGTGTAGCTCGACAGAGAGAGAGAGAGAGAGAGAGAGAGTGAAAGGGGGAGACAGGGGGAGAGAGGGAAGAGAAAGAGGGGGAGAAAGAGAAGAAGAGGTGAATAATAATAACAGATGAATAATGTCCAGTCGGCACGGTGTAGTGGTTAGCACTGTCGCCTTGCACCTCCAGGGTCTGGGTTCGATTCCCCGGCCAGGCTCGATTCCCGTCTCTGTGTGCATGGAGTTTACATGTTCTCCCCGTGCTTGGTGGGTTTCCTCCGGGTACTCCGGTTTCCTCCCACAGTCCAAAGACATGCAGGTTAGCTAATTGGCGTTTCCAAATTGACCGTAGTGTGTGAATGAGTGTGTGAATGTGCGTATGAGTGTGTGCCCTGCGATGGATTGGCACCCTGTCCAGGGTGTACCCCGCCTTGTGCCCTAAGCCTCCTGGGATAGGCTCCAGGTCCCCTGCGACCCTGAATAGAAGGATAAAGCGGTATAGAAGATGAATGAATGAATGAATAATGTCCATAAGTGTCCATTTCTGTGCATTGTTGCAAAAACGCGGAGATGATTAGTCCTGTGTGTTAATCTGATTGAGAGTTCGTATCGCCTGCGGGAAGAAGCTCCTCCTCAGTCTCTATATGTTGGCCTTCAGGGAGCCGAAGCGCTTTCCTGAGAACAGTCCATTGTTGGGGTGGCTGAGGTCCTTCACCATCTTCCTGGCCTTGGTCCAGCACCGCTTGCTGTAGATCGAGTGCAGGTCCCTTCAGTTGTTCATTTCAGCTGTAACCTGGATAGCCCTGTTTTGTGCGCCTGTGGCCCCGAAGTTTTGAACTTTTTTTTCTTATTCATTTTTAGGATTTCTCCTGCGCTTAATTGCATTTTACTGAACCCTGACAAACCTTTTGGCAAATTCCCTAATGATTTTTTTTTTTACGATTTTTACAGATGCCGTTACAGTTGTTCTAACTAAACAGTTAGTTTTTTTGTCTTCATTTATTTACTTGATTTTTAAACCTTGTAACACAAGTTAAAGATGCCCTGTAATACTGCCCAATCCATTTCCAAAATAAAGTACCCTACCAATGCACATAAAGGCAGATCCATCCTCATCTTCATGGTGCTACATTTCTGTTCTTTTTCTCCTAAAATAACAGCACATTTACAGATAAGGGTGTCTCCTACTGATTCTTATTTTGGCACTGGTTTATTCTCAGTTTATTTCATCTGCCTTTTCTGTGACTTGGTCCCTCTTGGTGTTATTTAAGGCATTCTCGTCAGCTCGGGAAGATCAGGAACGTCAGGAACATCAGCATTGGGATCTCGCAAATGTGGAGCTCCAGCACAAGACCATCTTCCAAACAGATGAGACTCAAATTAAACAAGAGGAGAAAAAGAGTGAAGAGGAAATGGTGGAAGACATGTTCCGGTTCCTTCCCAAGTCTACAGAAAGACAGGAGGTGCTAAGGGAAAGCGTCACACGGGTAAGACCTCAGGTGAACCAGGAACAAGGAAACGTCTGGAAAAGTGATAATGTAATAAATCATATAATCTTATTTTGGATCTTAGTGGCCATGAGGTCACAGCTCAACCTCGAGGTTCCAGCGTTTGGTGATAAACTTCTCACACATTCACAGCTTAAAAAGTGAATGCATTAGTAGAATACGAGGTTTAATTCATAGGGTTCTTGCTAAAAATGATTATAACAGAAAATCTAACATTATGATGGAAGTTGACGGTTTTATTGCTCCAACAGTTATAAACATGTAAAGGAGCAGTTGTGTGAATGTTCTCCTTATTGGTTTCCTTTCTACAGGAAGAACGAATTGTAGAGCCAAAGAAGGATAAAGTGACAGCGGAAGCTGTGCAGATTGTAGTAACTCCAGTAACTGCAAACGACAATAACTCTGACGAAGTGGAAGAAAAGAAAGAAGAGGAGGACGAGGATGAGGATGATGAGGATTATGATGATTATGATGATGAGTTCTCGTTCCCCAAGTTCGCTTCCATGCATTTCCAGCACTCTGCTACTCACACGTACATCCAGCAGAGACTGAAGAGGCCGCTGCTTTACCACGAGGACGAAGGAGAGGCGCTGGTGCGCGGCGCTTTATTGTTATTATTATTCTTTCACGCTTTGTCTATTCATTATTCTTTTGATCTCTCGTCCTTTCCTCCTCTACGCAGGCGTGTCTGACTGTTTGGTGGATCATTTTGAGATTCATGGGTGATATTTCCGAGCAGAGGACGGCTCGCATGTCTCTAACCGCGGACCTCATCCAGCATCACCTGGGTCAGCGCCAGGGCCGGCGTCTCAGCCACTTTGTTGGTTTGGATCAGGTGAAAATCTGACAGGGATGATTTTGTTGCTCCCACAAATATAAAATTGAACAGTATATCTTATAGTGTGTGTGACGCTTATTAACTTACTGTTGTGGTCTACAGAAAATCCTGCGTAAAAAACAAAAACAGAACAACAAGAGGAAACACTCCACCATTATGGAGGAGGTTAGGAATTCCTGCACAGGACACACAGAAAATTTCACAGCATTATTATAGTTTTATACCGTATTAAAAAAGAAGCAGAACATTTCCGCTCGCGGTGTGTCATGGTTTTTCAGCCAAATGTTGAGCGTATGTCTCGTGCCGCAGGGACCCATGGAGGACATCACTGAAGAAGACGACATTATGATTGGAGAGGGACCGAGTTTGGATCGTCCTATGACCACCTTGGAGAAATTACACATCATTGTAGGATACGGCTTACGCAGACCTCATATTCGGTACACTAGGTTTTTAATTTTAAGGATATATAATGTTTTGTTTTCTTGTAAGGCGTCTTTGCAGGTGAAAACCGTAAACCTTTTCTGCCGTGTGTTTCAGAGATGAGATCTACTGTCAGATACTTAAGCAGCTGTCGAAGAACACGGACCGGATGAGCCGAAGGAAAGGCTGGATACTTCTCTCTATATGTCTCGGGATTTTCCCTCCGACTGAGCTCCTGATTCCGGTAAGAACACACCGAACAATCATACACATACTCCGCTCTATTGTATTCTTTTCAGGTAATTTCTTGGATCAGTTTGCTATTGTGCTTCATTCTGTCTTTTTTTCCAATTTTATTGTCCAAATTAAATTTATTGTGTTGTATAACTGCTGATCATATAGTTGAGAGTGAGAGTAGGTCTGTACAGTCCGCAGTACTGAGGAGAGAGCAGCTGCCTGACAAAACCCACATTCACACCCAGTCACAGAAACACTTTCAGCATCTGATAATGTTATGTCATCTTAAACAACACGCCGTCTCTGCACCAATCACTTCTAAGTCGTTACAAAATGGCTACAAAGCTAACTGGCTCCTGACACAAGCGTGAATCCCAAATCCCTCACTAAGCCCTGATCAAGGGCACTACTTGGTGTGTGGAACAAGGGACTGTACACCCTACATAGCGCACTAACTTTCCATTTAACTATTGGGATTCGATTTTGTAATTCTATCCTGTTCTCTATTCCCGTGTCCTGCTTCCAGTACGTGGAACATTTTATTAATCGTGGACCTGCCGAGTTCTCCTCCTCCTGTGGCGAACGCCTCCAGAGGACGCTGACTAATGGAGAGAGAAAAGAAGTGCCATGTTGGATCGAGCTGGACGTAGGTTTTGTTTGTTTGCTTGCTTGTTACATTACAGTAGATTAATGCAGTGTATCCTTAGAAATACGATTGTAATCCAGTCATGCTTTGGTGTAATTCAGGCCGTGGAGATGAAGAAGCCCATGAAGGTAGACGTGACGCTGGCGGACGGCCGTGTCCTCAATCTACCCATGGACTCGGCCAGTGTCTCATCAGAGCTCTGCAGAGCCGTCGCAAAGAAGATCAATCTGAAGGACACATTCGGGTTCTCCATCTACATCTCCTACCGTGACAAGGTTCGGTGATAACGTGGCCTCAGCTGTTCCAGTCTGATTTTTTTCTTTGTATTCTTTGAACTGGAAATGAGACAAACATGGCTCTGTCCAGTAGCTTTGGTCCGATCTTGTGTTCTTGTCTGTGCAGAACTGGTCCCTAGGCAGCACCGGGCAACACGTGCTGGACGCCATCTCTCAGTGTGAGCAGGAGGAGAGGAGGCAGGGGCAGGACGAGAGCGGGGCCCCGTGGGGTCTTGCTTTCCGGAAAGAGTTCTTCACTCCATGGCACGACTGCACCGATGACCCCATCAGCACCGAGCTCATTTACACGCAGATCATCCACGACCTCCAGTCTGGAGAGTATCAGTGTGATGAGGTCAGACTTCACCCTGTATTGTGCGCTGGATCAGGTTGACTAATTAATACAAGAATTAAATTAAATAAGATCTGGATTCTCCGGGTGATGTAGATGTTAGCACTGTCACCTTGCACCTCCAGGGTCTGGGTTCGATTCTTACCTCAGGTCTGTGTGCATGCATGTTCTCTCATAACCCAAAGATTCCCGTTCCCAAATTGACAGGAGTGAGTGTGTGAGTGAGTGAGTGAGCGAGCGAGCGAGCCCGCCTGCGCACCCGCCCGCCCTGCAATGGGTTGGTAACCCCCCCCCCCCCGAATCTGGCCTACCTAGATTTATTACATTTATTAAAATAAGTTTACAACAAACCAATTATAACATTATTCAGCTTATTTGTAGGTTAATATCAAGCAATATATAGCAATATACAGTAAGCAAAACTTTCTTGTTCTATTTACAGAGTATTTTGCCTCTTTCAAGAAATAAAGTCGTAATACTGACAAAATTATCTTCAGATAGAACGATAAAGTTTTATTAAAATCTTAGTAATATTTAACTGAAAATAAGCTTAATAATCTTATCATTTGTTTTTTTCTCATTTTATTTTAAGGAAAATATAGATAAATGTAACTTTCTTCAAAATATTTTGACTGTTTAATTATTATTTTATAATTCATAACAAGTTATAGTTCTTTTTTTAAACAGCAAACTATATCTTAGGAAGCAAATATATAATAAATCAATTTATATTTATTGACATCTTCCTTAAAATATATGATTACAACAATATTTAATATTACAACAAACCAAATACAGTGGTGTGAAAAACTATTTGCCCCCTTCCTGATTTCTTATTCTTTTGCATGTTTGTCACACTTAAATGTTTCTACTCATCAAAAACCGTTAACTATTAGTCAAAGATAACATAATTGAACACAAAATGCAGTTTTTAAATTAAGGTTTACCCTGTCCAGGGTGTACCCCGCCTAGTGCCCGAAGTCTCCTGGGATAGGCTCCAGGCCCCCCGCGACCCTGAACACAGGATTAAGCGGTATAGAAGATGAATGAATGAATGAATAAATTAAGGTTTACGTTATTAAGGGAGAAAAAAACCTCCAAATCTACATGGCCCAGTGTGAAAAAGTGATTGCCCCCCTTGTTAAAAAATAACTTAACGGTGGTTTATCACACCTGAGTTCAATTTCTGTAGTCACCCCCAGGCCTGATTACTGCCACACCTGTTTCAATCAAGAAATCACTTAAATAGGAGCTACCTGACACAGAGAAGTAGACCAAAAGCACCTCAAAAGCTAGACATCATGCCAAGATCCAAAGAAATTCAGGAACAAATGAGAACAAAAGTAATTGAGATCTATCAGTCTGGTAAAGGTTATAAAGCCATTTCTAAAGCTTTGGGACTCCAGTGAACCACAGTCAGAGCCATTATCCACAAATGGCAAAAACATGGAACAGTGGTGAACCTTCCCAGAAGTGGCCGGCAAACCAAAATTACCCCAAGAGCGGAGAGACAACTCATCCGAGAGGCCACAAAAGACCCCAGGACAACATCTAAAGAACTGCAGGCCTCACTTGCCTCAATTAAGGTCAGTGTTCACGACTCCACCATAAGAAAGAGACTGGGCAAAAACGGCCTGCATGGCAGATTTCCAAGGCGTAAACCACTTTTAAGCAAAAAGAACATTAAGGCTTGTCCAAATTTTGCTAAAAAACATCTCAATGATTGCCAAGACTTTTGGGAAAATACCTTGTGGACCGACAAGACAAAAGTTGAACTTTTTGGAAGGTGCGTGTCCCGTTACATCTGGCGTAAAAGTAACACAGCATTTCAGAAAAAGAACATCATACCAACAGTAAAATATGGTGGTGGTAGTGTGATGGTCTGGGGTTGTTTTGCTGCTTCAGGACCTGGAAGGCTTGCTGTGATAGATGGAACCATGAATTCTACTGTCTACCAAAAAATCCTGAAGGATAATGTCCGGCCATCTGTTCGTCAACTCAAGCTGAAGCGATCTTGGGTGCTGCAGCAGGACAATGACCCAAAACACACCAGCAAATCCACCTCTGAATGGCTGAAGAAAAACAAAATGAAGACTTTGGAGTGGCCTAGTCAAAGTCCTGACCTGAATCCTATTGAGATGTTGTGGCATGACCTTAAAAAGGCGGTTCATGCTAGAAAACCCTCAAATAAAGCTGAATTACAACAATTCTGCAAAGATGAGTGGGCCAAAATTCCTCCAGAGCGCTGTAAAAGACTCGTTGCAAGTTATTGCAAACGCTTGATTGCAGTTATTGCTGCTAAGGGTGGCCCAAACCAGTTATTAGGTTCAGGGGGCAATTACTTTTTCACACAGGGCCATGTAGGTTTGGATTTTTTTTCTCCCTAAATAATAAAACCCCTCATTTAAAAACTGCATTTTGTGTTTACTTGTGTTATCTTTGACTAATAGTTAAATGTGTTTGATGATCAGAAACATTTTGTGTGACAAACATGCAAAAGAATAAGAAATCAGGAGGGGGCAAATAGTTTTTCACACCACTGTATATACAATTTTACTAACAGTTGATTACAAATAAGCTCGATGATCTTATATAAGGTTTGCGGTAAATATATTCTAAGACATTGTAGAGAGGGTTGCTTAGATTCTAGAATATTTTTTCTAATGAACTGCTCCTATAGAAAACTAATTGAATCCTTGTGACCAATAAGAATCCAGAACTCAACTCACATGTAAATGGTGTAAATTGTAAAATAAAAACAGCACAAAGAGATAAAACTACAGTAGCACTTATTTTCATCAGAATTAACACGAGTGTCAGTGATACAGTGTGACTGCAGCACGACTCCTTATTAACCTGCTGCCTCACCCCCTTTATTTACTACAGTATTACATTTAACATGCTTATTAAGTTGTATAAACCAGTTCTGAGGAGCGATTGTGCTTCAGTTTAAAGCTTGTTTCCTGAGTTCTGACTCTTTATTAATGATCCTTTATTCTCCAGGAGGACGACTATGTGCAGCTCGCAGCCAAACACTATTACATTAAGTACGGAAAGGAGAGCAGCAGGGACAAGGCCAGGAGCATCGTGTGGGAGTGTCTGAGTCTCAATCTGATTGAGAACCAATCAGAGGTCAAGCTGGTGCGGCTGGTCGGCGACGCCCATGAAAAGGTATCTTTCAGGCTTTTTGCACTTTTTTCCCCCAAAATGGACTTTGAAGACATTTTGCTGACACCATGACGTCAGTCACAGGAGGCTACGGCAAAAGAAGCATAACATGAAAGAGTAACATAGCAACTGATTATTGCTGATTATATACACTACCGTTCAAAAGTTTTAGAACACTTTCTAACTCCATTTAACTAACTCCAACTGGTTCCTGATTTTTATTTCTTTCTACATTGTAAAGGAATGCTGAAGGCGTCCAAAAATGCATTAATCTCCTTTGAACAGTTGATATTGAGATGTTTCTGCTACTTCTGCTCTGTAAACACTTCATAACGCCTCTAATCTGAGGGGCTGTTAATTGGTCATTTTTCAGGCTGATAACTCTAAATGAACTTCTCATCTGCAGCAGAGGTAGGTTTTGGTCTCGCCCTCCTGGGACGGCCTTCATGAGAGCCAGTTTCATTATGGTGCTTGACGGATTTTGCAAATGCACTTGACAAGACTGTTCTTGCAAGAACTATTACAGAAAGGCCGACCTCTGTGTTTTAAAATAACAACTAACTGTTGCGTCCGGAACTGTTGTTCCGTAATTACCTAATTCCATATGTGTTATTTTATAGTTTTGAAATCCCCAGTATTGTTGTAGAATGTAGAAAATAAATCACTAAAGAAATTTGTAAGTGACACCAAACTTTTGAACTGTAGTGTGTGTGTGTGTGTGTGTATATATATATATATATATATATATATATATATATATATATATATATATATATATATATATATAGCTCTGAGTTACTGATCAGAAGGTCAGCGGTTCGATTCCCAGCTCTACCAGGTTGCCGCTGTTGAGCCCTTAACCCTGTCTGCTCCAGGGATGCCATATAATGTGGGGAGTTAACACAAAACTCTAAGAAACAGGGTCGTTTTGTTACATTTAATAGAGAAACTTGTGTATGAAAAGTGATGAAGACGGTAATAAGGATATTATTAGGGCTGCAACTAACGATTATTTTGATAATCGATTAGTTGGTCGATTATTATTTTTATTTTATTTATTTATTTATTTTTTTCGATTAATCTGATAAAAACTACACGCTTTAATTTGATGTTTTGCTTTACTATATAAAACCATAAATCAGAGTATTATTTATGTATAAAAGTTAACTTTAAAAAATGCAATAGCCACATACAGTTTAATGATCTTTAATTTTGACATTTAAACCTTATTTTATGTAAATCAACATTTTTGTTTTTAACAATAATTGCAGATGGCAAGTTGACAGGGTGTATATATATATATATATATATATATATATATATATATATATATATATATATACTGTATATACACACACAGTGATGTGAAAAACTATTTGCCCCCTTCCTGATTTCTTATTCTTTTGCATGTTTGTCACACTTAAATGTTTCTGCTCATCAAAAACCATTAACTATTAGTCAAAGATAACATAATTGAACACAAAATGCAGTTTTTAAATGAAGGTTTACGTTATTAAGGGAGAAAAAAACCTCCAAATCTACGTGGCCCTGTGTGAAAAAGTGATTGCCCCCCTTGTTAAAAAATAACTTAACTGTGGTTTATCACACCTGAGTTCAATTTCTGTAGTCACCCCCAGGCCTGATTACTGCCACACCTGTTTCAATCAAGAAATCACTTAAATAGGAGCTACCTGACACAGAGAAGTAGACCAAAAGCACCTCAAAAGCTAGACATCATGCCAAGATCCAAAGAAATTCAGGAACAAATGAGAACAAAAGTAATTGAGATCTATCAGTCTGGTAAAGGTTATAAAGCCATTTCTAAAGCTTTGGGACTCCAGCGAACCACAGTGAGAGCCATTATCCACAAATGGCAAAAACATGGAACAGTGGTGAACCTTCCCAGGAGTGGCCGGCCGACCAAAATTACCCCAAGAGCGCAGAGACAACTCATCCGAGAGGCCACAAAAGACCCCAGGACAACATCTAAAGAACTGCAGGCCTCACTTGCATCAATTAAGGTCAGTGTTCATGACTCCACAATAAGAAAGAGACTGGGCAAAAACGGCCTGCATGGCAGATTTCTAAGGCGCAAACCACTTTTAAGCAAAAAGAACATTAAGGTTCGTCTCAATTTTGCTAAAAAACATCTCAATGATTGCCAAGACTTTTGGGAAAATACCTTGTGGACCGACGAGACAAAAGTTGAACTTTTTGGAAGGTGCGTGTCCCGTTACATCTGGCGTAAAAGTAACACAGCATTTCAGAAAAAGAACATCATACCAACAGTAAAATATGGTGGTTGTAGTGTGATGGTCTGGTGATTTTTTTTCTCCCTAAATAATGAAACCCCTCATTTAAAAACTGCATTTTGTGTTTACTTGTGTTATCTTTGACTAATAGTTAAATGTGTTTGATGATCAGAAACATTTTGTGTGACAAACATGCAAAAGAATAAGAAATCAGGTGGGGGGCAAATAGTTTTTCACATCACTGTGTGTGTATATATTAGTTAAAACAATACACTGACATGTTCAGTTGTTAAGAATGACCTCAATTTTAAATTCTCTTAAATTAATTCAACTTAAAAAGAATAATAATGGATTTCTAGATTATTATGATATTATTTTTAATTGAAGTGTCTCTTTTCACGGTTTATACATTATTCCTCTTGTGTGTTTTATCCTTTTTTTTTGTTCTCTCAATAAATAAATAAATATATAAATAAGACCATTTTGTTATACCAGACATTCTCGTACTGTAATACGGCGACGTAGGGAGAGAGAAAAATCGCCGCTACTGGGTTCACTCTGTTTATTTTGCCCTTTTTCCGCATTTCCCTGTGTATAGCATGTAGGATCATGGGATATATCCGTTCCTCCGATGTGTAAAATGAACGTGAAGAAAACGCACTAGAAGTGTTTTTTTGAGCTCCAAGAAAAAGCTGCATGCAAGGTTTTTTTTGACACCGTATAAACGCGCAGCCGGACAAACGCACGTCACCAAACCCCGTGTGAACACTTTCATTAACTCCTATGTGTAGAAAACCTTCTGCGCTTCTTCCGCGCTCACCGGACGCTACGAATGCTTGCTTAAAAAACGCTCGATTTTAACGCCAGATTAGAGGCGTTTAATGTAAATTGCTCCCATACCTGGGAGGACTTGGTGCGCTTTTTTTTTCCTGCAAACGCTTCTGTAACCTCCACGTGTGTGTATTTGTGCATCTTGTGGTCGCGCTTCTCAGTAACGTGAGCAGCCCAACTAATTGATAACGGCATTCGTTGACAACGAATTTCATTATCGATAATTATCAATTTTATCGATTAGTTGTTGCAGCCCTAGATATTATTTTCCAGAAGTTTGGTTTGCTGTAATGACCTGAGTGCCTCAGACGCTGTTCAAATATGTGATTCCTCCTGGATTTGATGGAGAGGGCTAGCATTATCGTTAGCTCATTCAGTGCTTTTGTTGCAAATGAGACGATGCTATGGAACACAGCGTGCTAAAGTTATGCCGTTAACAGGTGACGTTAACCAATACTGATATTTCAACCTATTTCAGGGTTAATCAGGCTATGGTGTACAATCCCTTGTTCCACACCAAGTAGTGCCCTTGATTAGGGGTTAGGGAGGGATTTGTGTTTGTAACTTTGTAGCTCGTGTTAGCTGTGAATGAAGCAACAACGGTTCAGAGGCGATTCAGAACGATTTTCTTTAAGTGGGCAAAATGTTGTTTAAGGTGACGTAACTGCCGCTGTTGGGCCCCTGAGCGAGGCCCTTAACCCTTAATGCTCAGGTGTATAATGAGATGAAAATGTAAGTCACTCTAAATGCTATAATGTAAATGTCAGGTGCAAACTGTCTATATTGAATTAAAGCATTGCACTCTTTAATGTGGTCATATTTCTTCTCACTAGAATAGCAATTAGCCTCGCAGTATAAGAATTAATGCCTAACACAAAAAGATCTTGTCTTGTTTAAGGCATAAAACTTCACGTTCTACTGTAGGTTCTCTGTCTGTTACACAGCGCTGACACTGGAGACTCCTTCCATACACGTCCCATAAACAACTGCTTACTTACTGTCAGGTTATGTGGTACAGGTACAGTGTCTGTTATACAAAGTCCCACATTCATATAAACCAGATGTGATGTGCAGCTGAGCAATTCTCAGAGCTGCTGTTCTAGAAAAAAAATCAACACCTTCTGACCAATCAGGATGCAGAACTCAACAGCAGTGCATGAGATGGATCTCCACTGGAGCTGTAGTGAAAACCTGATGGAGCGATAGGACATGTGACATATGATTTGATCTCTCCGTATGGTTTCTCCTGATCCAGAGCACGTACGTGAAATCCGGGGCGACTCCCGATAGCGTGAAGGCAGAAGTGGTCGAGTTCGCGCGTCTCCACTGGCCCATTTACTTCTCGAAATTTTACGAGGCGTCTGTGATTTCAGGTAAACGGACTGTGTGGTGAATTCGCACCTGTGTAATAACTACAGTCTCTAACGCAGACGTGCTGAGTGTTTCCCTTTTTCCTGCTCCAGGTCCCGGTTTACCTGAGGAGAAGCTGGTGGTGGCTGTTAACTGGTACGGCATTTCGTTTCAGGAAGGAAAGGAGAGAAGCTTCCTGAAGCTCTCGTACACACGGTTGACGGGGGTCCAAATACTCAGGTCTGTGTTTGTTCTTCGTTCTTGTCTATGGACAAATGAGAGGAGAACTCCGAAACATAGTTTGGAAATATGCTAAGATGCTAATGCTATGATCCAACCAATCAGCGGCTCTGGCTGTAGCGCCACATTTCCTTTCTCCTCCTTACACTTCGGATTCATTAAAAATTTTTTCGTCGGCTTTCTTCCTTTTTTTTTCTCAGGATGGTATATTACCTTTTATAGATGCTTCCCCTTTTGTTGACGCGTATCTTTCTGGTTTCCCCTGCAGTGAGGGTCGGATGGGGGAGGTGGTGTGTCTCTCCACGCTCAGAGACGAGTATAAGCTGGTAGCAACTTACGCTCACAACATGGTGGAGCTGCTGTCTAAGATCCTCAAGGGGCTGAAGGAGCGCTCCGTCTACGCCGTGGCCCTCCAGGACTGCAACAGGCCAGGTACAGTGCAAACACACACACACACTGTGTCTAAACATGTCTACTCCTCTTGTCTTTAATCAGCCAAACTCTTTCCTCTTTAGATGACGCAACGTTCCTGAGCTTTAAAAAGGACGATCTCATCAACATCATTAAAGACGGACAGTACGCCTCTGGGGGAGGGTGGATTAACGGGACGAACGATAGGACAGGACAGAGCGGAGCCGTTTCTACAGATGCCATCATGATCCTGCACACACTGAGACGACCCTCCGATGACGTCCTGGTATTTCTTTAACTTTTTTTTTCTTCACTTGATTCTTTACTTTTCTTTACTTGACTTCTTTAGATGAAACATTCATCAAAATATCATAATATCATGTCAGATGTAAGATGTCTCTTTTTTTTTTTTTTTTTTACTTTTTCTTCTTTGTTTAATGGCGGTTAGAATCCAGTATCCATTAGCGCCACCTGTAGGTCTCACTCTCACTTAATTCATTTGCCTGAGAATTTGCCTAATAAATATCCTGCCATAAATGTCATAACAGAAACTATCGTCTTCATGCTGTGATTGCCTTGACATTACATGACACTGAATTACATAACCTGTGGCAATTTCGTGTCATAAAATACAATGGCAATTGTTAAAGGAGCTATTATTTATTGCATGTAATGACATGTTTATGGCATGCTTATGTCAGTTGTATGACACAGTTTTAACGTTAACTCAGATCGTTGTGGTAATGAAATGTTGTTTTCCGTCTTTAGGGTTCGAGAAAATCTCTGATGATGGTTCCATCGAGTGATGATTTGGCAGAGAAAGTGGCTCAATTTTCACTCAAAGAGTTCTCCTACGAGTTCTTCAGGTGTGTGTGATCAGAGTCAGATCTGATGCTCAGTGATCAGCAGTGAGATTACCGACCTGCTGTATGAAAGACATGTTTAGAACAGACATTGATTCAGTGCGACGTGTTGATTTGCAGAGAGCCGAGTAAGGACGCGGGACGTCAGGGTAAAGCCAGGGTGCGAGAGAAATTGTGGGTCCGATCGAAAGAACCGCTCAAGCAGCCGCTGCTGAGGAGTCTGCAGAAAAACTCTGAGCTCAGCCAGCTGGCCTGCATTTCCTACAGTGATATCCTTCCTGATCGCTGAAACACACCAACACACACCAACACACTTCAGTACGCCAGAGGAAAAAGTGAAAGGATTCATGGTTCAGTCTTCTGTAGCTCTGACAGATACTTTGGAAGCAGAAAGTCCATAATTGGACTTTAGACATTATATACTGGAGTTTCCACTTCACTAAAAATCATAAATAAGAACATGAGAACATGGGATTCTGGTATTCTAACAGTTTACAGTAGGAATACAAGACTGTGGAAACATAAGGCTCTTTTAATATAGGACCCTAGAGACGTAGGGCTCTGGGATAAAAAAAAAAAAAACATAAAAAATGTAGGGCTCTGGAAACATAAGGCTCTAGACATGTAGGACCCTGGAGAAGTAGGACCCTGGAAACATAAGAATCTTTTAACATAGGATTCTGAAAATGTAGTTAGACCCTTGAGATGTAGGGCTCTAGACATGTAGGACCCTGGAAATGTAAGACTGTGGGACTGTGGGGACACCGGAGATGTAGTGCTCTTGAAATGTAGGACCCTGGAAATGTAAAGATCTTTTAATTTAGGACACTGGAGACATAGGTCTCTGCGAAAAAAAAAAAAAAAAACATTTAAAATGTCAGGCTCTGGGAGTATAAGACCCTGGAAATGTAGGGATCTAGAAATATAGATACCTGGAAACATAAGGATCTTTCAGTATAGGACACTGAAGACATAAGGCTCTGGGATTTAAAAAACATTGGGGCTCTTGGAATATTGGACCCTGGAGATGTCGGGGTCTAGAAATGAGGACCCTGGAAATGGAAACATAGAGCTCTAAACATGTAGGACCCTCAAAAATATAAGAGACTGGGGAAAAAAGGAAACTGGAAATAATAGGGTTCTGGGATTAGAAGACCATGGAAACACAGGAGAATCAAGAATGAATAAATAATAGTTTTGGTTTACTGAGGTGTACTGTAAGTGTTTTTCTTAACCTTCCTGTACCCATTCTCAAGTACATGGGTGACTACCCCGTCAAAACCTCAAGGAACCATGTAGAGCTGACAGACCTGATCTACGGACCTGCACTAGAGCACCCCGACCTCAGAGATGAAGTTTACTGCCAGATCATGAAGCAGCTAACCAACAATAACAACGGGTCAGTTGAAATATTAACATATAAGCCAGTATTTGCTAGAACACATCAGGACTGTGTATGTATTACCCATAATGCAGTGTGTGCTGCAAGCTACATATCTAACATTCAAATAATTGTGTGTCATGATGTATTTAGCACCATTATACTTCTGTTTGGGTATTTATGAAGATTCTTTTTTTTGTGTGGTAGCTGCACAATATGACAAATTTCATAAAATTAAATAAGCTGTAATACTTTGCTTTTTTGACTCCCAGGTTGAGTACAGAGCGAGGCTGGCAGCTGTTGTGGCTTTGCTGTGGACTTTTCCCTCCGAGTCCGGCTTTGGTAAAACACACCCAGCGCTTTATAGAGTCCAGACCCAGAGAGCCTCTCTCAGCGGCATGTGTGCAGAGACTACAGGGGATGCTCAGGTAGACCACCGGAAACCATTAGAGCCCAACCTGAGCTGGAATGTAGCTTAGCATCAGTGGCCTAAATAAACACACCTAACATTCAATTATATCAATAAGAAAATAAATGGGGCCTCCGAGTGGCGCAGTGGTAAAGTGCTCGCCCTATCATCTGGAGATCGCTGGTTCAATTCCCGGGTGATGCTGTAACCTCTCACAGCCGGAGTTCTAGAGGGAGCTCATTGGCCGAGCTCTCTCACAGGAGAGGGATGAGAAGTACTTAGTGCTCCCACATTAATCACGGCTCTACAGCCAATCAGGGGCGTCTGTGAGCTCACGCAAGCGGAAGGAGCGGATATCGATGTCCTCCGAGTGTGTTACGCCACCCCCAACAGTGCATGAGCAAGCAGTTCAAATAAAAGAAGAAAAGATGCGGTTGGCTGGCGTCATGCAGTTCGGAGGAAACACATGATAGTCTTCGCCCTCCCGGCTGAGTGGTAGTAGTAGCCTTAATGTGGAGCCCCCTAGTGATGGGGAGGAATTGGACACGTCTAAATTAGGGAGAAAATAAAATAAATAAATAAATTCAAATTATTTTTAAATACCATTTTTATTAGGGCAAATAACAACAATGAATGTTTACTTAAACATAAGCAAAAAACTTACTTAAACCGATCCCAATGGTTGACGTATAGATCAGAAAAGTCATATTTTCTATAGTTGCACAGGTTTTTTTTTTTTAATTAATCTGGTGTTTTTTTTAAAATCTAATTTATATCTTATTGTATTCTACTGTCACGAAGCGGAACGGAAATGTCAGGCGAGAGCGTGGTCGGAATGCGGAAGTCAATGCCGGGTGATCAGTCAGCGTAGCGTCTAAGCCAAATCGTAAAGCGGAAGCCGTGGTCAAAAGAGGAAGCGTAAATTCAAAAACCGGGAGATCAAAGGGCGAGGCAAACAAATCCGAGACGAGCGTAGCTGGGATACGTGGAACGTGGGGTTTATTCTTCGCATGGTTGAGGGGAGTAAGAGTTTGACAGCGCATGGGTTGATGATCTTGGTAATCGTGAATGGGCCTACATATCGGGGAGAGAGTTTACGAGAAATGGTCTTTAGAGGGAGGTCTCTGGTGGAGAGCATGACTCTCTGCCCTATCCTGTACTTGGGGGCCTGAGAGCGTCTGCGGTCTGCTTGCTCCTTATAAGTTCTGCCTTGTCGTAGCAGCGTCCTTCTGGCCTGAGTCCAGGTCCTCCTGCAGCGGCGAATGAAGGCTTGGGCAGAGGGGACGCTGACCTCCTCTTCCTGAGAGGGGAACAAGGGTGGTTGGTAACCCAGGCAGCACTGGAAGGGGGACAGCCCAGTAGACGAAGAGACTAGAGAGTTGTGGGCGTATTCGACCCAGGGCAGGAATCTGCTCCACGAGGTGACATCCCGGTAGGTCATGCATCTCAGGGCGACCTCGAGAGCCTGGTTCTTCCTCTCCGTCTGCCCATTGGATTGAGGATGGAACCCTGATGACAGGCTTGGGGTGGCTCCGATGAGCTTACAAAATGCCTTCCAGAATTGAGAGGTGAACTGCGGGCCACGATCGGAGACGATATCTTTGGGCAGGCCGTGGAGCTTAAAAACGTGGAGGATCATGAGTTCTGCAGTCTCCTTGGCGGACGGGAGTTTTGGGATGGGAATAAAGTGGGCTGCCTTGGAGAACCGATCCATTACGGTCATGATACAGGTGTGGCCATCAGAGGTGGGTAATCCTGTCACAAAATCAAGTGCGATATCGGACCATGGACGGTGCGGGATTGGTAAAGGTCTGAGGAGGCCTGCTGGGGCGGTGTTGAGGTGTTTATATCGCTGACAAATGTCACAAGCTGCCACAAAGCCAGGGACGTCCTCCTTTATGGTTGGCCACCAAAAACGCTGCTGGGCTTGGGACAGGGTTCGGGCAGAGCCTGGATGGCAAGAGAGTTTGGAGCAATGTGCCCATTCCAGGACCTGGGAGCGTAGAGTGAGTGGGACGAATAGCCGATTGGGGGGTCCATTACTGGGGCCTGGTTCACGGGACAAGGCCTGCTTCACCCGAGTCTCTATATCTAGCTCAGCCACTGCGAGTAGGCAGTGCGAAGGGAGGATGGTGTTGCTGATGGTGGAGTCTTGGGTGTGGGTGAACTGCCTGGAGAGAGCATCTGGTTTGGCGTTCTTGGATCCTGGACGGTAGGAGAGGGTGAAGTTGAACCTGGTGAAAAAGAGTGACCAACGGGCCTGGCGGGAGTTCAGCCGCTTGGCGCCTCGAAGGTACTCAAGGTTCTTGTGGTCAGTCCAGACCAGGAATGGGATCTCCGTTCCTTCAAGCCAGTGTCTCCACTCCTCCAGGGCTAGTTTTATGGCCAGGAGCTCGCGATCTCCGATGCCATAATTTCCTTCGGTGGGGGTTAATCGGTGTGAGAAGAAAGAGCAGGGGTGCAGCTTGTTGTCATGGGCGGATCTCTGGGAGAGAATGCCTCCTACTCCCGTGCTGGAGGCGTCGACCTCCACAATGAACTGCCGTGACGGGTCCGGGATGGTGAGGATAGGAGCGGATGTGAACAGCTTCTTAAGTTTGGTGAAGGCTCCCTCAGATTCCTGGTTCCAACGAAAACGAACCTTGGGAGAGGTTAGGGCTGTTAGGGGGGCAGCGATAGAACTGTAGCCGCGGATGAAACGGCGATAGAAATTTGAGAATCCCAGAAATCTCTGGAGTTCCTGTCGTGAGGTGGGTGTGGGCCAGTTCGTGACGGCTTGAAGCTTGGCGGGTTCCATCTGGATTCCTGAAGGTCCGATGCCAAATCCAAGGAATGTGGTGGAAGTGGTGTGGAATTCGCACTTCTCTGGTTTTGCAAATAATTTGTTCTCTAGGAGCCTTTGTAGCACCTGTTGGACATGCTGTTGATGCTCCTCCAGGTCCCGGGAAAAGATCAGGATGTCATCCAGGTAGACAAACACAGATAAGTTGAGAAAGTCTCTGAGTATATCGTTAATGAAGGCCTGGAAGACTGCGGGGGCATTAGTGAGGCCGAACGGAACCACAAGGTATTCGTAATGCCCTGTAGGGGTATTGAAGGCCGTTTTCCACTCGTCACCCTCTCGGATGCGGACAAGGTGGTAAGCATTGCGTAAGTCGAGCTTGGTGAAAATCCTGGCTCCTTGGAGAAGCTCAAAGGCGGTGGCCATTAGTGGGAGGGGGTACCGGTTCTTCACAGTGATCTCATTCAAACCCCTGTAATCTATGCAGGGACGAAGGGAACCGTCTTTCTTGCCCACGAAGAAGAACCCGGCCCCCGCTGGAGAGGAAGAAGGACGAATGATCCCCGCCGCGAGGGATTCGGTGATGTAATGGTCCATGGCTTGGCGTTCCTTGGGTGACAATGAGTAAAGACGGCCCTTGGGGGGAGAGGTGCCTGGGAGCAGATCAATAGCGCAGTCGTATGGCCGATGGGGGGGAAGAGAAATGGCGCGCGATTTGCTGAACACAGCCTTGAGGTCGTGATACTCAGGTGGAACATGGGTGAGTTCCAGTGATTCATCCGCCTGGGCGGGATCGGGGCATGACGTGAGGGCAGCGCGTAGGCAGGTCGTGGAACATGATGGGCTCCATGCTGAGATCGAGTTTCCGGCCCAGTCAATCTGTGGGTTATGTCGGATCAGCCAGGGGAGGCCCAAAATGACCGTGGCATGAGATCCCTCCATGATGGATAGCGAGGTCTGCTCAGAATGGTTACCTGAGACCCTTAGACCGAGAAGAGGGGTCCTGTGGGTGATAGAAGGAAGTGGACTCCCATCGAGGGCCTGAACCTTGAGGTGAGTCTCTAAAGGCAGAGCAGGGATTCCCAGGGCCTTGGCTGAGGCGGCATTGATTAGGTTACGGTCTGAACCGGAGTCGATCAGTGCCTGCACCAGGTGGGTTCGTTGTTCGTGGATGAGGAAGATGGGAAGCAGTCGGCGTTGGTCTGGAGGTTTCTTTGGAGAAGTGCCCTCCAGTGCTCCCAGCTGAACCTGAGGACTCCTTCTCCTTACTGCACAGTTCTTAAGTAGATGGTTCAATTCTCCACAGTAGAAACAGGCTCCCTCCACTCGACGACGTCGTCGCTCCTCTGGTGAAATGCGGGTTCTGCCCAGTTGTATGGTTTCATCCTGAGGGTGGGGTCGCTGGAAGGCTCTAGGTGGTGCAATTCTGGCCCCTTTCCGAAGGCGGAGACGTGAATCCACTCGGCCGGCCAAATCCATGAGATCTTGGAGTGATGACGGTAGTTCACGAGAGATTAGCTCATCCTGAAGTGCTTCTGTCAGTCCTTCAAAGAATACATCACTCAACGCACGATTATTCCACCCACTGGAGAGAGCTAGGGTCTGGAATTCTATGGCGTAATCATAGGCCGAACGCGAGCCTTGTTGGAGCTTTAACAGTTTGTGACCAGCTTCCCTTCCATGACATGAGCGATCAAACACCCTCTTCATCTCCTCAGCGAAGTCCTCGTAGTTGGAGCAGCAGGGGTCGCGAGAGTCCCAAAGAGAAGTGCTCCATTCTTGAGCTCGTCCTGAGAGCAGCGTTATCACATATGCCACCTTGGAGCGTTCGGTGGAGAATGTGGAGGGTTGGAGCTCGAATATCAGCGTACACTGAGAGAGAAACGAGCGACATGTACCAGGATCACCCTCATAGGTCGGGGGGGCAGGGAGGCGTGGTTCGCGTTGCATGATGGAGTCCTCATGTCGCGTTGGAGAGAGCTGGAGTCCTTGGAGCTGGGTTGTGACGTCAGCAAGGGTTTGCTTGGTGTTGAGCAGCCCCTGGTGGTGAGCTTCAAGAGGAGCACCCTGATGCTCCAGTGCTACATTCATGCAGTCGACATCTGCTGGATTCATATCGATGGCTGGATTATTCTGTCACGAAGCGGAACGGAACAAGGTGAATCCAAGTGCAGATGACGTGCCGAAATGTCAGGCGAGAGCGTGGTCGGAATGCGGAAGTCAATGCCGGGTGATCAGTCAACGTAGCGTCTAAGCCAAATCGTAAAGCGGAAGCCGTGGTCAAAAGAGGAAGCGTAAATTCAAAAACCGGGAGATCAAAGGGCGAGGCAAACAAATCCGAGACGAGAAACCGAAAGCGAAAAACGAGAAACAAAGCGAACTTGGCAACGTGAGATCAAGGGAAAATAAACGCGAGAAGATCGGGGCATGAAAACACAAGATAATCCAGCGATTTAAGCAGCGCGCCGCGCATGCTTAAATAGCTGGAGTAATCAGTCATGGAATGAGAAACAGCTGAGCAGACGGGGCGGAAACGGGGGCGTGAGAGCGCACGTGACGGCTAGACAAAAACATGAGCACGTGGGGAAATGACAGCGTGGGAAAGGACGGCAGACAGGGCGTGGAGCATGACATTCTACAAAGTAAATCAGAGGTTTACTTTTTAAACACAGTGATATCTAGTAAATCTTTAATCACAGCACAGCTCAAACGAGTGGTAGAGATGGCTCAATCAGGTTAGGTTGAACACATTTTTCAAAAAGATATTCATTCATTCATTCATTCATTCTCTATACCGCTTAATCCTGTGTTCAGGGTCGCGGGGGACTTGGAGCCTATCCCAGGAGACTTCGGGCACTAGGCGGGGTACACCCTGGACAGGGTGCCAATCCATCGCAGGGCACACACACATACACACACTCACACACCCAATCACACACTACGGGCAATTTTAGGAACGCCAATTAGCCTAACCTGCATATCTTTGGACTGTGGGAGGAAACCGGAGTACCCGGAAGAAACCCACCAAGCACGGGGAGAACATGCAAACTCCATGCACACAGAGACGGGAATCGAGCCTGGCCGGGGAATCGAACCCAGACCCTGGAGGTGCAAGGCGACAGTGCTAACCACTACACCACCGCGCCGCCTTCAAAAAGATATAGTGACTCAAAATGTGCTCTACCAAGCAGAATGTTAACGGGAGAAGATTTATATTTTTGTTAAATATAATGTGCATTTTAAACCTTGGAATAACCTAATGTGTGTCTCGACTTTCCATATGTCCAAAATGTATGGCCTTTGAAGTCGCAATAACGCAGTTTTGATAATAAAATAACCATAATACACAGCTTGTTCGTAGATATCACATGATTTATGTGACTCATCCACAGTGGATTAAATATGCATAAATGTACTATATATATTTCTATTAACTGGTCTAGCTGTGGTCAAGGTCTCCCTTTTTTGTATTTCCTCCGACAGCTTGGAGGCCAGAACGAGGCCCCCTCATCAAGTGGAAGTGGACGCCATCCAGCAAAACAGCTCCCAGATCTTCCACAAAGTTCATTTCCCTGATAACACAGCAGATGTACGGAAATAGCAGCTGATTTTTGAAATTATATTATTTCTCCTTCACCTTTTAAAAGCTTACTGTTTATTTTAAACCTGTTTAGCTCTATGAAGTCACCACGACTACGAGGATCCGCGATCTGTGTCGCAGCATCTCCAATCAGCTCATGCTCTCGTCCCCTGACGGCTACTCCCTGTTTGTGAAAACCTCAAACAAGGTTTGGAGATGGGGATGCTCGGACTGTGTTTACACCTGAACATTTCAGAAGTCTTCACTAGATCAGAGAGGAATTATAGCAGAAACAGTTACACCTCCAAAATCCTGCTACTGTATCACACATCATATTTTAAACAGCTCATGACAAAGAATAAACAGCTTCATACGTAATTTTTCGAGTTCCTGTGGTGCTGCCATTTGTCTGATTGAGGTAAATCTGGTCAGATGGTCCAAACCTTACCCTGTCTCTTTATCTTCAGGTCATAAGCATGAATGAACAGCTGTATTTCTTCGACGACTTGAAGGAGCTGACAGATGCCCCGAAGAAAGCAAAGAAAGGCAAAGAGCGTGAGTTTTACAGGGACTGCAGTGATGATACAGTGTCAAACTTCAGAATCATATATAATTACTGAGATTGAGAGGCATTCGAGTCAAACCGGGACTCAGACTCAACTCAACTAGGCCTTTTTTTTTCTTTCACATTCAGAGACTCCGACGACTGTTCCTTATCTGGTGCTGTTCATGAGGAAGCTGTGGTTCAATGTGATTCCTGGGAAAGATCTGAAAGCGGACCTCATGTTCCACTTTCCCCAGGTGAGTTCAGAACGTCCTCCCAGTGCAGGTTTACACAGGAAGTTCGAATCCTGCAAGCTGTGTGTTTGCCCGAAAAATCTGATCTTTGTTGGATAGTCAAATTTATTATTATTATAAATTTCTTTATTCATGACCATGTTATACGGTGAGGATCTTCGAACCCAGGCCCTGCATGGCCACTACTGCAGAGACGGCGTGTTGTTTAAGACGTTACATAACGTTATCAGATGTGTGTTCTTACTGAAAGTGCTTCTGTAACTCTGGTTGTGAATGTGGGTTTTGTCAGACAGCTGCTCTCTCCTCAGTACTGCGGACTGTACAGACCTACTCTCACCGACGCCGAGACACACAGTTAGTGTCATTAACCACTGGACAACACCTGCGACACACCCACTCATACATACAGTTACACCTCACAGTGCTGTTACTGTCTAATATCAGCACTGGTAGAATAACGCCTCTCACCCAATCAGATTGCTCTGTCAGAACTAACTGTTTTATAATATGTAATTATATATTAAAATAATAAAATGTGTTTAGTGCAGGATGCTTTAAAATCATACGTAATGATACCAAAACTGAAACCATGACTGTCAACTCATATCGATACTCAGTGGATACTGTTTACAAGATAATCTAGAAAACTTATTCTTTATTACTTTGTTTTTAACTGAAGAACTTATAGCTAAAATATTACATATACAAAAATCCCTATAACATTTCTTTATAATTAATTATATGAATAAAGTATAAAATTATATAAAGTTCTACAAAAACCTTTTTCATATCTAGTTTTGTTTAATTGGTTTAAGAATCAGATGCATTTTTCTCCTAATATCTAATCAACTATTTGTTTGTATTTTTTTTTTTCCCTGGTATTTTTGTGTTTGTACTTTTCATGTTTCTTTATAAAAATATATTAGTAATATTTGTTTTAACCTCATGATGCCTGGCTGTGGTTGACCTCTGAACCCTGTTCCCGGGGTGTGTGTGTGTGTGTGTGTGTGTGTGTGTGTGTGTGTGTGTGTGTGTTCAGGAGTTGCCGAAGTACCTACATGGCTATCACAGTGTGGAAAAGGAGGACCTGATCGAACTGGCCGGACTCCTGTTCAGGGTGCGAGTGGACGCGGACCGATCCCAGTTTGTCATGATCCCCAAAATGATGAAGGATCTTGTCCCCTTCGATCAGCACAAGATCATGTCCACTGATGACTGGAAAAAGGTCCGCTATACACAACACACACACACACACACACACACACACACACACACACACACACAACATTATCATCATCATCATCATCAGTACTGTGTAAAGGCACCACTTGAGTGTAAGACAGTCAAAGAGACATGCTTTTATTAATGTGCATGTCTGTCTGTCCATCCGGATGTGTCTCTGTCCGTCCTTCCATTCACCGTCTCACTGTCCCACTGTCCTTCTGCCTTTATCTAGCTCTCTGTCCACGTTTGAAGCAGCTCTGTGTTTTGCGTTACAGCACATAATCAGTGTGTACAACAAGCAGGCAGGAATCACAGTAGAAGAGGCTAAAATTCGCTTTCTGAAGATCATCGCGTCCTGGCCCACGTTCGGCTGCGTTTTCTTCGAAGTGAAGGTAA
This sequence comes from Channallabes apus, assembly GCA_030522415.1. NCBI lineage: Eukaryota > Metazoa > Chordata > Actinopteri > Siluriformes > Clariidae > Channallabes > Channallabes apus. The sequence continues at coordinate 22,594,477 of CM060111.1, read as the reverse complement.
AGAAACAACAAAGAAATGTTGCCATGAGTCAATTTAAATAGTAATAATGTTTCATTTGTTCGCTGTGGAAGACCAGGCCTTCATCAAACTCTTTGATACCTGAATGTCCTCATACAGTATAATGACATGACATTTTCTCCCGTCTACACCGTCTATGTCTCCCCGCAAGAGGACTGTTCGGTCTCATTATTTTACCAAATTTCTCCCTGTCTTGGGTCACAAATTACTTTCAAAGTTATCGCTGATGAAGCGAAGCAGTGAAGTGAAAGTGACCGAAACAGTGTAATTAGTGTTAATCCAGCCACAGAAGCCACAGCTTTATTTGGAACATGTTGACTTATAATAAAACAGTCAATTATTATCTTTTGATGAATAATAAAGCAGGTTAATGCAGCGATTCCTCTTTGCACAGCAAACCTCTGAGCGCAGTTATCCCAGCCTCATCACCATCTCCATCAGCAAACAGGGAGTCAGCCTCATCGACCCCAAAACCAAGGTGAGTCCGTCTGCAGCGGGGCTGCGTGCAGGCTTCAGGGTCAGGTTCCTTTAAAAAATATATATAAAGATGAAGGACACCTGGTGGTTAAGGTTCTCTTTTAAGGTTCTTCTTATGTAGATCGTTATCTGAATGTATGTTTACAGGAAATGACTTATAATTATACAAATTATACACATTTGATGCACATTAGCACATCTTCACCCAATCCTTTATCTAGAGCCTGCTGAATCGTCCCCAATGTAAATTCCTGAGTTCTTGGTCACTCGGCTTTATGACCTCACTTCCCATGTGTAGCGATGAGACTGTAAGCGTGCATATGATCTTCATAGCAATTTATACCAAAGCCGTAGTGAGTCTTAACTAATCTTGACTACTTGTGCAAATAGACTTAGACTCTATGATTCATTACGAAAAACTACTAAACTACTACACATTTGTCTCTAATTGCTCGGTGCTTCTTAGCAGTAGCAACTTTATCCCCGCTGATTTTACGCTACTTTACAGACATCCTGGGATACACGCTGCATGCACGTAACAATGTACGGCATTCACGTGATCTAACTTCTGTGATTAAATAAGTGCAAACGTATGTTTGTATCTTCGAAAATTCGTAACTCGAAACTGTGCTGTACCAAATGTGATAAATGTTATGAGACCTCTGTGTGTTATGACAAAAAAACAATGTGATCTTTCTCAAAGACATTTTTTTTACAAAACACGCTAAACACGCATCATGAGACGTACAGTAGGTTTGCTAACAAACTCTCACCGCCAACGTTAAAAATAACCGTGTGATAATACTTTGTTTAAAATCACCAGATATCTTTTTTTTTTGTTCTTAATGCAAAGACATTTCCACTTATAATTTAAAAAAACAGTCAAATGTTTTATAATTTTAAAAATGACATTAGAAATTTGACACGATTTTGAAACTGGATTTATATGTTTTATTCTGAGCTCTTGTCAAACTTGTAAGAAATAAAAGAAAGAAAGATTTGACAGTTTTGATGTCGTCCTGTAGGAGGTGCTGGTTATGCACCCGTTCAGCAAAATCACCAACTGGTCCAGCGGCACCACCTACTTCCACCTGACCATCGGCAACCTGGTGAAGGGAACCACACTGCTCTGTGAGACCTCTATGGTGAGACACACACACACTTTAACATGGGATTGATGTTCTCAGTGATTGATGTTGCTGAAAAGTCACCAATCTGCCCTTTATCTGGAGAAGTGAAGCTGCTTTGTTCATATTTACATCCACGTCTTTAGTCGTCTGAACTTAAATGTTAAGATCTAAATTTCAGTTCATGATCCAATTTCAGATGCTGTTATACAGTAATAATAATAATATTTTTTGCACTTAAATCGATACATTTATAGATGTATAACTCTCTAGACATGCCATATTCACAAACCAGATTCTTCACTCCTGTCCTTCACATGTTGATTAACACGTTAATGATGAAGTGAATCACGCCTGAGGCCAAGTCCACACACATGTAGGGTTTGTTTAAAGACTGCGTTTTTTTTTTCACATGAGAATGCAAAAAGCACTCTGTCAAAGCATGACGAACCAACAGGTGGCGCTATAACCCTGACTATAAAGCCATGTTGGCCAATCAGATGCCTCAATGAGAACATCGCGCTCTGACACCAAACACAGGAGATACGGCGCTTGTCAGCATGGAAGGTTAAAGCTACAAGTTTAAAGGCCAAGACACACAGGATAAGACCTGTTTACAAAATACAATATTTGGTAAATAGAATCAGGTACAAAATAATAATAATAATAATAATAATAATTGACTAGCTTCATGATAAATTAGCTGATTTATTTGATGTTTATCCATCTCAGATATCTTATTTATTATTTTATTGTTGAAGTGAATGAAAATGTGAAAATATTGTTTTTGTCTGGATGATACAGATGGATTTATGTGTGGAAAGAATGGATGGAGTGTATAGAGTGATGGATGGATGGATGGATGGGACATATAGAGTGATCGATGGATGGATGGAACATTTAGAGTGATTCCTGGATGGATGGATGGATGGATGGATGAATGGATTTAACATGTAGAGTGATGGATGGATGGATGGATGGAACATATAGAGTGATAGATGGATGGACCATATAGAGTGATGGATGGATGGAACATGTAGAGTGATGGATGGAACATGTAGAGTGATGGATGGAACATGTAGAGGGATGGATGGATTGATGGAACATATAGAGTGATGGATGGATGGATGGAACATGTAGAGTGATGGATGGATGGATGGATTAATGGATGGAACATATAGAGTGATGGATGGATGGATGGATGGATGGAACATATAGAGTGATGGATGGATGGATGAATGGATGGAACATGTAGAGTGATGGATGGATGGATGGATGGAACATGTAGAGTGATGGATGGATGGATGGATGGGTGGATGGAACATGTAGAGTGATGGATGGATGGAACATTTAGAGGGATGGATGGATGGAACATGTAGAGTGATAGATGGATGGATGGATAGATGGGTGGATGGAACATGTAGAGTTATGGATGGATGGAACATTTAGAGTGATGGATGGATGGATGGATGGAATATGTAGAGTTGATGGATGGATGGATGGAACATGTAGAGTGATGGATGGATGGATGGATTAATGGATGGAACATATAGAGTGATGGATGGATGGATGGATGGATGGAACATATAGAGTGATGGATGGATGGATGAATGGATGGAACATGTAGAGTGATGGATGGATGGATGGATGGATGGAACATGTAGAGTGATGGATGGATGGATGGATGGATGGATGGGTGGATGGAACATGTAGAGTGATGGATGGATGGAACATTTAGAGGGATGGATGGATGGAACATGTAGAGTGATAGATGGATGGATGGATAGATGGGTGGATGGAACATGTAGAGTTATGGATGGATGGAACATTTAGAGTGATGGATGGATGGATGGATGGAATATGTAGAGTTGATGGATGGATGGATGGATGGATGGATAGATGGAACATGTAGAGTGATGGATGGATGGATGGATGGAACATGTAGAGTGATGGATAGATGGATGGATGGATGGATGGATGGGTGGATGGAACATGTAGAGTGATGGATGGATGGAACATTTAGAGTGATGGATGGATGGGTGGATGGATGGAACATGTACTGTAGAGTGATGGATGGATGGATGGATGGATGGAACATGTAGAGTGATGGATGGATGGAACATGTAGAGTGATGGATGGATGGATGGATGGACCATGTAGAGTGATGGATAGATGGATGGATGGATGGATGGATGAATGGAACATGTAGAGTGATGGATGGATGGATGGATGGATGGATGGATGGATGAATGGAACATGTAGAGTGATGGATGGATGGATGGGTGGATGGAACATGTAGAGTGATGGATGGATGGATGGATGGAACATGTAGAGTGGTGGATGGATGGATGGATAGATGGGTGGATGGAACATGTAGAGTGATGGATGGAACATTTAGAGTGATGGATGGATGGATGGAACATGTAGAGTGATGGATGGATGGATGGATGGAACATGTAGAGTGATGGATGGATGGATGGAACATGTAGAGTGATGGATGGATGGATGGATGGATGGATGGAACATGTAGAGTGATGGATGGATGGATGGATGGATGGAACATGTACAGTGATGGATAGATGTATGGATGGATGGGTGGATGGAACATGTAGAGTGATGGATGGATGGATGGATGGGTGGATGGAACATGTAGAGTGATGGATGGATGGAACATGTAGAGTGATGGATGGATGAATGGAACATGTAGAATGATGGATGGATGGATGGATGGATGGAACATGTAGAGTGATGGATAGATGGGTTATGTAATGGATAGCGAGATGGATGGAACAAATAGATCGATACATGAATGTAAGGAACAGGAATATAGATTGATGATGGAATGAGATGGAATACATTAAGGGATGGATAAATAAATGGGAGGATGGATGCAAAAAACAGATGAATCGTTAAGCCCATTTTTAAAAAACCTTTGTTGTACAAGAGTTGCTAAATTACAGCAGTTTTATAGTCAGTTTGCTGCTTTATTTGACGTTAATAATCTCAGGTAGCTGGTTCATTATTTTATTCAGAAGTAATTGAATGTGTACATGTTAGCGTTTTGTAGCTTCTAGCCTGCCAGCTTCCAGTTCTTTCTCAAACACCTCTGCTTATTCTCCAGCCCTCCTTATAGTCTGTAACTCTTCATTCATACAGTCGTGAGAATTAATTCATTTTTTTGTTTTAAATTCCCTGAGTAGGTTTTGATGGCCAGGTCGACAAATGCAGCGTGATAATATTATCTCTTTGTTTTCCTCTTAACACACTTTCCAAAGCTGTGTTCTCCGACCTCACTCTGTGTGTGTGTGTTTCAGGGATACAGGATGGACGACTTGCTGACCTCGTACGTGAACATGTATCATAACATGCACGACAGGACGCTGATGAGACAAAGGAGCCAGCGCTTGTTTTAACCAACAAACACACACACACACACACACACACACACACACACACACACACACACACTCTGCGGGAGTTAGCCCTTACATACATCTTATTTAATAACTTCTATTTAAAATTATTGCTGAAAGTTAACAGTCCTGGAGTGTTCACTGCCCGTGAACTTGGGTTGAAGCTTTAAACCTTATTAATGATTAGATTTCACCTTTTACTTCATTCATTATATGGTGTTAATAATTCACTTTAAGTTTTTTTTTTTTGTTAAAATGTTATATAAATCATTCAAAGCTGTTCTTATGAGTATAAAATAAAGGTCTGATTATTGCTGGTGTGTTTGACTCTGTTCAGTATAAAGTGTGTATTAGAAGGTTAGAAGGTGAGTTACAGTATTAGCGTGTAGCCGTTTCTTTGCCAGAATAATGAGAATGTTTTGATCCAGATTTTACAGACACACACACACACACACACACACACACACTGATCATCTCATGGCAGGAAATAAATGATAAAGCATGAGTGATCAAGAATCTCTTCTGATATACGTGAAACTGGTGACTTTAAGCTTCCAGTAGATGTTGGGATGAATGAATGGATGGAGAAATAGTATGGATGGATGGATGATGGATTGTATAGACAGATGGATAAAACAGACATACGGATGGATGGACGGACCAAAGATTAAACGAGTGTCTTTCTGAGTCGCTGCTGCTGCTGGAGGGTTTAGTGTTTGTGTTTAAGGCGTCTCCTCCACGTGGGCTTTATTTTAGTAACACACATTCCTGTGGCAGTGAAGTCATCTCTCTCTCTCTCACACACACACACACACACACACACACTGAGCAGAGTCTGACTGGTGTTTCTGTTCCAGTGCTGACAATGATGCCCCTGTTCATTATATACCGCTCTGTGTGTGTGTGTGTGTGAATTTAACACCCTGTGGGCGTTCAAGCTGTGTGTGTTTAATCCAGAGCATGTGTTTACTGCACAGAGCTGTGGTTTTAAGTACATAAAAAATAAAAGTGTTTTATCTTTAAATAGTTGTGTGTGTGTGTGTGTTTTCTTTGTTTTATAAGAATTCAGATTGGATTGGATTGTAAAGCTTCCCGCTGTCTTTCTGTTTATTTGCTTATTTATCTATCAGTCTATCAGTCTGCACCCATCCGTCTGTCTGTCTGTTTGTCTGCCACAAATGAGTACTGCACAGCCAGAGAGAGAGAGAGGAAACTTGAGATTCTGAGCAACTGAGCAGAAAGAAAGACAATAGAAAGAGACATTAAGAAAGAGAGTGCAATATTAAGACACATACAGTGGTGTGAAAAACTATTTGCCCCCTTCCTGATTTCTTATTCTTTTGCATATTTGTCACACTTAAATGTTTCTGCTGATCCAAAACCATTAACTATTAGTCAAAGATAACATAATTGAACACAAAATGCAGTTTTTAAATGAAGGTTTACGTTATTAAGGGAGAAAAAAAACTCCAAATCTACATGGCCCTGTGTGAAAAAGTGGTTGCCCCCCTTGTTAAAAAATAACGTAACTGTGGTTTATCACACCTGAGTTCAATTTCTGTAGTCACCCCCAGGCCTGATTACTGCCACACCTGTTTCAATCAAGAAATCACTTAAATAGGAGCTACCTGACACAGAGAAGTAGACCAAAAGCACCTCAAAAGCTAGACATCACGCCAAGATCCAAAGAAATTCAGGAACAAATGAGAACAAAAGTAATTGAGATCTATCAGTCTGGTAAAGGTTATAAAGCCATTTCTAAAGCTTTGGGACTCCAGCGAACCACGGTGAGAGCCATTATCCACAAATGGCAAAAACATGGAACAGTGGTGAACCTTCCCAGGAGTGGCCGGCCGACCAAACTTACCCCAAGAGCGCAGAGACAACTCATCCGAGAGGCCACAAAAGACCCCAGGACAACATCTAAAGAACTGCAGGCCTCACTTGCCTCAATTAAGGTCAGTGTTCACGACTCCACCATAAGAAAGAGACTGGGCAAAAACGGCCTGCATGGCAGATTTCCAAGGCGCAAACCACTTTTAAGCAAAAAGAACATTAAGGCTCGTCTCAATTTTGCTAAAAAAACATCTCAATGATTGCCAAGACTTTTGGAAAATTACCTTGTGGACCGACGAGACAAAAGTTGAACTTTTTGGAAGGTGCGTGTCCCGTTACATCTGGCATAAAAGTAACACAGCATTTCAGAAAAAGAACATCATACCAACAGTAAAATATGGTGGTGGTAGTGTGATGGTCTGGGGTTGTTTTGCTGCTTCAGGGCCTGGAAGGCTTGCTGTGATAGATGGAACCATGAATTCTACTGTCTACCAAAAAATCCTGAAGGAGAATGTCCGGCCATCTGTTCGTCAACTCAAGCTGAAGCGATCTTGGGTGCTGCAGCAGGACAATGACCCAAAACACACCAGCAAATCCACCTCTGAATGGCTGAAGAAAAACAAAATGAAGACTTTGGAGTGGCCTAGTCAAAGTCCTGACCTGAATCCTATTGAGATGTTGTGGCATGACCTTAAAAAGGCGGTTCATGCTAGAAAACCCTCAAATAAAGCTGAATTACAACAATTCTGCAAAGATGAGTGGGCCAAAATTCCTCCAGAGCGCTGTAAAAGACTCGTTGCAAGTTATCGCAAACGCTTGATTGCAGTTATTGCTGCTAAGGGTGGCCCAACCAGTTATTAGGTTCAGGGGGCAATTACTTTTTCACACAGGGCCATGTAGGTTTGGATTTTTTTTCTCCCTAAATAATAAAACAACTCATTTAAAAACTACATTTTGTGTTTACTTGTGTTATCTTTGACTAATAGTTAAATGTGTTTGATGATCAGAAACATTTTGTGTGACAAACATGCAAAAGAATAAGAAATCAGGAAGGGGGCAAATAGTTTTTCACACCACTGTAAAAGAAAGACAGATGCAGGAAAAGGGAGGGAGACAGGAGCAACAGAAGACAGAGAAAGTACTTAAGTATGAGTGAATGAGAGACAGAAGCACTGAAAACAAATAAATATGCAGAGAGAGAGAGATGGAGACAGAGAGAAAGTGAGACATAAGGAGAAATGTAGCTTAATAGAATGCAGAGGTGTCAAGTAACAAAGTACAAATACTTCGTTACCTTACTTAAGTAGAAATTTTGGGTATCTATACTTTACTGGAGTAATTATTTTTCAGCCGACTTTTTACTTCTACTCCTTACATTTTCACGCAATTATCTGTACTTTCTACTCCTTACATTTTAAAAATAGCCTCGTTACTCCTATTTTATTTCAGCTTGTCATTAAAAAAAAAAAAAAACGCGCCATCTGGTTGGAGCGAATTTGATTGTGGTTGGATGAGAAGTATAAACATAGCATTCCAACACCCTATTGGTTGGTACGCGAGCCACCTCACCTGCACATGACGTCACGTCACACACTCCAGCAAGGACGTTGATAAGGTTGTGATAAGTAGACGAAGCTGTCCATGATAGAGACTCAAGATTCGAGCGAAATGTCACAACCAAGCACCAGCGAGGAAGGTAACAGCACCAGTAGGGTAACAGGAATGATATATATATACTGTACACACACACACATTAATAAAAAAAAATTATTATTATATATATTTAATATATTTAATATATATATATATAATTATTATTTTTTGATTAATCACTTGGATTCATCATTCATTCTGACAGCACTAATGTTTATTGTAGACAACCATACAAGGGTAATTGTTACTAAGCCTGCCCTGGGTACACTAATTTTCTTGTATGTTGCCCTCACAGATTCCTGCAGCTAAACTTGGATGTACATTTACATTCCAATAAAGGTTACTGATGACGTGCCTCTGAAGTTTGACTTTTTGCACCATTAAAATACTTATAGGCAGCTAGTTATCATGTCTTCTTCTCCATAAAACATGTTAATGCTCAGTAGTACACATATATGGTTCTTTAATGTATTTGTAGTGTACTAAAATTTATTCTTTTTCAATTGCCATATATAGTATCCCAAATCACTATGGCCGTTAAAAATACAACAAAAAAACAACACATCTTTTTTTTAATGAAGTGTTAGTGTAAAGTAGTATATAGGCCCGTGGCACAGCCTAAGCTTTTATCCTTAATGCTTTTTCCCCCTCACGTTACTTTTACTTTTATATTTTAAGTAGTTTTGAAACCAGTACTTTTACACTAGTAAAAAGTTTGAGTTGATACTTCAACTTCTAAAGAAGTCTTTTTAAACCCTAGTATCTATACTTCTACTCAAGTAATGAATGTGAATACTTTTGACACCACTGATAGAATGAAAGAAGGCAGCAGGATGAGAGTGTGATAGAAGCTGGGAAATATAGTCAAATAAAAAGACAGACGGGCAGAGAAAGAAAGAGAGAGAAAGAAGGAAGACATTGAGATATAGAGGCTAGAAGAACAACTGATAGATGATGAGACAGATAGTGGTAAATGTCTTTGGCACCTCGTCCAGGCTGTACCCCACCTCGTACCCCTGATCCCCTGGGTTGGGCTCTAGGCCTCCATGACCCTGTACAGGATAAGCGCTATAGAGAAGGAGTGAGAAAGACTGGTGGAAGAAGAAAGAGATAATGAAAGACAGGTAGAAAGTGAAAGACTGGAAGGGGAAGAATTCTGACTTTACCGTTGTCTAGAAAATGATTAAAAACAGTAAGACACAGAAGGTGCTGTACTGAAGCATATTCATTGAAAACTGACCGGGATGGAAAAGTGTGGTAGGAAAAGTTGCACAAGCAACAGGGACGACTGCAGCCTCAAGCAAAGCCGATTCAAGAACTTGGGAGATCTTCAAAAGAAGTGGAGTGGAGTGAGGCTGGAGTCAGTGCATCAACAGCCATCAGAAGTGTCCTTCCTGGGGTAAGGAGGCACAGAACTGAACTGTTGCTCAGTGATCCAAAGTCCTTTATTCTAATGAAAGTAAATTTTGCATTTCATTTGGAAATTAAGGTCTCGGGGTCTGGAGGAAGAGAGGAGAGGCACGGGATCCACGTTGCTTGAGGTCAAGTGTGAAATTTCCATAGTTGACCAGGAGAATTTAGAGCACTTCATGGAGATGCTGATTTCCTTTTCCAGCAGGACTCATCACCTGCCCACAGCGACAAAACTACCACTAACTGGTTTGCTCATGATGGTATTACTGTGTTTGACTGGCCAGTGAACTCACCCGACCTGAACCCCATAGAGGATCAATACAGATGAGCTGAAGGCTGCTATCAAAGTAACCTGGTCTTCAGTATCGCCTGTGTGTGTGTGTGTGTGTGTGTGTGTGTCTGTGTGTGTATGTGTGTGCGTGCTTGTGTGCATGCTTGTGTGATGATGTAATCATGAAGTTTTTGTACTCTAGGGATTAACTCTGGAGTTAAAGCAGATCAGTGAGAGCTGAACGGAACACCACTGTGGTTTCTCATGTTTCCTGTTTTTACATGATTTTATTTTTTACTTCTCTTCCTGTATGTACATGTACATCATATTTGTGTTTCTATCCTTGTTACTGAATGAAATTTCCTTTTGGGATCAATAAAGAATCTATCTATCTATCTATCTATCTATAAAACACATGCTAATGAGCTGAAGCTGTTTATAGAGAGCAGATATCACCTGGCACACTCTGGTTAATCAGGTTCCAGGTTGTTTTCATGTTGTGAAGCTCACAGGTGTCGAACCTCAGGCTCGGCTTCAGTCTGTCACATGATCCGCGTAGCTTTGGCTCTGACTCACTGCTGTTTACCTTCTGAACTGTGAAACAAACACAGTTTGCCTTGACACAATCAGTATGTAGGTTTGGGTCATGAACTTCTACCTTCTACACACCTTTAAGTCGACTCACATCATGCAGCTGCAAACTTGCAGCACTAAAATGCATTTTTCTTTTGTTTGTTTGTTTTTTTAACAAACCTCAGTATAAGTCTCTTCCAAATGGTTGAGATGTCGCTTCATTGAAAAGGTGTCAGTGCTTTTGCAAATAATAATAATAATAATAAAAAAAATAATAATAATTAACACCAAAAATGTGTTTATAGTGGTAAACACATGCTATTTAAAGACACAACAACATCTTTTTAAGGGCTCAAACGAATGGGAGAGCTGAGTCAATCAGCTTTTTCAATAAGATATACAGTGGAACCTCGAATTACGAGCATAATTCGTTCCAGAAGTGGCTCGTATTCCAAAACTCGTAAACCAAATTTAATTTACCTATAAGAAATAATGGAAACTCAAATTATTCATTCTACAGCCCAAAAAAATAAATACATAAAAATAATTAATACAAAATATGAAGTAAAAATAAAACAAATTAACCTGCACTTTAACTTAAAAATAAATCCCGACCGATAAGTGTTTCCGTTTGTGCGGAACACACACACACACACACACACACACACACACACATTAACGGAGAGACCGTTTTTAAAACCGTTTAAAAATTAACCTTTTAAAAATTAGCAAGGAACATCGATAGTCACACTCACGTGAATGCATACTAACGGAATCACTGTTGTAAAGTATAACAACAACAACAACAACAAATTAACCAGCTCCTTACCTTTGAAAACAATCGCGAAAGAGCAGAGTTTCAGTGTGTTTGTGTTTGAAGCCGAGAGAGAGAGTGTGTGTGTGTGTGTTTGTGTGTGTGTGTTGGTGTAAGTGAATGAGCACTCACACACACACATACACACACATGCGCCTTTACAGCCCCCCTCCTCTCAGGTACCCAAACAAGCACACACACACACACACACACACACACTCAGAAACTCTGCAGTCACTAAGACCCAGCAGGGGAGACGATTATGCTCAATTCCGCAGCACAAGAGAGAGAAAAAACATTGGCTCAGTTGTGATGACGTGACGCTTGGTGTCACAACAAGAAGCGCATGCGTGATACATGATACTCGGCGGTTGTAAACCAAAAAAGTGCTCGTTTTTCAAGTCAAAATTTATTAAAAATCTTTGCTCGTCTTGCGGAACACTCGCGAACCGCGTTACTCATAATCCGAGGTTCCACTGTACTTGAATCAACATGTGTACTACCATTCGGTTGAGCAGAACCATAAAGTTTCAAAACAAGCTAACAAATGTGTTTTTATTGTATTAGTGATTTTATACAATTTTGCGACTCTGAAATTTTTTAAAAATTTTGAAATAATTGCTTCAGGCCTCATAAAGTGTTTTTTTTTTCTTTTTTTAATGAACGGTGAAAATAATTTCTTAATTCTAAAAAGTGTGTGCCAGAGCCCACCAGAGTCCCCACACAGGACAGGGTAGCTTGTTTAACCCTTTAGTTTTGAGGAGAGGCTCCACCACCACTCTGTAGATCAGGACATTTCACTTTCTGTCGTTCTGCTGCATATTGGTTGATTTCTGGATTCTGATTGGTCAGAGGACATTGATTTGTTTTCTATAACAGCAGCTCTGAGAGTCACAGATTTGTATTAATGTTTTCATTCTAATGCATTATCATTTTTACAGCAGCAGCTCGTTCCCGGGAACACATACAGGGGACGCTCCACAATGGATTCATATAATACTGTACACATGAGGATGTGCACTTATATAAACGTAATCAACTTCAGGATAGTAACAGTAACTCAGTTCATCATAGATTAGTTTTCTCTAACATCCCAAAGTATTTCAAGTCAAATATTGACACACTCATCCCAAAGTACTGGAATGTTGTACTTTTACAACATTCCTTAAGACAAAAGTACATTTAATTATGTTCTATCACACAGAATTATATTGCACAGTACAGCATAGCATAGCATAGCATAGTATAGAAAGGAAATTAAAAGTTCTGAGCTTTATATCATAATAAAACATACACAATGGTCACTTCTGTGTTCGTATTGACTTTATTAACAGACAGTGTGATTTTGATTAAGTTTAGTGAGGATCCGATTTTTTGCCCCAAAATACAAAGAAACTCAATAATGACCCTAACCCCAAAACCATTTTGGGGTTGAAAAAGTGACATTCTCAAATCTTAAGTAAACTCACCCTGTACATTCAGGTGTTCAGGTTGATCATGAAAGTGCAACTGGTTTTGTCTAATCACATTTCATTCATTCATTCATTTTCTATACCGCTTAATCCTGTGTTCAGGGTCGCGGGGGACCTGGAGCCTATCCCAGGAGACACTAGGCGGGGTACACCCTGGACAGGGTGCCAATCCATCGCAGGGCACACACACATACACACACTCACACACCTAATCACACACTACGGGCAATTTTTAGGAACGCCAATTAGCCTAACCTGCATATCTTTGGACTGTGGGAGGAAACCGGAGTATCTGGAGGAAACCCACCAAGCACGGGGAGAACATGCACACAGAGACGGGAATCGAGCCTGGCCGGGGAATCGAACCCAGACCCTGGAGGTGCAAGTGCTAACCACTACACCACCGCGCCGCTAATCACATTTCAAACCTGAGAAATAATATATTATGTTATAGTACTGTACAGTACAGTATACTGCAGTATGAAACTCAGAGGCACAGATTTCAGCTCTGATGCTTTATAGAATGAACCTAAGTGCACTAACGTGTTCACTTCGACCTAACTAGTCTGTGCTATGAATTTAGTTAGAATTAAAGAATGTCAATATTCTTGCCCCTCAAACCCAACAAAGGTGTACATTCAGTACAGTACAGTACCCTTACCATTTTGGGGTGACATTTTTGACTTTCTCAGATATTCACTAAATTCCCTCTACACGTTAGGGTGGTTCAGCCAACCATAACTATGTACTTAGTTTTGTCCTATCATATTCCAAAGGTGAAATATATTACAGTATAATACAGTATAATAGAGTATAGAAATATGAGACTTCAGGGCGCTCCTGTGTTTGTCTTCACCTTCCAATTACTTTTTTTTTGGAAAAAATCTTTTGGGGATTTGGGGGAAAATCTGAGAAAGTCACATTTTTGACCCCAAGAAAACAGACTATTCTCCCACCAAATTCATCCTGCACGTTACTGCTGCCGAGTTAAATACAAGGATGCAATTAGTTTCATCAGTTTTATCCAGCCACATAAGTATAATATATAAATTCATCCTGCAAATATATTACACTACGTACTACAATACAATTTATATTATAGCACAGAATGCTATAGTACTTATAGTGCAGTAGATTATAGAATAGGATAATGTGGTGTAGTATAGTGTGGCGCAGTACAGTACAGTATTGTAAGGTATACTATAGTATTTTCATTTTTGTGTTGGAATTAAAGTACTCTATTTGCATCTATCTATCTATCTATCTATCTATCTATCTATCTATCTATTGTAAAGTGTGGTGTAGTATGATATATACTCAGCAAAAAATAGAAGCGTCCTCTGACTTTCAACTGTTTTTACTTTCAGTAAACTTAATGTGTAAATATTTGTATGAACAGTAAAAGAGTCAACACCATAAGACATAAACAAAAAATGTTTCACATGTGGTAGCTCAATGATTAAGGCATTGGACTACAGTTCGGAAGATCCCAGGTTCAAACCCCACAACCACCAAGTTGCCACTGTTGGGCCCTTGAGCAAGGCCCTTAACCCTCACCTGCTCAGATGTATAATGAGATAAAATGTAAGAGCGTCTGCCAAATGTCTAAATGTAAATGTGTCCCTGAATGAAGGGAGGCTCAAATTCAAAAGTACCAGTCAGTATCTGGTGGCCACCAGCTGCTTGAAGTACTGCAGTGCATCTCCTCCTCATGGACTGGACCAGATTTGTCAGTTCTTGCTGTGAGATGGAGGGATTGTGTGTTCCTGGTGTGACTCGGGCAGTTGTTGTGGCCATCCTGTACCTGTCACGCAGGTGTGATATTCGGATGTACCCATCCTGTGCAGGTGTTGTTACACGTGGTCTTCCACTGCGAGGATGATCAGCTGTCCTTCCTGTCTCTGTGTAGCGCTGTCTTAGGCGTCTCACAGTGCGGACATGGCGATTTATTGCCCTATAGCCACATCAGCAGTCCTCATGCCTCCCTGCAGCATGCCTAATGCACGTTCACGCAGATGAGCAGCGACCCTGGGCATCTTTCTTTGGGTGTTTTTCACAGTCGGTAGACAAGTCTCTTTAGTGTCCTGCGTTTTTAGAACTGTGACCTTAAATGCCTACTTTCTGTAAGCTGTTAAGGTCTTAACGACCATTCCACAGGTGCATGTTAATTAATTGATTATGGTTAATTGAACATGCATGGAAAACATTGTTTAAACCCTTTACAATGAAGATCTGTAAAGTTATTTGGATTTGTACATTATTGTTGAATTACACAGTCCTGAAAAAGGGGCGTTTCTTTTTTTTGCTGAGTATAGTATAGCATAATATGGTGTAGTATATATTTTATTGTAGTATTGTGTCCTGTAGTATAGTGTAGTACAGTATAGTATTTACAATTTTGTTTTGACATTAATAAAGTACTAATCTATCTATGGCATAGGACAGCACAGTATAGTGTAGTAAATTGTGGTGTGGTATAAAAGCATCGCATTGTGTGGTGTAGTTTATTACAGTGCAGTCTAGTGAAATATGGTGTGACTATTAGTCAATATGAAAGTTTAATATCAGTGCGGCTCTCATGACGTGTTTGGTATTGGATACGGGTGGGACCGTGTTGTGCTAAATAACTTGACGCTGGAATGTTGCTTTGCCCCACTACAGTTAGAATTACTCATCATCAGTCACGAACAGGTTTCAGTCAGTGTCAGCCAGAGATGTGACAGAGTATTCACACTCATTCATTACATTTCATTCAGTGCGGATATGAAAGAAAGAAACACGCAAGCATTTTTAAAAGACTCTAATATATTAAGACTTTTATTTATATTTACATGTGTGTGTGTGTGTGTGTGTGTGAAATGTTCCAGAACGTTCACATCTTTATGAGAGTTGGAATGAGCAGATCCCTTAATATAAAATAGCAAATATATTAATCTTACATTATATGTTACAACACGGTAAACAAAATATACGTAAGTAAGCTCAGCTTGGCGTGACTGTGTGTACGACACACTGACCAGCAGATGCATTGTACAATGAAAAAGGGGAGGAAAATAAAATTCCAAAATCTTAAAACCACCAGGCCTGTGGTGTTTTGTTTCCAGCTTCAGGGAGGCTGAGAGAAAGAAAATGAAAAGAATGCACAGTGAAGGTGGAGCTGTAAAAACCACAACAGGTTCAGCCTCCAGAAGAAATTCAACAGAATAACAATGTGGTGAGATCAGCGATGAGAGCGTGTGACCTTCATTTAAAAAGGAAAAAAAAAAAGAGAAAGAAACTCCAGAGATTTAAAAACATTCCCAGATAACATTCTTAAATACATTGCAGGTTTAACATTTCACAATACACTTTGTATAAATTACAAATTCGTAATCCTTTAAAGGGCGGGGCCTTCATGAAGCCTTAGGCTTTATGATTTGTGGCAACATGTAAAGCAGGAACGTAACGAGTCAATAACCGCTCGCAAATATTTACGCAGGAGTGCCACGCAACTGAATCCAGATTCGCGATTCATTAAAGATGACATATTACATTCTCCAGTTGATTTCTTAATCCCGGTCTCTCTGTGTGCATCAGCTCTTCAGTCGTTCCTCAAAAGGTTTACGTACACAAACGTCCCAAAAGTTTTATTTCCCCATTCAAAGACCAGCTTGAGCTTAGAGAGCGGTTCACGAGCGAAAGGAACGCCTCGGGTTTGGATCCTCTGGACACCTCGGAGTCTCTGGCGGCGCTCAGATGAAGATTTCCACCGCCTCGGCTTCCACGTTGTCCAGACCTTTGAACAGATTCACAGTCTTCTGTCTGCTGCTTTCTGTAAAAGAAAAATAATAAAAAATCATGTAAATGAACAAGGAAGCATATTTTCTGTAAACACATACCAAAACTTTTAGATAAGACATCGTTAACATGCCACATTGATGATGGATCATTTTCAAGAACATAATCTTCTCTTTGAGCAATAAAAAAACTAATTGTCTCAAAAGATTCAGTTGTAATCCAGATCTATTTAAAAGTAATTCTGAGGGTGAGGTGGGTCAAGACTTCTTCTGAAGATTCCTACTATAAAAAAAAGGTAAAACTTTACAAAGCCTCAATGCTTTGTTTCCGTTTTCAATCCAAACTGTGACTTTTAATACTGGACTGGTTAATAAATGACTAACCGTAAGCTTGTGTGTGAATATTTAAAGATTCCATCCCATGTGTTCAGCTTAAAGATGCAATTTTCACTCCAGCAAATATACATATCGTGATTAAAGGACCATTTAGTGAATAGTTCTCTTTATTACCTTTTTTTTACTCACCCTGTGAGGAGATTGTTTGATGTTTGTTATATAATCTCATAATGAGAAATACTAGCTCTCTGTTGCTTTTATTTACTTGCTAAAATACTTTTGTTGCAGTGTTTCTGCACTCGTACCTTTGTAAATATTTACACGCAGACGTAGACACAACATAGCACATTCCCTTTATTACTGTAAATATTTTTTCACATTCACAAGCTAACATGCTGCCCTGTTTTCTCCGTTGCTCTCTCACACACACACACTGTGTGTAAATCAATAACCACTGCAGTGCAGTGTGTGTGTGTGTGTGTGTGTGTGTGTGTGTGTAAGATGTAAAGTGTACTGACCCAGGCTGCTGGAGGGCTGCTCAGAGCGACGGGTAAACCTTGACTCTGCCTTTCCTGTCTGATCATCTGAGTCACACCTTCCTAAAGAAATGAAAAAAAAAAAAGGATTTAAAAACACACAATAATAAACTAATAAAATGATGTCACTATGCATTAGCACTGTTAGCATAACTACCACCAGTACTATTACATCCTTACCTTTATTATAGAAGGAGCTTGAGTCAGAATGGGCGGAGCTACTCGAAAACACCTCCTCACACGAGTCACCTTTATCATGTTCCTGCTGGAGCCGGTAATGAAGAACACTAATCACCGCATCCTTCTCCATGATCTGCCCGTACAGAGCACGGATCCTGAACACACACACACACCATTCGAGATTAAACATTATTCAATCTGGTTAACTCTATACACAAGCATGTTGGACTTAAATTAATTAAAGTGTATATGATCTCGTACCTCTTCTCTACATCCTGGTCCTGTGTCTGAGCAGCAGGCAGATCCTCACTGTAGCTGGTTTTACATGAATGACAGGGTGAGCGGTTGTTGATGATGGTGGTGTCTCTGTGAAAAGGAACAGAAAAAAAGACACATGAGGTAAATAATCGCAGATTCGAACGCACGTCTACACATTAATACTACAAGGCGTGAGTGATGGCCTTTACCTCTGCGCAGCCGCGGTAGCCGCCGTATCCATGGCGAACTCCATCATGGTTTTCTCCTCCAGGTATTTCTGCTCCCAGCGCGTCACGTCGGCCTCCAGGGTGAGAATCCGCTCCTCTCGTTCCCTCAGACGCTCCAGCAGGGAGCTCACATTCCCCGAGGACACGGATGAGATCGCTGGAGACGTTTGCGTCTGCCTCTGTTTGAGTTGTATTAAAGAAATATTGTGATTAGAGTAGGGCTTAACCTTATAATCAACAACAATAAAAAATAATCATAATAATCATAATATGGAATTTTTCAGTTTTAATGTGTGTGTGCGTGTTCGTATTCACGTGCGCACCTGTTGGTTCCTGAGCGTGCGCAGCTCCACCTCGAGTCGTGTCCTCAGTCGAAGCTCCAGCCCCTCCCTCTTCTCACAGGTGGCTTGTAACTGAGCCAGCGCCCCCTGCAGGCGCTCCACTTGCTCCACGTACGCGTTCTTCCTGTGCAGCTCAGCTTGCAGCTTCCGGCTGCGTTCCTGCGCAGAGCTCGTCTCCTCACGCAGGACCTGTATCTCGCGCTCCAGTCGCGCGCACTGCAACTTCTGCTCCTCGTCTGAGAAATACAACGAGAGAGAGAGACTGAGTATAACTCATCAACAGAGCAGTCAGTTAATAAAGAATAAGCAATAGTAGTAATAGTAGTAATAGTCTGCCTGTGTTTTGCCCTCATTTCTGGGCTTTGCTTTATACAGTATGTTTGATTGTTTTTCAATTAACCCTAATAAACACAACAAATACCTGGCTTATTTAGTTATTCAACTGAATAGGATTATTTAGTAACTATGATTAATTAATTATCATAGTTATCATAGTGTTTACAGGGCTAAGCCTGCTGTCATTGTCGAGATTACTAAAACCAAGCCTGCCATGTTTGCATTAGGACGTCCTGCTCACATCCTAAGAATTCCGTTGCGAAATATGGACCATGTTATTTTTACGCAAGAGGCCAAGGAATGTGAAAGGGGGAAAAAGGAAAAGCAGCCACCCTCCCTGTGACACACAGTCTTAAGATTTTACATTCCTTCTACTTTTTCCCACCGTAAAAAAATGGAGAGAGAAAAAAAAAACAGTCGGAGTTAAAGAAGGTATCGTGATACACAACGACTGATCTGTTTGTTATATATATTTTAAAAAATTATGAGAGGGTGGTTGAAGTGATCGTTCTACTTTCAGGACAAAGGTCATGTGTGGTGTCAGTAAAGCAAATTCCTGAGCTGAATGACTACGAACTATCGTCCTGTTTGAGGTTCAGTAAGTTAACAGACATGCAACTTTTATAACCTGGGGTTATAGTAAGAGTCTCAAAAGACGCAAAAGGTTAAAGGTGACTTCTTCCACTAAATATTTACAGGTATTTACAATTTTTAACAGCCATGATAAACACTAAACTGCTTTAACGACACGACTTCATAACTTTACTCACTCTGCAGGCGGAGTTTTGCGATGGCCTGCTCGTTTTGTTCAGCAGCCTTCACGTCTTTCGCCGCTTGAACATTGCTGCTTTCCAGACTGTCTGTAAAAACAACAACAAATTATCATTTGTACTACTCAGGAATCTGTTTAAAATGAGATATGATTGCAGGAGTGTGTATGTATTTACCTCTCAGCTCCATGTTGACTTCCTGAAGCCTCTTAATTTCAGTCATCAGCTTGTTTCTGAGCTTCTGCTCCAGTGTTTCTCTCTTCGTGCAGCCCTGCATCAGCGTGTCGTAGGCTTCAGAGATCCTCTGGATTTCCTGCTCCAGCTGTGATAGAGAGTTTGGAATATGTTAGACATGCATTAACATCCGGAAAAAAAATTATAATAATTTAATAATAATGGAATTAAATAATTTTTATTCCATAAAGAAATTTCTACCATATAAAGTAATCCATGACAATACTTTTAAGTTATTGAAATATAATGTAGTTATAGTCAGATAATTATTAGCCCATGACTGCAACCATGTGACCCCTCCTAGCCCCGCCTCCTGACCTGTAATGCCTGATTATGTATGTGCAGAATTGTGGCGTGTAATTGTACTGTGTGTAATGCTAGTCGCTGGCATTGAGTGATACATTCCTGTCTCAAGTCTCTACACACATGCATGCACAAACACAAACACACACCTCATTGGCCTCATATGGCAATAATGAGGTGTTATTCAGCCCAGGTGAGTTTACACAAGGCGGTGCTCTCTCTCTCTCTCTTTCTCCCCAGCAATTATCATTCCACTGGAGTGAGAGAATGCTAAGCTATGTTGACGCATGGTTTATGGACAGTTTAAGCTAAGCTAAAGTTAAATACACAGCTGTGGAATAATTCGGTCACCTGACAAGACAGCCCAGCTGGAGCGAAAAACCAGGTGACATCATCGCTAATGTTAAACGCTCAATGATGTCAAGACCTTTAAAAACAAATTTTAAAAAAAGTAAATAAGCTCCTGGAGAAGACGGATGATGTTATGCTACCCTCAAAATGTCTCAGAGACGTCTAAACGCTCACAAAAATATTTACACCCAACACCCATCAGGTCATGCCCATCACAGAATGCTTGGTATGTCCTCTTCATAACTGAACAATGAGATTAACGTAACATTGCGTACATTTGTCTACTAAGTCAAAGAACCTAATAGGTAAAACAAGTATGCGCTGAAAACAGGGCGTCTCCTTTTAAATAATTGTGTCATTTGTCAGTATTACAAAAAGAAAAAAAACATCACAATTTTTTTTATTTTATTTAAAAAAAAAACACATGGAGAAATGATTTTACCTTCTGAATCCTGAGTGCCTTTTCTGCATGACCTTCCAGCTCCTGCTTCAGTCTCTCGTTCTCCTTCATGAGCAGCTCCATTTGTTGGGAGACCTCCCTGCCAGCAGGGGGCGCGCTGCATAATACATGCCGTCCTTCAGGTGAGGGTACAGTAGGGATGAGTCTAAACATAAAAGATCAGATTGTTATGAAAACAGATTTAAAAAACAAACAAAAAAAGAAACAAACAAACAAACAAAAAATCTGCAGTGCCTACAGGTGATGTAATCGGCGATTTCTACCTGATGTGCTGAGAATGAAACGGTGGTGGGGGTTTCTGGTAGAATGTCTCAAACTCGTGAGGGTGATCAGACATGGATGTGTGAGGCTGAAATCCCAGGTGATGCTGTCTAACTTGATAGCCTGCTATCTGCGGGTAGCTAGACGAAGAGCTTGCAGAGAGCGACTCCACGTTAACGTCCTTGCGCAAAAGCGAGAGCTGCGTGAGACGCTCACTGAGTGACCTGTCGTGGCTCAGTTTCAGGTCTTCATCTGGGTAGATCTGTCCATCCTGGCACCACTGAGAAGAGGCCAAGAGCTGTGCATTTGCCTTGGCCTGCTCGTACGTCGGGAGCTGCTCTTGGTGGTAGGGAAGATAGATTTCAGAGTGCTGGAAGTCGATGTGGTGCTCTTGGCCCTGTGGTTCCTGACGTTCTTCCTGGGAGAGGCTGTCGGGAGACGAATGAGGGCTTCCATTGCCCACGCTCCGTAGGGCCTGCTGCTGGATGGCCAGGAGGGTGCGAGCGTCGGTGGGGTTTCCGTAGCGCAGCTGTTCCTGGATCAGTCGGTGCAGCACCGTGTTCGACGCCTCCTCCGTTCGCATGTTGCCTGGGATGAAGGTGAAGGGTTGCTTGGATCAGTGAAGACTAAAGACCTGAACAAAAGCATGGTGGAGATAAGAGTTGTAGAGTTGAAGTACATGGCACAGACATTCACTTGAAGAGGTGGCCGATATGACGATATGATATTTACAGTATATTGCAATACTTCTCTCAGTACAATATCTTACGCTCTTTCTTCTTTACCCTACCTTTATTTTTTAGGTAATGAAAATTTGTATACGCATTTCACTGCGTATCATACTGTGTACAGTTGTAAATTTTTTACTTTTCAGAATATTGTAGGTGTCACAACTTCAATACAAATCATCAACTCCAATTAGTCTCACAGTAACATCTGGATTCGAAGTGACTAAACAGGTTTCAAAATACATTTTAAATAGAAAAATGTTAGAAGTTTAGTTTAAAAAATGTGAAAATAATAAAAACAAATACATTTGTAAATATATAAATTCCAGGTACAAATCTGTATTTATTCTTCATTATATTCTTTACATTGAATTATGTTTTTTAAGGTTCTAAAGGTTCAAATTAATTACAAAATTAGAACATATTTTTAAAATATATTCCAAAGGCTAAACAGTGCAAGAGAAATGTACCGGTCACCTGTTGAAAAATAAATAAATAAAACAGAAATAAAAATGTCACGTGACCCAGGTTAATGCCAGACTATCGTCATGCCGCATTCCTCAGTTCAAAAGAGCCTCAAAAACAACAATGTCGTCCGAAGTCACACGATTTATTCCAGAATACGATATTTACTCAGTTATTATCAAGCATTAAAAAAAATTATGAAAAAAAGTTTCCTCTTTTCGACCAACACCGGAGTCTCGCGGGCGCTTTCGCTTGAGGTAAATATTGTGAATAAATTTACCTTAAATATTCTTCTCATTCAAGTCAGGGCTCCTCTTCTGGGTTTCAGAGTGTGTGTGAACACTCCTGGACGGGTTCCTGTGCGTGTGTTATCTCCTGTTTGTGGACATTATTGAGGCGGAGCGCTGATGATGTGACCCGCTGTGTGTGAGCGCTGCGGTGTCTGAGCTGGGGAGCCGCGCGCGGGGATCATAAATAGCTCAACTAATCGCGCGCGCAGCAGGAGAGCGAGCGCGCGGGGGGGGGGGGGGGGGGGGGGGGGGTGTTCAGTTCGCTGCGAGTGAGGTATGTGAGGAATGTTGAGCGCGCGCGTTCTCGCGGCTTATCTCCCTCTGGGATCGCGGCGCGCGCATGAGCGAGAAACGGATTTGAATTGAAAAAAAAAAAAAAAAAAAACGTTGATGTACAAGTTAGCATCTGTGCTAACAAACCTGACTGAATAAAAAATATGATGATGATGATGATTAAGAATGATAATACTACTAATAATAAGATAATGATTAAATATTTTTTCTAACGTTATATACAAACAGATTCAGTGAACAAGAATGTGATATAAAAAAAAGTAGTAAACTAAAAAAAAAATTTAATTTCAAGCAAAGCCACTGTACTTTTTTGTATTTTTGAATACACTTGATGGCTGCATCACTGCATCACTGCCTGGTTTGGGAAATGTGCCATCTCAGACTGCAAGACCCTACAGCGGATAGTGAGGAGAGACAAGCAGATCATCAGGTCTCTCTAACCCCTATCACAGACATCTACACCACACACTGCATCCGCAAGTCCACCAACATTGTGGCTGATCATACACAACTATCACTCACACACACTCACACATATACACACACACGCACACACTCTTCACCTTCCTGCCATCTGGAAAATGGTACCGAAGCATTCGAGCCCTCGCATCCAGACTGTGTAACAGCTTTTTCCCCACAAGCCATACAACTCCTCAATACAAAGGGACAGGACTGATAGGCTCGCACACACACACACACACACACACACACACACATATACACACACACACACACACACACACACACACACACACACTCAGATGAACACCATTGAGCAAATTTGAAACCCAATCTGCACAATCGTATTTTTTGCACAATATTTCACTGTTGCTATTTTCTCAATAAGTGTTTCTTTGCAGCTAAGACAACAAAAAAATGGTTACCGCATTTACCACCTCATGAACAATTCATTTGCACTACTTCAGTTCAGCACTTTTCATGTTGTAGCACCTTGATAATAGAGAAACATTGTTTCGCTTCACTGTGTACTGAACTGTGTATTGTTGAAATGACAATAAAAGTCTACTTGACTTGACCTGTGTAAAATCTGTCTGTATCTGAACATTTATTACTCTGTTCACATTTAGTTTATAAGATAAGATAAGAAAACAAATTTCAATATTACAGAAGCAGACAAGAGACAATATGACATATGAGGCAAAGTACAGTACAATATCACAGCAGAAAGTTAACAACCTAAACAACTATACAAGTGTGCAAAGGTTTAGGGAATATGTACACAGGCTACAGATTATGTATAAACCGGATTCCAAAAAAGTTGGGACACTAAACAAATTGTGAATAAAAACTGAATGCAATGATGTGGAGATGGCAAATGTCAATATTTTATTCAGAATAGAACATAGATGACAGATCAAATGTTTAATCCGAGAAAATGTATCATTTTAAGGGAAAAATATGGTGAATCAAAATGTCATGGTGTCAACAAATCCCAAAAAAGTTGGGACAAGGCCATTTTCACCACTGTGTGGCATCTTCCTTTCTTCTTACAACACTCAACAGACGTCTGGGGACCGAGGAGACCAGTTTCTCAAGTTTAGAAATATGAATGCTCTCCCATTCTTGTCTAATACAGGCCTCTAACTGTTCAATCGTCTTGGGCCTTCTTTGTCGCACCTTCCTCTTTATGATGCGCCAAATGTTCTCTATAGGGGAAAGATCTGGACTGCAGACTGGCCATTTCAGTACCCGGATCCTTCTCCTACGCAGCCATGATGTTGTGATTGATGCAGAATGTGGTCTGGCATTATCTTGTTGAAAAATGCAGGGTCTTCCCTGAAAGAGATGACGCCTGGATGGGAGCATATGTTGTTCTAGAACCTGAATATATTTTTCTGCATTGATGGTGCCTTTCCAGACATGCAAGCTGCCCATGTCACACGCACTCATGCAACCCCATACCATCAGAGATGCAGGCTTCTGAACTGAGCGTTGATAACAACTTGGGTTGTCCTTGTCCTCTTTGGTCCGGATGACATGGCGTCCCACATTTCCAACAAGAACTTCGAATCGTGACTCGTCTGACCACAGAACAGTCTTCCATTTTGCCACACTCCATTTTAAATGATCCCTGGCCCAATGAAAATGCCTGTGCTTGTGGATCTTGCTTAGAAATGGCTTCTTCTTTGCACTGTAGAGTTTCAGCTGGCAACGGCGGATGGCACGGTGGATTGTGTTCACTGACAATGGTTTCTGGAAGTATTCCTGACCCCATTCTGTGATTTCCTTTACAGTAGCATTCCTATTTGTGGTGCAGTGTCGTTTAAGGGCCCGGAGATCACGGGCATCCAGTATGGTTTTACGCCCTTGACCGTTACGCACAGAGATTGTTCCAAATTCTCAAAGTCTTTGCAATTTTTCGCTGGGTAACACCTTTCTGATATTGCTCCACTATCTTTCTGCGCAACATTGTGGGAATTGGTGATCCTCTACCCATCTTGGCTTCTGAGAGACACTGCCACTCTGAGAAGCTCTTTTTATACCCAATCATGTTGCCAATTAACCTAATTACTGTTAATTGGTCTTCCAGCTCTTCGTTATGCTCAAATTTACTTTTTCCAGCCTCTTATTGCTACTTGTCCCAACATTTTTGGGATTTGTTGACACCGTGAAATTTGGAATCAACATATTTTTCCTTTAAAATGATACATTTTCTCGGATTAAACTTTTGATCTGTCATCTATGTTCTATTCTGAATAAAATATTGACATTTGCCATCTCCACATCATTGCATTCAGTTTTTATTCACAATTTGTTTAGTGTCCCACTTTTTTGGAATCCAGTTTGTACAACACAGGGCAGAATAGAACCAGACGGACTCGTATACAGGTTATAAGTGTGCCAACATGCTGTGTGCTGGAGTGAGCATAGAAAAAAAATCTAGCATAGAAAAATCTAAGTGCCTTCTCAGATGTGTAGATGTACAACATTAAGGAAGGACTTGTAAAGGAAGAAAGTTTCTGCACCAAGGCAAAAGCTATCTTAAAAATATAATATCAAAATAAATCTGCTTTAAACATAAATAAATAAATCGATCGATTTTTTCCCCCACATATCATATTACCTTAACAGCATTTAATAAACATGCATATAGAAGTGTTTTGTCATCAAACATTTATTTCCTCAGTCTAGGATATCAGTTAGGGACAGAGAATGAAGAATTACCATGGAGATAAAATAACTCCTTGTTATAAAGGGAAGGGTAAGGAAAACACACAAGGTTTTTTAAAAAGATTGTAGAAAACTGTAAAACTATGTTTGTGACTAATTACCTTAATGACAACAAAATTTTGACAATTTAAAATGCTTTTAAATCAATACACTAGCTACAGTACGTTTACATGGACAATATTTAGAGATTCCAGCTTAACTGTTTACATGGACCCTGATCAGATAAGAGAAAAATTCCCTTCCTGGAAACTCCTTACCTCACCTAAATCTACCCCCACATGGGGCAAACATACGCAGCAAGAATATATTTACTGTATTCCAACTATCAGATCAAGTGTTTACAATTCTTCATATTTTCCTATTGGATAGATTATCAGTGGTTTACCCCACCCTTCTCATTACCATTGAAAAATGCATTCCAGTCAAGTCTGATCGGGTCAGACTGTTCCAACTGAGGAGTTTACAGGTGTTTACAAGTCAATCTGGATAAGAGCATCCCTCAAATGCCTAAATGTAAATTTCCTAATAACCTGGGTATTAGATGGATTAATGGCTAGCATTCAGCCCTTTTACTGTGGCCCAGGTTCACTTACCAGTCAACCAGAACCTACTGACTGGACCTTTCTTATGCAACCTTGCCCAATTCGCTGGGGTATGCTCCACTACATAATGCACACGTCTCCAGAGGTTTATACTATATAAATATTGTATGTATATAGGCTACAAAGGTCATTTTATCACTACACTACCGGTACTGCCATGTAATCTACCCTGAGCTGAGCGTCTGATGCTGCAGTCCTGAAAACACAGAGAACAAAGAAAACCATTCAAGTGAAGCATCCTTCTAAATCCTCATGCTGCTTTCTCACCTGTGAGAAAATCTGCTAAGTGTTCACCTTTATTCTAGTCGAATAACAATAGCAGTAGCCTATTCATTTACAGTTGTCTCACTTTTCCAACTCAGACGTGGAAGTTTATTCGTTGGTTGAAAGCAGAGAAGGTTATATGAGCCCTATACGGGTCTTTCATATCAGAGACACTCCATGGCAACCCATTTCTGTAATTCTTTTGGTCTTTTGGTCATTTTTTTGCACAAAGCAAACACACACTGAATTGCCTTTCTAAAATTACACACATTGTCCCAAACCACACACTGCATTCACTCTCCAGACCACATAAGCACCGACATGAAGTCCACTTTAGAGTTTAGCCGTTACACCATATATTCTTTGCAACTAGGAACACTAGCCTAATACTGGGTAGGGCATTCCTTTTGCTTTCAAAAGTATTGCTTTGAGATTCTGGTCCATGCTGACATTGTTGCAGTCTCGATAGATTCCTTAGTGCACTTTTATTTTGCAAAGCTCCACACATCTTTACCACATCCCAAAGGTGCTCCACTGGATTCAGATCCCATGATTGGAAAAGCCATTGAAGAACGCTGAACTCGTGTTTATGAAACCAGTATGTGGCCATGCTTGTTTTGTGATGTAATTTGTGATGGAAGTACATAGATGGTTAAATGTAGATGGCTAAACTGTGGTCATGAAGGGATGCACATGATCAATATGGAAACTGTCTGTGGCCATCATTCAAGCGATGATTGATTGATATTAATGGGCCTGCCTTTCTGCCATTTCAACCCAGTCTGGCCATTCTCTACTGATCTCCCCCATCAACAAGGTGTTTCTGTGTGCAGAAGTGTAGCTTACTGTCTTTTCTTTATTGCATAATTCTGAATGAATTCTAGAGACTGATGTGTGTTAACATTCCAGGAGTTTAACAGGTAAAAAAAAACATTTTCCACCATTCTGATGGATGATGTAAACATTGTCCAAATCTAATGTCGCGATTTGATATCCTCAATTCGGTTTCTACTATGTTAACATTTACATTTATGGAATTTCACAGACGCCCGCATTTAGAGTGACTTACATTTTATCTCATTATACATCTGAGCAGTTGAAGGTTAACATAAACATATTAAAACAAGGTGTTGCTTTTCCTTAAGGAGACATTTATTTAGTATTTATGGAATGACGTTTGTAACAGTCAGATGTTTTTCTATAACTACTAAACCCCGAGAATTTTCACACAGTGATTTTTTTCTTATTAACTTCCACCACAAGAAATGCTGGTGAAGTAAACTTTGTAGTTCCTGTAAGCAAGTGATAACAGGAAATAACTTGGTACATTCCAAAATATTAAATGTACCTATACATTGCTAAAAATATTTGCTGTTTTTAAAGTAAAACAGATTTGAAGTTCATGGCAAATTGCAGCGGTAAAAGTGTAATAAAACACCTTTGGAGAGTAAACAGTAATTGTGCTTCATCACACAATACTGTGGTTGATTATTTTACCATAACAGCAATGTTTTATTCAATACATGTTGAATACATAAAATGCCTTATGGGAATTTACTACTTCCATGGGTAATGTATGTCCATATTTTTCCATTTAACATAATTCTTTTCATTATGTTACATCAGCTTTCCTGGGTGGTGCACTATACAATGAACAAAGTTACAGACAGCGATGTGTCAAATTGCCGAGAATACTCAGTAGTTGTGTAAGGTTGTGGGAAAGATTCCGAACCAGTTTTACAGCAACAGACAGGAGGAATGTCTATTTCTATGAATCCACTCTGTTCCAGATGTCAAGTAACATATAAACGTTGCAGTGATGAGGCTGATTGATAGCGTGGGTATTTCCAGCCAAGTCTGAGACAGCGTGACTCAGTGGGGAAAAAACTCACATCCAAGTGTCGTTGCAGGTGTGAGTAAAGAATGTTGGTCATTGGCAAGTCTCTACAAATATAAGGAGGGACAGCTTTTTCACTAACTATGAGAATATTAAATTGCTTCCTTATCATCAGGAATGCATACTTGTCACTACATGATCTTTCACGGTATATATCTTTCTCGGTAGCTCAGTTCCAGTTGGTATTGCATAATGAGTGCACAATCCTAATGTTTTTATCTTAATGTGCCTGTTTTATTAAAGAACCATGATGGTGGCAAGGTAAACTCCTTGAGATGGCAATAGGAAGAAACCTTAAGAGGAACCAGACTCAACAGGGAGCCCATCCTCAATTGGGTGATAACGTATAGCGGGAGTTGAGCTATTCAGTAGATTTTCAGTTGAAATCAAAGTATTTGGACTGAAATAAATCAGTATGTCTAATGACATTAAAATGGCTCTGCATCATTCATAATCCTTTTGTTTATTAAAACCCTTTGGGCTCGGCTGCCACACAGGAAGGGGAAACTTGCATTTTTTTTCTGGTAACAGCAAAATTAACTTAACTTACGTCATATAAGCATCTGAAAAATGCACAAATTCAGGGCATGACAAAACTTCTCTAGGGGCCCAAAACACCAGCAGACGCCAGAAGTTTAAATATTGCATCATATCTCAGCTCATATGATCATGTAAAGAGAAATAAACAGAACTTACATGGCATTACAGGGCCCCTGAATGCAACCAAAAAGCATTCATCTTATTAGAAACAGATTGCAAATTTGAATCCTGCTGATCTCTCAGCAAGCTCCCAAGCTACACATGGCAATCCTGAGTTACCAGAGACCCTGACCCCCTTGGTGACCACATGGTGACCACAAACTACTGCTGAGGATGGCCCCATATGTTCTGCTTAAAGATGTGATAGGATGGTCCACTTGGTAACCATGAAGATGGCTTAGATTGTTATTGATTGAATTGAGACATTTTCACTATGGCACATCGCTCATGATTTCAACCACTTAAATTGTTTAAGGACATAAATTGCCACAAACAGTCTTTACCTGAACCCTGTCCAGGGTGTACCCCGCCTAGTGCCCGAAGTCTCCTGGGATAGGCTCCAGGTCCCCCGCGACCCTGAACACAGGATTAAGCGGTATAGAAAATGAATGAATGAATGAATGAGTCTTTACCTGAATCTCCAACCGTGAAAAATTAGTAACCTGAACAAACTGGGCTTTATATCCACTTAAACACATTTCCTGTTAAACAGTTACTTTCGACCTCTGAACACACAGTTATAGAAGGGGTTGGTCATACTATCTGGTATCACCCAGAGGAGCATAGGTTCCCCTTCGAAACAGGTTCCTATCAATGCTTCTTTTGTTTGAGGGATTTTTCCCCTTGTTATAGACATGTCAGGTTTTCTAATTAGGAATAAACTTTTTTACAATTTAAATCCAGAATTTGTATTACTCTAAATGTCTGTAAATGTAAAATGTAAATGTAAAAGTGTCTTTATTACTCTGTGTGCATAGATACATTTCTGGATGCTCTGGGACACATCATCAGCGATATTTCCTGAGATCATTGCGCTGTGATCGTTCGGCTCTCAAAACATATGGGGTTGATAAAGCCCCGACTTGTGTCCCAGCAGCACTGGCCCACTTTGCGGACCTCTTGATCCAAATCCACCTTGAGGTTCTTTCTGTGGCTTCTGTAATGGAATTGATGGCTCTCCTCTTTGAAGCTCCCATGATGCCAAGGCTGTTGAAGATCTTACACAGGGAGCGAGCGGCAAAACTTCTGCACTCCACTTCTATGGGCTCACAGCAAGTCAGTCCTCTATGAGCTCCATACTCGAGTCACTTGCATTCATTTGCCTCTTCCATACGTTCCTCCCACAGGATTGCCAATTCCAACAAAAGAACTTGCTTGGAAGATGTTAATGTTAGAATCACATCATGTCACAACAAGGGTTGATGAGAGCAGACTGGCTGATTTTTGCTGTGCTCTGCTACACAGTTTAGTACCTGATTGTGTCGCCAACGGTAGCAGCCCTTTTCAAGAGCAGATAGGCAGCGACTCAGAATATACTCCAGGGACCCTTGTCCAAGACAGAGTGGACAAGTTGGAACTTCACTCTTGCCCCAGATGGTAGGGCTGTCGTAAACAGCTTGGACCAGGAACTTAATACGCTAATGCTCTGCCTTCCAGATGTTATTACAGGTGAGCCTCCGCTCCAGTGCTCCTTCCCACCTCATCCATGCCCTCCTACTGCCGCATTTCTCACCGCCCTGCTGGTCCCCACCTCCTCAACACCTGCTCGGACCATTGTGCACACACAATTAGATCCCTTAATGAGTCAAATTTTTTTTTTTTTTTTACTATTTTTCTAAATGAATGATTCTCCAGTGTTATACTGTGTTTAATGTTGTTGATAATAGTTCATAGGTGTACGCATTAGTGTTTATTACACTATAAATACGGCAACATCACAGCTCATCTCTCAAAGCTTGACTGAGCTGAACTCTAATGTCTCTATTCTGCCTGTTCTTCTCCTGATAGAGATGTTTATACTTCGTGACACGGATTCATCACTACAAGCCTGAGAGTAAACGACAGAACAGAAACATCCTCAATCACCGACCGAGCAAAAGTTAAACATCAGCTGGAAAATTCATCAACACTTTCAGCTTATAGGATTCTCAAGGGCCAGAAGTATTGGAACGTTATCAGGAAAAATGTTATTGAAGACTAAACTTCAGATAAACTTCAGATAAAACACAGATGACTGATATCTCAGGGCTTTGTGATCTCATGTGATGATGCACACGAGGATGAAGATTGACTTCTGATGAAGAACTGAAGACAGCCGTGCATTCGTGACTCACCGCTCAGACTAAAACTTTTTGTAATGAGGGAATACAAAAGATTGTTGACAGACGGACAAAGTGTATTGAAAAGCAGATTGTAGTAATTAAAATTTATGTTATAAAAGGTCGTTAGTTAATTAAAATATATTCTACAGCCAGAATGCGGACAATTTTTGTCTCAGCCTTACAAAAACTGAATAATTTTTTTGTGAAATCACAAAGAAGTGTAAAAGATGTTGGAAAACTTTAGCTCTAGCAGTTACAAAATGCTGACATTAAAGAATCTCCTTATGGACAACTTCACCATATCAGTGATTACACGTGTTTATGCATCATGTTGCATTCTAAACCCCTAAAACACACACGTGTGAACACGCTGAAAAAAATGTGCATTTGGTATAAAAAACATTTGACACTAAACTTGATGATCCCTGGATGTTTTTCTTCCTCTCTGCTTTCTCTTTTCCTGACAATTCAGCGACACAAATTTAATATTCATCCATTCAGTAAAGTATTACCTCAGTCAGCACAGATGCTTCCAACACACACAGTTTCCTCGGCACACACGGCCTGTGCCAGGTTCTTCTCATAAACCCGAATATTCTGTTAGAAATTATGGAGCAGAAATAAAAACCATGCAGTCGCTGCGGTTCTCCTTCTGTGTTTGAGAACGGTCACTCGGAGTCATTCATTAACCAGAGAACTGCCGTGTAATCGGTGTGATATCAGATAGGATCAGTGTGAAATGCTTATCCACTGGATGAGCACAATCACGTTAGCTCAGGTCTCCATTAGCGGCCCTGAACAAACAGCGGTGAGCGTCTCTGACGCTGAGTCAGCACATAGCTCCAGCTCGGTGGCTTTGACCACCAGGGGAGAATAGAGAGAGACAGAGAAAGAGAGAGAGAGAGAGAGACACTGAAATGAGAAATGTTCAACCAAACATTCCGGTCACCAGTTAAAGTGATTATAATGTAAAAGACCAGCGCAGACCTTGGTTGTGTTTAACAGTGGTCCAGTTATGTACTTTAAAGGTCCCGTATTTCCCAATTTCCTTACAAAGTTAACCCAGGTCTCAGAGCTCACCCAAAGTGTGTGTGCTAAAACTAAACCAAACTTTAGACACCACACATCTCGGCTGGTTGCTGGACAACATTTGGGACGAGCATGAAATTGTGTACATTTGGTTTTGCTTTGATTTATTCCCATTGAAACACACACACACAGAACGCATCAGAGCTTTGGTCCATTCTAAAGACCTCAGTTCATCACAGATCCAGTCTTTATTTCTGAGAAACAGTGATTTACAATGAGATGTCTAAAAAGGCGTTTTCCCCCCATCAGTTAAAGCATAATCGTAGCTGCTGTAGTTTAAACAGTGCACTTAACCATCAGCAGCGTCTCACCCCCCTTTAACAATCGCACCACTGAGTCGGGGCTCTCCAGCGAGAATGCAGCGTGACGCTGGAGTTAACGACATCTACTGTTTCTGACATGTGTAAGATTAAACATGCGTGTTTTGGGGCTGAAACACAGACTCGGCAGTGTGCGAAATGAAAACAAGCCTTTGTCATGCTCTCGAGAAGGGAACTATTGTGTGTCAGCATTGCCAAGCTATTTTTACCAGCGAGGAAGAATTTCCGTGAATAGAGGAGCTATTTAAACTGAAACAAACCCAGAGGAATCGTGATAACGAGCTGAAACTGGAACTTTTCAAAACAAGATCTATAATATTAGATCTAATAGGCAATATCTCTAATCTATCTAATATATCAAAACAAGATGTAATATATTATAGAATAGAAAAAAGTGTTTTTAAATACCTTAGTAAATAGTAAAAATAAGATGTCATGACATTACAAAATAAAAATTCCCATATGACGTGAAGAAAATGTAATGCTACTTACTAGTTTATTAATAGTTTTTTTTTGTTGAGTAATAATGATTAATTACTTTTTTGACACTTTTAAGGCATTTCCAATATTCCTTAATTCGATCCCTAATTGTTACGATAGGAAATCCTTAGAGGTGGAGAGTAACTAAATAAAGTTTACTTAAGCACATATTTTATGCATCCGTATTTGAGTAGTTTTATTAGAGGATGCTTTATACTTTCACTCCACTACATCATACAACAAATATCTGTACTTTCTACTTCACTACATTCTACTGCTGCAGGCATGCTGCTTGCATTACATAGATGTTACAGGGGTGTGTAGCATGTGGAGCAGTAACATCTCCATCTGCTGATTATTATGTGTAACTGTGTGATTTACCTTCCCTTTGTAAAACACTTATTCATGTAGCAGGTGTTTAAAATCAGAGGAGTCGATGGGTACAGACAGAAGCGATACAGAAAGAGAGAACTATAACTATAATAGTGAACTAAGACAAACTTTTGATACTTAAGTAAATTTGAACGTACATACCTTTGTATGTACTAGGACTTTTACTAGTTCGGTACAGCTTGCTGTGGTTTAGAAAACCGTCTAAAAGTTTTTCAAGCTTTCGCTAAATTTTTAAATGCAGTCACGGACTAAAAATGTTATGATATCATAATGATTCCTTGACATTTCACAGGCACATCGTGCTTCTTCATAATGGATATGAGTGGTTAGAGTCTGAAAAAATATGCAGATTTCTTATGATTTGCTCCTGTTTGACTACTTATCTTTTTTGTCAACACACAATAAGTCAAGCTAATAGATCGTGATTGATTTGTGAGCATGTTGTACCATTTCATAGCTAATGCAACATTACCCTAATGTGCAATAATAATAATAATAATAATAATAATAATAATAATAATAATAATTACATGTTTTTTTTCATACATAATTACTCACTACAAACCATTCTTAGCTCCTTCTTCCCATCTTGAACACTTCCTCATGAGAGAGATTTTGGCAGCTGTGTTTACACAAACTCCTGTTAGACTGTAATGAAATAAATAAGCTTACACACTTTACTGACTTTGCCTGAGGGCTGATATCGTCAGCTGTGTTCTTACAGAAGGCCGGTTGCCTTAAGGAGACATAAAACTTGGCAAGAAGCTCTAAGCTTCTGTTTCAGGAAGCGGTTAAAACTAATATTATAATTTTAATACCTTTAAATCTAACTCGGGTTAAAATGCTTTGAATTGACCAGTAGCAACGAGAATCATCTGTAACATCTGCCAGATAAATAGGTGTAAGTGGTTCAGTCTTTGAAGAGAAAGAATTAAAGACGGCTGTTTAACGTTGTGGAAATTCTTAGAAACAAATGAGTTTGTGCTTCTCACTTACGTTCTAGCAGCTGTAAACACTCATTCTGTAAGACGCCTCTTTTTTTCTCTCCCATGTTGAAGTTACTGAGATGAAAAATGCAAAGAAGAGTAAACTACTCTGTCTAAAGTTAAAACGTACAGCTTTATATCTGACTGTCACAAAGCACTGACACTGGAGACTCCTTCCTCACATGTTACATAGAAATGCTTCCTACATAGATAATTATATAATTTCTATGGCTTTATTTAACTCTGTCTTTCATATGAACTGCCGGCACTATTGTCAGAGCTGCTGTTATGGAAAATGAATTTTTTTATTAAATTGATTGTGGTAGAAATCTGTGTAGACAGTTGACTCTGAGTGCGTTTTTCAAGCATGAAAGTAAAGAGTAAAGTGACTGGATGTACATTTTAAAGTGAATCGCTTAATAAGTGCTTCATATTTCTTTGATGTCTGTTGCATTCAAACTCTTTTGATGTTCAAGTGTTGTAGTTGAACGTATGTGTTATTCGTTTTTGCGTACACGTTTATTGACCGAGTTCAGTATCTGTTACTTTATTTATTAGTGAGCTTCCTGTAAAAAGATTGATGCTTTTGTCTCAGAGTACGGAAACACACATGCATACACAGATGGTGTAAATAGAGATTATGCTAGTAAACTTTACCACATTATAAACAGAAACCAATTATGAAGAACCAAAACCCATGATTTACCAAAAATATTGTAATTTCTTACCATTAATAGAAATTTTGTAGTAAGTTCTGTACACTCTGTGGCTATTTTGGCAACACAGCCCTATGAGAGGCACGTCCTGGTCACCTGAATGGTGAGAGAGAGAGAGACAGAAACCAGAAACAGATCCAGATGTTAATGTTTTATGCATGGATCTGAACTGGTAGTAAAAATCTGAACAAACGTTTGTCCTCAGCTCCAATAACATGAAAACTACCATAGAGGTGTAGTAATGGAAGACTACATTAGGTAATTTCTGCCTGTGTATGCGTGAAGCTGGGTGGGGGCGGAGCCTGGCAGCCATATTGACCATTGTTAAAAGCGCTATAAATTATAAATTGAATTGAACATTGGCGGCCATTAAACAATTAGATTAAACCATCACTATCAGGTGATCCTACAGCTAAATTAGATAAATCTTGATATAATTTGAGTGTTCATATAAGCAGTAATGTTGTCTTGAGTGTCTTGAATAAAAAGTACTCGTGTAAAACTTTAAATATAAGATTTTTTGCATGGATTGTTGGATTAATTCTTGGGTGTTAAAACCACTGTTCAATCCAATTTGTGTACCTCAATTATTTATTGTGGAAGGACATGATTTCATTACTTTTGTCTCTGTAAATATTGCAGATACAAACACAAACTTAAGTCATTAAATATAACAAGTTCCATAAGTGAAGAATCAACAACAATCCATCGACCGAATGAAACTGGTTTTATTATCACGGTATACATGCTGTACTTTTGCTGAACATTTCATAGCAGAGAAGTTAATGATACAATGGCCACCTTTAACCAAAGAGCCTTTAATAAAATGGCGTCTTCCATTATTATATTGCCATGACTGGGCCATGGAAACATTTGAGCCAATACGCTACTTGCACGCGGACTCGTGACATACTTCCGCTTTGAAGTAATAGGGCTCGCTGATTTCCGGTTTGTCGGCCATTGTTTGGAGGAAATGTTCAGAAAAAAGTGTGTTTATAGATTTCAGAGACAGCAGAAGGTATAGAACATACACTGTTGTGTTCCGCTGTGTACATCTTCTGCAAAGTTCAACGGAACTTTTAGTTTTCACTGTTTTCCTTCAGATGTGGACCTTAGAAAATGGTGGCGGCTTGTGAACATACGCCGAGACGATTTTTGTCCTACCAACAATTCTAAGGTTTGCAGTAAACATTTTAGCAGTGATCAGATTATTGATCACGAAAAAAGTTAGTAACTGGCGCTGTACCAGTGCTTTTAGCCTGGAATGATTACGCCATTAAAGCATCGCGGACCAGTGAGTCGGAGAGGAGAGAGAGGCCTGCTGAAGTGGTATCTGTTGAACCCATTCCCATGGATGTAACGATGGATCATGATTACTGTAACATTCCTGAGTCTTCATTATTAGACCTGGCATGTGTTAAAATAGAAGAACTTTCTAATGAAGTGGAGGAGCTGAAAAAGCAGCTACAGGACCGGCACTGCATGACGAACTCGGATCCTAGTACCCCCAAATCAACAGCCTAGACCTTTGACCCCCTGAGCCTCCATTCCTCAGACTTACTAACCTCAGTTCTAAGGGAATAATGCATTTATTTATTTACAATATGCTATTCACAAAGGGTGGAACAAAGGCTCTAGCACTAGCACTGTCGGTTGAGGGTTCGGATCTTACCTCTGGTCTGTGTGTGTAGATTTGCATGTTCCACCCTTGCTTGGTGTGTTTCCAAAACACCTGTAGTGGGCGATTGCCTTGTTATGGGTTGGCACACCATCCAAGGAGTACCCGGTCTAGTCCCCTAGGTTCCCTGGAATAGGCCCCAGGCCCCAGGTATAGACCATGGATGGTATTGTAGTGATGTGGATGATCAGGGGTTAGAGTCATGATCTAGTTAGGATTTGCAACTTGTAAACGGTACTTTTATCTAATAAATGTCAGACAGGCTCTGATTTTGCGTGAGACAGAGATCCTGTTGTGTTTAGGGTTGGTTTGAGGTCTGACCCCATGCTGATGTTTCATTGTTATAAGGAGGAAGCAGTGTTGCATACTTCCTCCTTGGTGAAGCAAATACTGTATGCTGATATGTACGTGCGACAAATGAGGTCTAACTAAAGACAAAATGAGGAAGCGTTTTTATTTTAATAAAATAATGTTATATACTGTACCTTTACAGGCATTGGATAATACAAAGAAACTGGGCGTGTAACTTCCTTCCTAGATGATATATAAGAAATAAGTAAAGGATATAATAATAAAAGGGAGTATATATGATATGTCTCAAAGACAGCATTATAATCAGTATAAACACCACTGGCTCAGATGATCAACAACTTGGATGTTCAAAGCAGCAAAGTGGATCAGACAAATTCTCAATTGGGAATTTAGGAATGTTTTGTGAAGACAAAGAAGTAGGCGAAGTGTGGGAACGTGTGGAGGAATGCCAGGGTCACGGCCCATAACACATTACAGGAAGTGCAGACAACGTGGGCGAAGATTTTCAGGTTTTGGAATCAGCTCTCAAAGTCCACGATAAGAGACGCTTCACCAAGTGTCAAAGCTGATAGTATGGATTTTTGAGAGTTAAAGGTGAGCCAGTGCATGACCTAGGGTTCCCATGATGCCTCACAAGTGGAAATACTGTACATGGTCAATTACTTACGAAAAAAAATGTCTTCCTTAAGGTTTGTCCCAAAGAACCAAACCAATAACCCATTCTAGCAGTGTTGAGTGTTATAGCCTGTTTAAGTCTGATTGGCTGGTAGCGGCAAGTGTTGATTGACGGTTCTGACAATTATTTGAGAATCTTTTTTTTAGATGCGTGCCAGAAGAAAAAGCAAACCAAATTTTATCATCCTATGGCAGACTGTTGAGTGTATATATATATATATATATATATATATATATATATATACAGTGGTGTGAAAAACTATTTGCCCCCTTCCTGATTTCTTATTCTTTTGCATGTTTGTCACACTTAAAAGTTTCTTATTATCAAACACATTTAACTATTAGTCAAAGATAACACAAGTAAACACAAAATGCAGTTTTTAAATGAGGGGTTTTATTATTTAGGGAGAAAAAAAATTCAAACCTACATGGCCCTGTGTGAAAAAGTGATTGCCCCCCTTGTTAAAAAATAACTTTACAGAAATTGAACTCAGGTGTGATAAACCACAGTTGTCACCCCCAGGCCTGATTACTGCCCCACCTGTTTCAATCAAGAAATCACTTAAATAGGAGCTACCTGACACAGAGAAGAAATTCAGGAACAAATGAGATCTATCAGTCTGGTAAAGGTTATAAAGCCATTTCGAAAGCTTTGGGACTCCAGCGAACCACAGTGAGAGCCATTATCCACAAATGGCAAAAACATGGAACAGTGGTGAACCTTCCCAGGAGTGGCCGGCCGACCAAAATTACCCCAAGAGCGCAGAGACAACTCATCCGAGAGGCCACAAAAGACCCCAGGACAACATCTAAAGAACTGCAGGCCTCACTTGCCTCAATTAAGGTCAGTGTTCACGACTCCACCATAAGAAAGAGACTGGGCAAAAACGGCCTGCATGGCAGATTTCCAAGGCGCAAACCACTTTTAAGCAAATAGAACATTAAGGCTCGTCTCAATTTTGCTAAAAAACATCGCAATGATTGCCAAGACTTTTGGGAAAATACCTTGTGGACCGACGAGGCAAAAGTTGAACTTTTTGGAAGGTGCGTGTCCCGTTACATCTGGCGTAAAAGTAACACAGCATTTCAGAAAAAGAACATCATACCAACAGTAAAATATGGTGGTGGTAGTGTGATGGTCTGGGGTTGTTTTGCTGCTTCAGGGCCTGGAAGGCTTGCTGTGATAGATGGAACCATGAATTCTACTGTCTACCAAAAAATCCTGAAGGAGAATGTCCAGCCATCTGTTCGTCAACTCAAGCTGAAGCGATCTTGGGTGCTGCAGCAGGACAATGACCCAAAACACACCAGCAAATCCACCTCTGAATGGCTGAAGAAAAACAAAATGAAGACTTTGGAGTGGCCTAGTCAAAGTCCTGACCTGAATCCTATTGAGATGTTGTGGCATGACATTAAAAAGGCGGTTCATGCTAGAAAACCCTCAAATAAAGCTGAATTACAACAATTCTGCAAAGATGAGTGGGCCAAAATTCCTCCAGAGCGCTGTAAAAGACTCGTTGCAAGTTATCGCAAACGCTTGATTGCAGTTATTGCTGCTAAGGGTGGCCCAACCAGTTATTAGGTTCAGGGGGCAATTACTTTTTCACACAGGGCCATGTAGGTTTGGATTTTTTTTCTCCCTAAATAATAAAACCCCTCATTTAAAAACTGCATTTTGTGTTTACTTGTGTTATCTTTGACTAATAGTTA
Source organism: Channallabes apus (assembly GCA_030522415.1). Taxonomy (NCBI): domain Eukaryota; kingdom Metazoa; phylum Chordata; class Actinopteri; order Siluriformes; family Clariidae; genus Channallabes; species Channallabes apus. The sequence continues at coordinate 22,554,089 of CM060111.1, read as the reverse complement.
AATGTGTTTGATGATCATTTTGTGTGACAAACATGCAAAAGAATAAGAAATCAGGAAGGGGGCAAATAGTTTTTCACACCACTGTATATATAAGCCTATTCTAGTTGGGCTAATAATAGTAATCCAATTATTATTGCATGATAATTAGCTTAATAAGTTACTATATATAATGCTTCAACTATAATAAGGTGAGCTGGCAGTTCAGTTTGACCTTAATCTTAAAACCCCATTTAAAATGCCAAGCATTGTTTGCTTTCTCCGTAGCTCTAATGTCATGCTGTGTCTTTTTATAGATGAGTGCTGAAGGAGGCTGCATTCCAACAGACTTCTGGCTCTGCAGCTGTAACAGAGGGAAACATCAGGAACATCACGCCTGTGCCAAATGCAATCCTCAAGAGCTTGTGTAACATATCTGGTATGTAATCAGGTAATCTGCACTGGCCCACATGGAAAGATCCTATATGAGGATATATGCGCATATATGAAACCTATATGCAGTATATATGTGCATATATCCACACCTATATGAGGATATATGCGCATATATGAAACCTATATGCAGTATATATGTGCATATATCCACACCTATATGAGGATATATACGCATATATGAAACCTATATGCAGTATATATGCATATATATGATAATATATATGCGTATATATGCCACATATAGGCAACATTGAGGTGCATATATGTGAATATACAGGCCATATAGGTCTCCTGTATTGCTTCTTTATATCCACATATAAGCCCTATATGTACAGTACATACAAGATATGTCTCCTTTCGCAGGATCTGGTCATTTTAGCTCATATCTCACTTTGGCAACTGTCATACATGATGCCTAGTTCATATTGTCTATTATCAAGGCAATAACTAAGAACTAACTTTAAAAAAAATGCAAAAAACTTATGTGCGAACACATGAAATTGGTATCCTAATTGGCCACATACAGTATATGAGGATATATGCACATATATGAAACCTCAGTCTCCGTGAAAATCTTTTTGAAACACGTCACTAAAATTAACTGAAATGAGAAATGTTGTTGGTCTTTCGGCTGCTCCCGGCAAGGGGTCGCCACAGCGGAATATCCAGTCTGCACTACAACTTGGCACAGGTTTTACGCCGGATGCCCTTCCTGATGCAACCCTCCCATTTTATCCGGGCTTGGGACCGACACTGCATCCAGTGGCTGGGGTGTGGGCACTGGCTGGAATCGAACCCGGACCACTGAGCCACCAGTGAAATGAGAAATATATCTATATATCTTAAAGTGTCTACTTTTAAATGATGCAAGTCACATTGAAAACAAATATTCTCAGTTTATGTAATCCCCGAGGCAGGACACGCCCACACGCCAATCACACGGAAATCAGTCAGGGTAATTTACATACTAGGCCACGCCCCCAGACACCGGCCTGATCAACACACACACACACACACACACAGAGAGACAGGTTTGAAAACACTCAGATTCAGTGAGTTTTCTGCACGTTTTGGAAGATGGCACGCGCTTACACATCCGAGGAAACTCTTCAGAATATTCTGGAAAGTTTACATTTACCTCAGAAGAAGACTGTGTGACTCCGACGACGAACAGGAGCATTTTGAACAGAGAATAGACCCATGCTACACTGGGTAAGTTATTAAGTCTTATATAACTCTTATTCTGATAATATTAAACTAATATTAGTAAATATTTTCCTCACTACAGCTAGCTCTTGTCAGCTTGTGTGACACATTGGCTTTCAATGCCATTTATATAGTTTAGGTAAATCATGCTAACATGCTGCCTCATGTAGCACAAACATGATATTTCCCGGTGGCTAAGCTAATGCCTTATGGAGTTTACAGATGTTTATAAATGTTCTAATGTATTTCACCTTGTTTTGGATAGCTTTAGATTATAGTTGCTAATATGTATTTGGCTCTGTTTTGGTTAGCTTATAACACTGCTATCAGTAATGTTATTTAGCACAAACAAGCTAGTTCCAGGTGGCTAAAATACAGCCTTATGTAGCTAAGTGATGCTTATGAATATTTCTTTGGTGTAAATGTATATAATCCCTTTTGTTTAGCGTGTATTTACAAATGCCTGATAAGATGTAATTGTTTAGAATGTGTTCAATATGTGTGTAATGTCCAATGGATGGTGTTTGCTAATGTCTCAGTTGTAAATGTTTGAGATCCACTACATGGTCTGTTGTCCATCAACAGATATTTGCCCAGCCTATTGCCCATCAAAAATACAGAGGGGCACAAAAATGTATACACACTTTCACAATTGTTATCTATGGCCTTTTTTAAAACTCAAATTGAATTATGGCAGCAGTGTGTAGTATTATCTATCACCATCATTGATGCTGTCATGTGACCTACAGAAGAGAGGTGTATATTTTTCATGTTGAAGTGTGGATACATTTTTGGTCATCTCTGTACTGTATATATTGTGCATCCATATTAATTGCACATCCATTTACTCTGAACAGTATAGGCTAACATTTTTTTATTTATTTGTTTTTAGGAATGTGTCTGCATCACCCTTGCCTTCACCAGCCCCTCACATCAGGACACGCAAGCTCCGTTCAGATGGACCTCTTGTATTTGTGAAGTGGATGGACACACGAGAAGTATCTACATGTTGTACCATCCATTCTGCTTATACAGTAGACGCTGTGAAGATGAGGGTGAAATTACAAGGTACATGGACTACAAAGACATTTCCTGTGACTGCGTACAACCAGCACATGGGGAGTTGATCACTCTGAACAGCTATTACAATACTATACTACACAGCACAAAACAATGAAGTCGTACAGAAATATTTCTCTACACTGCTTGGACATTGCTCCAACCAATGCTTACCCTGCATGTATGTTTTGTACAGTTTTTTTTTTTTATCTTGCACTGTTTTACTCTGAATGTCCGTCTTTTTTCAGTTTTTATTTTGCACTGTTCCTGCTGCAGTTTTACCCTGCATGTATCTTTATCATTAAACTGCATTTATACATAAAATCCTATTAACTATTGGGAAGCTAAACATGAGAATCAGTATGAAACATGAAAAGTTTCTAAAAGTTGCCAATAAATTAATATTGTGATGTGAAATTATTTTTCAGATCGAAGTTATAAAGGGCTCTGGGGTGTTTTGCCAGGCAGTAGCGTGGAGAGCAACCCGCCTTGCCACCTCTGCTACTGCCATGGTACAGAATCTGCTGCTGGGCACCTTCGAATTGGAGACTGGACCAAATTAAAAAGGTAGCCATTATTGGTGAGTAAATGCATAATGCGTTGAGAAGGGAAAAAAACATTATAAGTTCACCACTTTAACCATAGCCTAGTTGTATCAATGTTTATTAGCCATCAATGGAGACTGCATAAGGTAGGGCACCCATTATTGTTACTGTATCTGCTTGGTACCTATAATACTAATTCATCACTTGCTCACTTCTTAATCCTACCTTTCCTCTTCTAAAGCCACATTTCTGGGGTATTGCGCTATAGGGTGTGTAGTCCTCTATTTTGTAGAACATATAGTGTTGCAAATAACCTCGTGGCACTAATTGTTGTCGTCTGAAGTTTTAATAAATAATAATTTATTATTATTATACTGTCTTATTATTTTTGTCTTCTCTAGATGCTACATTGAAGAAGTGGTCGGCAGCCACCCGAAGGCAGATAGGCACATCTACCAATTCAAAGCTCACGGAGCTGGGAAGATCCACAAAATATATTTTTTTCTTCCTGTTCAGTTTTTTGTCATGTTTTTGTTCTTTTACTAGATGATTGTTCTTAAGAAAATAAAAAAAATTTAATTTCTACATTTTGGGCTTTTATTTATGTTGTCTAGCAGCTATGGATTTTTTTACTAATCTAGGTAAACATATAGGTGCATATATGCACACATATATACATGCATATATGTACCTATATATGTACATAAAATATAGGAAAACGGCAAATTTTATATGTCACATATACTGTATTACTATATAGGTTCATATATGCACGCATATATGCACATATAATATAGGAAAACGGCCAATTTTATATATGTCTATATAGGTACATATATGCATGCATACTGTATATGCACGCATATATGTACATATATGTACATATAATATAGGAAAACGGCCAATTTTATATATGTCACATATACTGTATTACTATATAGGTACATATATGTACGCATATATGCACGCATATATGCACATATAATATAGGAAAACGGCCAATTTTATATATGTCACATATATTAAAAACCTATATCAAAACCTATATTAAAACATATATGTTTATATAGGTTCTTTCCGTGTGGGATATCAAAACCTATATTAAAACATATATGTTTATATAGGTTCTTTCCGTGTGGGTGAGTAAAGGATGGAGGGATGGACAGAGCGATGTATGAAGGAATTAATAAAAAAAATAGAGGGATGGGTTTATGGAAGAAATAGATGAAAAGATGGAGAGACAGGTTGAGGTATGGATAGCGGAATGAGTGTAAGAATGGATGACGGTTGGAGGGATAAATGAGGAATAAATAAAATGATGGATGGTTGGAGTGATTAATGAATGGAGAGATGGACGGAGGAATGGAAGAATTGATGGAGCCACAGTAATCTGTTTTGGATCAAAGTTAAACGACAACATGTAAACCCTCCTGTTCTGATCCCACACGGAAAGAACCTATATAAACATATATGTTTTAATATAGGTTTTGATATAGGTTTTTAATATATGTGACATATATAAAATTGGCCGTTTTCCTATATTATATGTACATATATGCGTGCATATATGCGTACATATATGTACCTATATAGTAATACAGTATATGTGACATATATAAAATTGGCCATTTTCCTATATTATATGTGCATATATGCGTGCATATATGCGTACATATATGTACCTACAGTATATAGTAATACAGTATATGTGACATATATATAAAATTGGCCGTTTTCCTATATTATATGTGCATATATGCGTGCATATATGCATACATATATGTACCTACAGTATATAGTAATACAGTATATGACATATATAAAATTGGCCGTTTTCCTATATTATATGTGCATATATGCGTGCATATATGCGTACATATATGTACCTACAGTATATAGTAATACAGTATATGACATATATAAAATTGGCCGTTTTCCTATATTATATGTGCATATATGCGTGCATATATGCGTACATATATGTACCTACAGTATATAGTAATACAGTATATGACATATATAAAATTGGCCGTTTTCCTATATTATATGTGCATATATGCGTGCATATATGAACCTATATAGTAATACAGTATATGTGACATATAAAATTGCCCATTTTCCTATATTTTATGTACATATATGCACATATATAGGTACATATATGCATGTATATATGTGTGCATATTTGCACCTATATGTTTACCTAGATTAGTCAAAAAAAATCCATAGCTGCTAGACAACATAAATAAAAGCCCAAAATGTAGAAATTAAATTTTTTTATTTTTATATTATAACTAGTAAAAGAACAAAAACATGACAAAAAACTGAACAGGAAGAAAAAAATATATTTTGTGGATCTTCCCAGCTCTGTGAGCTTTGAATTGATAGATGTGCCTATCTGCCTTCGGGTGGCTGCCGACCACTTCTTCAATGTAGCATCTAGAGAAGACAAAAATAATAAGACAGTATAATAATAATAAATTATTATTTATTAAAACTTCAGACGACAACAATTTGTGCCACGAGGTTATTTGCAACACTATATGTTCTACAAAATAGAGGACTACACACCCTACAGCGCAATACCCCAGAAATGTGGCTTTAGAAGAGGAAAGGTAGGATTAAGAAGTGAGCAAGCGATGAATTAGTATTATAGGTACCAAGCAGATACAGTAACAATAATGGGTGCCCTACGTTATGCAGTCTCCATTGATGGCTAATAAACATTGATACAAGTAGGCTATGGTTAAAGTGGTGAACTTATAATGTTTTTTTTCCCTTCTCAACGCATTATGCATTTACTCACCAATAATGGCTACCTTTTTAATTTGGTCCAGTCTCCAATTCGAAGGTGCCCAGCAGCAGATTCCGTACCATGGCAGTAGCAGAGGTGGCAAGGCGGGCTGCTCTCCACGCTTCTGCCTGGCAAAACACCCCAGAGCCCTTTATAACTTCAATCTGAAAAATAATTTCACATCACAATATTAATTTATTGGGAACTTTTAGAAACTTTTCATGTTTCATACTGATTCTCATGTTTAGCTTCCCAATAGTTAATAGGATTTTATGTATAAATGCAGATTAATGATAAAGATACATGCAGGGTAAAACTGCAACAGGAACAGTACAAAATAAAAACTGAAAAAAGACGGACATTCAGAGTAAAACAGTGCAAGATAAAAAAAAAAACTGTACAAAACATATATGCAGGGTAAGCATTGGTTGGAGTAATGTCCAAGCAGTGTAGAGAAATATTTCTGTACGACTTCATTGTTTTGTGCTGTGTAGTATAGTATTGTAATAGCTGATCAGAGTGATCAACTCCCCATGTGCTGGTTGTACGCAGTCACAGGAAATGTCTTTGTAGTCCATGTACCTTGTAATTTCACCCTCATCTTCACCGCGTCTACTGTAAAGCAGAATGGATGGTACAACATGTAGATACTTCTCGTGTGTCCATCCACTTCACAAATACAAGAGGTCCATCTGAACGGAGCTTGCGTGTCCTGATGTGAGGGGCTGGTGAAGGCAAGGGTGATGCAGACACATTCTTAAAAACAAATAAATAAAAAAATGTTAGCCTATACTGTTCAGAGTAAATGGATGTGCAATTAATATGGATGCACAATATATACAGTACAGAGATGACCAAAAATGTATCCACACTTCAACATGAAAAATATACACCTCTCTTCTGTAGGTCACATGACAGCATCAATGATGGTGATAGATAATACTACACACTGCTGCCATAATTCAATTTGAGTTTTAAAAAAGGCCATAGATAACAATTGTGAAAGTGTGTATACATTTTTGTGCCCCTCTGTATTTTTGATGGGCAATAGGCTGGGCAAATATCTGTTGATGGACAACAGACCATGTAGTGGATCTCAAACATTTACAACTGAGACATTAGCAAACACCATCCATTGGACATTACACACATATTGAACACATTCTAAACAATTACATCTTATCAGGCATTTGTAAATACACGCTAAACAAAAGGGATTATATACATTTACACCAAAGAAATATTCATAAGCATCACTTAGCTACATAAGGCTGTATTTTAACCACCTGGAACTAGCTTGTTTGTGCTAAATAACATTACCGATAGCAGTGTTATAAGCTAACCAAAACAGAGCCAAATACATATTAGCAACTATAATCTAAAGCTATCCAAAACAAGGTGAAATACATTAGAACATTTATAAACATCTGTAAACTCCATAAGGCATTAGCTTAGCCACCGGGAAATATCATGTTTGTGCTACATGAGGCAGCATATTAGCATGATTTACCTAAACTATATAAATGGCATTGAAAGCCAACATGTCACACAAGCTGACAAGAGCTAGCTGTAGTGAGGAAAATATTTACTAATATTAGTTTAATATTATCAGAATACGAGTTATATAAGACTTAATAACTTACCCAGTGTAGCATGGGTCTATTCTCTGTTCAAAATGCTCCTGTTAGGCATCGGAGTCACACAGTCTTCTTCTGAGGTAAATGTAAACTTTCCAGAACATTCTGAAGAGTTTCCTCGGATGTGTAAGCGCGTGCCATCTTCTAAAACGTGCAGAAAACTCACTGAATCTGAGTGTTTTCAAACCTGTCTCTCTGTGTGTGTGTGTGTGTTGATCAGGCCGGTGTCCGGGGGCGTGGCCTAGTATGTAAATTACCCTGACTGATTTCCGTGTGATTGGCGTGTGGGCGTGTCCTGCCTCGGGTCATTAGCAGATAAGTGCGACAGAAATTCTGTGCCTCTCCTTGGTTTCATACGGATTACATAAACTGAGAATATTTGTTTTCAATGTGACTTGCATCATTTAAAAGTAGACACTTTAAGATATATAGATATATTTCTCATTTCACTGGTGGCTCAGTGGTCCGGGTTCGATTCCAGCCAGTGCCCACACCCCAGCCACTGGATACAGTGCCGGTCCCAAGCCCGGATAAAATGGGAGGGTTGCATCAGGAAGGGCATCCGGCGTAAAACCTGTGCCAAGTTGTAGTGCGGACTGGATATTCCGCTGTGGCGACCCCTTGCCGGGAGCAGCCGAAAGACCAACAACATTTCTCATTTCAGTTAATTTTAGTGACGTGTTTCAAAAAGATTTTCACGGAGACTGAGGTTTCATATATGTGCATATATCCTCATATACTGTATGTGGGCAATTAGGATACCAATTTCATGTGTTCGCACATAAGTTTTTTGCATTTTTTTTAAAGTTAGTTCTTAGTTATTGCCTTGATAATAGACAATATGAGCTAGGCATCATGTATGACAGTTGCCAAAGTGAGATATGAGCTAAAATGACCAGATCCTGCGAAAGGAGACATATCTTGTATGTACATATAGGGCTTATATGTGGATATAAAGAAGCAATACAGGAGACCTATATGGCCTGTATATGCACATATATGCACCTCAATGTTGCCTATATGTGGCATATATACGCATATATGCAGCATATATATTATCATATATATGCATATATACTGAATATAGGTTTCATATATGCGTCTATATCCTCATATAGGTGCGGATATATACGCATATATACTGCATATAGGTTTCATATATGCGCCTATATCCTCATATAGGTGTGGATATATGCACATATATACTGCATATAGGTTTCATATATGCGCATATATCCTCATATAGGTTCTTTCCATGTGGGCACATCCTCCATCCATCCCTCTGTCTATCGATTCATGCTTTAATCCATTCATCCATCCTGGTAATCCCTCCAGTCTTTCATCCAGTCCTTCATTCATGGCTCCAGCCATTCTTCCATCCACTCTGCTGTCTACTTCTCCATCCTTTCCCTCATTCTTTCATCCAGTTAAAGAAGCTTGAGGTTTTGTTCATAACAAAATCACATTCTCCTAACATACTCTTTCTGTGGAGCCTGAAAACAGGAAAACCTTTTTTTTTTAATTTTTTTATCACTTACTGCACTGTAAAAAGAAATAAACAATGGATAAAATCATGTTGATCATATTCAAATATTTCTGGTATTTACATCTATTGTATTCTACAGTTTTTGTTGTATTGTAGCATTTATTGTAGTATAGATAAATTAGTATTACAATAAACCAGACGTACAGTTTGTGTACATTTGTTAAATTTTTAAAATCATGTAAAAAAAAAATAAATAAATAAAATTAAATTAAAAAAAAAGAAAAAAGAAAAAAAAAAAAAGAAAAAAAGAAAAAAAAAAAAAAAGAAAAAAAAAAAAAAAAATATATATATATATATATATATATATATATATATATATATATATATATATATATATATGTGAAAAATTAAATAAATTCACCCAAGTTTAAGATGTTTTTGGTACAAGCAGTAAATCAGCATGCTTTACACCTGATTTTGTTTATGTTGAAAAGAATTTTCCCCCTTTCTTGATAATAATAATAATAAACATTGATTTACATGTGTTTTGTTTGTGCCATCATTTTACTGCTTTATTTTATTTTACCTGTACAGATGATTTAAGTTAAGTTCTTTTTAAATCACAAACATTAAGCCTCATTTTTCAAGCACAAGACAAAGATAATAAATCATAAATCATTTGCAGAAGTATTTACACAAGGAATGTGCTGTTCATGAAGAGCCAGTTAGATTGGGGAAAAAAAACTGCTGTTTGCTGCGTAGGGTCTTGTGTAAATTTCAATAAACTCTGATTTACACACAAAATAAAAAAATTTTTAAAAAAAATAACGTTTAAACTGCTAGTCCAAGTCTGCCAGCTGCTTTCACAGGATCATAAAGGATCATACCTGCTTCCCACCTGGCTGACCAGCTCGTCCTGTATAAATCATTAGTAATGAGATTTACGTATCGGCACTTATTTCCTGTGCTGTATGAGATTCCTAACACTTCAGATCCAGCGTGCATTTACACTCAGTAGCGATCTCATGTTCTTTGTTCAGTAGTGAAAATAAAAACCATCCCAAATCATAGCCAAAATCTCCTAACATCTCTTGCTCCTTACTTCCAGCACGCGCTGTTTAGTGCCTCGCTTAACGCGTCCGAGACTGAAGAATGTTTGTGATTAAACTATTTCTCTTCTGCATGTTGAAAGCAGATCTGTTTTATTTGACATCTGAGCTGGAGCTGAGGCTTTTCAATTTTAAATCCACACTAACTGCACATTTTCTTACAGTGATCTCATCAGCACCTGGCGTCCATAAGCATGCATAAGGAATTTCACTCTCTAGTAATGATCTTCACCGTAATATCTGGTGTCACTTTAGATTCTTAAAATCTAGAGAGTAAAACTTCTTATTTTTACTTTAAATACCGTGCAAATACCGTGTTTTTTATGCTCCATTTCACAGTAAATGTTATTTTTTATAATGTGTCATGCTAGCAGATAATGTTTATGCTGTGCGCCATGCTAATCATAATGTTATTTACATTTACTGTGACATATCAAAAGCAAAAACGGCCATATTTATGTAAAATATTACATATGTATGATGCTGTGTAGCTGCAGAGTGGTGAAGGTGCCCATGCTGACCCGTATCCTCCATCAAAAGCTTCTACAATGGGCAAGTGGGCATCAAAACTGGACCACAGAGCAATGGAAGAAGGCGGCCTGGATCGGATGGATCGGATGTTCTTTTACATCATGTCGATGGCCAGGTATGTGTGTCGCTTACCTACTGTAGAGAAGAAACGGCACCAGGATGCTATGGGAAGAAGTTGAGTGGGTGGAGGCAGTGTGATGCTCAGGACAATATTCTGCTGGGAAACCTTGGGTGCTGCCCATTCATCCATCTTCATTCACTTATCCAAAAATTGGGTCGCGGGTGTAGCAGTTCCAGCAGGGAACCCCAAAATACCCTTTCCTCAGCCAAGTCTGACTGGTGGATCCTGAGGCATTCCCAGGCCAATGTGGAGATATAGTCCTTGGTCTGCCCCATGTCCTCCACCCAGGTGAACCTGCCAGGAACACCTCTCTAGGGAGGCGTTCTGGTGACATCCCTCCAACAGTAGATGCCTGTTGGAACCACATCAACTGACTAATTTCTACGCAAAAGAAGCAACGGTTCTACTCCGCGTTTCTCCTCCTGAGAAAACCCATTTCGGCCGCTTGTACCCACGATCTTGTCCTTTCGGTCATGACCCTCACCTCACCTATTGTCATCAGCAGTGAGACATATGACAATTTCCCAGATCTCAATTCAATCTTCAATCTGTGCTGGACAAACAAGTCCGATCTATGGGGACCCGACCTCGGATCATAATCAGAGTTTAAAGCATCATATACTGTCCCGATGCCAGCTATCACAGCACACATTCAGAGGTCTTGTTGAGTCCAAGCGATGATGGAGCACAAGGTGGATCTACACAACATTAAACAGGTGGTTTTAATGTTATGGCTGATTTGTGTGTTTGCTTTAAGTTTGTTCAGGTCTGGATATTTGTTTGTTCATTGCTTTTGTTTTGTTTTTTTACAATCTTTTATTGTACCTACAACAACAACAGACCACATTTGGCTCAAAACCCAGATGTTCCTGAGCCTCTTTTATTGATCAAGACATCTCTATAAATCTCTTCGACAGCACATCTTGTAATCCTTAACAGTGTTCGAGCTCCTGCAGGGAAGAAAATAGAACCAGGGAGACTGACATTTTAATTCCTGGTGATCTACACTGCCTGCATTGCCAAGAAAAAAAGAAAAAACATCTGGTCACATGAAAACATTTTCCTTCACACTCCATTGGAAGTTAATGACTGGGAGAGAATTCTTCATGCTGTATTTGTTGGGTTTTGCAAAATTCGTAACTATGGTGACTATTAAAAAAATATATGACCCCTTCTCTGACCAATACCTCAACCCCCTGAATCATCAATGCAGATCCAACTGACAGATCTGTAATTTTCCATCTGTCTTTTTCATCCAAACGCAGCAGATATTTGGCCATCAATCCTCGCCTGGAAATGCAAAATTCCCAAAACTCACATGGTTGTCATTAACATTCCTCATGTGCTCTCTCTCTCTCTCTCTCTCTCTCTCTGAGCTTGACAGCTTTGGCTCTCCACCATAATGTGTCCTTGAGAGAACTTGACTAGGCTTCCTAGAAATACCACATACACTGGGGAACCTTTGGGATTAAGAGAATGCATTTATAATCATACCAAAGAGATAAACATTAACAGATGAAGAAAACTTGAAGTTCACCATGACTCCCTTTTGTCAGATTGTTTACACTCAGAGCACAGCAGGGAGAGAAATATTTTTGCAAGTGTCATCAAGTTGAAGATCCACATGCAAACAGACACTTGTAAATCAAACTACAGCTACAGATCAGTAATGCAGAAATGGCAGGTGCTGCTATTAGCGGCGAAGGAAAAGAGATGGAAAGAGTAATTAATCATTACGGAGTAAGCGGGTTTTAAATCAGATGTGCGCATTACTGGATCTGTAGTGACAACAGACTGCGAAGGACGATGGCCGCGCCTGGGCTGATGGGAATTGTAGTCCCCGCTACCTCCTGTTCGCTCCATTCGCCTGAACAAACTTTTCTCAGAAGACCTATCATATTACCGTCATGCGACCACGGTTTAATCGAAATCATTTGTTATTGCGGTACAACTGTATTTACAATACCGTTACATCCCTAGTAAACAACAATCAAACCAATATAGACTGCTTAAAAAAACAGAAATACACTTGTCATCAGTGCTTGGTTCAATTAGACAGATTTAATTATTATTAATACAATTTAAATTAAATATTTCTGAAGGGCACTGGTGGCTCAGTGGTAGGTGTTTTGCCTGCCATGCGGAAGGCCCGGGTTCGATTCCAGCCAGTGCCCACACCCCAGCCACTGGATACAGTGACGGTCCCAAGCCCGGATAAAATGAGAGGGTTGCTTCAGGAAGGGCATCCAGTGTAAAAAACCTGTGCCAAGTTGTAGTGTGGACTGGATATTCCGCTGTGGCGACCCCTCGTCGGGAGCAGCCGAAAGACCAACAACAACATTAAATATTTCTTAGTTTGAAAAAATTATTCATCTTTTCTCCACGTTTGTAACAAAACACCCATTCTACATGATTCTTTTTAAGTTGTATAATGCACAAAAAATAATTAGATGTTTATTAAACATCATCTAGTTTACTAGGAAAGTAAGAAGCCAGAACATGAGACTAATTTGAAGAACAAAATCGTGACTTAGAATGTTCTCGACCTTTATTTCTCAGTGTCTTGTCTGGGTAAAGTACAAACAAGCAAGTTGTTTGTTTGTTTTGTTACATTACTAGAAATCACATTCCATCATCAATTATATAATGTCAACTTATGAACTTTTAATAATTTTATCAATACATGTTATACAGCATATGTGTGAATGTCAGGAAAAAAAGATGAACACCTTTAAATAATGATGCTATATATGTACAGTATAATGTATAATGCTAATATTGTTTTGTTGTTTTAAAGTTAAATGAGGTTACAAAACATTCTCCATACTAAGTTTTGTAACATACTAAGTTTTGAAGCTAAAAGAGGTCCATAGCTGCAAAATCCTCAAGAATGTTTCTCCTGCATGAACATGGAGTAAAAAAATATAATTATGGTTATTTATTTGGAAGCTTTGGAAAAAGGAAAGCAGCCGAGAACTAGAATAAATCAGAGTGGCTCATTGGTATGTAGTGTGTTTATTTTCCTTCAAAACACAGAACTATGCATTGCTGCTATTAGGTATGTTATTAATTAATCACGAATCGGTTAATTGTTGATTTAAAAAAAAAAAAAAAAGATTGCTAATGTTTGCTTGATAACTGTTTTTCTGTCACTTGTATAAGCATTAATGTGTACACCACAGGAGGGTAAAATGGCAGTGCAGGTATTTTCCTTCCCACTGCTGTGCAGGTCTGATCATTAACTACTGAAACCCTTCCTGGGATGTAGAAGAGGATCTCCTCATTCTTAAATTGTGTTTTCCAACAAACACATTGGAACAGGAATACTGTATGTTTTACATAAAAGATTTAAGTTTAAGAGGAAAACATCTGCCCCTGGAATCATTCATAATACACCATATGATTATTATAAATAATTAACTTCGACATGCAAAAATATACAGCAGGAATCTTAGGAACTGGTGTTTTTATCCTATTATAGAAAATATCTTTGTGTGCGTGTGTGTGTGAGAGAGAGATGGGGGGGGGGGGGGGAGAGTTTTGTATTTCCTGTGCTGTAAATCAATAGGTTTTACAGGCATTATGGGGTCACTGGAAGTAGCCCTGAGACTCAGAGAGAGGACGAGAAATGTTGTGAAAAGCCCACTGCAGGATCCCATCGATAGACGTCTGGAAGAACACACACACACACACACACACACACACACACACACAAACACAAACACACACAAACACACACACACACACACACACACACACACACACACACACACACACAAACACACACAGAGAAATGCATGTTGGTGACACATAAAGGTATAGACATGAAATGCACTGTATGTTGGCCACTAGACGTTGCATACTAGACTTTATATTCTGAATCCTGACATCATGTCGCCCACAACTGATCAGTATAATGTTTGCTTATCCATAAAATTATTGTTAATAAATTAGCTCATAACCTCTTATGCTGTTCATATACTGTAAAAGTGACAGAGAATATTAATTTATTTGATTAATTTGGATCAAATTAATTTTGAACGAATAATGATGACGATGGCGGCACGGTGGTGTAGTGGTTAGCACTGTCGCCTTGCACCGCCAGGGTCCGGGTTCGATTCCCCGGCCAGGCTCGATTCCCGTCTCTGTGTGCATGGAGTTTGCATGTTCTCCCCGTGCTTGGTGGGTTTCCTCCGGGTACTCCGGTTTCCTCCCACAATCCAAAGACATGTAGGTTAGGCTAATTGACATTCCAAATTGCCCGTAGTGTGTGTGAATGAGTGTGTGTATGTGAGTATGTGTGTGCCCTGCGATGGATTGGCACCCTGTCCAGGGTGTACCCAGCCTTGTGCCCTAAGTTTCCTGGGATAGGCTCCAGGCCCCCGCGACCCTGTATATAAGGATAAAGCGGTACAGAAAATGAATGAATGAATGAATGAATGAATGATGACGATAATGTTGGTCTCATGTTGGAAATTAATTTGTTTCTAATTCCTATGTTTACTTTGCTACAAATTCTTTTCTTCTATTGTGAAGTGGACAGAGCTAATCTTGGGTAACATTTGCATTTGTATTTCTACCAGTTCAAAGTCTGACGCTTTTTCACTTGCAACCAATTACACAAAAATTACTCGAGCAAGAAAAATACAATGAAACGAACAATGACATTTCTGGAGAATGAAGGAACGTTAGCAATTGCCATTTACAGTGACTGACATTTACAGAAGACTACGAGTACATTACGGTGATGAGACTCTTAGCCGAGGTAAAACATTTAAACAGTGCAAACATTTTGAAGAAGGCTGTACGTATGTGAAAGACGAAACCGGCTGAAGTGGCTCAGAGTTCATTTTTGTATATATATGTGTGTGTGTGTGCGTGCGTGTGTGTGTGTGTGTGTGTGTGTGTGTGTGTGTCCACACTCACCTCTCCCATGTACGAGTCCAGCTCATCTTTGTTAAAAATCTGCTGTTCGGAATGAGCTGATCCCTGATCCGTAGATCGCTGAGCCACCTGAGGACAAGACAGCAGACACACACCATTAACTATTCCTGGAAATGACATTGGGGTTCTCCCATCTCCAAACAGAAATATGACTGATAACAAGGTTAATGAGGGGGAAGAATACCCAGTAATTAGAGATGTCCTGCCCCTGGGAAGAAACAGTCCAATTCCAAAACTCCAAAGTCATGATTATTACTGTTAAATATATTATCATATTCAGAAAATACCACTGTACCTTTATTTCTTATATTATTGATTAATACTGTCGTAATTCCTAAATATCATGGTTCTAAAATGTCTCTTATTAGGAACGTTAGTTATTATTTAATATATTACAAATACAAACTGTATATCATTTAATTGATGGTAAGAATTTATTAACCAATGATGTTTGTTTTGCGTAATAATTCTCTATAGCTCAGCACATGCAATCTGCCATACTGGACTTGTAATTATTAGCAGCTTGTTTTTAAATGATCGACAGACAAGAGTAGTATGACGGGGTGTAACAGATCACAAAACTCATGGTTCATATCAGATCATATTTCAGAGCTAGAAATTAATTTGCCTTCCATTGAAAACAACATTCAAGATTTGTGATGTTTAAATAAATGTATTAGAAAATATTCAGTAATTGAGTGCAATATGATCTATAATGATTTGATTTGATTATGACTGAAGGGAAAAAACAGCCATTCAGAAGTTACTCTCTCAGGCTGTACAAAGCTGAGCAAGGAGTGTTGCCAGATTGATTGGTTCTGCACTAACTGGGCTGCTTTTTATCATCTTTTTCTGGAAAATGTGTCATGGACTAGTAATCAAAATATGGGTACTTTTATTTAAATAAGATGTTCGCACAAATAGTTGAGTTACATAATTATTTGGCTTTTTTCTTTTAGTCAGAGTGGACAGGGTTTCAGCACTGCCTGGCTGGTGTGAACTGGCAACCCTGGTGAGCACAAAGTGACCAAAGGTGCTGTATATGAGCGAGGGAACATCATTTGTACACCAAAAAAAATGCTTTTGGTTGAGAATGAGTCACAAATATAACGTTGTACAGTGTGAATTAAACAATACTTTGGCCTATAATGGTTAAGCTTTACAATTATGTGACGGTTCACACTATGAGGAGTTATGAACAAATCACACATCAACTCCAGTCCACTACACATATTTTATTATTGCTTAGTTTTGTGTTTAATACAATTTGTTTGGGATTCATTAATTTGTCATACAGATCAAATTTGTTTGGATTTGCAGGATTGCAGAATTTGTAGTAGACGTATGTTCATGTAACGTTAATAGAAGGAGTCTCAAATGGAGTTCACGCTGCTTTGTGGTTTCTTAGTAACATGACAAGCTGAAATTCTTTTGTCTTATTAATTCTAATAAAAGGATTAAACAGACTGCTGAGGAACGATTGAAACTATAACTGAATATAAAACTTTGACATGTTCTGTAATAAATAGCGAATAGTCATCATTAACAGATTGCTGGTATGGGAGGGATAACACTAGCTGTTAAAAGACAGGGTGGTAACAATGACTCATGTCATGACAAGCTTAATCACGTCACATCACCCCATCACTGAATACTTTATTACACCAGCACTTTATTTCTTACTAATTATATATTTACTATAATTACAATACTTTATTTCCATTATATTGCATTTTGCATTTTGTTTCAACTTGAATTTGATCTCTTTCCTGCAGAAATAGTAAGTATCATGTATTGACACTGATCTGGCAATTTTCATGTGATTGATTCTTTATCTTTTTTAAATGAATTTATATTGTACAACTGTTTTACTGCCTAATTCCTGCATTGTGTGTAGATTAGCGTGTATACAGTACCTGCACTGCTCTGGATGCTGCCTCCATCTCTGTTGACACCCAAGACCTCGTACACGTCCTGCATCTCGCTCTCCCACTAGGAGGATAAAACAATTTTATATTCTATAGTCTAGAATCTCAGTCGTTAATCTCACGTATGAGAAACCCAAAGAAAGACACAACTGAAAATGAAGGGCCTCAAAACAATAGATCATTTACTGTTTTTGTTTTGAGTAATAAAAGTTGGCGAATAAACAATTTTTCAAAATCCATAATTTTAGTTTTACTGTAAATACGTGCTCAAAAGATGGGTTGACAAATGCATGAAAAATGTAAATGCATGTCACTAACTACTGTACGTATGGTAGCATGTCATGCCGGTTTCCACCACAAGGGGCAGATGATTCATGAAAAAAAATCTTGTAGCATTGTACCTACTAGCTATCCCAAACATATGACTTAAAAATGGATAAATGCATCTGTATTTTATTTCATAATTTAAAACCTTTAGAAGAAATTTTACTTAGGAACAAGTGTAATTTTTTCACCATTCTGGGTTTCGGTATTTTTCCATAATGCTCTCTGTTTATTTTCAAATTAAAATTTTATTTGTCACATACACAGTCATACACAGTACGAAATGCAGTGAAATGCTTATACGACCTCCAGTGACCTTAAGAAATAAAATAAAAACTTGTACGTAAGGAATAAATATGAATAAAAAGAAATACTAAAGAAAATAAATTTAACTATTAAAATAAACTGGGGCATAAGGGCATGATAAAAAATATTACAAAATATAGAAATATTTGAATATTTTTTTCCCGACTCCGCAGTAAAACAGATCGTCTATGTTTAATGTGAATGTGGTGTTACTTGGGGAAGTTGCAGTGTGTGTGGAAACTCTGTAGGCACTCTGGGCAGACGAGCAGCTCTCCTCGGCTAAGGTGGCAAATCCCACACCACTTCCTGATGCCCTCCAGCTCTGAGTCCGGGGTCTAAGAAAAGAAATATAGCTACAGGATTTCCGGAAAAATCTCTACTATTCTCAGAACTTTCCAGACCTCAAGTTCTCTTTTTAAACTGACAGGGTCACAAATGTAAGGCATAAATAAAATACACACTGTCCCTCTTCATCTAATCTAATCTAATCTAATCTAATCTATTATGGTTGTTTGAAGAAAATATCCCAGAGGGATCACTTTCTTTCTTCCTCATCACACACACACTGTTTAAAAAGGGTTCTTTTATCATTCTTTTCAGGTTCATAATTCTAAGTTCTTCACTTCCTAAACTCATTCTTATTAGAACCTCATATGATAGGACGTCTCTCTCTTGTAAGGTTCTACACAGAACCTGTTAAGGACTGCTCAGAAGACTCCTCTAAAGGAACAACTGAAGAAGCATGAAGGGTTCTAAATTTTCCATCACTTGGCACCAGCATCACTTTCAGCAAAGGAAGAACTTTCAAATAATTATTCTTGGAATCTATTCTGAAAGGGCCATACTCTGGTTCTATGTTCATCCTTTTCTAACTGGGTATTAATTAAAATATTTTCTGAACGGGATTTTCAGGGGTTATTCTAAGATCAGACATTTAAGTCCACTCAGCTTTCATAAACATCCATCAATAGAAAAAAGAAATGTAAAATGAGTCAGGGTTTGTTCCAGTCACTCAGTTCACTGTCCACTGATCTACTCATCAAATATCACAGGAAAGCCCAAATACTATCAGAATAAGAAACGGACTATTATGGACATTAACTGTGCTGATTTAGTTAGCCATGACTATACAGTATAACTTTCAGTGAGACCTAGCCAGCTGACGAGTCATTTTTGCCTTTTGTCTAGCAGGATATAGTCTGTAGGGGCGCTATGATTAAATTTAGGGGTGCTAAAAAGGGTTTAAAATTGCCTATGGTCTATGCAGAATCTTTAAGAGTTACTTTACCGGGACATCCAAAGGATTCTGCTATTTTTAGCTTCCTAAAAGGGTTCTTATTGGTACGCTTCTCATAGTGAAAATAACCTTTCAAAAAGAACCTTGATGGAAACAACTGAAGCATCCATTAGGTTTCATCTTGGAAACGTTTCTGATATGGTGAATGTTTCTACATAGAATCTTTAAAGGCTCCACCAAGAAAGAAAGAAACACTTCAGTTCAACATAGAATCTTTATGGGTTCCCCCACAGAGACAAGCAAAGAATCCTTAAAAGTTTGGATCAGTACCTTACATGGCTGAGGAAGAATGTGTTGTAGAACCTTTAAACATTTGCCAACAGACTGACCACTGAATGATCCTTGAAGGTTTTTACTGATAACACTCTGGTGTAGATGGGTTTTTAAGGGTCCCCCCAGAGTGACAAAAAAGGAAAACCCATTAAAGTTCTTGCCTTGTTAACGTAGATCATGGAAACTTTTTGTTATGGAAAAATTCTACACAGAAGCTCCAAGAGAACCCACAGGGACAAGAAGGAATTCTTCTTGTCCAAGGTTCCCCAGGCTTTCCAAACTGCTCTTCATAAAGTGGAAACTATTTTTATGATGTCTACATACAACACTTAAGGACTTTAAAGAGGGACAACTAAAAGTCTTCACTTTCTAAAAATGGGTTTCCTTAGAAGCTTAATGGGCTTGAGAGCTCCCCAAAGTTCATTAAGGTTTTTAACCATTCTAAATGGTTCCTTTTGGAGCCCTACTCTGTTAAGGGTTCTATCAGAACCCTAAGGTTTTCCAGGGAGGACAATTGAAGAATCATTAAGAGCTTGTGGGTTTTCTTAAAGAGTTTTAGGAATCAGTTTGGCGCAGGTAGACAGTGCATTGTGCATGATGCTAATCTGGTAGCTATAAACATAAACATTATCAGTCTAGTAAATGTTTTAGCTGATTTTCATTTGTGTACATTTTGTACATTACAGTTTATTATACAGTAGAACTTGAACTGGAACCTGGAAGGCTGCAGGCTGCGTGCTCGTGCTGCTCGTGAGTGTAGAGAGCGAAGTGGAGGAGAAGAAAGAGAAATCCACTGTGGAGTTGGAGCTGCTCTCGCTTACAGGAGGAGGAGGAGGAGGAGGAGGCGGAGGAGGATGAGACTGTGACATGATGAAATCATGTTTATGTTCTTACGTAATTTGATGTTGTATCATTATGACATGAACAGTGTTAACTGGTGTGCTTTAGGACCTGCAGAGAAGTGTATGTCGCGTCAGCCATCGATCTGCTGCCGTTACACAACCCACAGCGCCAGGAGCCGCTAAAACAAACACATCGTAAACAACTGATTCATTACTGTTGCTGTTGTTGCTATAGTTACGTCTCACACTGTTCTTGGACCGAGTCTGGTCCAATGTATTAAAGATGATTGTTGCCATGTTTACATTCCAAGACAATCACATAGATTCGTATTTTGTTTAGAAATTGGATTAATAAAATGTCATAAATAATAAAATTAAATACCATTGAGAAGTGGGTGATGTTTGTTAGTGTGTGTGTGTGTGTGTGTGTGTGTGTGTGTGTGTGTGTGTGTGTGTGCATGTTGGACACCTGGGTATGGATGTCAGAGGAGGCACCAGGCAGGTGAGATGAAAGGCTCGAGGACATCCATCACAGCAGATCAGCTCACCACCGTCCTTACACACGGTACACTCATCATCATTACGCTCCACCTGAACACACAGAAATGTTGTGAAAAGCCCACTGCAGGATCCCATCGATAGACGTCTGGAAGAACACACACACACACACACACACACACACACACACACACACACACACACACACAGTAGATCTATCTATCTATCTATCTATCTATCTATCTATCTATCTATCTCCATCCATCTATATGCATCCATCCATACTCCAACCATCTATCCATCCATCCTTTGATCTATCCATGTATTCAACCAAACAATTTTACACATTTATTTTTTTCCATCTATCCATCTGCATCCATGCATAGTCCAACCATCCATCCATCTATCCATCAATTCGTCCATCCATCCATCCATCCATCCATCCACCTATGTATATATCTATCCATTTATTTATCCATACATCTATATATCCATAAATCTATCTACCGTATCTATTTATCTATCCATCCATCCATTCATTCATCCATCCATCCTAGTCTGGTATAGTGATAAGTACAACCTGACACTGAAATGTGTAGAGGAATAAATTAATATTTACAGGATTATAAAACACCTCGAGAAAAGATGGATGGTGTTGATGTTAAATGATGAAGAGGAATAAAACCCCAAACAGAGTGTATTGTAATGGGTTAAAGTCTACACACGTCTATCGTGTATTGGGCGTGTGTCTCCCCCTGCTGGTGAGTGTGACTTTGTCCCGCTTGGGTCACATGACCACTCGCAGTCTCCTCGAGTGTAGAGGAGGAATAGAACTCTCCCCCGACCTTGATGCACTTCTTGGCTCCTCCTGCGTGAGGAAAGCAGAAGTTCAGGACCATCTAAAGCCACCTGTCTACCAGGTCATTCAGTGATCTGTCCGTCTGTTCATCTCACCACTCTCGATGACTTGCTGGATGAGAATCTCCTCCACAGGAAGTTCTCCAGCAGACAGAGTGAAAGCGTGCTGGACTGAGGTGGACACCGACTGCACGCCTGCGCAGATGCAGACACACACACAAACACACACACACACACACACACACACACACACACACACACACACACACACACACACACACTTACTCACTAACCGACACGCAGTAAAAAAACAACAAGATAAAGGTCTGTACCTTTGTTTACTGAAAGCTGAGAGACAGACGCGCTGTCTGTCTTCCTCAGGGGCTTTCCTTTACCTCCTGGAGCATAACAGACACATTCACTCGAGTCAGGTGATCACGCAGTGATAAACCCCTGAGCTGTAGGATGTCTGGTCGAGCAAAGCCAGACATCCTGTGTGCTCATGATGGTGTGGATACCTGAACGGATGTGCAGAGCTTTCTTGCCATAATTCTGAGCTCGAAGTGCCAGGTGTTTTTCGCCAACTCCCTTCTTCCTGCTGAGATGAGTCTGACTCTGCAGCTCAGGCCTGGGACTTCTAATAGACCTGCTTCCCAAACTCAGACCTGCCAGAGATCAGGACAAAGTCAGGCAAGGAAGTCTTACATCTAAACTAACTCTATACTAATTTGTAGAATTGATCATTTTTAAGGATTAGTTTTTACATGAATGTGGTAAGAAAGGGATGGCACAAGACATGCTGCAGTGTTGCAGCAAAATAACCCATGTTGAACTGGTGTCAAACACAACACACGACTATGATTCATGTAAACATTTAAAACAAGGCCGTACGTCCATGAATGACGATCCCTGCCGAAGTGGGTCAGAGCTCACTGCACTCGTTCTTGTGAACATTCAGCAAGGGGAACGCTTGATCCTTAAAAATTTACAGATAATTTGTCCTTAACAAAAAAGAGACACATTTGTCTGTAACTGTACACACAATCATTCACCAGCACCACTTGCACGTTACAGGAACTTGGCTGGGAATTATTACCCTGTCCCCCATACAGTCCTGACCTCGCTTTCCTCATGTTTGGAAAAAGGAGTTCCTGGGAGGCCAGTGTTTCAGACATGAATTGTGGCTTCAGCGTACTGAGAAAACTTTCTACCTTGATGGTGTCAAAGCACTATTGAGACACTGGGATAAGTGCATTAGTGTAGCAGGGGATTATGCAGAGAAATAAAAGGATTTTTTTATCCTCAGAACTGTTCTGTTATCTGTTATTCTACACAATCTAAAATCCCAATTTGACTTGAACACAGGGGTACAAAAAAGTGCATCAGTAGCAATTACCATATTTAATTTGTTAATATTCACCATGCTGTGCTTTATATTCATTTATAGTTAAATTGAATATTACAGAAAAAAATTAGTTCCTGTTCTCATGTAAGTTTCAGCAGACTCGTTCCCTCACCAGCCTCTCTTTGATCTTTTTCTTTTAGTTAATAGAACAGAAAAAAAACTCCTTCGTTCTGAAAGATTAAAGTTACAACTTCATGTCTTTTATGAAGCACTGGCACTGGAGACTAATTCCATACATATTGGATACAGTAAACGTCTAATACAGAAAACCTCACCATATAAACCTTTAGGCATGTATGTTTATGGGAATATATTAGAATGAGTGCATTAATATGAAACTACTGTCAGAGCAGAGCAGAGAAAATTAATCAACACATTTTAACTCAAGCTTTCCACAGAATAGTGTAATGTGTAATGTAATAGAATTATTACATCTTTAACAATTCAGTAATCAACTAGCTTCCCATATTTAGTAGCTGCAACTTATTATTATTGCACACTGGAAAGTACCTTTAGGTAAAGTAGTAAAGAGGTTTTGTAGTTTTGGGTAACTGTCCTTATTGTACTCTTTGGACAGATTGTTCCAGAAGGCCTGAAGGACAGGGACGTCCTGCTCCAGCAGCCACGTTAGGAGGGAATACACCGCCTTA
Organism: Channallabes apus; assembly: GCA_030522415.1. Classification (NCBI taxonomy): domain Eukaryota; kingdom Metazoa; phylum Chordata; class Actinopteri; order Siluriformes; family Clariidae; genus Channallabes; species Channallabes apus. The sequence goes on along the minus strand of CM060111.1, from coordinate 22,529,844 downwards.
TGGATCCCATCTTTTTCCTTTCTCTCTATAGTTTCCTTAAAAATACACAGAACACACAGATCACTTTCTGAAAATGCAAAGGGTGGTACAGACCCTCATAAACATATTGTACAGGATAAATCTTTCTATCTTTGCTATACCGCAGTTTGCATCTTTTGTCAGGAAAAGTGAAAGTGCATGATTTTAGGTTTTAACATTCATTTACTTAAATCATAAGAACTAGGGTCATATTTCTGAAAGTATATGAGTAAATATATACGTTTCTAATACCTTAGCAAATGAAAAACACATCTACAATTTTTTTTTTGTGAAAATAAGCAATGGGAGTGATTATCACAATAGAACCGGACCCAGAATTGAGCCCTGTGGGACACAGAGTAAAAATAAAGATAAGATCTTTAGTCTCACCCCGAGAAGATGATCAGAGATGATGTCATGATCTGCCAAACCATACAACAGTGGGAAAGGGTCGTGAATGGCCATCGCGATTTCCGTCCTGGATGCTCGGAGCTGAGATCGAAGCTCAGACTCACCAGAATTTTCCATTCGCGTCATTCTGCCTGGAAGGAAAAGGACAGCAAAGTATTCAGAGATGTCAGTTTTCTTAACCATTTATTAGCATGTGGTTCAACCCAAGTGTAAATGGATATTATACTCTATATGATAGTTATATGTGGCTTTTTTCCAAGAAGGGGTACAGTAAGTCCACTTACCTGAGTCGCAGGTGACAAGAAGTGATGGAATAGTGTGTTACTTTGAACACCATTGCTATTTATTTGATACTGAGTATTACTGTGACAAGGAATCTCTTTGGTGACCTTTGGCCTTTAAGTCTCAGCCCTTCAGGGAGTCAGCGATGTTGGTGATGCATGGGAAACTTCAGCTGGAATGTTGAGGTTGAAATCCTCTGGGAGGCATTGGAACATCTCGGTCAAAGTCTGTCACAGGTTGGCGAGTTCATTTCTGGGTGTAGTTTTGGAAAGTCCACAGTTAAGCAATAAGACACTTCTACTTTTAACTATGTAAATGGTGTTTTCTCCCAGCCTTTATGGCCCACCTATTCCTCTAGAGGATTAACTGAAGCATGTGTTTTGGCCAGGGGAACCCCAAACACTCCCAAACACTTATACGGATAAACTCTTTGGTTTCAGTCAACAGAACCAAAAGATTAGTGATAGAAATATAATAAAGGTAAATACACCCCATGAAATGTTAGTTTTTAAATATTAACAAAAATAAATAATTTGGTAACCTGGTAAAAAGTTTGACATCACTAAATTGTTTACAAATATATATTTCAATAATATACTAATCTCTTTCTAGACAGAACTGTTTGATGGTTGAGTTTGAAGTAAATTTTACACAAAAACATTTTAAACAAATTCAAAGCAAGGTGTTACAAGAAATTACACTGCATGTAATCAATTAAAATGTTAACATAAACCTATTTTTAAAAAATAATAAAATCATACTCTTTATAATTTATTTTGCAAATTTTTAGGTGACTCAAGGTCAGGAGGTTTCTTATTCCAAATAACATTTGATAGAAGACTTTTGAAGCAAAATGCATCATTGAATGCCGCTTTACTAATAATGGATTGAAGAAATAATAATCACCTATAATTTTATAACTTAAAACAATAAGGAGTCGTCTTTAATGCTGATTATAAATTTGTGGGTGTGTGCTAGCATAATAGTTAACAGTGACGTTTCCTTAGCAACTTGAGGACCTCTGGTGGGCTAAGAGTGGCCATTTATACAATAATTTAAAATAAAAAAGCTGGCAATATTGTAATTAAGTTTTAATTCATCATGAAATATAAATATTTTTTAAAGTGGGCCTCTGCATTCTTAGATTTGTACAGTCCTGAGCTCGCTCCAAGCCACTTCCACATGTTTGGTACATTAAAGGAGTTCCTGGGACGCCAGTGTTTCAGCCAGAAGTCCGATCATAACTCTGCTGTACTGAGAAAGCTTTCTACCTTGATGGTATCCAAGCACTGGGAGTAGTGAAACACTTCGATAAGTGCATTAGTGTAAAGGGAGTTTTTACTCTCAGAACTGTGTTCTGTTATTCTGTACAATAAAAAGTACTGCTTTGACTTAAACACCGCTCAAATTGCAGTTGAAAGAAAAAAATTTAAATATTAACGATAAAATTTTAAACTGCACAAATATTCACATAACATATGATCTTGTTACCAGGAAAGGACAGGAAACTGTTACAGAAGCTATTTTGGTTACACCATCAATATTTTAGCTTTAAAAATATATTTCTTACAGTGTTTGATGGATGGTAACCTAGTAAACAGTGTAAGGATCTATCCAATTGACGGAAGTCGCTCTGGAAAAGAGCATCCGCCAATTGCCAAAATGTAAATACCACCATTAGAATGTTTTTGTTTTGTTACCCCCTAGTGGAAGAATAAAGAAATAGCTGCCTGTATTAGGACCAGACCTGGCAAAAAGGTGGTATTTTTGACACCCCTGATATACATTGTACAGCTACTACCATCAAACACAACCATAGGAAAGAAATAATACATAGAGTTTTTACTATGCATATGTACTGGCACTGTACATACTGTATGTACTGGCACTGTACAGGAATGAAATGAAATGAAACCAGCGAGTCAGTATTAGTGTGTGATTTTAACACAGAGTTTATTAATCTTTTCAGACAGATGTCATGCTTATTAATGGCTTTACAGAATGAACTGTAGTGTTCAGCTCGACCCCACACCGTCAGGTCCGATAACGGCCCTGCACTGACTATACATTAACAAAAAAAACAAACACTTTAACCTGCCTCTTCACCTCGTTGGTGCATCATGAAAACACACCTCACAAAAAGATCAATCAATTACGCTTCAGTAATGACAAGCGATCCATCTGTTTGACGCTGTGTTCAGATGGAAGCCTACTGTGTTTCTAAACTCCCTCTTGTGGTAATCATAAGTAATGCATCCTTCTTTGTTTAAAAGATGATGCTAAGTGTAAATACGGTGTAGTTTCTTCATTCCTAAGTATTTTCTTAGGAATTTTTCAACACATCTGAGAGAAATGTTGGCATTCCTGATAATCTGGAGTCATTTCCATTACTGTATCATATTTATAAGCAAACTAACGACTACATAGTGGCTAGTAAAAGTGTTACCGTCGACTGTTTCTAGTTCACTCCTAGAGTAGCAGGCTTCCATTTGAACACGACACACACAGAGGTTGGCGTACACTTGCATTTTGGTGTTAGATTAAAAGAAGGCACACTAGTGTCACAAGAAAAAGTGAAATGTGAAAGTTCAATGCTTCAGGTTAAATATGGACACATTAAGACATGTCAGATGGTCCTCTACATAAAAAGGTTAATCTAAACTCTATTTACTTGGACAGCTTTCCTTTAATTGTCCGCTGCGCTCATAAATACAATATTACAGATTTCCTAATAATTCCTGATGACCATTATACCGGTGGCCATTTTGAAAATGCAAATAGCTTATCTATTATCAGCCTGACTAAACAACCCAATATAATATACTGTAGTTGAAATTAAATACTAAATGTTTTTTTATATATTTATATACACACAGTGGTGTCAGTGCATTCAGGTCAACTTAAGACAACATTGTAAATACATGTAAAACATTAAAGATACTATTACTAGTGTGGTAAGTAAATAAACATTTCACATTCCTTTAACGTATCGGTGCAACAACCTCAATATTACAGCGTGGACGTGACCCACGGCGTTATTTCTTACATTCTCTGTGATCCTAAGAGCCCTAACATTCATCTGACTAACAGTGATCGTCTTGATTATTATCCAGTGTGCTCAACGTGGTGCTAATCATTACATTTTGTTTAACTTTGTGACACTGAAACAAAGTGCAACGTAAGTAAAAGATCACTGGTGCAAATACAAGAAAGAAAGAAAGAAAGAAAGAAAAAAAAAAAACAGTACAAAAAACTTTCAAATCCTTCAACCCAGGCACACCGTAGCTCATGCTAACCTGAGGTAAATGTTGCTGTATGATAGTTAGCCATGTTTTTGTCTTCATTTGACTAGCTTTTTTTCCCCTTTTTAAATAAAACGGGTACAAAATTGAAATCTGACACCTTTTCACATTTTATATATTTAAGCTAACTGACAATCTTAGCAAAAACGTAGCTAGCTAAAATGTTCACAGAATCTTTTAGCTAACCGGAACTGTCTCCTGATGTGTGACTGTCCTTAATGTTTAATCAACATATTTCTTTTTCAAGCTAACTGTGTGATAGCATCTCAATGTTAGCTATCTTTGTTAATCAGAGCTATCTCTAGATGAATGTTTGCATAAAATACTAACTTACTTTTTCTTGCTTGCTTCTCCCTTTTCCAGATTTAAACATAAACATGTTTAGCTGAAATAAAAATATAGAAAACTCACTTTTCAGCAACTGTTTTTGCTGTATGCGCGAGTCGCTAATAACAAGTCACCCTTGATATGTGAATTGGTATTAGGACTTAGCCTAGGTACTAGCAGCTTGAAGTTCACAATGCATAACTAGCTCACTAGCTACAATTACCACAGGACTTTATTGCTAGCTAACTTGACTAAATAGACAATATTAAATATATTCAATGACTGTCTTCCTAAAATCTTAATTTTAAGTTTTTGCTCAATTTAATTGGTAAATAAGGTAAATCAGCTAAAGAGAAAGAGAACTAAAAATACTTGAATCAGTATTAAAACACCATTAGTATTTTAGTTGATTTTGTTCAGTCAGTCCTAGCAGCTCTTATCATCATCACCATCCATGATGTATTTCATTGCTAACATAGATAGCTCTCCAGAGTTATAGGACATTACTGCTAGATGGCTCATTTAATTTAATGGCTAATAATAAATTCTTGCAGCGCCCCCTGGTGGCCTGGAATCTTTAATATGCCAGTTGACTGTACCAAATTTTGACACACTGTTTAGTTAAAATAAACAAAACCGTAGCTATGAGTATCTTTATTTAATCCTAATTGCAGACTGATTCCTTCTTAATATTTGGGCGGGTTCAAGAGTATTTTAGATGTTCTCTTTGTCTACCATCTTTGCTATTGGAGCTGAAATGGAAGAAAACATAAATGGTGTTTAAGAGAACCAAACGGAGTGAAGCCCTTATTAAATCGCAAAAGTAATTTTACATACACACACATACACACACATATCAAGTCTAATGATGGGTGTTCATATTAATAATGATAATAGAAATACTATTTACAATACAGTACAGCGTGGCAGACCTCAGCGTGGACACTCAGCGCTAACAAAATGCTCTTCTCAAACAGCGCTACTTTAATTTACAGAAGCAGACAAAACATGCAAAAGAGAATTTAATTATTGGTTGAAATAAATCATCCAATCGGTGCAAGGTAATTCCTTATCGCACTTTTAAGATTAAAGTGGCCATCTGAGGTCTTTTAATTAAGTTCTGACAATGTGCAGGGGATCAGATGATGTGGCTGACTCAAGAACTCAGCCTACATGCATTGTGAGAGTAAAGACGTGACCCTAAGCACTGCTGTCAACTTCCTGTCCTGGATCTTATTTCATGTAAACTACTGAACCTTTTAAATGCTTCATTAAAGAATATAATCACATCTCTTTTGTCCTTCATCACTCTAACAGCTCTGGCTTGTAGTTATTATTCATGTTATGTTGGTACTGGATTGACAGTTTGGAAGTGATTGTTTTTTTTTTTTTTGATAGAGAGAGAGAGAGAGAGATAGAGAGAGCTTTGATCACTTTCAGTTCAGTCAGACGCAGCCTGTGTCTGGTTGGGATGCTGAGCCACAGGAAGCAATAGAACGAGCAGTTGTGTGAGTGGAGGTTTCCATGAGGGAGCGCTGTACTAACATGAGCAGCTGCTCTCACTGACAGGAGGCTCCTGAGCTTTATCCAGTTTGATGTCGATCACTGAGAGGTTCAGCGTTAAAGGAAATGTACGATTGGCTTTCCTAAACACAAACCAGCTGCTAGCGTGGTGTAGCTAGCTTTACAAGAGAATGCCTGTATACATATGTATACAAATATAAGAAATATCATCCTGATGTTTAGCTTATGTACTGTACAATATAATTTATCATTTATAGCTGCTATAATGCAAAACAAAGGAGATTAAAAATAGAGATTTAGGATTTTGTTTAAGGATAATGATGATTTTGATGATCTTTAATTTTTTTTTAAAGAAAGTTCTGTGTAAAAGGATACTGCCCTCTTTGTTTGTTTCATCCAGATTTTCCATTCCAGGTAGAGCAGCAGCCACTCGCCGAAACAACTGCGGCAAGAGAGTGTGAGAGAGAGAGAGAGAGAGAGAGATAGGGAGAAAGAAATATTAACAAAACTATAAACTAATTTACCCAAGCAAAAACCTTAATATTATACTCTAAGCTACGTAAATTTTCAAAGGAGTGTATAAAGAAGAGTGCGTGCAAAGGAGTGTATAAAGGGGAGTGCATGAGGTCAAGTGTTTAAAGACAAGTGTATAAGGAGGAGTGTATGAAGAGGTGTGTGTGAGGAGGAGTGGATGAGCAGTCTCACCTGTTTGACATTGCTGCCGGTTTTAGCGCTTGTCTCAATGAACATGACGTTCAGCTCTTTAGCTCTCTGCTCTCCTTCCTCGATAGTTATCTGTCTGAGAGATGTGCACAAAAACACCATCAGGAGACCCAGAACACACCGAAGTGCCTGTACCTGCACCCTTTTTCTGGTGTAGGACCGTGTGGGGCCTGGAGCCTACACCATTGGGGTACACCCCGGACAGGGTGCCAACCTTTCACAGGGCACAAACACACACTCATACACCCAATCTAACGCCAATCAACCTGCAGAGTGTGTCTTTGGACTGTGGGAGGAAACCGGAGTACACTGAGGAAACCCACCATGCACAAGGTGAACATACAAACTACACACACACGCAGACTTATGGTGAGATCCGGACCCCGAGCCCTGCAGGTGTGTTGCAACAGGGCTGACCGCTAAACCACTGTGCTTCTGCTACTGAGTCCTGCTCTCTGGTTGGTTAGAAGGTGTTTTTAATTAATGTCTATGGAAGGAGTCTCCAGTGTCAGCGCTTTGTAAAGCTGTGAGTTTTCTGATATTTTCAGGACAGAAGTTGTGGTCTTTCAGTAACGAGACAAGTTACATTTTGTCTTCTGAATAAATAAAATAATGAAATAAAAAGAGACTGGTGAGGGAACGAGTGCTGCTATAATGTAAGGGAGAACCTAGGGATGTAAGGGAGGTAACTATTGCAAGTTACTGAAGGAAGAATATACACTAAGGGACATGCCATTCTAGAAAAATATAAAACTTTTTAAAATCAATACATTAGCACTGACTTCGCCCACATATTTGGTAGAAACATCCTACATCACATGTTCATGATCTCCATAAACCTGAGAGCTATACCTCTTCTCCTCCAAGTCTGTCTTGTTGCCGACCAGCATGATGATGACATCACTTCCTCTCTCCGTCCTGACATCATCGATCCATTTGGAGGTCAGCTGGAAGGAATTCACATCTGGAAACAGACAGTGTCATGCGAATGCTCAGACAAGAGTCCGGTGAAAGGTTTGTCAGTTGTAATCTGAGACAATGATGACGAACGAGGACAATCTAAGTCAAACACACACTGTAAAATAAAGTCCTAAATTTACGGAAAACAACTTTCAAATTTTATAATAGTTTTCCTTTTCTTTAAAACTACATACAAATCTCTGTAAAATTTCAGACATTATCTGTAAATTACGAAGTCGACTGTTTTTTTAAGTATTATTTAAATTTAAGTACTTTTTTCACATTTTTTAACAGTAAAAATACCTACCATATTATTTTTACTGTGTTTTTTCTGTTTTTGTAAATTATGTGTAACTTTATGTAAAATTACAATAATAAATTGTAATTAAATACAAAACTCATTAGATAAAGGTTAATGTCCATACAAAAAATTTATTGTTTTTCTTTGTAATTTTGAGGTAAATCATATTAGTTTTATAATACTTTGATATTTAAGTTCTAAGATGCAAGTTTAGCATTTTTTCATGACTTTTTAAAAGATTATTCTTACATTATCACTTACTGTACATGTAGGCTATAGTATCTGCTTCATGCCTTCAAAGAATGTGAAGAGAATTTAGGAGACTGATACTTATCAAAAAATATATTTTTGTATTACAGTTGTTCTGAAATATCACCATGACAATCTAGCCATCAGCTTTCTTAATGCATTCCTGCATATTCTGACACAAGGATAATGTATTTGCTGTGTAGCTGTTTTAAAGCATCGCTTTAAGTTACATTTTGATATTTAGCTTGTATGAGGTGAACTATGGTTTCATTTTTGTACCAAAAACGTTAGAGAAAACTCCACGGACTCTCCGCTTAACTGCCACTGCCAATCAGAAGCTGGAGGCAGGAACATTCTAATCTTGCTTCCGATTGGCTGATCAGCAGCCGGAGGCGGTGATATTTTAATTACCTCTTAATTACTGGCGCATTTAAATAAGCGCGCGAGTGAGGGCGGGACCTGATGAAGGCCTACGTTTATTGCTCAGGTACAGTACAGACGTAACGTGATATGAACCAGCCAATGGGAAACAGGCGTCCTTCAAATGTTTAGCGCACGCGCAGGGGTGGTGTGACTCAGCAGCCGGTAAACGGTTGTGTGTAAATTCAGAGGAGTGAAGACACGCTGCTGAGCTACAGGTGAGGAGGAAAGCAGTCTCTGAGGGACAGAGGAGAAGACTCTGAAATGTAAAATACCTGCAAGCTCAAGAGACAATGTCGGTAAGATATTTTTTATTCTTATTTTAATTCTTATTGTTGTTGCTGTAAACAAAGCTCATTTATTAATACTGCCACATTTTTCTTTTAAATCTAAGATCTTAATGTGTTCTTTTCTTCTCTCTTCCAATCCACCCTAATGCACCAAGTTCTTTACTGCCTGTTTGGAAGAAGATCTTTCTTGGATACACTGGACCGTCCATTTTGCCATTTTGGTATGTTTTAGATTTGACTTAATTGCACTAAGACATTAGGATTCTGAACTAAAAGTTTAAGTTATTTGTACACATACATTATATAAGAAAAATAGAGTTAAAAAGGGACCACATTGTACTATATTTGTAATAAAGTTTCCAATCCAACATTAATTGGAACATTGAGAATATTGTTTAAAATTTATTTCTTCATAGGTTGTTAGTCAAGGATATTTCACAGCAATGTTTAAGTTTGTGAGAGAGAATGTTTCACTGTTATAGCTCAATAGTCTAAATATTTCATTATTTTTCATTTTAGGATTTTACTGTAATGCTATAAAACTGAACTTCTTTTTACTGTATCTTGCATCATACCTGTACTATACTGTGTCAGTTATACAGCCAATTTCTTTTTTTTTACAAATATTGTCATCTTGAGTTTGTGTTAACACTTTATTGAACATGTGTATTCATAGGAATTTATATATATAAAAAAAAAAGTTAAATATCAGGGGTTTTGTGTTATTGCTTTGTTTGAAGGTGTTTGATCTTCAATTTATGAAAAATCTGTAAATAACAGTGTTTCCCTGCTAAATGCCTAATGCTTTTGCTTTATTGAAGGTGTTTGATTGTAATAATTTTGGAAAAAACTGTAAAATAATGATGTTTCACTGCTAAACATATAGTGCTGTTGCTTTATTGAAGGTCTTCAATTGTATAAATTTAGCAAAAATCTGTAAAATAATGGTGTTTCACTGCTAAACTTCTACTGCTGATCGTTTAATGAAGGCGTTTAATCGTATAAATTTAGCAAAAATCTGTAAAATAACGGTGTTTCATGCTAAACTTCTAGTTCTGATCGTTTAATGAAGGCGTTTAATCGTATAAATGTAGGAAAAATCTGTAAAATAATGGTGTTTCTCTGTAAAAGATAAAATAATTTTTGGAGCATAATATGAACTAGAGTATTTTACCTTAATTTTACGGTTTTTGTTTGGCAGCCATTGCTGCCAGTCATTTGACCGTTTTTTTACGTTTTTTTTTTTTTTTTTTTTTTTTTTTTTTAAAGTGCAGTCCTGAGAGTAAAAATTTCCTTTATTTCTCTATATAATCCCCGTATCCTAAGCACTTACTGTATCCCAGTGTTTGACTAGTGCTTGGACACCATCAAGGTAGAAAGTTTTTTCTAGTTTTTTCTATTTCATGTCTGAAACCCCGGCCTCCCAGGAACTCCTTGAATGACCAAACATGTGGAAATGACTTGGAGCGAGGTCAGGACTGTACGGGGGACGTGGCGATAACTCACAGCCGAGTTCCTGTAACACAGGGGTGATAGCGTTCTGGCACCACGCCGGATTTCCGGCGTATTGTGGCTGCGGGGGGGAAAAAATCAGGTTTGCGGATATTGATCTGTCATTTCTCTTAGATCAGAAATGCGCAGGTCAGAGAGCAGCTTTAATGCTCAACGACTCAAACAATACCCATACTAGCCGATGAGCCAATCAGAAGTAGGGAAGGGGCGGGCCTTGTGTCATTGCCAAATAGATTGATACAGGTTAAGGCAATGCTCCATGCGCGAAGGTGTTTTTAGCTCCCACACTGGCAACTCAAACCGTAAGTCATGGCTTTGTTTATGAATCCAGGGGAAGACATTAAAGATTTCGATAAAGGCATAAAGAATAAATGGCGCTGGGCTTGGATTGAGGATGTGGGTAGTGACGGAAAGCTCTTTGGAAGCTGGTGTCAAAAGCCTCGGCTATTGCACTGTGTGCGCAAGGAAACTGATGTATGGAACTAGCTGTCACGGCACGAATTAGACCCTGTTCATAAAGCAACAGTCAGAGCAATGCAACACACCTCACGTTTGCCAGGGGTAACAGCCACGGCAAATATTCTATGGCGTTATATTCCTGCCACAATTCTGAGCGCGCGGTTTTGAGAGCAGACAAAGCACTCTATGCGCATGCAATGTCTCCACTGCGAGCTCAACAGCTCAATTCTGCGCGTGCAGTGTCTCTGCTGCTCGCTCAACATGTTCTCCGCGCATGCGCGACTTCAACTTTGGGAATCATTGTAAATAAAGTTGTATTTATTTATAAATATTATAAAGACATATCATAGTATTTATTTTTGGATTCAATGAAGTATTAGTATATACCAGTTTCGTTTGTCCATTGTGTGTTTTTATTTACTTATCTAATTATCCATATACCTCATTGTTAGACTACATCGACTAAAATTAAAATCGGACAACTCGGTCGCTTTACTTATAAACCTTTATTTACAACGCTTCCGTTATGCGGTCGATATTGCCAGCTGATAGAGAAGGAACAGCCAATCAGAAGTAGTGTGTGGATGTCTGTGATTGTCCAGTGTTACAAAACTAGCCAAAGCGCGCACAGAAAATAAATGTGCATGCAGGCAAAGTCGAGCGCGCACAGAATCGAGAAGTCGCGTGTGCGCGGAGAATATGTTGAGCGAGCAGGGGAGACACTGCACGCACATAATGCTTTGTCTGCTCTCAAAATGTCAAACCCCGCGCTCAGAATTGTGGCAGGAATATAATGCCATAATATTCCAGCCTCAATGACACACTCAAAATTGTGTGACTGATTTAAAAATTCGCTTGTGCTCCTTCATTGCTGAGCTTGACCTGTCATTTACTATCGCCCACCCACTCGTCACTTTATGTAAGAAATTAGCGGAGGATAATCAATTAGTTAATCAATTCCTGTGCACTTTGGAGTACTATTATTGCCACTTACTGACCTGTCTTGGTATGGCTGTAGCATCTGTAGCATTTACTTCCAGTGATTGTACTAAGATGGGCTAATAATGCCAATCTAGTCGCTGAACATATTGAGAAGAAAATGCTGTGTTTTCTTGAATAATACTGGGGGCATAATGCAAATATGAAAATATCTAAAAAGAACCACTTGTAAATAATGATGATCATGGTTATACATAGGCTGTTTATATATTTGGGCCCAGGGGCCAACAAGTTATGTGTTAAAAGTGCGTCGCATACATAGTACCCCCACTCCTACTCAGCTCGGGGGCAAGGAAAAAAAGTTCAGGTTCAGGAATTTTTTCCACTATCAGCCCTGTGTAACGTGCAAGTGGTGTTGGCGAATAATTGTGTGTACAGTTCATACAGACAGATGTGTTTGCTTTTTCTGCAAGTTCAAGACGAGTAATCTGTCAAGGATCAGGTGTTCGACTTGCTCCATGTTCACAACGTTCAGGACTACAGTGGGCTCCGAGCCACCTCAGCCATTCATGGACGTATGTCTTTCTTTAAAACATTTGCTTTAAAGTGTTTTACTGCAGCTAAGAGACTCATCACCATACTATGCTTGAAGTCTTCTGTAAATGTCAATGATTTTTACACCTTCATTTACCTGAAATCCGTATACATTCCCATAGTTTTCTCTTGATCCTGTAAAGCTGCTGTGTGACAATGACCATTGTTAAAAGTGCTATACAAATAAAAATTTGACTGAAAAAGTCATCATAAGTCCCGGTTTGACTTAAACACCCCTGGTATCTAATATAATATGTTTACTTGTGGAGTCTGATTACAGTAGCCCCCTGATAGCAATAACCTGACAACATTCTGCTACTGATGACGTTTACATACATTGCGACTTACTAAAGCCTCTTTCAAACATACATACAGGCGTTCTTGGTGAGAAAACTGTAACTCCATGACCTAGAACAGCTGGGTGTATAGATATGCGGAGAGCTTTGATGAGGACAAGATGTTCTCTGCAAGAGTACAGTGAGTGTACAAAGGGAAATCCAACAATCTGTGAAAATGAAGAGCTCTCATGTGGGAACAAGGAGAACTGAGAAGTGCTCAACAAGAGGCACGCGACTACAACGAGAGCTTGGCAAGAGTGTCATGACCAAGGAATGAGAGACGCCAGTGCTACAGAGGGTGTTTAAAGAAATACATCAGAGATTTTTTGAAAATTTTAGGAGAAACAGGACTAGGAGGAAAGTATTTGATAGAAAAGAGAACCAGACTTCTGTGTGTCTGGTGTGTGTGTGCATATATGCTTGTGTGTGTCTTACTTGTGATGTCGTACACCACCACAGCCACAGTGGAATCTCGTATGTAGCTGGGGATGAGGCTCCTGAAGCGCTCCTGACCCGCCGTATCCCACAGCTGTAACCTCACCTGCGGCACAGAATAACATCTATACCAGTGTTTCTCAAACCAGGACGTCCAGGAGCTCCACTTCCACAGGGATTCCTCACCTCTATGTAGTCCTCAATCAGTAATGCTCAAGACATATTCAATTTAATAATTTCACTAGCTAGGGCAACAGCTAATGTGTGCTAGTAATCACTACCGCAGCTGGGTCATGTGACAGCAATATAGTTATTATAATGCCGCAAGTAAATCCAGCAACCATATTTACTAGGAAAAATGAAAAATTTAAACTATTGATGTTAATGATTAATCATTGTTTGGTTCATTTGGTCAGTTTGAAATTTAGATTTAACGAAGTAAGATTTATTAACAAGGTAACATTTGTTTGGCATAATAATACAGTGGAACCTTGGATTACGAGCATAATTCGTTCCGGAAGCAGCTCGTATTCCAAAACACTCAAAAAACATATTAATTATTAAACAAAATTATTCGTTCCACAGCCCAAGAAAATAAATACATAAAAATAATTAACACAAAATATAAAGTAAAAATAAAACTAATTAACCTGCACTTTACCTTTTAAAAAAATTTGACACCATGTCAGCATGCGCGGGTGTTGATTATACCAGTAAGAGACGAGCACTAAGACCCAGCAGGGGAGACGATTACCCACAATTCCGCAGGGCAGGTGAAAGAAAAACGTTGGCACAGTTGTGATCACGTGACGCTCGGCATCAAAACAAGAAGCGCATGTGTGATGCATGATACTCTGTGCTCGTAAACCAAGACTTGTTTTTTTTCCAAGTCAAAATTTATGAAAAATCTTTGCTTGTCTTGCGGAACACTTGGAAACCGCGTTACTCGCAATACGAGGTTTTGCTGTACTCCACAGTTCACAGATCTACTAACGCGACAAGAGGGCGCACTTGCATTTTAGCTGATGTGCAATATACAGTAGTTTGTATTTTTTTTAATACAATTAATGACGTAGCGGTTTTTAGCGGCCTTAGTGTTGAATGAGGACAGAACGAGACGACTGCAGCATGTTCAACAGCTTAGCGGTATAACGGATCACAAAACTCCCAGGATATTTTTCCATTCACTTTTGATAAAAGGAAAAAAGTACACAATGTTCTGGGGGGAAAATCAGACCTTATTTATCAATCAGACCTTATTTATTTTATCAGTTTATCTTGTCAGGCTGTGCAGAGCTGAGTGAGCAGTGTTACCAGATTGGGCAGTTTTGCAGTAACCGGGCTACTTTTATTACCTTTGACATAGACAACGTGTCTTGTACTGGTAATTAAAATGAGGCTCATTTTAGGGTGTGTTCACACATGAAGCTCACGTCTCCCGTTTCAGACCAAGGCATGGAATAATACAGTAGTTTAGGTTTGTTACTATAAAGTCCTGGCTTACTTTGAGCTCCTGCTGGCATGAAGGCGTGTGGATTATATACGGAGCCAGATGAAGATTTATGAAGAGTTTATAAAATGTAATGTTATACACTAAGAACAAAACACGCACCTACAGAGATGGCAAATAAGAAGGTTTTCATTTTGCTACTAGCTTTTATCCACACGATCAGTCCCCCACGTAAACAAACAAACAAATAAGTAATAGGCAAACAGCAATCTTTGTGTGATAGTACAGCAAGACATCTGACATCTCATTAAACCACTCAGCTGTGCTACATTCGCAAACGTTCTTGTTATTGAATGCAGCTCCGCTGTACTATCACGTGCATACCTGAGCTCTCCAGCACTTGTCCAAAGTGAATGTCCTTGGATGTTCATTAAATTTAACATTCAATTTAGCAGTGTTAAATTTATTAATGATATTAGGTATTTAATTTTTTGTCTTCTTTTTAATCTCGGCAGCTTTCGAAACTCGTCAGTTATCAGTTACGAAAGTGTGAAATTTGCAACCCTAATTAAAACACCCTTACCGTTCGATCTTCCAGGTACATGGTTTTTGATAAGAAGTCGATCCCAATGGTGGCCTACAGACAGAAGAACAGCAGCTCATTGACGTCATCAGGACAGCAGAGTGGACTATTATTTATTTAAATACAGTACCTGGTAAGTGCTGTCGAAGCTGTCATACATGAACCGTGTGATCAGGGACGTTTTTCCAACTGAAACATAAAATCAGAGAAAACATCACTGATGCAACATATGCAAAAGAACTAAAATTTAAGAAAATTTAGAACCAATCAGCAATAGTGATGGGACTCACCAGGGATTAACCAATACGATATTATCGCGATACCCAAGTTGTATTTTGATTCAGTAAGTATCACCATTTTTTTGTACAAACCGGATTCCAAAAAAGTTGGGACACTAAACAAATTGTGAATAGAAACTGAATGCAATGATGTGGAGATGGCAAATGTCAATATTTTATTCAGAATAGAACATAAATCACGGAACAAAAGTTTAAACTGATAAAATGTATCACTTTAAGGGAAAAATATGGTGAATCAAAATGTCATGGTGTCAACAAATCCCAAAAAAGTTGGGACAAGGCCATTTTCACCACTGTGTGGCATCTCCCCTTCTTCTTACAACACGCAAGAGACGTCTGGGGACCGAGGAGACCAGTTTCTCAAGTTTAGAAATAGGAACGCTCTCCCATTCTTGTCTAATATGGGAGAAATAAGTAATACAAAATGCTTGTATTACTCGACCTCAGTGCAGCTTTTGATACCATTGATCATGCTATTCTTCTTCACAGATTAGAAAATGTAGTAGGAATTAAGGGTACAACCCTCTCCTGGCTCAGATCCTATTTGACCGATCGTTATCAGTATGTAGACTTAAATGGTGATTATTCTGCATGTTCTCTAGTGGAGTTTGGCGTTCCGCAGGGTTCAGTTTTAGGCCCACTGCTTTTCTCCCTTTACATGCTTCCTCTGGGCAACATAATCCGTAAGCATGGTATTAGTTTTCATTATTATGCTGACGACACACAGCTATACGTCTCAACAAAACCTGATGAGAAAAACCAGCTTACTAAACTTGAGCAATGTGTGGAGGACATAAGAAATTGGATGCTAATTAACTTCCTTCTGCTTAATCCGGATAAGACAGAAGTTCTAGTCATAGGACCGCATACAGCTAGAAGTAAAATCTTAGATCACACCATAACTTTAGATGGCCCTTCTGTTCCATCAAGTGCAACAGTAAAAGACCTCGGCGTGATTATAGATTCCAGCCTTTCATTTGAAGCTCATGTAGATAATATCACCACGATAGCATTCTTTCACCTCAGAAATATTGCCAAGATAAGAAATATATTGTCGCTAAACGATGCAGAAAAACTAGTTCATGCTTTTATCACTTCTAGGTTGGACTATTGTAATGCCTTACTGTGTGGTTGTTCTATTAGGTGCATAAACAAGCTTCAGCTAGTCCAGAATGCAGCAGCGAGAGTCCTCACTAGAACCAGAAGATATGAGCACATCACCCCTATCCTATCTTCACTACATTGGCTCCCTATGAAATTTCGCATTGATTTTAAAATACTACTCTTGACATATAAAGCATTAAATGGTCTCGCGCCGCAGTATCTGAGCGAACTGCTAGTGTCTTACGATCCGCCACGCCTACTTCGGTCAAAGGATGCAGGCTGCTTGTCAGTACCGCGTATTATGAAAACTACAGCTGGGGGCAGAGCTTTTTCTCACAAAGCCCCAAAATTATGGAATAGTCTTCCAAATAGTGTTCGGGTCTCAGTGTTTAAGTCTAGGCTAAAAACCTATTTATTTAGCCAAGCATTTTTATAAATAGATTTGCCATAGGTAAAGGAGCAGATCTGGGGGACTCATGGACGTAGAGTATTATGGTGAACTGGTATGTTTAGATGCTGTCTTCCTCACTCTCATTTGATCACTCAGGTTTGTTGACTGTGAGGTGATTGTTTGCTTTGCATCTCAGGGAGCCCTCATGTTTGTGTTTCCTTCTGGCTCTCCCTTTTAATTATGCCAGTGGTTCTCAAACTTTTTCTGTCATTCCCCACTTGTCAAGCCCCACTTGTCAACAAAATAATAACGAAATCTGCCAAGTTGACTGTTTATTGAAATATCAATTTCTAAACCAATAAGATCAAACAACACCAAGTTAAAAACAGATAAAATACACGTGCAATTGTTATAAAAGGCTTACGTTGTCACTTATCTTTGCATAATTGACCCCATGTTTATTAGCTGCTCAGCAATCGTTTGTAGTTTTTTTGCACTGGCCAATTCTGTATGCAACTTTGAATGAAGCCATTTGTGCTTTGCTGTCCACTGATTCAGATTTTACCATGCGATTCTCCTGCTGTCTGTATTCTGCCAGCTTTCTTTGAAAGAAGTCGAGTGGCTTATTAACGTGTGTTGTCTCTAAGTGTCTTCCTAATTTGTTGGGTCTCATGCGGTCTGCTGCCAGCGGTATAAGACACAAAACACACACGGTTCTCTCTTCTGCCCCCACCATCACCACCATGAATCCAAGCTCAAGATAGACTTCATTAGGGGTGGGCGATATAACCAAAATCTTCTATCACGGTAGAAGCAATTTTCTACCTCGATAACAATATATATATCACAATATAGCGATTTGTATCTGCAAATGCATAAATAAAAATTCAAACACAAAGAAACTGTTTTACATAATGTAATTTTATATAAACTGTGAATTGCTGGAGTTTGCCGCATTTTTTTTTTTACTTTGGCCATATTCGTTAGGATGCTTGGATTTCAGATGATAGAAAAGGTTTGATGTGTTTCCACCACTTGTTAAAACAGTGAACTTGCGTACCCTGCAAATCAAATTCAAATTTTATTTGTCACATACACATTCATACACAGTACGATATGCAGTGAAATGCTTAGACAACTGCTCGTGACCTTAAAATAAAAGACTATGAATAGGAAATAAATATGAAAAATAAAATAGGGGGTAAATTTAACTAGGAAAGAATAAAATAAAATATAAAAATTTAAGTTAAAATAAAATAACTGTACAACAATACACAATATAGAAAATATATGAAGAATATGTGAACAATAAGAGCAGCTGTATGAGTAGGAAAAGAATGGTAATGTCCAGGGTTGTGCAATCCACATGTTTAAAGTGTATCACGTTCATCTCATTCGTATCACTTTTCTTATACCCAAACCAATTCCACACCACAGACGATGCACCTTTTTTCTTTACAATCTCCTCGTTGTTGGTACCCGTGTGCGGCACCCAATTGAACCGAATATCTGCGCAAATACAGCGCAGCGCGACTATCTGAATAACGCAGTGATGATCTGGTTTATTTGCGCAGCCCGGTGGATCGCGCAGTGCCGGTCGAATCACAAACCTGCGCGACCCCTTGTGTTTTTATTTTAAAACTTTTTAAAATGTCAGGACTGTTTATTATTGTTTCGGTCTTGCCATGCCTGGTTTGTACGTGCGCATCCCCGAAAATGTATTTTGATGGTCGGCGCGGTTTATTTCTGTCAGAGTCGCGCAGCGCTGCCCAGTGGGTCGCGCAGGTTTGTGATTCGAGCAGCGCTGCTCAAGTTTGTCCGACGTTAAACCGTTATTGTTCCCCTGTGGTTCCACTTTTTCTCCCGGCCCACAACTGATGTTATTTTAAATTTACTTGTATTAATGATCCATTTATTTGTGTGTGATTGTTTAGTTTTGAGCGTACGCTTTTCATTATCAATAAAGAAAAGCATGAATAGGTACTTTCCTATTATTTTCCACTAATTTCCTCCCGTTCATTGCGCCCCACCTGTCATGTCTGTATTCCCCACTAGTGGGGCGCGCCCCACACCTTGAGAACCACTGAGTTATGCTGTCATAGTTAGTCCTGCCGGAGTCCCTGCTTGCACTCTACAGTAAATATACATTCATATTATACATTGTGACTGTGACCATACCTAATTGCCATCTCTCCTCTTCTTCCTTTCTCCCCCTCTTTCTCTTTCCTCTCTCCCCCTGTCTCCCCCTTTCACTCTTTCTCTCTCTGTCGAGCTACACATGTCATTCCTGAGCTGCCAGTGATCCAGACTCCCTCTGCCCTCCGGACCCGTCTGATCCATCCTGGTGCCTCGTTTCTGGTTGGAGGTCTCGTCGCATGGATGCCCCGTGTGTCTCTTTGGGATGCGTCTGGTGTCTGGGGATGATTCTCTCTACTTAGAAGATGGTTCTGGCCTCGACTGGTGTTGTCAGCTGTTTCTCTGAGGACTTGACAATTCGATAGTTCAGGACTGGAACTTTCTACAAGTCTATCTGGGTCTCCAATAACTACTGGACTCCATTTTAACATCAATTAACATCAACAATTATAGCTGAACCTAACACTTATCACTGTATAAATGCAGATAATTTCCTGCTATCTGTTTCACCCAGATGAGGATGGGTTCCCTGTTGAGTCTGGTTCCTCAAGGTTTCTTCCTATTACCATCTCAGGGAGTTTTCCTTGCCACTGTCGCCCTCGGGCTTGCTCACCAGGGACTATCTGAACATTTCTGATTCATACACATTCACATTCCATACAAACTTAAATAATTCTTTTGATTGTGTAAAGCTGTTTTGAGACAATGTCAATTGTTAAAAGCGTTATACAAATAAAACTGAATTGAATTGAATAATACAGGCCTCTAACTGTTCAATCGTCTTGGGCCTTCTTTATCGCACCTTCCTCTTTATGATGCGCCAAATGTTCTCTATAGGGGAAAGATCTGGACTGCAGACTGGCCATTTCAGTACCCGGATCCTTCTCCTACGCAGCCATGATGCTGTGATTGATGCAGAATGTGCTCTGGCATTATCTTGTTGAAAAATGCAGGGTCTTCCCTGAAAGAGATGACGCCTGGATGGGAGCATATGTTGTTCTAAAACCTGAATATATTTTTCTGCATTGATGGTGCCTTTCCAGACATGCAAACTGCCCATGCCACACGCACTCATGCAACCCCATACCATCAGAGATGCAGGCTTCTGAACTGAGCGTTGATAACAACTTGGGTTGTCCTTGTCCTCTTTGGTCCGGATGACATGGCGTCCCACATTTCCAACAAGAACTTTGAATCGTGACTTGTCTGACCACAGAACAGTCTTCCATTTTGCCACACTCCATTTTAAATGATCCCTGGCCCAATGAAAACGCCTGTGCTTGTGGATCTTGCTTAGAAATGGCTTCTTCTTTGCACTGTAGAGTTTCAGCTGGCAACGGCGGATGGCACGGTGGATTGTGTTCACTGACAATGGTTTCTGGAAGTATTCCTGACCCCATTCTGTGATTTCCTTTACAGTAGCATTCCTATTTGTGGTGCAGTGTCGTTTAAGGGCCCGGAGATCACCGGCATCCAGTATGGTTTTACGCCCTTGACCGTTACGCACAGAGATTGTTCCAGATTCTCTGTATCTTCGGATGATATTATGCACAGTTGATGATGATAACTGCAAAGTCTTTGCAATTTTTCGCTGGGTAACACCTTTCTGATATTGCTCCACTATCTTTCTGCGCAACATTGTGGGAATTGGTGATCATCTACCCATCTTGGCTTCTGAGAGACACTGCCACTCTGAGAAGCTCTTTTTATACCCAATCATGTTGCCAATTAACCTAATTACTGTTTATTGGTCTTCCAGCTCTTTGTTATGCTCAAATTTACTTTTTCCAGCCTCTTATTGCTACTTGTCCCAACTTTTTTGGGATTTGTTGACACCGTGAAATTTGGAATCAACATATTTTTCCTTTAAAATGATACATTTTCTCGGATTAAACTTTTGATCTGTCATCTATGTTCTATTCTGAAATGTCTAAAATATTGACATTTGCCATCTCCACATCATTGCATTCAGTTTTTATTCACAATTTGTTTAGTGTCCCAACTTTTTTGGAATCCAGTTTGTACAATTCTGAACAAAATGAACAAAAGATTCTATATAATTGCCGCCTGCCAGTGTGTGAATAGTTTAGTGTGCCACCTGTAGGATTACTAAAGAACTGCAACGTTTTACCACCTCAAATGCAACCATATATAAATTAGAAAATCATTTTAAAAAAATCGATTTTGGAGTCAGTGTGGCGATACATGACAAATACATGATACACAAAAGAATCACAACACCCTCATCTCAAAACTCGTGAAGTTTTGCTTTCGTTAGCTTCGTAGTCGCTGTGTTGAAAAGAATAAATAAATAAAAATAATACGTTTAATATGTTTTGAACAATTTCTTGTTACTAGTGATGCTCATATTAACCGTTTAACCGTTAACCGAAAGAATGAATTTTGACCGATTATTACTATCAGTTAAACGGTTTAAAATTTTATATATATATATATACACACACACAGAGATAGATAGATAGATAGATAGATAGATAGATCTATCTATCTATCTACATATATATATATATATACACACACACACACACATATCTATCTATATCTATATCTATATATATATATATATATTTTAATTAAGTGTGCCGAAATGACTCCGAAATCCATTTATTATTCTTCCGCCTAAAATTTTGGACCGTTTCTCGCCCCGCAGCTTTGAGACGACCCTCACGTGTGTTACACCGTTTCGTGCGGCTCGATCAGGAATGGTGTGCTATCACTTTTGGTGGGGATTTATTTTTTATAAAAACTAGACAGTTTGTGGTTTGAGGCAGGCGCCGGGAGGGAGTCGGGAGGAGTCTCGCCCAGGGAGCAATTCAGTGTAGAACCGCCACTGAATCGGATTAGTTAACTGTTAATGTTCGGATAACGAACGGCGGTTGTCGGTTGGGAAAATTTATCGAATTGAGCATCCCTACTTGTTTCCCTTCAACAATTTGAGGAAAAACATTTCGCTGACATCCTGTACTCGGTGTTGTGTTTATCCAGTTTAATGCTGGCTGAACAGTATAAGCCCCACCCACTGTCTTGGTCTACAGTAGTAGCATGTTGGACTTAAATGGGTCAACTGTGTGTGTATTTGGCTGTGCGTCTTCCTAACCCTACCCCTAACCATAACCCTAAGGTACTGTCAGGTTTTCTTAGATTTTGTGTGTAATTTTATCTACATTATCAGGACAAATGTATTTGTGCAAGTATGTTTATTATTAAATTGATTAATTGTTTCAATCAATCAGGTCCCTTATCCCCAGTGAAGGGGAATCCCAATGTTTCAGCATACCAAGACATCTTGGACAATGCTATGCTTCTAACAGTTTAGTGAAGACCCTTTTCTATCCCAACATGACTCCCAGTCACAAGCAAGGACTATAAATACATGGTTTGTTGAGTTCGGTGTGGAAGAACTTGAGCAGCCTGAACACAGAGCCCTGACCTCAACCCCATCGAGCACCTTTGGGATGAACTGGAACAGAGATTGCAAGCCAGACCTTCACGCCCAACATCAGTGTCTGACCTCATAAACGGTCTACAGAATGGACACGAATTCGCACAGAAACTCTCCAACATCTTGTGGACGGCCTTCCAAGGGGAGTGGAAGCTGTAAAAGTGGAAGCGAGTCCATATTGTACAAGTGTGTGTTTTTGTCAGTGCAGGTTTGGCCAAATACTTGTCCATAAATGTATCTTTTGTGAAAATTAGTCAAACTCAAAACAGAATAAGGCCAAAAGTTTGTGCACCCTTGTCTAACACACCCATACTATATGTCCTTGTTAAGCGGCACATTCCAGACATGCTCTAACCCTCTAACTCTAACCCTAGCTAGGCGCTGATGTCGGGATGTCGGGGAGGCTCCAGTTCATCCCAAAGCTGATGGTTCAGTGGGGTTGCATTCAGTCAGGGCTCTAAAAGCTCTTCAACTCCAACACACTCATAACGCACAATAATTTTTTATTGAGTTTTTATAGAGCTTTTTGGATCTCCAAGCTGCCAACAATGGAGAATTTACTGTACAGAGATCTTTAACCCCTTGTGCTGCATGGCTGACTCTGTGGGCTGACCTAGGCTTTGAGATATGTGAAGAAATTACTGTCACTGTTCTGCACTGTATATATGGCATCAAAGACTATTTCCTGATAAATGCTTATTAGCCATCAGCGTAACACTGTACACTATTGTCACTCTGTTTGCTGAGAGATGTGTTGAACTGGAATCCTCATAAAAACGCTTTTATTGGTCAGAAAGCAAATACACCAGGGTTCCATTCACACACACTAAACACACACTAATACCATAATATCACACACTGCAAAAGAGGATTATCGTTATTAAAATGCCATATTATCCGTCCATATCGGGGATCATGCGCTGCTGTGGCTTCTTTAGGATTCTCACATGACACAACATTCCTAAATGAAACTCACACACACACACACAGGGAGTGTTCATGCTGCACAGGTCGGTCCTGTTCCTCAAACCAAAAAAAAAAAAAAAACAAAAAAAAAAAAACACAAAACAGGACTAACAGGAGACACAATACACTCGAGGACCATCTTTCATAAACTTCAATGGAGAAAATGATTGTTTAACTAAGGACACTATTACATATTACAAAAGTGGGCAGGGCTTGATTATAACATTGATAAATTAACATTAAATTATTCATTTATTCGAAGTACATTTCATTTAGGCTTCTATGTCAATATGATTTCCGTGAAATGACAAGAGGTGTGATGTGAGCCTGAGGACAGCAGGAGGACGGAGAACCAGCGGGCACCTCTTGATACGATATTATTACGATACCTCGGTGCTGATTAGATTAAAATTGAGATTCTGTATCATGATTTTATAAATATCCCGATTCAATGTTACACTTTCCCTTTAAAGAATCATTTAAACAATACAACTTACTGTAACTTCAAATACAAGAGTTTAACATTGTTACTGAGCATCTCTATCTCTTAAAGAGCGCCACCTGTAGGATTATAAACAAATGGTGAATCTTTACCGCCTCAAACGCCTCCAAACTCAACTTGACAGTGAGCACGTGGGTTGAGCGGCTGCAAGCGCACGAACATGGGCAGGGCTTCTAACGTGTGCAATTTTGGATTTGGCACTTTAATGTGACATACGTAATTTGCATATACTTTTAAATATCTTTATTTGAATGTCTTCTTAGCTCTGTGTTGTGAATGTACGTTAGAGAATAAACGTTCTGTCGCTGGTTAAACCCGTCATATGTAACTGTACGGCAACACGGCGGCTTAGTGGTTAGCACTGTATGTCGTATTGCACCTCCAGAGTCCGGGTTCGATTCCCGCCCTAGGGATGTGTCTGCCGGTTCTCCCTGTGTTTGGTGGGTTTCCTCCGGGTATGAGTGTGTGAATGTTGACCGGAGGTCCTACCACAGTCGTGAAAAAGGGGAATAAATACAATGGTAATCACCACCGACCTCCACGGTCCCTAGTTGGACTACGGCTGTTCCTAGATGGATAGATGAGATGCAACTGTACAGTATATGCACACCAGTGATCCCCAAAGTATCTGTTTTCATGCTCCCCTAGTGGACTGTGAAGGTACTGCAGGTGGGCCGGAAAGGTCATTTAAAAGAAATCAATAAATATTTTATAATTTTAATTGAGTTTTAAAATACCATAAAAAAAATTTCATAAAATATAATATTATTTATATAATCATAAAAGAAACCCATCAAATCTTGTTCTTAATTTATTGTAGTGTTGTGTAATGAGCTTTGATTTGGGTGGATCAATTCATTATTATTATTTATAATAACAGTATGTTATTAGTCATCATCATCCTTTTTTAATATCAGCTTAATAGGGTAATACGTACAATTTGATAAAAGTAATACCACTACACTATAGTGCGTTGGCCTACAGTCTGTTCCTTATATGAAAACTGATGTTATTCTTTTTATTTCAGACCCAAGACGGGTCAATAACAATAGAAAAATGAAACAGAACCCGACCTAACACACCGCTCGACTTTTCTCCGGACACTGAGAGTAGTCTATCAGAACAATGGCTGCACGAAAGGAGGAAGTCATCTCTGCATACAACATCTTCAGCTCTGACAGCTCACATTAAGGGACGTTTAATTCGTATCGTATTCGTATCCGGCGTTTACACAAGTGCTGCGAAATCAGTGTGAGCATCTGCTGTGACTCATATCTCAACTCAGTGCATTTGTACTTTCAGATAGATCAAAGGGACTTCTGTACGTGTGGTGTTACATTTCTGGTAATTACATAGATTTCACCGTGTCGTATATACTGTATGAATAGATTAATAGATCTTGTTTAGACCTACATATACTGTATATATATATATATATATATATATATATATATATACATATATATAGTGTGTGTGTAGAGGGTGAGGTGAGGGTTGCCAGGTTGCTGAATGCTACCCTACCAGTCTGGGTGTGTCTCTCCCTCTCTCTCCTTCTTTCTCTCTCTCTCTCTCTGCTCCTTTGTCCTTTTTTCATAATCTCATTCTGCATTGTATTTTAACCTTAGGTTTATATTATTATTATTACTATTATTATAAACATTTTGCAAGGTGTGTGTGTGTGTGTGTGTGTGATTTATTCTCAGGGTTACACTGCGCCAGAATCAACACCAACATCAATATCAGCACCTTTATTATCACCATTATAAACATTTATTATTGTTGCCATGATTAGCATTATTGTTTTTGTTGTTGTTGTTATATGATGTGTGATGTCACTGTAGAGGAAATGTAAATTGATAAAGAAATAAAGGATTTAAATACATTTATAAATATTGATAACGATCAGGTGTGTTGAGATTATTATTATTATTAGACATCACGACAGGTGTGTGTGTGTGTGTGTGTGTGTGTTGAAATGTATGAAGCTGAATCCGACTGTGCCGAGCATGTAATTCGTGTGTGTGTGTTATTATTACTCACCGCTCTGTTCTCCTAAAAACACAAGTTTAAATTTCCGTAACGGATTCCCGAAGTCGTTCGCCACGGACATGTCGGCACTCGGTGTTTATACTCCTGTGCTGTGATGATAATAATAATAATCGCGTCCCCGTAGATGGACACACTCACACACACTCATACACACACACACTCATACACACACACACACACACACAGGACACGCGCACGGAGAGGATGAAGCCCGGACGCGTTATATGTTGCAGCACTGCTCGGAGATGTCAGTCCTGCGTCCCACTGCGCATGCGCCACTTCCTCCTCACGCCCTCCTTCGTTGTTACGTCACTCCCGTCCGCCATTGTTGTAGCTGTGGTGTTAGCGTGTTAGCAGCATTCCTGTCATTCCTGACCAAATTCCATGAACGCCATGAATTCCATGTCTTTCTAAAAATAAACTGTGTTCCAGTGTCACACTTTCTCTGCGTTTACTCAGGTCACCTGACACGTGTTTGGTGTCTGGAGTTTATTTAATGAATGAATAAATTGTAATAATAACAATAACAATAATTTATATATATATATATATATATATATATATATATATATATATATATATAGTGCCTTTCCAGAGCTCAAGGACACTGTACATTGAGTGAAAACAAGAAGAATAAAACAGACAGAAACTGAAGTACTAAAGTAAAAAATAATTAGGTCAACAAAAAAAAAACAGACATTCCGAAGACAGGTGGATTCAGGTGTAACATTCGGAAAACAAGTGCGTTTTGAGTAAATATTTAAATGCTGAGACGTTGTTAACACAACGGAGAGAGTGTGGTAGAGAGTTC
Organism: Channallabes apus; assembly: GCA_030522415.1. Lineage (NCBI taxonomy): Eukaryota > Metazoa > Chordata > Actinopteri > Siluriformes > Clariidae > Channallabes > Channallabes apus. The sequence continues at coordinate 22,503,006 of CM060111.1, read as the reverse complement.
CAGAGTTTGGGTGCAATAACACTGAATGATCTGCCGCCCATTGAAGAGAGGCGGTACCGAGGGACAACGAAAAAAAAAAAACAGAATCGGAGGAATGTAGTGAACGAGTCGGAATGTAGGGGGAGAGCAGATTGAAAAGATAAGTGGGAGCTAAGCCATTTATAGATTTAAAAACAAGGAGAAGAATTTTTAATTTGATGCGGTAGGCAACTGGGAGCCAATGGAGATCAGACAAGATTTAGGTTATATGAGCAGAACGTTTGGTATGTGTGAGTATTCTAGCTGCAGAGTTTTGAATATATTGTAATCTAGAGAAGGCGGCACGGTGATGTAGTGGTTAGCACTGTCGCCTTGCACCTCCAGGGTCCGGGTTCGATTCCCGGCCAGGCTCGATTCCCGTCTCTGTGTGCATGGAGTTTGCATGTTCTCCCCGTGCTTGGTGGGTTTCCTCCGGGTACTCCGGTTGCCTCCCACAGTCCAGATGTCTACATGCAGATTAGGCTAATTGGCGTTCACAAATTGACCATAGTGTGTGAATGAGTGTGTGAATGAGTGTGTAACAGGCTAGGCGTCCAGCAGGGGCGCTATGGGAGCTAATTGTGCAACTCCTATAAAAGAAGAAGAGAGGCTGGGCCTACTGTAGGTAACAGCAGCCATTTTGTTAGCAGAAGCTAAACTGCTAAAAAGCTAAAGCTAATCATGTTCACCCGAATGTGGGATATATTTGTCCTCTATGCATGTGAGTATGTTTGGGTTTGTTTTGTTTGTGTATTTATGTGAAGCAAATTAATATCACATTTGTATGTGTTTACTGTGCACTTACGGCATTCCTCCTGCTGTGGTTATGCAGAAGGGTTTTATTGTTTTTGTTTTGTTTATGTTTGGTGTGTGTGTTCTCCCTCTGTGACCACCGCGCTGCCTTCAAAGGAGACGTCACTCGCGGAGGACATCGTCCGCGGGGCTGGACGTTCTCTGGTTCTATTATTTTTACCTTTATGGACTTTTGATTGAGAGAAAAGACTCTATATATACATAATCACGAGCACGGACTGAGTGAGTGTGTGGTATGAGTGGCCGGCATGCGTGAATGGTACGATGTACAGCACTATATTAAATGTAAATACACTTTGAGTATAACAACTGTTTCTCTGGTGGTACTTATCCTACTCCCTGATTCTGATAACGGCTAGTTATTGTTTTGGTAACGGTAGCGAGTTTGTTAAAGTGGTACCCAACGTGGGGCCATCAGAACTATACACTCACCTAAAGGATTATTAGGAACACCTGTTCAATTTCTCATTAATGCAATTATCTAATCAACCAGTCACATGGCAGTTGCTTCAATGCATTTAGGGGTGTGGACCTGGTCAAGACAATCTCCTGAACTCCAAACTGAATGTCAGAATGGGAAAGAAAAGTGATTTAAGCAATTTTGAGCGTGGCATGGTTGTTGGTTCCAGACGGACCGGTCTGAGTATTTCACAATCTGCTCAGTTACTGGGATTTTCACGCACAACCATTTCTAGTGTTTACAAAGAATGATGTGAAAAGGGAAAAACATCCAGTATGTGGCAGTCCTGTGGGCGAAAATGCCTTGTGGATGCTAGAGGTCAGAGGAGAATGGGCCGACTGATTCAAGCTGATAGAAGAGCAACTTTGACTGAAATAACCACTCGTTACAACCGAGGTATGCAGCAAAGCATTTGTGAAGCCACAACACGCACAACCTTGAGGCGGATGGGCTACAACAGCAGAAGACCCCACCAGGTACCACTCATCTCCACTACAAATAGGAAAAAGAGGCTACAATTTGCACGAGCTCACCAAGATTGGACAGTTGAAGACTGGAAAAATGTTGCCTGGTCTGATTAGTCTCGATTTCAGTTGAGACATTCAAATGGTAGAGTCAGAATTTGGTGTGTACAGAATGAGAACATGGATCCATCATGCCTTGTTAACACTGTACAGGCTGGTGGTGGTGGTGTAATGGTGTGGGGGATGTTTTCTTTAGGCCCCTTAGTGCCAATTGGGCATCGTTTAAATGCCACGGGTTACCTGTGCATTGTTTCTGACCATGTCCATCCCTTTATGACCACCATGTACCCATTCTCTGATGGCTACTTCCAGCAGGATAATGCACCATGTCACAAAGCTCGAATAATTTCAAATTGGTTTCTTGAACATGACAATGAGTTCACTGTACTAAAATGGCCCCCACAGTCACCAGATCTCAACCCAATAGAGCATCTTTGGGATGTGGTGGAACGGGAGCTTCGTGCCCTGGATGTGCATCCCACAAACCTCCATCAACTGCAAAATGCTATCCTATCAATATGGGGCAACTTTTGTAAAGACTGCTTTCAGCACCTTGTTGAATCAATGCCACGTAGAATTAAGGCATTTCTGAAGGTGAAAGGGGGTCAAACACCGTATTAGTATGGTGTTCCTAATAATGCTTTAGGTGAGTGTATATGCATATTGTGTGCATTTGACATTTATGTATTATTATTGCTGTTATTTCATTTATGCATGGTTATTGGTGCTATTAGCTGTTACCTAGCCAGCCCTCTCTTGTACCATTTTACATCTTGCAAATACTCTCACTATCACTCAAGGATTTGGTTAATCAGATTGTTTATTGAAGGCAAAAAGGGGCAACGATGGCCGACTCAGATGTACAAGCTGAGGAAGGGTCGTTAGCTCATGACTTCACTGCAGGCCCTTTTGTGACCCGTCACGAGCCCGTCCAGGAGTTAATTAAAACCCTTAGCCATCTTTACCTGGACACCGAGAATGAAGGAGGTTCTGGGGTGGACGACGAGGATCCGCGCGGTGACAAAGGAGTAGAACAACCACTCTCCGATGGCCAGCGGCCTTCACCTCCTCCCCTTCCTCCCGTCGACACAGAGGACGACCAAAGTCTCATCTCTATGGTGTTGGCAAACCGCCTCAACCAGCTGGAGACAGCTCTGCAGGATCTGGAAAGTAGACTCTCCCAGCGAATGGACGAGCTGTCTGATCAGGTGGGGGAGCTGCAACGCGGTCGAGATACAGATATCTTGGTGAGCCAACACAAGCTAGAGAGTGTGCAAGAAGAGATGCAGCAAATGTGCCAGATGATAAAAAAACAATGTGAAGGCCAATTGAACGACGTAGGCCATGCCATGATGGAATGGATGAAGAGGCGGGACTCACAACTAAAGGCCATGATGGACGCATGGCCAGTCGCTACCTCCACCCCGTTCCATCAACCAGAGTCCAGTTCTCATCCTCCATTTCCCAGTAGCTGCACGCATGCTCCTACCTTCAAGGCCCCTATAAAACTGGAGTTCCCCAGGTTTAGCGGTACTGAAGGAGAAGATCCCTTTAGTTTTGTGGAAAGGTGTGAGGAGTATTTAGCTTTACATCCACTTTCTGACAGTGACATATTAGCTACGCTCCCTTCTATACTCACCCACACTGCTAAAGACGGGTGGACCACAGAAAGACATGGTGTCAAGAACTGGAGATCATTCAAAGCTGCATTGCTGAAGGCATTCCTCACAGAGGATCATGAGGTCGAGGCTGAGACGCATCTGAGAGAGCGAGTCCAGCGCCCCGATGAAAGCATAAGAGACTTCGCCTTCCAGTATCGGGCTCTCTGCCTGAGATGGAAGCCGAGGATAACTGAAAGAGAAATTGTGCAAGCGACACTGAGGAATTGCAACCCCCGCATCGCCAGCCTGTTGCAGAGTACAGTCATCACCATAAGTGAGCTGGTACGAATCGGGATGCTGGTAGAAAGAGATTTTAACGCTGCTAAAGCTTTTAGACAGAGGCAAAATCCCATTGTAGCTCCCAAACAGACGAAGGGGAGCATGGGACCTTCCAGCCTCAGCATAGCCCAGGCCAGTACAGCTCACCTTAAATCAGGTACCCTGTACAGCCGTCATCGACACTGGTAGCACCTTCTCCCTCATCACTGAGACATTGTGGAGAAGGATAAAGAAATCTACCAAAAGGTGGCAGTCCACAAAGGGGCAATCATTTTCATTAGCCAATGGCTTAGTGCAGGTCGCAATAGGCAAGCTATATGCCCGGTGCTCATTACAAGGGGTAGAGATGGAGATTTGTCTTTTTATTATGAAGGATCGTGATCTTACCTTCCCCTGTGTATTGGGGTTGAATTTTTTTTAACGGACGCGGGTCTACAGATCAATTTTAGCCAACGCTCCTACTCCATCCCGGGTAGAGACGGTGAAAACTTCCCGCTATGTGCATCCACCCATGGCCAAGTCTCCCTTTACGTAGCCAATCCATTACCTCAAGTGTCGGATGCCTCCGAGGCTGTCATCTCCGACCTGGTCAGCAACGCCGCCCTGTCAGGAGAATACAAACATCACGTGCAAGAATTACTACTAGAATGGTCAACTGTATGCACCGACTAAATTGGCCATACCAAGGTTTTAACCCATCATGTATACACCACCGATGAGAGACCAGTCAGAAAAAAGGCTTACCCTGTACCCGTCCATAAACAACAGATTGTAGAGGATGAAGTCGCCAAGATGCTAGAGGCTGGTATCATCAGGCCATCTACCTCGCCATCGGCTGCTCCAGTCGTGCTGGTGAGTAAAAAAGGAGGTGGGACCCGTTTCTGTGTAGACTTTAAAGCACTTAACAGCAAAACACCGCTGGACGTCTTCCCCATGCCCCAGGTCCACGAAATCCTGGAAGCACTCTATGGAGCTACTATATTCAGCTCTTTGGATCTGCGTAGCGGTTATTGGCAAGTGGAAATGCACTCAGATAGCATCCCTAAGACAGCCTTCGTGACCAAGAACAATCAGTATGAGTTCCTCCGTCTTCCCTTCGGCCTAAAGAATGCAGGGGCAACCTTCCAAAGGCTTATGACCTCTGTTTTAGCTGAAGCAATTGGGAAGTACTGTTTTGTCTACATAGATGACATTGTTGTCTACTCTAAAGACACCATATCTCACCTCGATCACCTCCGACAGGTATTCTCGCTCCTCGAAGCTGCTGGTCTCACTCTCAATCTGAAAGAATGTAACCTCTGTCAGACTTCTCTCTCCTTTTTAGGACATGTGGTATCAGCTGAGGGTATAAAAACAGAAGAGGCCAAAGTAGCCGCAATACAAACTTACCCCGTTCCCTGCAACCTGAAGGAGCTACAATGCTTCCTAGGGCTGGCTGGTTGGTACCACCGATTCATCCCCCATTTATCAGAGTGTGCTGCTCCTTTACACGTCCTGAAGAAGAAAGAGGCCAAGTGGGTGTGGACGTCCGAATGCCAGTCAGGCTTTGAAGATCTGAGAACTACTCTGCAACACTCTCCGGTTTTAACAGCTCCAGACTTCAACCGCCCCTTCAAGGTACAGACAGACGCCAGCAACGTCGGCCTTGGTGCGGATCATGGGGATGGAGAACACGTGATTGCCTACGCCTCCCGGCTGCTGCACGGAGCGGAAACCAGATATTCGGCATCAGAGAAAGAATGTCTGGCAGTAGTATGGGCAGTAGAGAAGTGGCGTCAGTACTTGGAAGGAAAATCTTTTACTATCATTACTGATCATGCCTTGACATGGGTTTTTAATCAACCGAACCCTTCCTCACGCCTAACTCGATGGGTGCTTAGACTGCAGGCTTTTGAATTTATAGTCCAATACCGTAAGGGGCAGTGCAATGCCGTTCCTGATTCTCTGTCACGACGCTGGCAGGGAGAGGCCATGGATGACCATCTGACGGTACACCACGGTAATGATCTGCAGTGGGGTCTGCCCTGTGATTGGGGGGAGTTGGAGAAGGCTCAGAAGGAGGATGAGGCACTTCACGCACTGTGGAGAGCGGCAAAGATAGACCCTGATGTGAAGAAAGTCCATTATTGCGTAATAAACCAGTTCCTGTATCGTCAGATCCCTAAGCAAGATGGGTGTAGTCTCCTTCAGATGGTCATCCCCACAGCACTCCGGCCTCAATATCTGCAGTATGCCCACGACAACTCTCTCAGTGGTCATCTGGGGCGGATGAAGACCCTGCGGAGGCTGCTGGAGGTCGCCTACTGGCCGGAAATACGCAATACGTGAAACTGTGTAATCTGTCAAATACAAACCCCGCATAAGTAAGCTGGCAGGTCTACTACAAAGCACTCCCGTGGTGGAACCTGGTCACATGTTGGGAGTAGACCTCATGGGGCCATTTCCACGGTCCCCCCCGGCTCAACGAACATCTGCTGGTGGTTGGATTATTGCAGCAAGTGGGTCGAAATGTTTCCGTTAAGGACCGCTAAGGCTCCCAACATAGCTAGCTTTTTAACAAGGGAGGTTTTCACCCATTGGGGCACACCATCTTACCTAGTCTCCGACAGGGGCCCACAGTTCACGTCCCTACTTCTTAACACCATCTGTCGACACTGGGGTGTCACCCAGAAACTTACCACCGCATATCATCCCCAAACCAATATCACCGAACGGACTAACCGGACACTGAAATTCATGATCGCAGCATTCATCAAAGAAAACCACAAACGGTAGGACCAATGGCTTCCAGAGTTCCGGTTTGCCATAAATACGGCCTGGCAGGAAAGCACTGGTTATACCCCAGCGGAGATAGAGCTGGGATGCAAGCTGAAGGGACCATTGGAGCGAATGCTGCATCGAGCCATCTCGCCTGATCATCCTGCCTATTGCACTGTAGAGCGTCAGGAAGCCCTGTTCCGCATCGTCCGGAGCAACGTGGCACAGGCCCAGGAGCGCCAGGCAAAATACTACAACCTCAGGCGACGAGTCGTCACGTATAATGAGGGCGACCTAGTGTGGGTTCGTACTTTCCCTCAGTCTCGGGCAGAAGACTCCCACATGGCTAAGCTAGCCCCAAAATGGAAGGGACCTGCCAAAATTACTAAGGCCCTTACCAGGGTCAACTACCGGGTGGAACTGGTCAATCAAGCAGGATCGTTCACGGTCCACGCCGCTAACCTCAAGCCATTTTATGGCGAAGTAATGCCTTCTTCCGAGGGGGAGGGGGTGTAACAGGCGATTGGCTAGTTACGCGCTCCCGTCCAGCAGGGGCGCTGTGGGAGCTAATTGTGCAACTCCTATAAAAGAGGAAGAGAGGCTGGGCCTAGGTAACAGCAGCCATTTTGTCAGCCGAAGCTAAACTGCTAAAAAGCTAAAGCTAATCATGTTGACCCGAATGTGGGATATATTTGTCCTCTACGCATGTGAGTATGTTTGGGTTTGTTTTGTTTGTGTATTTATGTGAAGCCCGCCGAGGCATTAATATCACATTTGTATGTGTTTACTGTGCACTTACGGCATTCCTCCAAAGGAGACGTCACTCGCGGAGGACATCGTGCGCGGGGCTGGACGTTCTCTGGTTCTATTATTTTACCTTTATGGACTTTTGATTGAGAGAAAGGACCCTATATATACATAGTCACGAGCACGGACTGAGTGAGTGTGTGGTATGAGTGGCCGGCGTGTGTGAATGGTATGATGTACAGCACTATATTAAATGTAAATAAACTTTGAGTATAACAACTGTTTCTCTTGTGGTCCTTACCCTACTCCCTGATTCTGATAACGGCTAGTTATTGTTTTGGTAACGGTAGCGAGTTTGTTTGTGTGTGTGTGTGTGTGTGTGTGTGTGTGTGTGTGTGTGCCCGCGACCCTAAATACAGGATAAAGCTGTATAGAAGATGAATGAATGAATGTAATCTAGAGATGAAGCTGGCAGGTAGACCAATGAAAAGGGCATTAAAGAAATCAATGCGTGATGATACGAATGCATGGATGACAGTTTCAGCATCTTTGGAACTGATGAAGGGACTCAGTTGAAAGAATGCAGATTTAGTGACAGATTTAATGTGAGGCTGAAAGGAGAGTGTGGAGTCAAAGATTACTCAAATTTTTGACAGGAGTGGATGTTTTGATGTGAGAGCCAGCAATCTCGCAGGTGAAATTGGTGGAAATGTTGCTGGTGAGTGCTGGGATTCCAATGAAAATTATCTCAGTTTTGTCCATGTTGAGTTTCAGAAAGTTTAAGCTAAGCCAGCGTCTAATGTCCTTCACGCAAGGAGAGATTTTGTCAATTTGGGCAGATGGAGTACGTGTGCAGACAGAATAAAGTTGAATATCGTCGGCATAAAAGTGATAAAGACCATGACATTGAAGGATCAGACCGAGTGGGATTATGTAAATTGTGAATAATAGTGGGCCAAGAACAGATCCCTGGAGAACACTTCGCTTCAGGGAGACAGTGGGCGATCGAAAATCCTTAACAGAAATATGAAATTGTCTATCTGAGAGATAGAATTAGATTTTGGATAGATTTAACCCTCTTGGAAATGAAGTCAATTAAATAGTTGTTGTTGTTTTTTTCTTTCAACAAACATGATTTCACTATATGACCAGAAAATTATGGATACCTGATTGTACTTGTTTTTCTGAAGAAATAAAAAAAAAAATTATAACATAACATTAATTAAAACAATGTAACAACCTCAGCAGCAACCTTGTTTCCCCTCTCGTTTATTCCAACCATTCAGCATCAGAAGTATATTAATCACCAGCCTGATCGTCGGTCATCATCTGCACTTGTTTCTCACTAATTATATATATATATATATATATATATATATATATATATATATATATATATATATATACAATATACAATATATATATATATATATATATATATATATATACATAGTAGTCCCTCGGCAAATTTTCGCCTTAAGAATTTTGCATTTTTCGGCATATAATTGACCAAACCAAGCCAAACCGAGCGCCGCTATGTTACACGAATGTCCAAGCGCTGTACAAAACATGTTTAGCTCAGTGAAAAGCCAAGCGAAGCAATAACGCTTTTTTTATTTCAAGTTTTTTTGCATTTTGTTCAAGATTTAGTGAAGACACAGCACTGTGGGTCCCAAGAATGTTAGCAACGATGATAGGAAGAAGAAAAGGGAAGCACTTTTTTTCAGTTTCAGTTTTAAGACAGTGCCAAGAGCAAATCTAAATTAAGGTTAAGTGAGGCTTAATGTCTATTTATTTCACATTCTACTACATTTCCAAGTCTTCTCTAAATGTTTTGGTTGTTTTCATAAGCAAAAATGTGACTATAGTGTTGAAAGTTGGTCATATTGTTAAAATTCTGGGCGGCAAGTGGCTTAGTTGTCAGCACTGTCGCCTTGTACCACCGGGGGGGGGGGGGCTCTAAGACTACAAGGGAAGCTCAGCTTCCCCTACTATGTCAGAAAATAAATGCTCATGTATGCACTGTCGTATTTATATTGGTTTTACTAAAAGTGTGCTAGAACTTGTTCAACTTCATGACTAGCTCATTCAGAATCAGGTATTTATTGTAGATTGTTTGACGCGATTTTCTTGTCATACATTTCCGTGCAGCACAGCCCATTAAACCCTCCCCCTGAAGCCCAGCTTCACTGCAGCTCTATGGGGAAGCACAGACTAGCTTTTTTCACTGCAGAAAAGCTGGATGGTAATTTGATAAACGCACCAAAATCGTCACTTCCAGGGACGCTGAGCTTCTCTGGGGGTGAATGGAGCAGTGGGCGGAACAGGACGCTGGGCTGCTGCATGATGATTGGAGGAGCTGTTTAAACGGCGGAACCCCTTTTTGATTGACAGCATATCTTAAGTATACATCAGCGCTACAGATGAGAAGCCCCTGTCTGCAGCCTGCAGATCGGGGCGGGGCTGCACGTGCCACCCCGCCCACATGGTTTCTCATTGGTTGTAAGGAAAGTAATGACGTCGTGCAACGTTCCTCCCACAACTCCTATCATTGGTTAGTGAAATGGATTGAAGTCGCTGCCACGATAAACAGGAAATGCCATTGGAAACAGTATTTAGGAATTACACATTTTATACAAACGCTGAAATGTTTATTTATTCAGCTTTCAAATGCGTAAAAATCTCAGTTAAGTTTTTTTTTTAAATGTACGCTTTTGACTGGTTTGTGGATGAAGGTTGCATACATTTACAAGCAAGACTTCCGCTGTTTAGTTCTCCCATTTCTGGCAACCCGTGACTAAACATTAAAATGTCAACCAATCGAGTTTATTTACAGCTTTTTTTTAATTTTATATTATTAATAAAATGCATAAATGTGGAATATTCTCAGCAAAAGTTTCCACTATCCATATGTTATTAAATTAATAAATAGAAAAGGGTTGTTAAACATTTATAAATACAAACATTTATGACACATGAATGAATTATGATGACACATTAATGAATTTCACTGTTATTTATTTATTTATACTGTTCACAGTTATTTCTGATAGAGGAGAAAGCAGGTTTTTATACATTTATACATCTCTCTGTGGTCAAGCATTAATTCTCCCTCCCAATCTAATAATGGCACGTGAAACAGCAGTCTGGGTCCTCTGTGCCATCATAAAATCCTCTGAGGCAAACATGTTTCCCATTTCCGTAATAACCGAAGCAGTTCGTGAATAACATTTTACACATTTTGCATTCTTTAATTTCAAAAGGCACTCGTAATTCAGCCCTTGATGTTTCACTCCATTTTTCCCAGTTCACAACACCTGTAGTCAAAAACACACACACAAAGCAGAAGTCATCTAGGATTGTTAGCCATGATACAGCTTTAAAAATACAATAAGCAAAATTACATAAAAAAAAAGGACAGATGCTTACTGTCAAACCATGCATAGTGTGCCTTCTGTCTGAACTGGGTCCTGTTCACAATTGCACTAAAGCAACTGCAAGTAAGCGAAAGATTCATGTAGGCAGCATCTCCATCCTGTAGCACTACTTCCAAGATCTCCATGGGTAACTGGAAAGTACTGTATATGGAATAGTTTTAACCCTTCATTTGCTTAAATGAAACAGCACAGTATTACAGCACTTAAGAGACTTACATCCAAAAGTTGCAACTCAGGAGTCATGATTGCCTTTTGTGCCTAAAAAGGATAGCAGAGAAGACATGTAATTCTACATACAGTACTGTATGTTAAGAAAATACGACAAAAAAGTAATATTAAGTGTAATTAAATTACATTATTTTCAATTTGCCTCTTGAGTCTCTTTGTTCTTCAGACCTCTGTATTTTATTAACAATAAAAAAAGGGTGAAAAAGGCTGTAAATAAACGCGATTGATTGACATTTTAATTTTTAGTCACGGATTGCCAGAAATGGGAGAAAAACAGCGGAAGTCTTGCTTGTAAATGTATGTAACCTTGAACCACAAACAAGTAATAAGCGTACATAAAAAAAAAATAAAAAAAAACTTAACTGAGATTTGTACGCCTCTGAAAGCTGAATAAATAAGCATTTCAGCGTTTGTATAAAATGTATAATTCCTAAGTACTGTTTCCAACGGCATTTCCTGTTTATCGTGGCAGCGACTTCAATCCATTTCACTAACCAATGAGAGGAGTTGTGGGAGGAATGTTGCACGACGTCATTACTTTCCTTACAACCAATGAGAAACCATGTGGGCGGGGCAACATGTGCAGCCCCGCCCCATATTCAGCCCCGCCCCGATCTGCAGGCTGCAGACAGGGGTTATTGCTACAGACAGCGCGTTGCTAGGCCATTTTTAGGGGGGCTTTAGCCGCCCTAAATTTTGTACTCAGCCCCCCCTAAAAATTCTCCATAAACTTCACACAAATTGCTGGTCTCCCATCATCGTCCCCTTTAAATTTCATATGAAAGTGTCGGCAGACTTCGGCTCCTTCACGTCTTTCAGCGGGTCTTCCATTCGCCATCACAGAGGGAGGATTAAGTCAAGGTGTGTGATTTCCGATAAATTGTTATATCTGCATCAGTGCAGTCCTTTCTCATAAATATAGTTTACAAAATGTCATGAGGGATTAATCAGTTAAATATTCGCTGTGTTCACCCTCATCACACCAGCTGTTTCCTCTAGTGAACATGAAGCCCCTAATACATACTGTACTCTATGAACCTATAGTCTACTTTATAAAACTATCATGCTGTTACTGTTTTAATTGGAAAACCTAACGGTCTTATAAAACAGTGCACAGTGCATATGGCATTAACTACCATAGAGTTATGAACATAAATGATTTAAAATAGTGACACAGCATTCAGTGCTCTCGTTTAACTGTTTAGCAGTGTGATTTACAGAGATAGAAAAATCCTTTTTTTTTGTTGTAATAAATATTGTATTAAATAATGTCCCAAATCGTAAAATACATTTATTAGCCTTAGAGTAGGGTTTTTGTCATTTTGATTTAGAAAAAGTTACTTTTTTAATGAAAGAAACAAACAAACAAAAAAAGAATGATATTAAAAAGATGCTTTGTTTAATTACATTAAAACAATGTTTGTCTATATTAATGAATTTGAATAAATAGACCAGTAGCTATGAAATTTTAAGGGGTTGAATAGAGAACCTACTGTCTTATTTATGTAGCTAAAACACTAATTTAAACTAGATAACATGATCAAAGTTTTAATATTTATATTTAGCTGTAGATGGAAGGTTTTTCAAGTCACATGAAAAAAAAAGATGTTCTATTCTTCGGGCCTGCTGCTCATTTGTAGACTCCCATCTGACTTGAAAAACCTTCCATCTACAGTTCTCTGTTCAGTTCTACAGTTCAGTTCTCTGAAAGCGCAGCAGCCTCTCAGGCACATTAACACTGTGTCCCCAACATTGATTGAAGTCATTGCATCAGAAACTATTTTTCACATTTTTTTTTACCTTATTTTTCACCTGTTTCCAACAAAAAGCAGCAGTATTGTCAAAGAATGAACAGATAAATGTTTGACACTATTGGCTCTCACACAGTTTATTTTTGATTTCATTGTCCAGCCTCATAGCTGTGTTGTTTATATTGCTAATCAATGTAAGTTTAAAGTTATATGCTGTTTTCTGGTTATATTTTTTTATTGTACCTGTACATAGAAAAATGTTTATGGTAAACAGCATTTGTGATCAAGAAGACTCATTTGAGTACTGATTCTGTGTTAAACATCTATGGGGCTGAGGCCCCCTTACCTGAAAATCCTAGAAATCCGCATGGGAGATTTGCATGTGATTTTTTTTTTTTTTTTTTTTATGATGAAAAATTTAATTATAATAAAAAATGTTATGATGAAGGCCTAATATTGTGAGGGTTGCCCACTAGAGGGCAGTGTTTTTTAGTTGTAGTTCTGTTCCTAGACTCAGTTTCCCAGAAGCCTCCTCAGTCAGGTGACGTGGATGCTCACCTGAACTGAGGAGGCTCATTAGCACCGTTATAAAGACCTGTTTGTTCTGGGAAACTGGGTCGAGCATTAATTTCTGTTATGTGGGTTTTGTTTTGTTCTGTTTTAGTTTGATTTGATTATAGTTGGCCTTTGGTTTCAGGAGCACTTTAAGTTAAGTTTGTTTATATTGAGATGTCCTTGTCTTTGTGTCTCCTAGCAGGATTAGCCTCTAGGAGAATTAGCCCTTTGTGTTTACCCTTTTGTGTAAGTAACCCCCATTGCATGTTTAGCTATTAGTCTGTTTCAATACTAATGAGGGTGATACTAACATGTCTAGATCTTAGTCTGTCTAGTCTTCGTGTCTGTCTAGTCTCATTGTCTGCTTAGCTCTTAGTCTGTTTAGGTACTAACATCTTTAGCCACTAACCTTTAGAGTTCTTAGTCTGTTTCATACCTAGTCTGCTGTGTACCTTGTCTGTTCATTCCCTTGTGTCTCAGGCTACTAGCCTGTTTAGCCATTAGTCTGATTAGCTATGAGCTAGCTTAGCAGCTAATGTGCAGAACAGGTGGTAGACCTAGCCAAGCCTGTCTCGTGTTTGTTTATCCCTTGCATGCATAGTCCCTAATGTTTAGTCCGTTAGGCTGTTTCGTGTATCTTGTCTTGTCCAGTTTGTATCCCATGTCTGTATCCCATGTTTATCAATGTATGTAATCCCTAGTCTTATGTCTAAGTGTTTGAGTTCTGTTACATCATGCTCCCAAGTTTAAGCCAACTTCCTTTGTTCATGTTTTGTTTTGCTTGTTTGGTTTATTATTATTAAAGACTCTTTTTGTTACACTGCATCCCCTCTGCGTCTATGCCTCAACACCTTGCCCACAGTCCAACATCATAGCAGAACGTGACAAATATGAGCTTCCCCTATTTCGTGTGTGTGTACACAGAAATGCAGGATTAAGTATACCGTACAGTAGGTGATGAGTAAGTAAGTGGAAATATTCTGGGTGGCTGGAACAGATTACAGTACCTACAGTAACTACAATGGCTCTTGTAAGTAGAGATTCTCGTGGAAGGCCTTACCATAAGAGAAGAGTTGAGCACTTCTGGAATGAGGAATAAATCTGGAGCAGGTTGTTCAAGTCCTCATCAGCCTTTCTTTGTTAAAGAATGGATAATAAGGCATAAAACAACAGCACATAAAAGCATGTCATGAAGATGATAGAAGCTGTAAAATTACAGTTCATTTTGTCTGGAGTTTTGCCATAAATGATAAATCAGCGTCTCCTATGGATCATGTAACATAAGTGTTGTCAACAATTTAAATATGTTTGTGGAGCAGCATTTAAATACTGTTGAAGTTATGTGCTGAAAATGGGTTGTTTTTATTACAGTGGGGCAAAAAAGTATTTAGTCAGCCACCAATTATGCAAGTTCTCCCACTTAAAAAGATAAGAGGCCTGTAATTTTCATCATAGGTATACCTCAACTATGAGAGACAAAATAAGAAAAGAAAATGCAGATAATCACATTGTAGGATTTTTAAAGAATGTATTTGCAAATTATGGTGGAAAGTAAGTATTTGGTCAATAACAAAATTTAATCTCAGTACTTTGTTATATACCCTTTGTTGGCAATGAGAGAGGTCAAGCGTTTTCTGTAAGTCTTCACAGGGTTTTCACATACTGTTGCTGGTATTTTGGCCCATTCCTCCATGCAGATCTTCTCTAGAGCAGTGATGTTTTGGAGCTGTTGCTGGGCAACACGGACTTTCAGCTCCCTCCAAAGATTTTCTATGGGACTACAGGACCTTAAAATGCTTCTTATGTAGCCACTCCTTTGTTGCCTGGGCGGTGTGTTTGGGATCATTGTCATCATGCTGAAAGACCCAGCCACATTTCATATTCAATGCTTTGCTGATGGAAGGAGGTTTTTACTCAAACTCAAAATCTCACAATACATGGCCCCATTCATTCTTTCCTTAACACAGATCAGTCGTCCTGGCAGCCCCAAAGCATGATGTTTCCACCCCCATGCTTCACAGTAGGTATGGTGTTCTTTGGATGCAACTCAGCATTCTTTCTCCTCCAAACACGAAAAGTTGAGTTTTTACCAAAAAGTTCTATTTTGGTTTCATCTGACCATATGACATTCTCACAATCATCCTGGATCATCCAAATGCTCTCTAGCAAAATTCATAAGGGCCTGGACATGTACTGGCTTAAGCAGGGGGACACGTCTGGCTCTGCAGGATTTGAGTCCCTGGCAGCGCAGTGTGTTACTGATGGTAGCCTTTGTTACTTTGGTCCCAGCTCCCTGCAGGTCATTCACTAGGTTCCCCCGTGTGGTTCTGGAATTTTTGCTTACAGTTCTTGTGATCATTTTGACCCCATGGGGTGAGATCTTGCGTGGAGACCCAGATCGAGTTAGATTATCAGTGGTCAGAAATCTTGCTTGTTTGTAGGTGACCAAATACTTATTTTACAGAGAAATTTACCAATTAATTCATAAAAAATCCTACAATGTGATTTTCTGGATGTTTTTTCCCTTATTTTGTCTCTCATAGTTGAGGTATACCTATGATGAAAATATAGCTCTATGATGAAAATTACAGGCCTCTCTCATCTTTTTAAGTGGAAGAACTTGCACAATTGGTGTCTGATTAAATACTTTTTTGCCCTACTGTATGGTGGCAACAAATCAGTGAAGCCAGGCCTTTACATTCCAGCAGTAATTAGATTGTGCTTCATAATTCTGGCCACTATGTGGAGCTGCAGTTTCTGATAAGTCTATGAGTATACTGTATTTTTCTTGACCTGTATAATAAACAGTGGTGTCAAAAGTATTCACATTCATTACTTGAGTAGAAGTATAGTTCATACTCATAAAAATAGAGTAATGAGGCTGTTTTTAAAATGTAAGGAGTAGAAAGTACAGATAATTGCTTAAAAATGTAAGGAGTAGAAGTAAAAAGTCGGCTGAAAAATAATTACTCCAGTAAAGTATAGATACCCAAAATTTGTACTTAAGTAAGGTAACGAAGTATTTGTACTTCATTACTTGACACCTCTGATAATAAACCCCATATCTAAATGCACAACTGATCCAACCAATAGTGAATTTGTAACACCAGTTTATATTTTTTGAAACAAATGTATGTTTATTATAAAAATTAAATGATATCAAAATTAAAACTGATGACAAACTTTTGTGATGTTTTCGCTCATTCTTTTCCAGGAAATCATATGAACTATTTGTATTATATAAATGAAAATTTTATATATATTTTTTTAAATGTATTTATTACATTTATTTATTTAATATTTCTTTGTTTGACTAATTAATTTTACTTAGATTACTTTTTTTTTATCTCATCTATTTATCTTGTGGGGTTGCAATAACAGGATGTCATGTCAGATCAGTCAAATGTACTGTACTCCAAATGACACATTCGTGTTTACTGAAACATCACTTTGACTCAGTGTCACTTACTGTTGACCCATTGCATGCTCATCGATCACTGGTCTTAGACAAACAGGACACAGTGTGATTACAAAGTTAATTAATATTTATCAAATCCTCTTCTCTCCTTACTCCTTAAACACAATCTGAAATCAAAGCTGACCTTTACCTTGTTAGATCATGTTCTTGGTCAGATTTTGCATAATTGACCTATATTAAAACTGATCCAAATATGTTATTTCTTTTGGAAATGTGTCATGTTGCATAAAATGTTTTACATTTTCAGGTTCATGTCTTTAGGATCTCTAAAGGCTTTAAATACACAATATGCCCTTAACAATGGAAGACTTGAAAGGGTTCAGGTTATGGTTTGAAAACTGTAGTACTGAAGATAATATCAAGTGCACTTCTTTGCACCAGTATAAAAAACAACATTTGCAGTGCTTGTACACTAGGCATGATTGATTTGAACTGTGCAAAGCTACAATTGTCCCCCACTGGCCTGCATTCATATGTATATTAAATGTAGTAATATTGTTCCAAACTCGAGTGCACTTGCGAATCCACAAAGTCCAATGCAGGTGGCAGTATGCACCAAGTTGGTTTGCAAACTGTTAATAAAAACAGGAAGAATAAGAGTACAATTATGTCTGCCTTTTCATTATACCTAATATTATTGATATTTTGGACACAATGCCGAGAACATCTCTCTTGCCTGCTGTCAAACTTTAGGAGCTATCACTGTGGATTCCTGAGGATGGAGATTTCAGAGAAGACCAACATTGTTAATGTATTCTAATCAACGGTCCACTTCTTTGTTTTGGTACAGTTAGCTTTTAAATTTAAAACCATACTGTGCCTGAGAGCATATTTTCAAGTGATCTTGAGCATGTTATGCTTATCCGTGCCCAGGCATGATACAGTACAGTATGTTTAAACCACAAGAAATGGACCAGATTTTGGCATCAGATGTCCTGCCATCCATGCCCAAAACTAGTGTAAAAGTCTACAGTTGTGGCATTACATGAGACATTTCCATAACTTCAAGGACTTCAAGCTAATTTGAAGGGTTACCTCATTACTATCTTAATACAAGTCCAATAACAAACAGCAACATATACAGTCTTTTCAATTATTAATTAGAAACAAGTCAAACCAAGCCCTAATGTTCAAAGTCAAACAACTCAGCTTCTTTCTCCTTCCAGAAAACAAAACTGCGGTCAATGTATTTGCAGATTTCATCATTAGTGAAACATGACCAGTCT
Source organism: Channallabes apus (assembly GCA_030522415.1). Classification (NCBI taxonomy): domain Eukaryota; kingdom Metazoa; phylum Chordata; class Actinopteri; order Siluriformes; family Clariidae; genus Channallabes; species Channallabes apus. Next base: position 22,485,072 of record CM060111.1, on the reverse strand, counting down.
GTGTTCCCATCTGCCCGTTGTTTCCCTTCATCTTGTGCAACATGCTCAACCATGACTCTAGGAACCGTCCTACGCTCAGAGTCCTTTGAAGACCTGTTGGCCCCACAGTTTGTTTTAGACCCAAAGAAACGGGCCTTGATGTCTTGAAAGCCGTCTTTCCATTGCCGTTTTCCATCCTCTATGTCTTTCAGGACAGCCCGATGGAAATCTCTAACTGTTTCCCATGGGTAATTCCCTACATGGTCGAATACTTCAAAGCAGAGCAGATGTCTCATTTTACGTTCATCAGCTGGCAGGTCCTGCTCCAGGATGTGGAAGTACCCCAGCATGAACAAATCAAGGGTCAAGCTTTCATAGGGAATGGGTGCACCGTCTACTCGGGGGAGAAAGAGCTCAGGAGAATAAGTGACTGTCTTTTTCTGAAGCTTCCGTATCTGGCGTGAGGGAACCCCTGAGCTGATGGCCCTCCAGTTGTGAACCATTTTGTTTATAGCTGTCCGTTGTCTGTAGAGATGATACAAGGAGCAGCTGGTTGACTGAGGGACTGGAGATGGCAGTTTGTGACCTCGTTTGTAAGTCTTAGCTGATCTCTGACCTTGTTTCATTTTAGCTTTCATTGAGATTGCATGAGCAGACTTTTTCCAATGGCCCAAGAATAAGACAACAATTCGCTCTTTGCGTAAGCTGGTGGTTTCTAGAACAGTAGCTGGTTCCTTGCTAGTGGTATGTTTAATGTCTTTATTGATGAAACCCTCTGTTTGTGAGGGATTAGATGCATTCTGCTGGTTGTGATTGGACATTTCTGAAAATGGGTAGATGTTCCCAATTTGACCTTCAAAAGTTGACCTCAGATTCCTTACAGAAACTCCTGACAACTGGATCTCCATTTCCACCTTCTCTCGCTTGCCCTTATGCCTTTCTGGCTGAGTTGAGAACACTGATGCCAGTTCTTTGTTGGGCATTTTGGAAATGCCATCCTCTACATTTTTGTCAGACAAGCTGCTCAGAAGCAGGGTCATGCTCTTCACTATGCCTGAGATACGGCTGCACCAGACGGGAAGTGTTAGAGTGTCCACCACCTCCGCCTTCTGCTGGAACTGAGTGTTAATGGTGATGTTGACAATTGGAGCAGGCAAGAGAGTCTGGAGTTGCTCGACCAGACGTGTTAACTCCAACTCGTATGCTTGACACTTTTTCTGGAGGGAAACCGTCTCAATCTGTCCCTCTAAGTATACAAGGTCATCCTCTGTAAGCAACTCACCAAAGGGGCCCAAAATAGCATTGCGAACCTTGGAGTATCTCCAGCCATCCATGGCTTTGTCATCCTGGCAAGAGTAAGAGAATTGAAATGACTATCTATCAGAGATTCTGAGTAATTACTTTATTTATTTAATTTATTAATTTGGGTACATTTGTCTGAGGCCTTCAAGCAGTTGAAAAGAAGGGCTCCTTCGGAGCCGCAGGAAAACTAGAAATGACACCTACCTTTCTCCATTCGTCTTCATCATCCTGGAGCCTTGCTTGAAGTTTATGCACCATCACTTGCCTCTTCCATTCTGCAATAGGGCTCCCATGTTCATCATGTGTAGGAACTAACGTGTCTATATCAGCAAGAGTCACATCCTCATCTGGGAGTGCAATCATTTCATTTTCACCTTTCTACAATAAAAAAAAAACTAAGTCAATAATTAAAACTATTCACCATAAAATGTTTGTTCCATTTGTACTTGATCAGCCAAGACATATTTTAGTTTATTATAAGTCCATGCATGTGTATGTGTAGTACAGAGCATGACAACCAGTTAAGCACTAGTTGATTCATTGTTGATTTAGAGTGATAACCAAATTATTCTGGGTGTCTTACAAAGTCAGCCAATAGCATTCCAGCATTCAGGGTCGGGGTGACTTTTTGCTCTGTGTTTCAAGAGATCTCAAAAGAAATCACAGGAGATCCTGACTGCTGTGACAAAGGAAAGCTAAATACAGAGATGGAGATTAGTGAATCATGAGTGTAAGGTGCGGATAGCACTTCACATTTACAACATTTATCCAGAGCAACCTTCTTTTTTTATCCCATTGTATGAGTATTTGAGGGCCTCAAGGGGACAACAGTGGCAACTTTCTGGGACTTTCTAATCAGTAGTCCAACACCTTAACCTCTGAGCTCTCTCAGTCAACTGAGATCATGTATCCTGTAGGAAGCACATATGCCTCTTTTCCACTGCATAGAACGGCACAGCACGGTTCAGTACAGCTCACTTCGGTTCGGCTCAGTTTGTGCTTCCACTGCAGTTTAGTAACGCTTTAGAGTGGGCGGGATTATTCACGTGTCGTTTTAGTTGCGACGCCTCTACTGCCATGACATCATCGTAAACACGCCACAAACACACAACAATGGAGCATATCGACGGCATGGTGTTCTTCATTCTCGGCATGTGGATGTTTTTAACAGCGAGACGAAGGAGTTTGTTTCAAAAGAGGCTGATGGCAGCCAAAGAAAATTTTTGGTTAATACAAAAAGGTGCGTCCGATCCTTCTCTGGCTGCTCTAAATATAGCGGTTCTGTTGTGTCTCGTGTCGCAAGTTCAGTGACGCAGTAATGACGATTTTCTCCAGCCAATCAGTGACCAGCAGAGTTTACACATCACGTTTTGGTAACGGTTCGGCGCGCTTGGAACCTCGGCTGAGGTGGTACTAAAAAAAGGACCAGGTACCAGGCACTGTTCCCTGTGGAAAACCCCCCAAAAGTGAGTTGAACTGAACCGTGTCGTGCCGTACTATGCAGTGGAAAAGCACCAATAGTCTCTCACTCCCAGGAGGTAGTTGTCATCTGGGGATGGTTGTGGTCGGGGGTTACGTGTGTGGGTGGGGGGTGGTATATTTGGCTGGGATTTCTACCTTGAACTAAACTCATGTCAGCATCAGCATGTCTTTGTGACCTTAATATAAAACTGCAAGCAACTCGAGGCTACCATTTACAGAAATTAAAGATAAACTTCATCGTTAACTTAAACACATCTCCTGTTATACTGCATTACCAGCCTCCTAACACACAGTATGACTGCAAATCAATCCCTGCTATCTATTATCAACCATATGAGGATGGTTTCCCTGTAGATTCTGGTTCCTCTCAAGGTTTCTTCCTACTGCCATCTCAGGGAGTTTTTCCTTGCCACTGTCGCTGTCGTCCTCGGCTTGCGCATCAGGGACAATCTTATCATTTTGATTCATACACATTTACATTTCATACAACTTCCATAATTCTTTAAATTTTTTCTCATAGCCACATGCACCTTGTGGCTCCAATGCATGTCTTGATTGGTCCAATATATTTGACGGAAAGGGAATACTTTTTTTCCCTACAGCTTTCCATTCGAAAACAGCAGTTAACAAAGAGACTTACCACACGTCCAGTGAAGACTGCTGTCATTCCTGCATGTCTCCAGGACCTTGTAGATTTCGTCTGAGGCACCGGTGTCTCGCTTTCCTCCAGGCACTTTTTTATGGTGGACACCACTGCATGCACAAACATGACGAATCAGAATCCAATATAATTATATGTGTTTCCATCTTTGTGGTAACTGTAACACCACATATGGGTGTGTTGGTCAGGCGTGCACCTACAGTACTTCTGGCCTTATCCTGACTGGAAGTAACAGTAAATTTGTCACAATTCTTTTAAAGCTTAGATGACCTGCTGATGCCACTTGGACGTGTTGAATGGAGCCCATTCCATTCCAAGAAGCTTGTGAGGATAAAAAAACTGGGCTTGATGGATTGAGACGAGGCTGAGGAGAGACCTCCTTCACGGGCTGCTAGGAACACAAACCCAGGAATTAAGAGAATACCAGTAGTGAGTGTAAGACATTATGCAAATATGATAAACCATAAATATATGTGACTCTTGTGTTTATTACCTTGCTGTTATTCATACCAGTCTTAAGACTCTGTTCCCTGGACTGCTCAGGAATGTTTGGATGATGACCCTCTGTCCCAAATGTTGTCCTTTCCTCTTCTATTAGAATGATCTCTGGGGGAAGGAGATGGTCCTCTGATTCATAAAGCTGTAGAACATAGGGAGGCAAGCAAATATAAAACATTACAGTTATTTTTATTATTATTAACAGCTTAAAACAAACAAACAAAAAAATTAATATATATATATATATATATATATATATATATATATATATATAATTTTTTTTTCTTTTTTTAAGCTGTTGTGCACGTAGGCGCTGTTTGTGTGTGTGTGTGTGTGTGTGTGTAATGTGCGTGATTTGTGGTGAGACCGTTTTAAAACAATCACGACAGAGCAGAATTTCAGTGTGTTTGCGCTTGAAGCTAAGAGGAGGAGGGGCTGTAAAGCCGAGAGAGTGTGCGAGCGCGCGTGTGTGTGTGAGCGAGCGTGTGTGTGAGTGAGCGCGTGTGTGTGTGTGTGTGAGCGAGCGAGCGCGCGCGCGTGTGTGAGCGTGCATACACACACACACGCCTTTACAGGCCCCTCCTCTCAGGTTCCCAAACACACAGACTCTCTATGAAGGTAAAACAGTAGCAAAACCCGAGAGCTTGCAAATTTGAATGTGAGAACTTAAGAGTAAATTAAGAGTTGTATTTGTAAGTTGAAATTTATACTCACAGCTCTGATGTGTACACCTGTGTTTTGAATTCGAAGTTGCAGATTAATAGTGACAAATGTGTAAAGTGTCACTCACATGAACAAAATGACAGGCACAATTGTGTACTACACATTTATCTTTGCGCTTTATTTCAGTTTCGCTGTACAACCACAAGTCGGCACTCACAACCTCTCAGATCTGCCAGTACAACCTCAAATCCCAGCGCTCTGACTTTTGCTACTCATTTTGCGATATTCCTGTAGCAAAACTCACTTGTGCATTTGTAAACGCGAACTTGAGAGAGCAGAGTCGGGGGCGGGGCTGGGGTGGGAATGAAGTCATTTTATTGGTCGATGCCTCACCAATGAACTACACCACCGAAACGGCGCGAGCCGCTCTGCGTAGTCTGTGACGTCATCGCGCACAAAACGTCCCACTTCATTGGCTTCATTGGTGAGGCATCGACCAATAAAATGACTTCATTCCCACCCCAGCCCCGCCCCCGACTCTGCTCTCTCAAGTTCGCATTTACAAGTGCACAAGTGAGTCTTGCTACAGGAATATCGCAAAATGAGTAGCAAAAGTCAGAGCGCTGGGATTTGAGGTTGTACTGGCAGATCTGAGAGGTTGTGAGTGCCGACTTGTGGTTGTACAGCGAAACTGAAATAAAGCGCAAAGATAAATGTGTAGTACACAATTGTGCCTGTCATTTTGTTCATGTGAGTGACACTTTACACATTTGTCACTATTAATCTGCAACTTCAAATTCAAAACACAGGTGTACACATCAGAGCTGTGTGTATAAATTTCAACTTACAAGTACAACTCTTAATTTTACAAGTTCTCACATTCAAATTTGCAAGCTCTCGGGTTTTGCTACTGTTTTACCTCCATACTCTCTGCCTTACACACACGCACACAAACACAAACGCACACTCAGAAACTCTGCAGGCACTAAGACTCAGCAGGGGAGACGCTGGGTCTTAGTGCCTGCAGAGTTTCTGAGTGTGAGAGTGTGTGTGTGAGAGTGTGTGTGTATTCACCCAGCAGGGGAGACGAGAATGAGAAGACGAATGAGGAAACACAAATGTGTATTTGTTAAGAACTTTACTTTACCTTATAAATGTATAACACACCGTATTCTTCCTCATGGGAACACTAGAACCTTGTTCAATATTAGTACCTGTTTGTTTGTTTTTTATTATTGTGAAATGTCATACAGTACACAGTTATTTTATTACATTCAATATTAAGCGCTATTTAAATACTTACTATATTACTGAGTATTAATTTATTAATATTTTATTAATTTAGTCTATTTATAAAATAAAATAACTTTAAAAGTTGAAAGGAATCTTCTTTGTCTTTCAGCTGTTCCCTTTCACGGGTCGCCACAGCGAATCATCTGCCTCCATCTAACCCTATCCTCTGCATCCTCTTCTCTCACACCAACTAACTTCATGTCCTCTCTCACTGCATCCATAAATCTCCTCTTTGGTCTTCCTCTAGACCTCCTGTCTGGCAGTTCCAACCTCAGCATCCTTCTACCAATAAATTCACAATCTCTCCTCTGAACATGTCCAAACCACCTCAATCTGGCCTCTCTGACTTTCTCCAAAACATCTAACATGTAGTATTTCTACTCCTGTAATATTTAAAGGAGACATACAGTCTCAATTTTGCATAGGTTAATATGATTCTTTAGGGTCTTAATGAAAAGTTTGTAATATACTTTAATTAAAAATTCTCAATTGTTGTGTAAAAAAACATTACTTTTACCTGGTAAAAAGTAGCTCTGTTCTCAGCAACCTATTTCAGTACATGCTCCTTTAAATGTTAATGACCTCTACTGAACCCACCCCCCAGTTCTGTGGGGCGTGTCTTCACAATACAAGTGGGGTATAGCTTTGACAACAGTTAAAAATATTTAAAAAACAGTTAAAAATAATTTTACATGATGTTAGAATTATTTTATATATAAAGGAGTTATTTCTACTCTCTTGCTCTCTTCCTCATAAATCTGATATTAACGTGTTAAATCTTCCCTGCTGCTATCTTCCTGTCTCCTCTTGAATCTGTTCATTCACGTTCACCTTCCCATACTCTGTCTCTCTCTCTCCCTCTCTCTCTTCCCCTCTGTCTCCTTCCACCTATCTATCTTCCTCTCCATCTCCTATCCATCTTCCAAATTCAAATTTTATTTGTCACATACACAGTCATACACAGTATGATATGCAGTGAAATGCTTATACGACAGCCAGTGACCTTAAAAAGAAAATAAAAGCTTATATGTAAGGAATAAATATCAATAAAAAGAAATACTAAAGAAAATAAATTTAACTAGTAAAATAGTTGTACAAATATACAATGTACAAATGAGGGCATAATAAAAATCTTACAAAATATAGGGGAAATATATATATTATTATTTTTTTTTATTATATATATTTCCCCTATATTTTGTAAGATTTTTATTATGCACTCATATTTATATATATATATATATATATATATATATATATATAGTTATATATGTATATAAAATTTTACATGTGAATCCGGTTGTAAAACTTTTTTGACTTCCCAGACCGGGAATCGAACTCGAGTTGCTGCGCTGAGAGCGCCGTATCCTAACCACTAGACCACGAAGGATTAATGGTTGCCATCTTGGAAATGCCGGTTATTCAACCCGTGACCTTATACATGCGAAGCATTGTTTTTTCGGGACCTCACCAGGACATTTACAATGGTTCATTTGTAGTAACATGTGTCTATAGCACAGGCGTTTATTCAAACATATTTATACCGATCTTTTGCTGTTAATAAACAGAGACCTTTCTGACAGACAACGTGTGTGTGTGTGTGTGTGTGTGTGTGACTGAGTCATATAGATGCCGGGAATAGGACATCATACACGAGAAGCATTGTGTGTGTGTGTGTGTGTGTGTCTCTCCTTATGTCAGAAAAGCTTACCGAAGCATAGCGCACTCGCCTCGTTACTAAACGAACTTTAGAAAAACTTTATAAATATGTAGTGCAAAAAGCATGTACCTTGAGCAGGAATTGAACCCGGGTCTCCCACATGAAAGCGCCAAATCCTAACCACTAAACCACCGCACTACAGCAACAAACTGCACACCACACTCATGTAGGCGCCATTTTGCTCCAGTGTAGAAAAACAATGGCCGACGGCTCTTTTTTCACTCGGGGCGGGTCTTTGCTAAAACACCAGTGTCAATCAACTATAGTAGGAGCGGCCTCTGTCGGTTTGACTTCACACCGACAGGCTTTTGAAAACGGCCTGATTTCAGAATGGGCATCTTATATTATTAAATTAAAAGAAAATCGCTGGGCGGCTCTTTATCATTGTAGAGTGGTTGTGTACACACTCTCCTAACACACAATGCAGTCCAAACAGCTTGAAAAAGTCCATGTAGCACCGTAGGTCCCCTTTAAGGTAAAGAAAAACATGTCTAATGAGTGTCAAAGTAAGGAATTAAGAAGTAAGTCTTACTGAACACTGCACAGAGTCCTGGCTCTAATGCAAACCATAATTTATGGAACGATGGTAATTAAATCACAGTGCTGCTGCTGTGGTGAAACTGATTTACTGAAACTCTCACACCTCGTGAATGCAAAAGGCCAAACGTCCCAACATCAGGACCAGCAGAATTACAAGACGAAATTGAGTCTTGAGTGAAACAGATAAAGATATAAGAAACGGGAAATCTAAGTGAAACATATCCTGCCTTCATCCCAGTAGTGCACTGAACGTAAGCAGCCTACAGAGATGAAAAGTTCAGGTTTCCAGTGAATAGGAAGAATCGGGTTACACTGAACCTGCGGTTGCAGTGATTAAAGGATCTTAATGTGTTATACTATCTTTAACCTAATGCTCTCAAAGAGATACACCTTCTCATGCTGCAAAGAGTTGAGTCCACCACTATGCTAATAAAGAGAGTGCTTTAAAACTAGTACGGCTCTGAGTACAGTATTTTAATACTTTTATACTATAGTAATATTTACGACTTTTTTCTCTTATGAATTTTTCTCAAAATATTTCAGTTGCATTCAATCACATAGAATTTATAGCATTTCTATAAATATGTTTATTCAGAAAATAATAAAAACTCTAAATAATAACAGAAACTAACATTTGTGGACAAACAACTTTAACAATGGTTTCCAAAGAAACTCTTTCTCTTAAACTCTTTTTATGTATACTATATAATCCCTGCATACAAATGCTACAGAATAAGGATGAGAAACTAATTTAAAGCCGAATTAGTAAGCTAATTATACCAGCCATGCAAACGTTAATGATTTAAGTCCTAAATACTAAGATTCTTAAATACCCAAATGTGAAAGTCATAATAACACTTGAAAAACTTTATACAGTTTTTTTTTAATAGATGTACAGTATTTAAACACCATTGTTTATAATCATTTAATTGAGATCAGTACCTTATAACGCATATACAATTAATTTAAGAGACTGGCAATAAAATCGTTAAAAATCGTGCGAAAATATTGAATGTAAATATGATTTAAATATAGCTTAAAGTTCTAACTTACCGTGATACCTAATGGCAGGCAGGGTAATGACCGACTCCAGGGTGGAGCAGAGGGAAGTGTGTGGAGCTCAGATCGGTGATGTCCTGATTATCACAATAGTGTCTGAACGTCTAAGTATCTCTTCCCTATTATCAGGAGGTCTTGGTAGCTAGGTGTTATTGAATAATTAACTGTGTGGGGTTGAGTGTCCTGCCATTTCTCAATGATGATCATGTATAGGATGTACAGCACTGTATGTACACAACGCAACTGCAAGCACAAAGGGGGATGAAAACCTAACCTACAACATTCACAACCAACGCTTATAGTGTAACCGAATGCGTGTGTAGTGTGCTATGGATCCGCACTTAAAGTAAATGTATATTTAAGAAATTTCATAGTAATGATATGAGATAGAAAAACTAATCAATATACTTTGAAATGATTAAAACCAAGGTAAAATAAAATTTAAAAAAACAATTCTTATATCCTAATATTCTTGTCACGCCTTAAGGCTTTGGGATACATCATACAAAGGGAATGTTTGTGAGGTTTAGATGTACACTTTCCACCGTTTTATTGTGGGAAAACACACACCTCTGAAATCTACAATGGTATTTCTACTGGTACAATCTACTGGAATGCCCTCTAGAACAAAGACAATATTTACAGTACCAATGAGTCTGAGATAATGTTAAATCTTTCACATAACCTTTATAGCACACGGAAATTATTTTCTTTGCATATTGCAGTTGGCAAGCTGGGGTGATACATCACCCTGAAGTAGTAAGAGTAAGAGTTGTACATTTGGGGAAAAAGAAAGACATGGTAACCTTGAGGTGCACAGATACCATGACTATAGTCCATTACATAAGGGGACAAATAACTAGTTTTATAACTTGCAGGGACATCACTGAGACATAGAACTGGCTAATGTCACTATTTGTGTTTGGTCAAAGTTAACCCAAGACCTTCAACCTACTGTACTTCGCTATGAAAATGAAAGAAAACAATAAATGGAATGGAGGTTGGTATCGTATAAGTTCATGATGGAGGCCTTTTCAGTCCAAGGTAGGGATTGCAGGATCTTATTCATCTTACTTATGAATCACACTACGGTAGGGCAGGTAGACAGGTACGGTTTCTTGAGGTATTCATCGGGCACATGATGAACCCCATTGGTCCTGAGGGTTCTGCTGCCGTTGGGTGATCTGTCTGTTGAGATTCATCATGTCACTGGTTCTAGCAAGAAATTCAGGATTCATCCAAACCCCAATTACCACATATACTACTAGAGCTGTTCCACTTTTTCAATACTGTCCATGTAAAATATGTCTTAAAGGCTTAAATCCAGGTACATATGAACATTGGCCCCAAGAGCAAGTGGTGTTTGTCTGATGGCCTCTCACAGATCTTGCTCAGGTGTATGCTGTATCCTTCAAAGCCTGCCACAAACAAAAGAAAGCCTGTGCCCACATAAACAAAAACCAAATCACAATATAAACTAGAGGTCACGATACAGCTAACCGTCATTATCCTGATGGATTGCTCTGAAGCACGAATGCCAATCTGGCATGTGTTTGAGGCTCTGAAACATGATACAGAGAAGCTCAAATGACACTTCTTCTCTCCAGGTCCGGAGAAGGAGAGATGATAGCTGATATGCACCATACAGAGCACTAACTGTTCCGTCGGTCCTAATCGTTACACATTATCTACTTTTAATGTGTTTTGCTGTTATAGTGACAGGCCAGGAGTGATGGTGGTTAGTTTTGCACTCCATTTGTACGCCACTGCTCCACAAAACCCTGTTCAGGATTTATATCAGCAGTATGTGTGCAATAGACTGGATAATTACAAAGGGTGATCAGGGTTTTTTTCAGTTTTCAGCGTTTATTCTTAACATATACATTACTGCACAGTTACATTCTTAATTCATTGTATATCCCAGCTGAGTATATCCCAGTTGGCTGGGGTCAGAGCGCAAAGTCAGATATTATACGGCACCCCGGAGCAGACACGGTCAAGTACCTTACTCAAAGAAAGACAACTGGCATAAAAAAAACCTGTGCCAACCCCTTCCATTTTATCTGTGCTTGGGATCAGCACTTCAACAAGTGGCAGGAATTGGGTAGGAATTAGAAATGTCTCATATGCTTGTACTCGTGAAAAAATCTGGCAGTATCAGAGGCATGAAGAAGCATCAACTGACAAATGCACCCTGGGGCTACAGTACAGTGGGGTCTAAGACTTTTTTCAAAACTGGAAATAAATAAGATTCTTCTGAACATGTCAAATAATAATTGAAACATTAAATCTTCTTGCATCTTTGGGTTGCATCTATATCGTTGGCTCTTAAGGTGGTACAGCAGCTTAGTGGTTAGTGGTTCCGCCACTGCAGGATTAGGGGTGCGAATCTCATCTTCAGTCCATGTGTGTAGAGTTTAGATGCTCTCCCCATGCTCGATGCGTTTCCTCTGGGTACTCTGGTGTCCTTCAGCAGTCCAAAGACATTGGGAGTTTGGACCAATCCTTAATGCCCATATTGTGTGAATGTGTGTGAGTCTTTATACTTCAAGGTTCTCAGTAATGTATCTTCCCCTTACAGCAACGTGCTAGAGTAGGTCACTTTATTCAACCAACAGATAATGATGATGTTTTAAGACAGATATAGCACAACAAATACAACTGTCACATTATCCATGTTAACAAAGGTCTTTCTCCATATGTGAATGTGGTCAAATGACACTCTGATGGATTTGATCTAACATGCATCATAAGGTTTTACACAAACGTCTGCTACTGTCAATAAAGCAAAAGTAGAACATATCAAACACTGAAACTTGCTGCTTTTATATCTCAGTTGTGGTTTACTACTTATACAGCTTTTTATTTATTCTTATTTTTACTATGTTTTTAATATAGTCTAGAAGTGATGCATAATTTCGTTGTATCCTTTGCAATGATGATAAAATGATCTATCTACAGTGGTGTGAAAAACTATTTGCCCCCCTCCTGATTTCTTATTCTTTTGCATGTTTGTCACACAAAATGTTTCTGATCATCAAACACATTTAACTATTAGTCAAAGATAACACAAGTAAACACAAAATGCAGTTTTTAAATGAGGGGTTTTATTATTAAGGGAGAAAAAAAACTCCAAATCTACATGGCCCTGTGTGAAAAAGTAATTGCCCCCTGAACCTAATAACTGGTTGGGCCACCCTTAGCAGCAATAACTGCAATCAAGCGTTTGCGATAACTTGCAACGAGTATTTTACAGCGCTCTGGAGGAATTTTGGCCCACTCATCTTTGCAGAATTGTTGTAATTCAGCTTTATTTGAGGGTTTTCTAGCATGAACCGCCTTCTTAAGGTCATGCCACAACATCTCAATAGGATTCAGGTCAGGACTTTGACTAGGCCACTCCAAAGTCTTCATTTTGTTTTTCATCAGCCATTCAGAGGTGGATTTGCTGGTGTGTTTTGGGTCATTGTCCTGCTGCAGCACCCAAGATCGCTTCAGCTTGAGTTGACGAACAGATGGCCGGACATTCTCCTTCAGGATTTTTTGGTAGACAGTAGAATTCATGGTTCCATCTATCACAGCAAGCCTTCCAGGTCCTGAAGCAGCAAAACAACCCCGGACCATCACACTACCACCACCATATTTTACTGTTGGTATGATGTTCTTTTTCTGAAATGCTGTGTTACTTTTATGCCAGATGTAACGGGACACGCACCTTCCAAAAAGTTCAACTTTTGTCTCGTCGGTCCACAAGGTATTTTCCCAAAAGTCTTGGCAATCATTGAGATGTTTTTTAGCAAAATTGAGGCGAGCCTTAATGTTCTTTTTGCTTAAAAGTGGTTTGCGCCTTGGAAATCTGCCATGCAGGCCGTTTTTGCCCAGTCTCTTTCTTATGGTGGAGTCGTGAACACTGACCTTAATTGAGGCAAGTGAGGCCTGCAGTTCTTTAGATGTTGTCCTGGGGTCTTTTGTGGCCTCTCGGATGAGTTGTCTCTGCGCTCTTGGGGTAATTTTGGTCGGCCGGCCACTCCTGGGAAGGTTCACCACTGTTCCATGTTTTTGCCATTTGTGGATAATGGCTCTCACTGTGGTTCGCTGGAGTCCCAAAGCTTTAGAAATGGCTTTATAACCTTTACCAGACTGATAGATCTCAATTACTTTTGTTTTCATTTGTTCCTGAATTTCTTTGGATCTTGGCATGATGTCTAGCTTTTGAGGTGCTTTTGGTCTACTTCTCTGTGTCAGGTAGCTCCTATTTAAGTGATTTCTTGATTGAAACAGGTGTGGCAGTAATCAGGCCTGGGGGTGACTACAGAAATTGAACTCAGGTGTGATAAACCACAGTTAAGTTATTTTTTAACAAGGGGGGCAATCACTTTTTCACACAGGGCCATGTAGATTTGGAGTTTTTTTTCTCCCTTAATAACGTAAGCCTTCATTTAAAAACTGCATTTTGTGTTCAATTATGTTATCTTTGACTAATAGTTAACGGTTTTTGATGAGCAGAAACATTTAAGTGTGACAAACATGCAAAAGAATAAGAAATCAGGACGGGGGCAAATAGTTTTTCACACCACTGTATCTATCTATCTATCTATCTATCTATCTATCTATCTAATATACAACTTTATAATAATAATACAATTATAGAATAGAAAACAGAAGCATGTTCACTTATGGTCACAAATTTTTGGAGTTCAGTGTACAGCACGTAACCCGACTCTACATCTCTATCATTCTATATTATTCTGATAGATTAGTGAACAATTCCTTAACTCATTAGTTACTAGTTACCAGACTAATAAATACAAGACTGACCATTCAGTTCATCAAAACGTAAATGAATATATTCTCATTAAAAGTCTACTAAACAAGATAAATCTAAATATATGCAAATTTCCCAGTGTAAAGTTTTGAACTTCAGTCAGTTAGGACTCTGAGTGTAGCCCTTAACCATTAAAGCTCAGAGCATTTTAGACATTATTTGCTTTGTAATAAACATACAGTAGGGCTTAGGATTATGCAGTATAGAGTGACACACAGACACACAAAAAAAATGTAAATTAATATCTGTTTTTCACAGGTTGTTTATGTTAAATCATGCTGATTAAAGGAACCTTACTGTTAAGAGTTCATGTACAGTATGTCACACACTGTGTTTGTTCAGCAGGTGGCGCTGCTGAGTCACTGAAGTGAGAGAGTTAATAATGTCTAATGTTATAAAGTCGTGAGTTGAGTGTTACATTTAGGATTTGGTTCTGAACCCACCTGAGTGGATGATCGAAGGAGAGCGGCGCAGTCACGGTGTCCGTTATATTCCGCCAGCTCCACTGCACTGAATCCATCCACGTCCTTCTCCAGCGGACTGACGTGATGCTCCATCAGGAGCCGACAACACTGCAGGAGTAGTACATGTAAAGTATGCAAAATAGTACACTAATATCTTAATGAGTTACTAAATCAAAAGTATGAAATAATATCCTAAAATAATGAGTTACTGAGTCAAAATAACAAATAGCACTTCACAAAAACTTCCGTAAAGAATATTTGGTTATGCAGCTAGAACTTCATAAATGAATGTCAAACTCATAATGCATTACTAAATCAAACTAATGAGTTACTAATTTAAAAACATGTTGCTTGTTAAACTAATGCATTATATCATGAAAATAAAAAGATAATATCATGAAATAATGAATGAATTAAATTATGAGTTAAAAACTGAAAAAAATTAACTAAACCAAAAGGGTTTAAAAGGGTTGGGGGTTCGATTCTCATAGAGTGTTGAATAAAATATCTTGTTATGTATGCAGTGGCTTGCAAAAGTATTCGGCCCCCTTGAACTTTTCCACATTTTTTCACATTACAGCCACATCACAGAACATGAATCAATTTTATTGGAATTCCACGTGAAAGACCAATACAAAGTGGTGTACACGTGAGAAGTGGAACGGAAATCATACATAATTCCAAACATTTTTTACAAATAAATAACTGAAAAGTGGAGTGTGCATAATTATTCAGCCCCCTAAGTCAATACTTTGTAGAACCACCTTTTGCTGCAATTACAGCTGCCAGTCTTTTAGGGTATGTCTCTACCAGCTTTGCACATCAAGAGACTGAAATCCTTGTCCATTCTTCTTTGCAAAACAGCTCCAGCTCAGTCAGATTAGATGGACAGCATTTGTGAACAGCAGTTTTCAGATCTTGCCACAGATTCTCGATTGGATTTAGATCTGGACTTTGACTGGGCCATTGTAACACATGGGTATGTTTTGTTTTAAACCATCCCATTGTTGCCCTGGCTTTATGTTTAGGGTCATTGTCCTGCTGGAAGGTGAACCTCCGCCCCAGTCTCAAGTCTTTTGCAGACTCCAAGAAGTTTTCTTCCAAGATTGCCCTGTATTTGGCTCCATCCATCTTCCCATCAACTCTGACCAGCTTCCCTGTTCCTGCTGAAGAGAAGCACCCCAGAGCATGATGCTGCCACCACAGTGGGGATGGCGTGTTCAGAGTGATGTGCAGTGTTAGTTTTCCACCACACATAGCGTTTTGCATTTTGGCCAAAAAGGTCCATTTTGGTCTCATCTGACCAGAGCACCTTCTTCCACATGTTTGCTGTGGCCCCCACATGGTTTGTGGCAAACAGCAAATGGGACTTCTTATGGTTTTCTGTTAACAATGGCTTTCTTCTTGCCACTCTTCCATAAAGGACAACTTTGTGCAGTGCACGACTAATAGTTGTCCTATGGACAGATTCCCCCACCTGAGCTGTAGATCTCTGCAGCTCGTCCAGAGTCACCATGGGCCTCTTGGCTGCATTTCTGATCAGCGCTCTCCTTGTTCGGCCTGTGAGTTTAGGTGGACGGCCTTGTCTTGGTAGGTTTACTGTTGTGCCATACTCCTTCCATTTCTGAATGATCGCTTGAACAGTGCTCCTTGGGATGTTCAAGGATTTGGAAATCTTTTTGTACCCTAAGCCTGCTTTAAATTTCTCAATAACTTTATCCCTGACCTGTCTGGTGTGTTCTTTGGACTTCATGGTGTTGTTGCTCCCAATATTCTCTTAGACAACTTCTGAGGCCGTCACAGAGCAGCTGTATTTGTACTGACATTAGATTACACACAGGTGCACTCTATTTAGTCATTAGCACTCATCAGGCAATGTCTACGGGCAACTGACTGCACTCAGACCAAAGGGGGCTGAATAATTACAAAATAACTTTGCAGTTATTTATTTGTAAAAAATGTTTGAATCATGTATGATTTTCGTTCCACTTCTCACATGTACACCACTTTGTCTTTTGTCACTTTTGGTGTTTCACGTGGAATTCCAATAAAATTGATTCATGTTTGTGGCTGTAATGTGACAAAATGTCGAAATTTCATGGGTGCCGAATACTTTTGCAAGCCACTGTATAACGTTTGTCAGTGACTCTAATTAATTTATATGTTAATGTTCATCAAAGGTGTAAAAACTAAACTGTGAAATAAAATACAGCAGTATGTCAGTGCAAGTCACAAGACATCTTCAGTTACAACACAGAGGGGATAAGTTCACTACTGCATTTAATAAATAACATTAAATATGTTATTAGGACTGAGAAGCTCATAAAAGATTTTGATCAAGATGATGGGCGTGATTAGGCATTAAAGCTTAAATTACAGCCTCCTTTATACGAATAACAGCTAAATGTTCGAGATGTCTTGATGTATAACACATTTTATTTAAAAGTAACTTAAGCTTTTAAGTATTAAGGCTTTTCGCACCTCGAGTTCTCCGTTCTCGGCGGCATCATGCAGTGGTGTTCCTCCCCAGCAGTCTCGCAGGATTTTGGCGTCCATGAACAGGAGGCGCTCCAGGATGCGATGGTGTCCCTCACTGGCAGCGAAGTGTAGAGCAGTGGCTCCGTTCACATCCTGGCAGGACAAGTCCACGTCTGTGAATGACGTCTGAGGAGCGCAAACAAAATCGCTATAAGGAACTAAGGTTTAACAGAAGGTTTAAAGCATGAGAATATAAGGCCGTTTTCACATTAGGCAGTCACATAGTAGCATTTCGGAGGAGACCGATTGCACTGATGATGTCACATCTAAGCAGCGGTCTACTTCCGTTCTCAGGGAAGATTGTTTCCATATTTTATTCGATCAACAACCAGCTACACTGTATCATTCTCGAGATCTAATCTTCCAGCAGACTCGAGAACGGTTCCCGAACGTGGAGCGATTGTGTTCTTACTTATCAAAATGAACCAGATTTTGGGGTGAAGTGTTCTAGGGGAAATGGTCCCAGGGCCGTAATGTGAAAATGCCCTAAGAAAAATCCACACACTCACTCACCAGCCAGACCACCAGAGCGTGGTGGCCCATGTGGGCGGCGGCATGCAGGGCGCTCATCCCGTCTCTGGCCTGCAGATGGATGTTTGCACCGCAGTCCTTCACCAGATACTCCAACACATGCAGATGCCCCTCCTGACAGGCCAGGTAAAGGGGCGTGGCTCCGGTCTGCATCTGATGGTCCACACTCCTGCGGAGAACGTTGTGGAGATGTAATTACGTAATGTGACTGAGATCTTCAGGTGTGTTTTCATCAATCCCCAGAATCATGATCATTCGCTTGCTTGAGATCACGTTCAACCAACAAACCGAGAATGTACAGATTAACTGCCAGAGGTTATGATGTTGAATTTCATTCATAAGGACGTAACAAAATAACTATGATTGTAGCATAAACCTGTGATTTTCAGCTGTTCTACTGGCAGAGCTGCTGTTATAGAGAACTAATCAATCCAAATCAAACCAATCAGAATTCAGAGATCAGCAGCGCTGTGGAATACAAACGCCTATAAAGCCTGAAACCTTATTTTTCAGTGAGGATGACTGATGACTCCAGGGGGATTGAGGGGTAAATAAGGCCGTGTGTGTGTGTGTGCGTGTGTCTAGGAGAGGATGAGGAGCAGCAGGAGGAGGAGGAACATATGGTGGATAAGAAGCGCTTGATGAATTATTGACTACTGATCCGTGAGCATGCGTTAAGCATATGATTCCCCCCCCCAACCCCCGAACCTCCACCTCCATTCCATCACTAATGAGCAGCTTCAGAGCTCCAACCACATCTGCTGCATCTCTCTCTATGAAACCTGACTCACAGCTGAATAAATGATAGATGCATATGCAATTGTTTTGGGATCCTGTAGGACGTTTACGCGTGTGTGTGTGTGTGTGTGTGTTTACTGTGGTGAGTGAGACATGAGCAGTTTGACACAGGTGAGGTTTCCGCTTGCAGCAGCGTAGTGGACAGGGAGAGCCCCGCAGTGGGTTTGGAGCTCAGTGCTGCCCCCTGCAGTCAGGAGGCACTGCACAACATCTGCACGACCGAAGCGGGCCGCCAAATGGAGAGCTGTGGCTCCTTCAGCATCCTGATCCTACACACACACACACACACACACACACACATTTTATGAATATGCTTAGAAAGAATTTATTTTGGGATCTTTATTTAATGCAGATAATTATTGTTACATCTGAATCTAATAAACGTCCAAGATGAACCTTGGTAACTACAAATTAATAATTAAGGTTTGAGAAAAAGCTGCCTTAGTCTGTTATTATTTTTGTTTATTTTTGTGATAAAATGAAAATGTTTATTTTTATGCAAAATGTCATCACAAGGTCAGAAAGTCAGTTATTCCTATTTTTCTGGCGACATCATCTGGTCATCACCATGTTAGAAAAACTCTCTCTCTCTCTCACACACACACACACACACAAGCTGAAAAAAATTAATAAATAATTTATTTATTTCTATTGATCATAACTAAATACATTCATGTATAGAAGGCATTATTTATTCATTCATTTTCTATACCGCTTAATCCTGTGTTCAGGGTCGCGGGGGACCTGGAGCCTATCCCAGGAGACTTCGGGCACTAGGCGGGGTACACCCTGGACAGGGTGCCAATCCATCGCAGGGCACACACACACATACACACACACACACACCCAATCACACACTACGGGCAATTTTAGGAACACCAATTAGCCTAACCTGCATATCTTTGGACTGTGGGAGGAAACCGGAGTACCCGGAGGAAATCCCCCAAGCACGGGGAGAACATGCAAACTCCATGCACACAGAGACGGGAATCGAGCCTGGCCGGGGAATCGAACCCAGACCCTGGAGGTACAAGACGACAGTGCTAACCACTACACCACCGCGCCGCCTGCATTATTTATTATTATTATTATATTTTTTTGTTTTTCATATTCTGTCCATTGATACAGTATGTTTATTGCTATTACTTTAATAACAATAGGAAAATAATCCATTTAAACTATACTAAATACTGTAAGTGTTTGTTTGTTTGTTTGTTTGTATAATCCAACATACTTGGATAATGTGACAGATTAAGAAAACAAAAAATGCTATAGTGTCCCTGCATACTACGCATTAATTTGCCATAATTAATAAAAATTATATTTTAACCCCAGCACCTACAGTCATACAGTACTGGCTGTAGAACCACACATTCCCCCTCATATCCTCACTTATGCCGTTAATAAGCACAGCCTGTCTACGTTCCTCACCTCCAGACTGCACTCTCCGTATCCCAGCAGCCACTGCAGCTCCAGCACGTGCCCGGTGGCGGCGGCGTCATGAGCGGCCGTGGCTCCGTTTCTGGCACGTGCGTTCCCTTTGAAGTTCGTCTCCCTCACCAGGAAGCGCAGGCACTCCATCTGGCCCGCCCGCACAGCGTGATGCACCGGCGTGGCCCCCTGATCATCTGCGACGCCCGGCGTGAGCACTCCGGACGCCCTCAGGACCCTGAGAGCCTCCAGATCTCCCTCACGTGCCGCCTGGATCGCTTTGTGGACCATGTCAACGCTGGAGCAACTCAGAGCATAGTGGACGCAGCATGTAGAGCTCGGCTTACTCACTGTCACACTCTAACACCACACACCCCCCTCCCCTCCGTCATCCCTCCATCCAACAAATAATGATACCTGAGACTCTGGGACAGCATGTAGGCTGAATGGAAAGAGGAGAAGCACGCTGACCTCAGGCAGGACAACATGATGGAGCATTTATACATTTTAGGATTAAGATATCGTAAAGGCCCAGAATTTCAGTTTCCACACCAATGAACCCGGTATAGGGTAAATCCGTATACTGTATGTGCACGCCGACATGCTGTATCATCTGTGCTTAACTTTAATCAAATAGAAGGAAATGTGTTTATCCTCTAGCTCACACACTCTCAGTTTCAGGATCCTGTCAAGGTGTTAAAAAGACAAGCTTTTAAAGTTGCTATTTAACAGACGATGATGAACGTACAGTTTAAAAAAATAAATATAAACCATTCATTTCTTAACACAAGTTAACACCAGTGTAATCACTAAACTATAACTAAACTAACTATTTATTTACACTTTTACATTTTGCACATTTTTTTTGTGGATGTTGGAGCTCCAAAGCAAGGCATAAAGGAATAACAAAGCCTCAATGACCTTCAATGATTAAATCTAAACATGTCTTACACTTAAACATCTTAGCACTTCAAGTTCATCCTCGTGAATGAAAACATCTGGCACTTCATTGAACACAGTAATAAGACATGGTGCAAAAAAGAAGGAGACACACACGAGGGACGGAGTGTTGCACATTTATTTCACGTCCAACAAAGTGTTAAGTGTCCACAGACATTAGAAGACACTAGTCCAACACTTTTTGAGCACTAAGTACACTACGGCTTATCTATTAAGGGTACAAAGAGGTTACACCTGTGTGCCGGTTGGGGTTTATATACACAGCATGAACGCGAGAAGCGGCTACAGGAGATGCACTGCCGAGAAGGTTCGAGGAGGCTCTTGATTTTTTTTAACAAAAATGTACAACTAGTATTATAGTGTAAATGCTACTGATATACTGTAGGCGTGTGAGTAATTATATACAGCATGCTGTCACATATTAGCAAAGAGATGGGAAAGGGACGAACTGTATTCTGAGCACCGAGACGCATCGCGGGGGGGAAATCCTGCAAACCTGGGAAGCTTTCACTCACATCACTGTTCACTGGAGTTATTTTATAACTAATAATAATAATAATAATAATAATCTGGCTGATAAATAAGTTGACTGATAAACACATTATAGAGTCCTAATAGCAGCATCACAAACTTTTCAATCAATTGAAAACCTGCAGGTGTGTGTTTTGATCGATCGATTGATTGATTGATTGTGCACTGTGGGTTGGCTGGCCCAAGGCACAATTTTAAAACATGTATTTATTTATTTATTTATTTATAACAGAGCGAGTTAAAGACTTGAAACTCACCTTAGTAACAGACAACAGAAAACATTATTTGTTCAAAAATCTAAATTCAAAAAAATCTAATAAGTGCTACAGTCTGAGTGATACATCAGGAACATGTATCATTTAATGAAAAAAAAAAAAAGACAGAAAGAGTGAAGAAAGTTAACGAAAACCACCCCAAAACTAGCATGCTAATCAAACATGTTATCTAGTCACTTGCTAGTGCTGTTTCAGTCAGTTAGCTACTGTATGTGCTAAAATTAATTACTGGATTGATTAAACTAACAAGCTAGCTAACATGATTATCTAGCTAATGTTTTGAGCATACATGCACAAGCACATGAAATATCTAATTATAAGAGAGCTGGTTCTGGTGTTGTTCTTTAGCTAGCTTACAGAACTGCTCATTTAGCATGCTAGTCAGACTCACAAGCCAGATTCCATGCTCCTAGCACTGTTAATTTTATCAGCGTATAATTATTAAATAAAGAAAAATCAGTGACTTTACTGATTCACAGATTCGTGTTCATTCAAGCTACTGTATAGTAGGTCCGTGTTTTAGCTTGCCTGTAACCACGCTAGCTCATGATTAGCCTGTTCACAGAGCTAGCCAAGCATACAGGGAGAGGAAATCCTATACATCCTTAGATGAAGTTGCTACTACACTTAGTATAATTTAAACAAAAACTGTGTATATGACGCTTCAGGATCGGCTCTGTTATAAATTACAAAGATGAATCTGAGGTGACGGAGAAAGACTGGCTGATCATTTCTCACGAAACACCAACACGACACCAGCAGGTTTTACTTGATCAATAAACGACTTCCTGCGCTAGGACGTCTCTGAGGAGTAGCTACTGCACAATAACGTTAATTAAAACGAGCTTATATTTTAATTTTTACACTGTAATCTTTAAAATAAGTCCAAATTCATCCATTTTCACTTTAAACCCTGCTGAAATTCCTGTAAGTCCATTTGGAAAGTCTCTGTTGGTTTGTGTTATGTAACGGGAATCGGCGTAAAGGTCTCCATCAGATTCCTAAAGGCTCCATTAGCAATATTTATTTATTTATTTATTGTAATTTAAGCTAAAATAGATCCAGAATCTAACATGAGCTCCTTCTTTGTGGTTAGAATTTAAATAAAATTAGAATTAAGATAAAAGTTAGATAAAGAGCCATTAGGAATGATAAATTCCATTACGCTACCATTACACACACATATTACACATATTACAAAACATTTTAAAATCCAATCTTAAGACAAAAATATTTTACAAAAATTTCAGCAAGGGGATTTTTAAACTTTATTATTATTATTTTTTTTTAACATTTCTGATTTAAGGATCTGAAGTAGCAGATTTATAAGCAGCCATAATATTGTATATACTATTCAATAAATATACCATCTTTACTATCTTTGTTCTCAGATGCTCTGAAATACACACACTTTATCTCTGTGTTCATTAAACACTCATAACTACTGTAATGCTAACCTTTAGGCGATTTTTAAAACATCAAGAAACACCAAAGGTCCACATTTCACATTTGTGCAAATTTAACATATTAATGCAAAACAAAAGGCGATCAAATAAAGAACATTAAGCTCGATAAAAAGATCCAAAGTGCAATGTGAAAACATAAATAAATAATGCTATAATGTTATAAACACACGATGCTTAATAAATTAAACATTTAACGTTTAAATAATATGAATTATATGAAATTTCTCTCATTGAGAAAAGTGATAAAATGTTAAATCTCATGAACATAATTAGGTGAAGGATTTTTTTTTTCAATATAATCTCATTCCCTTTTTTTAAAAAAAAAAACTCATTTTTTTAATAGGATTTGCTTCTTTTTCATTTGGAGAGACAGTTAAAGAGAGCGATTAGTGACAAAGAGAAGATTTGTGACAAATCTTAGCAAAAATTACTATCACAATATAATCCATGTACTTTATAATCAATGTCTGGCTCGAATTTCCACAAGCATGCTTTAGCTGTTTATCACAGGAATATAGTTTATTAGACAACACCTGCTCATACAGATTACATTAACAATGGGATCTGGAGAAACTCTGTAGACCCTGTTAAATGCTGCGTCTTGTTTCTTGACTGTTACTGCTTGTTTCCTGTAAATCCTGATTAAATCAGTTTACTTGCAAGTTGAAACATCACAAAATATGAAAGGTTTTCATGATGTAATTTGGAAATTTGGGTGTTTTCTTGTAATGTGATGATCTCTAAGAGGATTACACTTACACGTGAGCCATTCTATCAAGTCAGGTATTAAGTCACACAGGCTAGTTTTGTGCTATGGCCAGCAGAGGGCAGCAGGTAAAATGTGAAATCAAATCTGATAAAAAATTTCGTGAAAAATCGGTCGATAAATTATTCTTTATTACAGGCGTCACCAGAGACTCTAGTTTTTTGTCTGGTCCATCGTATTTTCCACCCTCACACACATCCACCCAAATTTAGTAATTTGATAACATATTCATTTTAACCCCGCCCCTTTTTCCATAATAATCCTGGAATACGGTTTATATTGTGAAGTTTAATTTTGCTGAGGTTTGTGAAAAATGTCCTTATTACAAACCCTATAAAAATTGAGTATTAATTTTTCAATGGATTTGACAAGGGAATGAGGATTACATTTCCCAGGACCCTCTGTATAAACTCCATATTAGAAGATTAACAGGTTAAAGTTGTTTCTGTAAGTCAAAAATAAATCACCAGGAAACTCTCACTGATCCGAACTTGTTTAACCATCTCCAGGAAAGCTCAGAGAAAAAAAGTGATTCACATCTAACCTACAGAAGAACTCACGCACGCACGCACACACACACACACACACACATGTGCAGCAATGTGTTGCATTTACAGCAGCTAAACTCTTTACATTTTAAAACGGAGGCGTTTTTGTATGGAGCTGATTTTTATCCGAATTATCACTAACAAGCGCAGTTTTTAACGCGGCTATGGCGAGTTACAGTACTTAGGACATTTGCTAATGACATACACAGACATTCAAAGATTCATACACACTCACACGCACACACACACACACACACAGGCAGGGGGCAGTAGAGAGGGATGCAGGCAGGCACAGGCTATTATTGTCTTCACACCAGTATTTATACCACAGGAGCGTGTCGAGATTCTGTGCTCGACCTCAGACGGAGAATCGTCAACGTTTTTTTTTTACATCCTCATCTGTGCGGATTTCGTCCTGGAGAGTTTTGACCTGAGGAGGAGAGGACAGGGAACACAACTGGTCTAATGCAGGACAGGAAGTCATTTGTTCAGAGGAAAAATTCTGTCCGTAGCTTTACACTGAAACATGTATAATACAAACAAGATAGCTAATAGGAAAAGTGCACATTAGCACCACCTAGAGGTCATTCACATAACTGTCTAGTGTCTGTTATTTTACAATTATACACTTCTCATTCTTTTTTTAGGAATTAAAAAAAGTGATATTAAAAGAAAAAGTCAGAGAAACACTTCAAAATATTACGGTTTGGTAAGAATTTCGTCAAGAAGAAGAATAAATCAAATAAGTATATTTTTAAAATTGCCATCTAAGATTCTTTTTATCCTATTTTCCGACAATCGACTTAAACTTTCCCCACTGTTTACATTTACATTTAGGCATTTGGCAGACGCTCTTATCCAGAGCGACTTACATTTTTATCTCATTACACAACTGAGCAGTTTAGGGTTAAGGGCCTTGCTCAAGGGCCCAGCAGTGGCAACTTGGTGGTTGCGGGGTTTGAACCTGGGTTCTTCAGAACCATAGTCCAATGCCTTAACCACTGAGCTACCCCTGTTCAGCTGTTAATAAGGAATAACCCAGACAGTCTGCGATGTAGTGTACAGTGCGGTTCTACCTGATGGTTCCAGCCAGCAGTGGGTTAAAGGCGTAGAGCCAGTCGTGCATTTCTTTATCGTTGCCGGCCTGCAGGAGGATTCCACGATGCTCAGTGACCACAGTAAATGCATTCGGGGTCTGCAAAATAAATACACACTCAAGTTCAAGAGAAATGCCTTCCACAGTAACAAGTCAGTAACTATGTAAAGATAAGGCTGTCACATACAGTGGTGTGAAAAACTATTTGCCCCCCTCCTGATTTCTTATTCTTTTGGATGTTTGTCTCACAAAATGTTTCTGATCATCAAACACATTTAACTATTAGTCAAAGATAACACAAGTAAACACAAAATGCAGTTTTTAAATGAGGAGTTTTATTATTTAGGGAGAAAAAAAAACTCCAAACCTATATGGCCCTGTGTGAAAAAGTAATTGCCCCCTGAACCTAATAACTGGTTGGGCCACCCTTAGCAGCAATAACTGCAATCAAGCGTTTGCGATAACTTGCAACGAGTCTTTTACAGCGCTCTGGAGGAATTTTGGCCCACTCATCTTTGCAGAATTGTTGTAATTCAGCTTTATTTGAGGGTTTTCTAGCATGAACCGCCTTTTTAAGGTCATGCCACAACATCTCAATAGGATTCAGGTCAGGACTTTGACTAGGCCACTCCAAAGTCTTCATTATGTTTTTCTTCAGCCATTCAGAGGTGGATTTGCTGGTGTGTTTTGGGTCATTGTCCTGCTGCAGCACCCAAGATCGCTTCAGCTTGAGTTGACGAACAGATGGCCGGACATTCTCCTTCAGAATTTTTTGGTAGACAGTAGAATTCATGGTTCCATCTATCACAGCAAGCCTTCCAGGTCCTGAAGCAGCAAAACAACCCGAGACCATCACACTACCACCACCATATTTTACTGTTGGTATGATGTTCTTTTTCTGAAATGCTGTGTTACTTTTACGCCAGATGTAACGGGACACGCACCTTCCAAAAAGTTAAACTTTTGTCTCGTCGGTCCACAAGGTATTTTCCCAAAAGTCTTGGCAATCATTGAGACGTTTTTTAGCAAAATTGAGACGAGCCTTAATGTTCTTTTTGCTTAAAAGTGGTTTGCGCCTTGGAAATCTGCCATGCAGGCCGTTTTTGCCCAGTCTCTTTCTTATGGTGGAGTCGTGAACACTGACCTTAATTGAGGCAAGTGAGGCCTGCAGTTCTTTAGATGTTGTCCTGGGGTCTTTTGTGGCCTCTCGGATGAGTTGTCTCTGTGCTCTTGGGGTAATTTCGGTCGGCCGGCCACTCCTGGGAAGGTTCACCACTGTTCCATGTTTTTGCCATTTGTGGATAATGGCTCTCACTGTGGTTCGCTGGAGTCCCAAAGCTTTAGAAATGGCTTTATAACCTTTACCAGACTGATAGATCTCAATTACTTTTGTTCTCATTTGTTCCTGAATTTCTTTGGATCTTGGCATGATGTCTAGCTTTTGAGGTGCTTTTGGTCTACTTCTCTGTGTCAGGTAGCTCCTATTTGAGTGATTTTTTGATTGAAACAGGTGTGGCAGTAATCAGGCCTGGGGTTGACTACAGAAATTGAACTCAGGTGTGATAAACCACAGTTAAGTTATTTTTTAACAAGGGGGGCAATCACTTTTTCACACAGGGCCACGTAGATTTGGAGTTTTTTTTCTCCCTTAATAACGTAAACCTTTATTTAAAAACTGCATTTTGTGTTCAATTATGTTATCTTTGACTAATAGTTAACGGTTTTTGATGAGCAGAAACATTTAAGTGTGACAAACATGCAAAAGAATAAGAAACCAGGAAGGGGGCAAATAGTTTTTCACACCACTGTAATATTACACGTCTAAGAAGAGAGACGGAATAGAGAGAGAGAGACAGAGCCACAGACAGATCAATAGACAGAGAAACACACAGATATGGACAGACAGGCAGAAGGGAAGACAGATATAGAACTAAAACCACACAAACAGGAAGTACATATAAAACATAAAGGTACATATAAAATACACAGCCACTTTTTCCATTTCTCATCTGTGATTCTCTCTCCAATTACCGAACAGGGAGTGTATTTTTCTGACCACCAAAGAAGGACAACTTAGTGTAAACAAGGCGTCAGATACTCAACCTTACAGAATGTGATTTCTTTGTATTAATAAGTTAGACAGAGAGTTCTGCTGTACAGAAAGACACACAGACATGTACAGTACGTGGGCTTCAACCTGAAATAATAATAATATCAGATGTTAGAGCGTCTCACCCTCAGGAGGCCGTGCTGCTCCTCGCTGTACTCCACCTGGGCAGAGGACAGGTTAATGACGGCTCTCTCCACGCTGTCTCTCTCACTGCGGTACAGATAGACGTACGGACGCCGCACCACCACGTAACGCTTCACCCAGCCGCTGGTGTGGGGTTCCAGGAAGTGCAGGTAGCCTTTCTTAGACACTATGGGGCTGCAGGAACCACCAACAGCAACATCAACAACAACTGAAGCACAAATTCACATTTCATAGCACATGTGAAGTAGGTGTGCATTGATTGATTGATGCACAAAGTCGCAATGTGTTTGAGTCTGTGTGAATACCTGACACGGATCTCCTGGATGTTGGGGACGAAGGTGCAGGTTCGAGGTTTCCTCTCCTCAGGACTAAATGGGTCCAAATCTGGACTGGAAGCCCCAGAGTGAGCCTCTGCACCACTGTGTCACACAAACACACACACACACACACACACACACACACACACACACACACACACACACACTCAGATTTTTGTTTTCTACCAAAGTTCAATAGCACAAACACAAAAACAATACAAATGAAACCATTAAAGGGGCCGAGAGAAACAAACTGACCTGAGGTCGAGGGTTCCATAGTGACTGTCCACCAGAGAAGGACAGGTAGTGGATGGAGTCAGAGAGCTCAGAGCAGAAGACGATGTGTCTCTCAGCAGAGACGCTGATATCTCCGACAGCTGCATAAGCAAAGGAACATGGCATCATCAATAATCAGGTGTTTTCAGTTCATAGATTTAAACGGCAAAAATCATCACTGGCATCCAGTAAGTGTTCTGTCTTATCGACTAGAGGATGGAAGGAGCAGAGTGGAGGAGGAGATGAAAACAAGGCAGCGTGGCATAACTTTTTTCTTTCTAATTAATACACAGGTTTAAAAACAATGAGCAAATTAAAACAACTTCATCCAAATTGTTTACCGCTCGGTCTAGAACAGGTCTAGGATTGTTTTATTTACATTTAGGCATTTGGCAGACGCTCTTATCCAGAGCGACTTACTTTTTTTTTTTTTAATCTAATTATACATCTGAGCAGTTGAGGGTTAAGGGCCTTGCTCAAGGGCCCAACAGTGGCAACTTAGTGGTTGTTGGGTTTGAACCTGGGATCTTCTGAACCGTAGTCCAATGCCTTAACCACTGAGCTACCCCTGGCCCCCCTTATTTAATTAAGTAGTATGAGTTTAACAACACTGTGAGTATAAGGTGTAATGTTTTTGTTGGTTTATGAACGCTCTAATATCATTAATAAAATAAAAAAAAATAAGAAAATGTGTATGTAGCAGAATTATGACTTTTATTCTAATGAGCTATGAATATAACTGCATTCGTAACTGCTCTATTTAAATGTGGAATGAACGTAGAGCAGATTTATGACTTGGACCTAAATCAGGTATACTGTACTGTATAAATGCCTTTGTGACTGCTCTGTCTAAACAAGGAGAGCAGGTTTTGTCCCACAATCAACTCAGTTAAAGCTGCTCTTTGTAAATGAGGTACATTATAGTATGCAGAGTCCAATGTTAACTGCTCCATGTACATTAGCTTAAAGTGTAGTGTAACACTTTACAAGATTATTTATAATTAGTTTTTAAACGCTCTATATAAATAAAGCAGAGCAGATCACATCACATATCTACTTAAGACGAAGCAGAATTATAACTGCTCTTGATTTCGAGCGCTCTATCTACATGAAGCTGAGTAGATTTTTTCGACCACTCTATCTTTTGACTGATCTCTGGTTAAGCATATCAATGATTATTTATATACATCAGAGAAGGTTTATGACCAAATCCATGAAAATGAAGTAGAGCAGAGCTTTTTTGATTTGTTTTTGTTCGCTCTAATAAATTGAATCAATGCATATTTTAGATTGATCCGTCTACATGAGGTAACAGCTGGTTTTTTGATCGCATTATCGACAGCATAGGCACACGAAGTTCAGATTTTTTGAAAGCTGTACATAGACATGTTAAGACAGCTTTTTATACATATTATCTAAAGCAGATTTTTGAATACACTAACTTAATGAGGTACATAGAGCCAGTGATTTTTGACCACTCTATTGAAATTTGACTGCTCCAGGTATATGACTTATAGAGTCGATTTATTTTGCTGTTACCTAAAAATAACAAGATAAAGTAGATTTCTGATTAGTAAATAAGAGCTCTCAGTTTAAATTGAGGTGAAGCTGATAGAGCTGTTCTATTCATGTACAGAAGGTTAATGACTGCTCTAGATTCATAACTACTTCGTCTCAGTAAGGCAGAAACACTGTGGCTAGGTTAAGACTATAGTCTATGTAAATGAGGTAAAGGTAGATGAGCTTTATGATCGCTCTCTCTTCATGAAGTAGAGAGGCAGAGCAGGCAAAGGGCCAGTCGGACAGAATGGAGGACAGAGACGAGTCCCGCAGGTGGGGCACCGGGGTGGTAAAGGCTCACCTTGCTCTCACTGGCACTGCTGCTCACCTGGCTGTACTGCCTGTCAAAGGTGTGCATGAGCAGCCGCAGACACTGAGGACCAGAGGAAGTGCATTACCATCAGAACACAAGTACCAGCATTTATACGGCTAGGAATGAATTATTTGTTTTTAAAAATGATTACAGGTTTGTGAAATTTCATGACATGCCATTTGTGTGTGAATAACATTCTAAATACTGTATATACTAACACACTATATATAATACAGCATTATTATAATATATTGTATATTATTATTATCTGTAGTGAGACAAAATTGAATTGAGCTACAGGAGCTTTTATATGTTATTCTATTGATATTCTATAAAGATTACAGTAGTTTGCTAACCTTAAAATGTCATCAAAATGGTTAGATTTTGATAATTCTTTTCTATAGCTATACAGTGGAACCTCAGATTGTGAGTAACGGGTTTTGGAGTAAAAGATTTTTAATACATTTTGACTTGAAAAACAAACAAGTCTTTTACGAGTACTGAGTATCACGAATATCATCACGCATGCGCTTCTTGTTTTGACGCCGAGTGTCACGTGATCACAACTGAGCCAACGATTTTTCTCTCTCTTGTGCTGCGAAGTGGATAATCGTTTCCCCTGCTGGGTCTTAGTGCTCGTCTCTCCCTGGTATAATCAATATCCACGTGTACTGTTTACTATAACACTGTGACCGTGTGTGTGTGTAAAACATCTTTTATTTTGCATTTGTATGCGTGTGTACAGCACGCGTGTACTGTTTATTATAACGCGTGTGTGCGCATGTGTAAATCGCAGGAAAGTCTCATTAGAGAGGTTAAAGATCGATTTCCTCTCTCTGTATCAGCCTGCTCTTTGTGTCTGTGCGCACACACACACACACACACAGACCTCTCCTACTTTCACCTTCACACACACACACACACACACACACACACACACACACACACACACACACACACACACACACGCTTTGCTCTACACAGAAACACTGCTCTGTCGAGATTCTTTTCAAAGGTAAATTGCAGGTTAATTTGTGTTTTCAAGCAGTGATTCTGCGCTCATGTGAGACTTAGGCTGAATCCCATTTCTACCCCTTACCCCTTCACATAGCCCTACCCCTCCGTTTGGCGCGTTCACGTGAAGGGGTAGGGGTGTCTCATTTCTCTTTTGGTTGGAGGGGGAGGGGGAAGGGCCAGATAGCCCTCCAAACGAAGATTTTTCAGGACCTCACTTCAAACGAAGGGCTAAGCGAAATTTTCAACATGGCTGCTCACTCGAGCAAACAGACCCATAAATGTAAATTTTTGCCATAAATAAAGATTTTTATGACAAGTTTTCATTATATGTATATTACCTCTAGTCTTGTGTTTGTGTTTATGGTGATGTTCTGTAAAGAAATGTTTGCAAAAAAATCGCTAAAGTTTGCTAGCGGATAGCACCGATTGCACGATATTACAAATATATATTTTATTTTTATATATTTTTATAATTTATATTATGTATAGGGATGAAATACGGCGCAAAAAAACTTTGGGAGTGAGTAATCTCTCTCTTATTGCAATGTGTGATAAACATCGGCGCATGTCCTTTAACGTAACATTAGGAACTAGTGACAACGTATGATGACGTATAACAGTGTTGTAGTGGTGTCCCATTTCTTAGGGGAAAAATTTAAACCCTTCCCCTTTCCACTTCGTTTCAAGGGACAAGGGGAAGGGGCAAGGGGTAGGGGAAGGGGTAGAAAATAGAAATGGGATTCAGCCTTATTGGTGATGTTCCTTGCAAATTTTTCAGATAAAACAGTCTTTGCATTAATTTTGGATTTTTGGATTTGTAATTGGATTTATCAAGGTAACATTCAAATTGGTCATTCCTGTGGATAAATTTAGCTGCATAACAGTAAAATTGATTTAACAAAACATATAAGATGTTCCTTTGTTTAGAAAGGTCTTTGATTAGAAACATAACATGAAAGTGTTTTTGAGATTAAAATTAACTAGCTAACATAAATATAATGTCTCTTTAGTTAGATTTAGCTATCTAACCTTACATCATTCAACCTTATGGGCAGATTTAGCCACATTAAGGTGAAATCAGTCAATTCTGTGGTTAAATTTAGCTAGAAAACATTAAAGATTATGTTGCTTTATCTAGCTAGCCACATGTTCAACCCTTTATGAATAAATAGATATTGTGGATGGGAACAGTGATCACCTTGGCAGCCAGCTCCCTATGTCTCTCATTGGTTCCATCCAGAATGGGGCTGCCTGCCAGGGTGGGACTGAGGGATTTAGGCGAGTCCATCAGGTCTTTACTGCACAGAGACTCCTGACTCAGCACAGATGCTTCCAGCTTCTCTCTCAAAAGCAGGTAGTGCCTCGTCTTCTCAACCTAAACACACACACATACACACAAATCAATGCATCAGATCTTGTAAGCTTTATAAACTGTGCCGCAACAGAAATGCACTTGTCCATTCATCCGGAGATCGCAAGACTGAATCCCAATAATGAACCAGAACATCTATGGCTGACATCCAAGGGAGCAAAATTGGCCATGCTCCCGGAAGGAGAGGGTGGTGTACCAGCTCTCCCATATTAATAACAGTGACCCTGGCCAACTGTGGGCATCTATAGGGGTGAAAGTGAGTGAATATCGCTTTCCACAGAGAGTGTTACACCATGCCCTGATGTTGTCTGAGCAGAAAATAATGGAGATGAAGGCTTTTCTCTCACTTGTTTTTGAAGAAGGCTTTATGTGTCACATCGACTTTCCAGCACAGTGAATTTATTTTCCTTGCATATTGTAGTGTGTTAGGATCGTGGAGTCAGAGCGCAGGGTGGGCCAGGATACAGCCCCTGGAGCAGAGATGATTAAGGGCTTAAAGGTCCAACTGTGGTGCTGAGACTAGAAGTCTTTGATCGTCTTAAAAGTTTCAACCTTGTGGGTCAATTTAGCCAGAAAATATTTTTTTAAAAGCTTACATTTAGTTAGATATCAATCTATTTCCTTGTGGTTAGATAAATATAAA
Source organism: Channallabes apus (assembly GCA_030522415.1). Taxonomy (NCBI): domain Eukaryota; kingdom Metazoa; phylum Chordata; class Actinopteri; order Siluriformes; family Clariidae; genus Channallabes; species Channallabes apus. Next base: position 22,451,894 of record CM060111.1, on the reverse strand, counting down.
GGAAAATGTGTTCTCTTTGTTAATAAATTTCGCAAAATTTCTTGTGTCTATGGTTGTTTATGTACACTATAGCTGTGAACAATATTTCTTCAATCTGATTGAAACCATTACAATTGGAGTGGTTCTTCTCACTGTGAAGTTTTTAATCAACTTTAAGGTTAGGTTCAGCTTCTCATCTTTTTCGACAATTCCCGCTTTCTGTGTTGTGATTAGTTACAGTACAAAAATTCAGTTTCATCTCTGATTGGTTAGATGCTTCTCTCTAAATGAAATGTCAGATCTTTCTTCTACCAAAGACAGAGTGGATGAAAGTCTGTAGTAAAGAATGCTGAGAGAAAGTGAGCTGATAATCTGGTAGTTTTATAACCTGCAGTGGTGGAGCTTTAAATAAACAGCTTTTTCCTCCCCAAGAATTGTCTACAGTATGTTCCCCTACAGAATGGGTGTTTGACTACAGCTAGGATAACTTCCCTTTGATATACACTCATGGCCACTATGTGACAAAAACCAGTCAGGAACGTGTACAGGAACGTCTTAGACCATGAACTTCATACCTCCTGCAGGAGACTGAGCTTTTCCAACTCCCACTGATGATCCAGGATGAGACTGTCACTGCGAGGTCTCCACCCAGCCAGGTTCTCCTCACCACGAACGTACGCCACCGAGGTGTCCAGCACACGCCGACGCCTCCTCTGCATCCCTAAATTGCGATTGGTCAGAAGGTGTTTGTGATAATTTGCTGGATCTAATATGTTATCGTTTCTGTAGCAACAGCTCGTTTTAACGTTTATGGAAGGAGTCTCCAGTGTCAGCACTTTCTAACAGCTTTGTAAGAGATTTTCAGAGAAGGAACCATTTTTATTACCTGGACTTCCAATGTCTGCCAGATGGCACAGACTGAGCTCATACACTCCAGTTACACGGTTACTAAAAGGAAACCAATTACAACAATGATCAGAGAATCGTTTTTGGTTAGTTACAGATAAGACCTTGGACAGTACTAATAAAGTACTAATGCAAATTAATTCTCAGTAAGGTGTGCTACAGTTACATGATTACAGAAGGCTGGCTTTCTGTAATTTAATAAAATAATAAAATAAAGGATTTTCCACAGAGGACGGTTCTGTCTCACCTCTCTAAGGGCCTGAATGCTCCGGTGCTGAACAGGTTACGGATGGAGCGTGAGGCAGGAAGCTTGGCGTCTCTCGAGTAGAACACCATGCAGAAGTCTTTGGTGATGACGGTAGGCTGGGTGCAGTTCTCCATCTGAGGGGTTTAAAGAAATCATCAATCATGAATTTTACTTATTCCATTGTGATATAATATGTATATTAAAATGTACATTACATGTAAAGTTTATGAAAAATATCTTTACGGCTGATGTTGTGAATATGACTTCAATTGTCTGGCTAAATTGAACAACTGAGTAAAGAAAATAAATAAATAAATAAAAGTTTGGGGTGTTAAATTCCGAATTATATAATTGAGAAACAAAAAAAGTTCACAAAAAGTGAACAAAAGTTCAGCCAAAAATATCCGGTCATGTTGCAATGTGCAAATTATTATTACTGCTTTTTTAGTTCTCAGTGTGAAGATAAAAAACTGAAAATTCTATTTTCATTCATTCATTCATCTTCTATACCGCTTTATCCTGTATTTAGGGTCGCGGGGACCTGGAGCCTATCCCAGGAGACTCAGGGTACGAGGCAGGGTACACCCTGGACAGCGTGCCAATCCATCGCAGAGCACACACACACACACACTCATTCACACACTATGGTCAATTTGGGAACGCCAATTAGCCTAATCTGCATATCTTTGGACTGTGGGAGGAAACCGGAGTACCCGGAGGAAACCCACCAAGCACGGGGAGAACATGCAAACTCCATGCACACAGAGACGGGAATCGAGACTGGCCGGGAATCGAACCCGGACCCTGGAGGTGCAAGGCGACAGTGCTAACCACTACACCACCGTGCAGCCCAAAATTCTATTTTACCACTCCTATTCCAGGAAATGAAAGTGTGCAGTGTGTTAAAATACAATAAATAAATAAATGTCACCAGAGTTAATTAAAAAATCTTATTATAAATATTTTATCTGTTATTGCATCATAAAATATAACAGCCAATCAGGTTGTAATTGCAGGGCTGTGTTCCCAATCATTAGCAACAAGTGTGTGTGCTTTATTAATTGTGTTATTGACGAAGACTGAAAAGTACATTTCCCCATCTTTCTTTGTAAAATACTTAAATTTTCATATTCACTAAACACAAATCTCTAAACGTACAGTGTTGTGTTTTTTAACAAAACTCTATATCAACCATTACTCTAAATTTCACAATATGATATTTCTGCTACATCGCCCACCGCTAATCACACCGTATTATCGCCCACCGCTAATCACACAGTAGTGTGTACTACTGTGTATTATGTTACTAGCTGACGTTATAAAGCTATACCCAGAATTTGTTTTACATTGCTTTTTTTTTTTTTTTTTTAAGTGTAACATTTGACATTTACAGTCGTGTCTCTAAAGATCACAGATTTAAACTGTGCTTGAAGAGAGGCGTGTTTTACCGCGAGGTACGCTGAGAGCGTGATGTAGATTTTCTCTCCGTACGGCGTGACCCGGTTCAGGAGCAGGGAGTTGTGCATGGAGCTGTCCCACGCCACCTCGAACCGATAAAACGTCCTGCAGGCCATCGCACCGGGAAACAAGAACCATTCGAAATTAGCACGTGAGAAGATTGTGGTCTTGTAGCGTGAACACGTTCTGATTAAAAATTTTATATCATGATCAGTACTGCATTACCATGGGTCTAAAGTCAGCTAAAACGCTGAAGAAACTTTCGTAATAAAATTAAATTGATTTGACATGCAGTGTTTTCATTGCACACGGAATGTGGATATGATGAAAGTCGCCCCCTAGTGGCTGTTAAATAGGATTTGATATTTTGCTGGATTTGGTGCAGATGTTAGCCACTGTCCTGTCTCTACACTGATACTACGATAAATCATGAATGGGACTATCAAAAGTATTACGTCTGTTCGTTTGTCAGAAGCAGTGAAAAGATGCTAACAGTTAGAATAAATATTTAATTAATCAAAAAAATATGAGATCCTTAGCAAAGGAAGTATGATGAATATCAAATCTGGTTAAACTACGACATCTAGACGACTGTCTAACCTGCCAGGGGCAATGATTTCATCTCAGGAACACAAACACTACAAAAACATGCAGTCTACTCGCTCTTAATGGTTATCACACATGCAGAACTGTAAATGCAGGAGTAATTATCAGCGCATGCCCAGGGTTACAACACGCCAGTGCAGAGCAAAGGAGAAAATACCTATGATCAATTCCCAGGGAAACACTGCCAGGATGAAGAGCAAGAGAAAAGTTAGACAGACAGTTAGACAGACAAGGTACACTGAAGTTCAGTTCCATGGATCTGTAGGTTACTGTTTATTTCCTTACTCAGATCAGTAATTGAGGGATAAAATTAACAGGGGAAGAGAGCGTGAAACACGGGGTTAGTCTTGAACGTGTGAGAGGTAACATGTTATCACGTCATAAAAGCTAACATTCAATCGGACTTCATTATGCAAATGTCAAACTATCGTTCAAAGTACAAGCCTCCATTTATAGTACCTATGCTTTAAACTACAAGTTGAAGATCTTGTTTCTCTTCAGGTTAAAGTACAATGTCATCAATATATACAGTAAAAACTGTCACAAGAACGATGGAGACGAACAAAACAGATGCCAGTGATGCAGACGCAGCTGAGAGTGAAATGCCAACAAATTCTTATCATCAAACCCCTGTCCACTGTAACAGCCACTATTATGTTGTAGACCACATTATGTATGTACAGTACTGTATGTATTTATATAATAGCAGTTATACAGTAAAAACTTTCTCTGCGCCGCGCGTCAAGCCGGCCAAAATTCAAACGCAATCGCTAATTCATTTGCAATTGCATTTCCAACACGTTACACAGAAACCTGTCAATCAGCGTCAGGGGCGGGTCTATACTGTGGGGCGGGATTGTATGGGGAGTGACGTCACTCGCAGTCGCCGACCAAGAGGCGGATATTTGAGCACTGGAGGTGAAACGAGATTATCTCATTTGTTTATCAAGAAATAAAGACACAAAAATGACAAATCGCATATTTTCTTGCTCTGGAGTGGACAGAGAAGTTTTTACAAATAAAAATATTTTTAGATCTTCTCCTGTTACAGCCTGCTGGATCTAAATCAGAAACGCTGCGTACCGGCGCTTTTTCCCGATGGAATCACCAAGGGACCGTCTAAAAAGTGCATGACCAAAACCCAAGCGTTTATTTACAGAAGAATACAACAAGATTACAGAGAAATACCTCAGAGGTCATCAAATATATTACACTGTTAGGCTACAGTATGGATTATTTGTTTATTTATTTTTGTTTGTTTAATTGATTTATAATTATTTTAATGTACATTTTCAAATAAATGATTACACAGACAATTCTTGTGGCAATAAAACAGAATTTGTTAAATGAGAGTAGGGGTGTTTTTTATTATTAAAATAATAATAATAATAATTGTAAAGATAAAAAAATGACAATTAAATCAACAAAATCCAATAACTTTTTTTCCTATAGAAATTTCAAATGTAAAACCAACTGTACTATAATACACTCTACCCTTGCTCATAACTACAACCATTCCCTTTGCAATATTCAGTTTGATATTAATTCAGTTGTTAATTTTTTAAATAAATTTTTTGCAAAAAGAAAAGAAAAATGAAATCAAACTTAATGAGAAAAATGTTGTAGTTATTAGCAGTGATAGAGTGGATTATAGTACAACTGGTTTTACATGTGTAATCCACATAATGAAAAAGCTATAGATTTTTTTTGTAATGTTATGCACTAAAATGCCTCCCTGCCAGGGATTGCCCCCCCCAACATAACCTCAATCAAATATGATATTACAACATAAATTAATAGGTTTATGATTGATTAGGTGATGATTGATTATAAAATAAGCTATATAAAAAAACACGTAGTATATGTTTATATACTATATGGGGAAAATATATTAATTATATATATATATTTTTTCATATACATGTATATTTTGTATATTTCTTATTTATAATAAAAATCGCTTCGTTTAATTTATCAAATATAATTTAACAATATTTGTTTAGGGTAAATATTTTTGTATTACATGGCAAACCCCTGCAAATTAAATGTGCCACAAAATAAACATTATATGAGAATTTGTATTATGTGTCTTAATTTCCATGTATTAATATGTCACGTGCCTAGGGTTAATTATAATAGAAATAATATATTTGATAATACTCATACTGTATAATATATTTGATAATAATAATATGATTTTTTGATTGTGATGTCCTAATATATTTGACAGAGATTTTGTGGGGGTGCAATCAGTGGCAGGGGGGCATTTTAGCGCATAACACCTTACCGCGGTTCACCTCCAGTGCTCAAATATCCCCCTCTTGGTCGGCGACTGCGAGTGACGTCACTCCCCATACAATCCCGCCCCACAGTATAGACCCGCCCCTGACGCTGATTGACAGGTTTCTGTGTAACGTGTTGGAAATGCAATTGCAAATGGATTAGCGATGGCGTTTGAGTTTTGGCCGGCTTGACGCGCGGCGCAGAGAAAGTGAAAAGCAAACGTGGTGATTGATTTTGATATTTAAATATGACAGGTTCATGACGTGTAAGACCTGGGAAATACAAATGCAAATGGACTTTGTTTTTTCATTTGAAATTTGGCAGTCAGTGTGCGCTCGCAAAGGCGAATCAGCAAATGGTAATGCAAAGTTTGCAATTGCATTTGAATTATGGCACACTTTGTGCGTCCACATATGGGAAACGCAAATGCAATTTGCAATTGCATTTGAATATTGTCCGCGATATCGCTCCATAAATCCGTACTATTAAAATGTTATCGTATTTGTTTATTATAGGTTTAGTTCTTTTTTTAAGTCGGTCTTAAATCAAAATTGAGGTGTGTATAAGTACATTACCATACTGTAGGCCTTAGTCATTACACATATTCCTGTTCTACACACCGAGCATGAGGTTTGTTACCTAAAACGCAAGTATAATGTAAGTAATTGGAGCCAAATTCTACAAGTTGATTTATCTCAGTGAGACGGCAAAAGCTTCATATGAGTTGTTATTGTTGCACGGAATGAGGGTTGTGGAATTTGGCCCTGATTATTTACTGTATACTGTACATTATACCAAAGGTGTGTGTGTGTGTGTGTGTGCAGACCTGTCATCATAAGAAGGTTTAATGTAGCAGGAAGAGAGGATGTTGAGGGACAGGATGTTGGGGTCAATGATGGTCTCGTCAGCTTCAGGAGTGTTACGGATTCGACCTGCAGAGGAGAAATGAAGCGTGAATGCACTTCAGGGAAAAAAATACTGCTGAGTTTAATAGAAGAAGTAAAGATTAAGAGATTAAGTGATGACATAAACGTAATTTTATACTTCAGTAACTCAGCATTTCAGAGTCTCCCCTAGTGTCAGATTCACATCCATAAACATAGACGCAAATGAATCTAAAAATATTTCAAACAGAGTTAAAGGTGAAAAATGATAATGAGCAAATGAGAAAAAAGGAGAAGAAAAGAAGAACAGTGGAAGAAGGAGACGAAGAGGAAAAAAAGGAAAAGAAGACGAAAAAGACATCAAAAAGAAAATGTAAAAAAAGAACGGAAGAAAGAAATTAAATAAGCAGAAGAAGAAGGAGGAAGATGAAAAGAATAAAAAGAATAAAGTGAGAGATGCTGATTAGAGAGGAGGGGCGGGGCTCACCGATAACCAGCTCCTTCACCTCCTTCCATTCGATGTCCTGTCCTGTCTCGTGAGCGATAGTCACTCTGATCCTCCTCTGGATGCCCTGTGGGGGAAAAGAAATAGAGTTTGTATTAATTTAAAGTGGAAATGATTAAAAAAAATATATATCATATCCGTGTTTTTTTTAGAGAATATGAAACAGAATAATGTGTTCTCATTTTTTCTTTTGCTTTTAGACCTTATTCTGTAAGTGCTTGCTTTTCTCTTACTTGATTAATAAACTACAATTATAAAATTATTAATAAAGTTGCTCGATTGTTGATTAAATGTAACTGAATATTAATGAGTTTATAATAATCATTATATAAAAATTATTTTAAAATGAGTTTTAAAAAACTGCTACTATAATTATTTTGTACAGAATATCTGACATAAGAGTGTGGGTGTGTGTGTGTGTAAGTGGACCTGGTGCAGCAGGAAGGTTCCGTGGCAGGGCATGCCCACTCTGTGATCCACCACGGCCGGGATGTAACTGAGAGAGAGAGAGAGAGAGAGAGTGAGTCACTGCACAGTGAGACAGAAAGATGGAGAGACAGAATGTGATCCAGCTGTGTGTGAGTGTGACACTAACTCGCCGTTGGCCTCCAGCTCACAGATCTCAAAGAACACCATCAGGTCGTATTTACAGTGACACGGACCGGCAGAGGAGCGAGCCATCGCACTCAGCTTAGTCGCTGGGACTGAGAGAAAGAAACACACTGCTTTAATAATCACAGTGACCGGGGGGGGCAAAGGGGAAGAAGAAGAAAAACATGATGAATAAGTAAAAGAAGAAAAGATGTAGGAACTTTAAAAAGAGGAGGAAATAGGAAGAACAAAAACGAAGAGCAAGAACTGGAATAGAAGAAGAACAAGATGTAAAAGAAGAAGTAAAGAAGAAGAAAGAATAAAAGTAAACATGAAAGAGAAAACAGAAGAAAATGTGTGAAAGTGTGTGTGTGTGTGTGTGTGTGAGGCTTGCCTGGTTTGGATAAAGGCATGACACGAGGGAACTGACGTCTTGATGGACGAAGAGGACTGAAAACACACACACACACAAACATTATTGTTCTCAGTGATGCCTGGGACAGTGTGATCAGTGGTCTGTGTGAGGGGAGACAGGAAGCCCCGCCCACACTGACACAGAACATGCGATCTCCATATTACACACATACACACACACACACACACATGATCTAAAAGTGTGCCGATGCTGAGGAGAGAGTGCTGTGCCGATGGCGAGTTCTCACCTGATGAGGTCTTTACAGAGCGGAGGGAACGGCTGTTTCTGATAATGTCCGAACACCTCGAACACGATGGGCTGCGACCTAATGTACTCCACAAACGACTTGGTCACGTCCACCGTGATCTGCAGCAAGAACACACGACATGCGTTTATACGCTTACTGGATCAGACAAAGATCTAAAACGTTACAGTGATAATAAATCATCACACTGACGTTCTGGACGTGGTAGAACCCCAGCGGTGGCCCTCGGCCCGTGTTCTTCAGCGGTTCTGTGGAGAACGCTTCGTCATGCCGGTGGATGAAGCTGCAAATGGAGAGAGAGAGTTAGAACATGCACATTAATTTAATGCATTGTTCTTACTCTACGTGACTTTTTTCTGTTAACAAGTTTGGATGAAAATGTTTTTATTTGTTTATCATTTCTCTACTGTTGGTATTTTTAATGGAAAGACCTGCTTGGTATCTTTGCCTCCGTCAATCTCTTGCATCCGGTTGTGCTGATGTCTAGCTTGATTTTATAAGTTCCAGGTTTCAAGTGTGTCTCTGTCTAACTGCATTTGTCGTGTTCTTTGCTCGCCTTATGTTCATACACCTGCCAACCAGAACAATAGCACTGATTATCAGTTATACCCCTGTAAACTGGTGACAGGATCACGGGTACCCAAGCCTCATTAATGCCCTCGAGGACCAAAGTCCAGTCTGTCTCGTCCGATCCCACAGAAAGACAATCCAGCACAAATCTCCAAAAAATGCTGGCCACAATAGAAAGTCACCAGAACACAGATACCCCTTTCCCACCAAAGTGAACCAGGTGCTAGTCCACGTCTGGTGCTAAGGCTGGGTTCAGAGCCAGTTTTATAGCGAACCTCCTAGAACTGGCTTTGTTTTTCCAGGGGCTAGACTAGTCATTACGTCATTGTGTATGTCTATGTACTGTATGTCTCTACTTTCCCTAGTGGCCATGCTAGCAGCTTTGTAAGCAGTTCTCCTGGCTTTATCATTACTAAAAACCATCTGAGCTCCCCATTGCATATTGAGTCCATTTTTAAAAAACTTTTAGTTGGTTGTGATATTTCCTCCCCCCAGCCCCTGGCGTAAACCGTTCATTGTTCTGGCCCAGAAAAGTCTTGGTGTCATCATGGGACCAGTTTTTCTGTCAGAGGGCCGGTGCTTTTACTGACTGAAAACAAAGAACTGATTCACAATTGGGCACCAGCTAGCTCCAGAATCACCTTGGTGTAGAAGGAGTACCAGTGCCCCACACCCCACAAGTGGCCCAGCAGGCAAAGAGCTCAAGGCTCCTGACACGGCCTCCAAACTCCTAGTGGGACTCACAAGACAAACAAGTCCGATCCACGGAGGCTCCACCCCACAACCCTGAGCACCCAAAGGATCTGAGGCAATGTCCTGGTGCCAGATGCGACAGCAACCCTCAGAGACCCCGAGGAGCCACACTCGATGTGCCAGAGCCACAAGGGGGGAACTTACACAATACTGGGCCTAACTTACACACTACTGGGTTTTATGCTGCAATGTTATGGCTGATCGCTGTAATCCACAAATCACAGTTAATGTTTTGGGCGTTCTGATGTTTATTTGTCAAACTGTTCATTAATGATTATTATAATTTGAGTCTTCGTTTTTAATTAAAATTAAATTATATAGCATTATGCACTCATTATTTTCCACAGAGTCTTTTTGTCACATAGCGTTACCTTCAATTATGTTTTTGAGGACTTAAACACGTCCTATACTATAACAAAAATCAGTTGATGTGATGATGGGATTCTGTAACTATCCTGTATCTGTTTTCGTCCTTGTATTCCATGGTCATGATGACATACTGTAATTTCTATCAGTTTCAGTCACGTTGACATTTACTATAAACTGTCTTTTCCTTTAAGCTAATACGTAAAAAAAAAAGTTACAGCTTTACCTCTGACTATTTCAAAGCACTGACACTGGAGACTCCTTCCATATATGTTACAGAAATAAGCTTTGCGATTTCAGCAAATACAAATGTTTTTACTACAGTATATATCATGGACTCACTTGAACTGGCAGAAGATGTCCGCGTACTCGGCGGAGATGCTGGACGCCTGCAGGACGGTGACTCTGAAGGTGAAGCTGCTTCCAATCTTCAGGTGTGAAAGTGTCTGTTCCTGTGCGGCGTCCCCTCCACCCTCCACACCTTCCTTCTGAGGACTGTCTGGAACATCTGGAGTGACTGAGGCGTAGAAACACCACAATCAGCAGGCAGGTAGTGATCAGAGTGAGGGTTACTCATACTGAAATACTGAAAAGCTCCACACCTGTATTTAGAACTCAGGTGTAACTACAGACCAAAGAGCAATTCGGAGCTACTTGAGAGTTATATGTACAGTACGTGCAATCTAAGATGCTCAGAGTGTTAAACTGGTAGTCGTAGTCTTTCCTTATTTATTCACTACATTAACTTTGTCGGTCAACGCTGTTAATGTTTCCTTTAATTCCTTTACCCTAACATCACATCATGTCTCACGTACTTGTACAGGTGTTGTTGTTGACCTCGTCAGCTGAGAGGCTGGTTTCAGCGTTTTGTCCTTCACCCTCTACGATACGCAGTTCCTCCTGAGACGTGTTCGAGTGCGACATTCCCCCTGAACACGACTCTGTCTGAAACTGAACATACGCATATCAGTGCAGTGTCACTACCGTAAAGTAGTTGTGGCTATAACATTGAAAGCACGATATTGAGAAACCAAAGCGCAGCAGACCTTCTCGAACTGCTGATCCTCAAACGAGATCTTAGCCGTTCCTGACTGTCTGACGCCTGAGCCGTAATCTGGAGCTTCTTCATCAGCTGTTAGATGAAAAAATGAGGTACTGACTTCTAGGATCTGTTGCTGTAATAAGCAGGGGTTCTGTTTATTGGAACGAATATTTAAGGGTGAAATCGCGATAGGGGGAGGTCTTGTCTGGTCTGGTGTATTTAAGCTGATTTGTAAATTTTAGGAAATGGACGGTCTTGTTTGATGTTTTTGGTAAATTCAGGGCGAACCAGAATCTATTTAAGGGTGCTTTCACACCTACAGCATTTGGTGCGCACCAAACGTGTTTGGTCCCTTGGTTCAGTTCGTTTGTGTTGATGTGAATGCAATCTCGGTACTTTGGTGCGCATCAAATCAATCGATCCGAGACCTGCCTGAAGGGGTGGTCTCGGGCCGCTTTATCCGCTCTACTTTGGTACAGTTCATCTGGTGTGAAAGCAATCAAACCAAATCTGATGAAATGGTATAGTTTAATGCACTTTGGGTATAAGATATGGGGTTGCGGGTAAAATTATTTTCCCCTCCTGATGACTCGATTAAATTTTTCAAGCTCGACTCGCGATGAAATCAAACCGCGGAGAAACGTGGAGTGCCGAGGAAATTAAGTGCCTCTCTGTATTCACATTAAAGATGAAAAAATGTGTGGCTGGGCTGTTTTGATAGGCCAACGGATTACCTGATGGATCTGCAGGAAGATCGCCGGCTAATAACAAAATGATCATTCAGGAGGAGTCACGTCTCTTCTCCCTGAAGTAGCGCGCGATGCACCGTCGGCGAGGTGAATAAACCAGGAAGCTGGTTTGGAATCGCAGCCGCGAATCGTGTTCGAGATTAATTATCTGAAAATAATGATTTGCACGTACAATGCAGTGTGCGAGGATCAGCACCATGAGCGCAAAGCAAAGCTGTTCCTCCATGATTATTGAAAGTGGCGCGATTTTCTGAAAATAGTCTGTTTCCGGTGCCGATGGGCTTCGCAGTCTATTTTGGTTCGTTTAGAACTCTGCATATGTGAAAGCAAACCGTACCCACATTGTTTACTACATTGTAACATTTTTCTGACTGGTGCGGACTAAAGCAATCGAACTATAGGTGTGAAAGCACCCTAAGGTGATCAGTAGAAAACAGGGAATCGACACACTTACTAAGGTGAGTCATAATGTTGGGGCAGGAGCAGGCCTATTTCAAAATTCAACGTTTAATTTTGTGCTGGTCCTCGCGGAAGCTTGCAGACTTTGCAGAACTTCACGGAACATTAAAGGAACGTCGTGGGCAATCGCGGCAGCTCACGGAGATGAGTCAGGCCACACAGGTGAGAGAGGGGTATTAGGCACCGTGATTTGCCTCGAGTGACCGGCGCCCGATGGTCCGCGAAGATCTACAAGGTCCGCGAGCTTCCACATGTTAAACATGTTTATTTTTTTGCGTGGTAAAATGGAAACGTAATAACAGCACCAAAACTCGCGCCGAATCATAATGAACCGCACTTACGGCCCCGCATGTGAGATAGGGGTATTAAACCTCCACTCTGTCATCTCATCATATTCATTCCATAAGTGCGCTATACAACCCCAACAACGGACACTTCACATTGTTTCTGAAGCTGGTGAAGAGTGTGTATCAGCTGTTTGTCCATCAACACGGCCACATGTTACATGAAAATATTAGCGATATTAATTAATTAATTAATTAATTTATTTATTTATTTATATTAATTTATATATTTGTCTATTATGGCATGTTCTTGTTAAGTTAACCCATGTCGAAATAAACGCTATTAAAAGAATTTAGTGCAATGTTTAATTTTCATAGAAAGTGCCGTCTTTCTTAACACTGTCATGCAAAAGGAGTGAAAAATGGATTCCAGAGCCACCGATGTCCGCTAATTCAGGACCTTCACTGTAGACAGCGCCGCGTAACGTCGGACGTATAGAGGCAGCGACTTAAGAAGACTCCTAAGAGACAGTTCGAGAAATACACTTAGAAAAGTTATCACTTAACATAAGATATATCTCTACTTAGCGCGCGAATAGTGAGCGTTATCGAGAAACCGGGCCCAGATTTATAATGAGATAAAAATGTAAGTCGCTCTGGATAAGAGCGTCTGCCAAATGACTAAATGTAAATGTATGTCTACGTAAGTTGATTTGGAAACTGGGGTATGGCCATTAAAGTGAGTTGTAAATTTTTGGTGGGGGGCTAAGGTCTAAGTAAGTTGATTTGTATATTGGGGGAGTGGCCAAACTTATTAAAGTAAGTTGTATCATTTTTAGGAGGGACCTCGGTCTAATTAAGTTCATTTATAAGCTGGGAGAGTGGTCACACACATTAAGGTGAGTTGTAAATTTGGGTGAGGAGCCTAGGGCTTATTAAGTTCATTTGTATTGTGGGGGATTGGCCAAACCTAATAAGGGAACTCCTTGTTTAATATTTGAATAGATTTGTGTTAGACGTAATAATTGTTTTAATTGATGTTGGTTTCTGTTGTGCTCACAAACAATAAAGCAAAAATTTTTAAATTTAACATTTTTAGCAGCTTATTTTTTGTCTGTATGTTTTGTCTGTACCTTTATAGTATTCCCTTAACAACTATATAAAATCATTATAATGACCAAATATGGCAGGTCTATTTCTGAAACCTACGTAAATGTAGAAACGATGTGATGGTACCTGAGACAGCCTGCACTGCGACCCGGAGGAAACCCTTCACCTCGCCTTTCTCACTCACGATCGCCACGCGGTGCACCAGAGGCACGGGGTACAGCAGGTTACTCAGGTACACAAACGCTCTGTGGTGGACGAGAGGAAGAGAGCGAGAGAAGATCAGTTAAAACAGGAAAATAAATGAAAGGGGGACGAGAAGATAAATGGTCATTTTTATTTCAGAATGTTGATGCAGCCACACCGCCACCTGCGCACAACAACAACACGACACTGACACACACACACACACACACACACACAAAAGCAACCAAACAGGAAGCTGCTCTGGCAAAAAATAAATAAATAAATAAATGTTTAAAAATGTGTCTTAAAACCCAGTGACCCCCTCCACCGCTCTCATGGAAAAACAGCAGAGGAGAGTCAATATCAGGGCTAATGTTGCGGATTCCTTTATAACTCTTCATAACACATGCGTAAACACTGAATAACACATTTATAATCCAAGTGTCAAACCTATACAAGCGGCTTTGAACCTCCCTTGGAATGCTTTATGACATTTTTAAACATCAATTCACTGCTTTGAAAAGTAACTGAGCTACAACGACGTGGCCCAGACACCAAACCAACACATCCTTAACTTAGTTTCATCAAATTCTATTGGTTACCAGCTGGATTAACCAATCAGAAGCGTGTATTTCTCTTTGAAAGCTGCTATCCAGTTAGCTACACTTCGAGTTTTACACTTTACTGTATGTGTATGTTATATGTGTATGTGACGTATTAGATAGTTAGCATTTAGCATGAACTAGCGGCTGCAGGCAAACTCATACTGTAGCTACGCTCCATGTAACAACATTATTAGTTTGCATACAGCTACTAGTACAATGCTAACCAATAATTATGCTAACATTGCAGTCTAGTATTGCTAGCTACAGTAGTTAGCACTCAGTACTCAGTACACAGATGTAAATGAATAATTATGCTGCTTATAGCAACTCTACTGTCTAATATTGCTAGCTTGTTAGTAATGCACCTGTCAACTACACCTGATAGCTATTTAACAGTGTGTAAAAACACACCAGATTGAAGCGTATCTACGAGAGGCATTCGAGTTAAACCGGGACTTGTGCTGAAATTTTGGAGGCCACTGCTGTTGTTTCCGTTAATATTCAGAGAGTGATCCTTGAACATTGACGTTGGCAACATACCTGTCAGTGTCAACGGTACACACACTCATTTACCAACACCACTTGAACATTACAGGAACTCGGCTGGGAGTTATTATCATGTCTCCTGTACAGTCCTGACCTCGCTCCAAGACATTTCCACATGTTTGGGCCATTAAAAGAGTTCCTGGGAGGCCGGTGTTTCATATGTAAAGCGGGCATTACAATCATGAGTAAACTTTCTACCTTGAAAGTTGTCCAAGCACTAGTGAAACACTGCGATAAGTGCATTTGTATAGCAGGAGATTATATAGAGAAATAAACAGAGTTTTTACTCCAATAACTTTGTTCTATTATTCTGTACAATCAAAAGTCCCGGTTTGACTTGAATGTACTGTAGTTAGCAGTGGTAAAGCTAACAAAAAGTATTCAAATAAAAGTCCTGTAGAGTTAAACTTATTATTAAGTAAAAAATTACTATAATATAAAATATACTGTAAATATGATTATATGAAAAATGTCTTTAAATTATATAAAATTGTGGCTTCTTAAGAATTTAAACTAATTAAAGAGCTAGTAAAACAGAGTTTTATTTAAAGGATCTATGATAGTATAATATAAATTAGCTTGTTTTACTCTTGGTAATATAGATTTATCTGTCTTTCTCTATCTCGCTAAAGAAATATATATAATGGTAAATTAAAAAAGAATTATGCATATGCATACTGTACATTTTAATCTATAAATGCTATCAATCAATGTTTATGCATGTCTTATGAAGTCATTATGCATATCTCGACTAAAGGTTACATTCACGTTTAATTTATGATTTAGAAATGTTTGTCATCAATTCTCCTTGCTTAATTGACTGTAAATGGGTTTTAATGCAGTCTCGTTTGGCTGAGGGCGTGGCAGGAGGGGTGCCGAAGGGAAGGAGCTTACGACAAGATTGGTGAGGCGCAAAAATTTGAAGCATGCTCAGATATAAAAACCAAAAATAAAGTGATCCAAAAATAAATCTCAAATTTGGCTCTGGTGGATCAGATGCAAACGGGAAAAGAAATCTGAAACCCGAACGAAAGTTTAGAAGAAATCAAAACGACATAAAATGAACACACATCGCGGCTCTGTGGGTGTTTAATGTGTGCAGGTGAATAAGGATGTGGAAAGCCAATCGAATAATAATAAAAAAAAAATATTCAAATGTTGAGATAAAAATTTGGTGCTCTGGCATGCCTGGGCGAGAGCGCTGCAGTCGAAACCAGCTCTTTCATCATGACTGTCATCAGATGACCGAAATTAAACAGATGTGTCCTGATGTCGATGCCAGAGAAAGAAATAATAAATAAAACATACAGTAAAGTGGATTTTCTGTGGATGGAGGTTTGCATGCCTGTTGGTTAGAAAATAATCACTTTAACTAGAGTGCGGTGTGAAATATTTACCCCTATCTGATTTCTTCTGGTTTATTATTTCACATTGGTGAAAGAAACTCTATTTATAATGATGTTTATATTTATCAATCCTGCGGATGTCTCGTCTATTTAATCAATGTAGTTGATGGTTTAAATAAATAAGGGGAAATTACGTTGTCAATAGATGTTCGATTACTTGAAATACAGTTTTTCCTTTGTTTAAAGAAAAAAAACTGTATTCATGTGTTTATTCACTTTGTTTTGGTTTTGTATTAAACCTGGTCATAAAGGGGCTAAATAATTATTAGGTCTTGTTTACTGTATGACGTCATGGTATTTCTTTTGATTTTCTTTTGAAGTATTTATTGTTATCCTTTGATATTTATCATTTTATAAAGAGTTATATCTACAGCGGACATAAAAAGTCTTGTTATAAAATTAAATTAAGTAATTGCAGAACTTTGTCCACCTTTATTGTGACCTATAACCTGACCAATTAAAAAACAAACTGAATTTTTTTAAGCAATCACATGCACACTCACGCAAAATAGGAGTCACTACACACCGGTCATCATTTTAATTGTCTCTAATCAACCCCAAATAGAGTTCGGCTGTTCTAGCAGGCTTCTCCTACTACATTTTCTTAGTCACATCTTACAGTAAAAAGCCGTAGTCCACAGAGAGCTTCCAAAGCATGAGAGGGATCTCATTGTTAAAAGGTATCAGTCAGGAGAAAGCTACAAAAGACTTTCCAAGGCATTAAATATACCATGGAACACAGTGAAGTCAACTCATATGGCACAACAGTGACATCATCAAAAACTGGAGGTCCCTCCAAATTTGATTGACGGGGAGAAAACTAGCGAGAAGAAAATGTGTTATGGTCTGATGAAGCCAAAGTTACTGTAAACTGTTTGGCCATAATTTCAAAAGGTATGTCTTGTGAAAGAACAACACTGCACATCACCAAAAGAGTACCATACCCACAGTGAAACATGGTGGTGGCAGCATCGTGCTTTGGGGTTGTCTTTCTTCCACTAGAAGTTTAAGGGTGTGCATGGTTATGAAACTAATTTATTTCAGCTCCCCCCCAAAAAAAACACATTTAAGGTGGAAAAAATTCCGAAATGATTAATCTTGGTCTTTAAATCACAAAAACCTGTCATTTTAACAGGGATGTGTAGACTTTTTATATCCACTGTATATTCAATTAGCACCAATTAGAACCATAAAAGACCAGTTTTTGGTATCAAAAAAGGTTTTAGACAATTTAAGTTGAACTTTATGTGAAATTTAAAGACACTACAGGGTTGATTTACTGACTAAGGATGAACGAAACCTGGAAATTCATCACACTCTAGACGTGATTAGCTTTGTTTGTCCTGTGAGCTTCGCACCTGACCGTTCATGAAAGTAAACATCCTTTCAGTACACACCTGTAGTCCAACCCAGATGGGGTCAAAAAAATAAAACAGCCCCTGCTATTCATATCTGTATTGGGAACACATTATCTGTTGTTCCTGATAATGTATTAAATTTTGTTTACAACCCATGTGTGTGTGTGTGTGTGTGTGTGTGTGTGTGTGTGTGTGTGTGTGAGTGAAAGAGCTGGTTTCCTCTGGCAGCAAAGCCCCTGAAGCCTCACCAACCTTCCCACTAAATTGAACAGAGGCCAGCGGTCGTAAAAGGGGTCCTGGCCTCGGCACTGACGGCCGTCCTCCACACTGATCTCATCTTCCAGGTCCTCCAACTCCTCCTCCTCCTCCTCCTTCCCATAATGCCGCTCATCTGCGAGCTCGGTTACATCAGAGTCGGGCTCGGAGAGAGTGGGGGAGGGGGAGGGGTCTCTCATGCGCTCTCTCATGCACGTGTTCAGAATGGGAGTACTGGTGCAGCCAGAGACATGGGAACTGGGTTAGTAGACGCTTTCTTTCTCTCTCACAGACACACACACATCTGCATTTAGGCCCTGATTTACTGAGACCTCAAACAGCAAGTAATAATAAGTGGATGCGGTTTTCTAATGAGAAACAATTGTACAGGCAGCGTGTATACGCTGATCAGCCATAACATCCCCGTCTGGGGGTGGGGTTTATTAAGCAGCAAGGTAAACGTCAAGTCAATTCTTGAAGTCTATGTATTGGAAGCAGAGAAATGGGCAAGTGTAAGGATCTGAGTGATTGTAGCAAGGACCAAATTGTGATGTCTAGCTGACAGTGTCTCCATGACAGCAGGTCTTGGGGTGTTCGTGGTCTGTAGTGGTCAGAACATACTATAAGTGCTCCTGTGAACCAAATACAGGGTCATGGGCTTCCAGGGGTAACTAATAGGTGGGGGGAGCTAGTTGGTTAAGGTGTTGGACCATGGTTAGGAAGGTATCAGGTTCAAACCACAACACCACCAAGGTGGCACTGTTGAGTCTTTGAGCAAGGCCCTTAATCCTCAACTGCTCAGCTGTATAATGAGAGCAAAATGTAAGTAGAAATGGGCGTCTGCTCAACGCCATAAACTGCTGAAAACGTTAATGCTGGTAGAAAGGAGTCGGAACACACAGTGTATCACGGTTTGTTGTTTATGGAGCTATGTGGTGCAGAGCACTCAGGGTGCCCATGCATGCATGCCGTGTCCTCCACAATGGAAGAATCAATCACAAAATCTTTTACATCATATGGATGACTGGGGATTGGGGTGGTAGCTGTTCGTAGCTTTTCATCCCAGGTGATTCACCCACCAGGCAAGACCTTGTGATTTCCCTAGACAACAATCAGATCACTCCTTCAGCCATTGCATGCAATCTTGGGGTAACTCTGTACGATCAACTGTCATTTTCTCCACACATTGCTAACCTTCCTCGCTCCTGTCGATTTCATCTTTATGACAGAAGAATTCGCCCATGTTCAGTCCCTTGTTATATCAAGACTGGACTACTGCAACTCAATCCTGCCAGATCTGCCTCTCAAGTCTCGTTTTCAACCTTCCCAAGTTCTCCCACACCACCCCACTTCTCCGCTCTCTTCACTGGCTTCCTGTAGCTGCCCGCATCAAATTCAAAACCCTGATGCTTGCCTACAAATTCAAAAACGGCCCAACATCCATGTATCCCTCAGCTCTATTCACACCTAGCATTGTGCCACTTTCCCTCAGATCCTCCAGCACTGCTCAGCTGGTCCCACCATCTCTTAGGGATCAAGGATGATGCGCATCTAGATGTTTTCTCTTCTGGCACCTAGATAGTGGAATGAACTTCCTCTAGCCTAAATGTAAATGTACCTGGGGCAGAGATGGCACCGGGATGGACTATGGGAAAAAGGCCAGCCAGCGTAGGCAGTGTGATGTCCTGGGTGATGTTGTGATGGAAAACCTTGGGAAACCTGTTACGCAGTGTTTATCCCTTCGTGGATTCGGTGTTCCCAATGGTACTGTAGTGGCAGGATAAACCCTGACACATTGTTCAGGAACATTTTGAGGAACATGACGAAGAGATGTAGACCTCCAAATTCTCTTCAAATCGAGCGTCTGTGGGATGTGCTGGAAAAACACATCTGATCCATGAATCTGCTACTTTCGTAGCCCTTTCGTAGATCAGAGCACATGGGGGAGCTACACTGTATATTAATGTTACAGCTGACCGGTGTACACACTTCATAAACTATGTTTAAATAATCTCTAAGAGTAAATCAGTAACTGAGTTTTTCAGGCCTTTCTTAAAAGTAGTACGCATTTTCGGTACATCAGGGCCTAAATCACATTAATAGCTCATTTATACACACTTACTGTATTTGTATACACACAGTCTCACTGACAAACTCACACTCACACAATGTCATACTCGATGAACAGCAGGCTGATTTGTGTTCCAGTGATCGTTTAGTACCATTAGTGCCAAATAGATCAGCTTGAACATTTTCCTCTCCTTTGAACTTTTTTGATGAAGAGCGAACGACTCTTGCTGCTGCTCTATTACAGCTGCTCTAGCAGGAAACCTAATTTTAAATGAACAGAAACGATGATGTGTCATTTGCTAATAAATAAATATTGTAAACGTTGTGGTGTACAAATTTCCTTTTGTAGGAAAAAAATTTACTTAACAGGTTGGTAAAAGCAATGTTTATGGCACTAATGGTAACTTATATAGATTTGTTTAAGGGTGGTTATAAAAGTTTAACTTGTCTGTAAACACAAAGTGACTCAGTCTGGTGGTGTTGTGTAGATCAGGGTGAAAGCAGAAGCTCAGCTGCTGCATCCTAAAGCAGTGAGAAGCTCAGCACACACTTACACACATACAGTATACACACACACGCGAAAACACATACACACACACAGTGATACTGACCTCCCAACAAGGCGGAACCAGGGGAAGCGATCGTAAAAGGGGTCGCCACCGGTCAGGGCGTGGTCACAGTCGTCCACAGTGCTGCTGGGAATATCAGCTGCTCGATCGTACATCTCCCTCATCAGGTCCAGCCTCTGCCTGTAGGAACATTCATTACAACTTAGTGTCTTATTATACACAGTGCTAGTCTGCTGGCTGTGAGTGAGAGATGAATATCGGATCAAATTTTTTAATTTTGATTTTGTAAAGCTGCTTTGCAACGATGACCATTGTTAAAATGCTATATAAATACAATTTACCTGAATTAAATAGAATTTTAATTAAATTATATGTATTAATCTGATTACTAGACTTAATAGCTATAATGTGTACTAGAAATTTTTATTTAATTTTATTTAATAAACTACACAAATGATCAATTTATGCAATTAAGTAATAAATAAAGCAATGTTTATTTTACATTTTCTAACATTTTAAATGATTTATCTGTATATCTGTTTTTCAACTGTACTTTGCAAAAGTCTTAGGCTCAAAAAAATAAATATGAGATCCTGAAAATCGATCCTGAAAAGTATAATTGTGGCATTTGTAATCAAATTATTAAGATCGTATTTTAATATTATGTGTCCTTACAATACACTTCTACAATTAAAATAGCTCGGAAATTATATTGCAACTACAAAAAATTGCAACCAATTTTGTCCTTGGTTCAGTCACAAAGGAAAGCATTAATATACATAACAGAATTCAAAACCTTAGTTTTTCTAATGTCCAGTAATGAGTGGCTCCATTCTTCTGATCCTGAACCTCCACAGCTACGATAGTGCGAGGGAAAGGTCGCTTCTCACGATCTTGAGCGACGCTGGGAGGCAGGAGGTCAGGAGGGAGCGGAGAGTAAAGTGTGTCGGTCAGTAAAACAAACTGGAACTGAACCTGGAAAGAGAAGAACACAACACACAACAGTCAGCAAATAAATAAATAAAAACAAGTTTATAGCCAAGCTACAGCTATAAGATATGAGTGCCTTAAAACTGATTTAACATTATAAACTCCAGCATGTATGGAAGGAGTCTCCAGTGTCAGCACTTTGTATCAGTCAGAAGTAAAAGCTGTAACTTTACATTTTCTCACATCTTCAGGACAGGAGACATTTACTGCTTTTCTCAGTTTTTTTCTTTTGTCTTAAATTCAAGAGGCAGAAAACAGGTAGAAGTGTTTATAATGACTATAATGTAGCTGAGATCATGAACTAACTTATTTTATTAATATAATATTAGATCTACATGAACTGTAACTCTTTAGATCCACATGAACTGTTTCTTTAATTTTTGTGACGCTGCTTTGAGACAATGACCATTGTTAAAAGCTCTATATAAATAACATTTAATTGAATTGAATTGTAACTATAAAATTATTATTTGTTGTTCTTAATTAATATAAAAGTCAATAGTTGGCATATCTATTACAAGCAAAACACATGAGGATGTGCTGTTATAGGAAAATGCTGAACCTGTGAGTGAGAACAGTAATTACTCGCTAGTTAATATATAAAAAGTTAATATTTAAGCCTCTGAGTGGCGCGGTGGTAAAGCGCTCGCTCTATCATTTGGAGATTGTGAGTTAACCCCGGGTGATGCTGTAACCTCTCACAGCCGGAGGCCTAGAGAGAGCTGATTGGCCGAGCTCTCTCACAGGGAAGGGACGAGAGGTACTTCGGGCTCCCACATTATTGACGGCTCTACAGCCAATCAGGGGCATCTGTGAGCTCACGCAAGCAGAGGGAGCAGATAGCGCTGACCTCTGAGTGTGTTACGCTGCCCCCAATGGTGCGTGAGCAAGCAGTTCGAAAAGATGCGGGTCGGTGACGTCATGTGGATCGGAGGAAACATGTGATGGTCTGCGGCTGCGTCTCCGACTGATTGATAGTAAAAATCGGGGGGAAATCCAAAAAAAGAAGAAAAACTTAAAAAAAAAAATAAAAAAGATAATATATAGTTTGTTTTAATGATCATCTGAAGCTATTAAAATTGTGATCTTCTCTCACCTTCTTCTTGAGCTCGACGCTGATGGCGTTGGCCTCTTTGAGAAAAATGGCGTTGCCCCACAGCTGGTCCCGCAGCGAGGTGAACTGGTAGAAGCGCCATTTCCGGAAAGCCCAGAGTGCCAGCTCAGTTTCTCTCTTAGTCCACGGCACTGTACAACGTGGAAACATGCCGTGCTTTAAAGCTGTGACTGCTGTTAGACTATTAACTAAAATAGCTTCTCTTTTTTCTTGCTCAAATAAAGTTGCAGCAAAAAGTATAAAGTGTATTGTTTTTCAAATAATCTCAGCATGTAGAGGTTGGTTTAATGATCCAAATTTAAACTAACAGTTGTGTATTTTACAGTCATCTACAGTAGATGAATTAGAAAATATGAATTCTTCATATCTACAAAAATAAAGTCTGGTGTTCCACAAGGCTCTGTGTTTGGACCACTGTTATATGTACCTATACATTCAACTCTGAAGGCTTGAATGTGCAAAGGAACACCTGACCATAACAGCCTGACCATGACCCCTATATGTGCTAGTTGAACCTAGTTGTCCTATTCCAAATGCACGGCAATAATATGGAGTCCCTCCTACATTCTGGCATATTGTTGTGCCCATTCAGCCTCAAGAGCATTTGTAAGGTCTGGTGAGGAGGCATAGGTTGCATTCAGGTTTCCAGCTCATCCAAAGGGTTGTCAAAAGGGTTAAGATTAGGGTTCTATGCAGGTCAGTTGAGAGCTCCAAATCAACCTTGGCTAACCATGTCATGATGAAACAAGTTTGGGCCTTTTAAACACCCATCAAACTAAGCTACATTACCAGCACAATCACAAAAAAATGGGTGAACGCAGTAAGAACAACAACGTGGCAGGAACACAGTAGAAACCAATAAGGATGTAATACTGTCTCTTACTGTATGCTGAGGAGATGCCACACGTTTCTTTGACTTAGCCTGGTGAGGACGTGGTGATAGCAAGATGCAGGAAGAACTTAATAAGGATGTAGCAATGATGGCATTGACCAGTTATCAGCATAACTAGCATCTTTTAGAGACTTAATTGACTTAATATACACATGGGGTAGGCAGGAAAGATTACTGTGTTCTTACTGAGGTGTCGTTGGGACATCACAGCGTTGTTGGAGTTCTCACAGCGCCCTCTTCAGGCTTGTGCTATGACCATGGTAGGGCCATGCCACATCATAGAAAACCATATTAAGTTTAGATTGAGTTCTTCTGGTGCTTACCACGTTTATGGCGCGCATGCAGAAGGTTTGTGCCACATTCAGAGAATTTTGTATAAATACTAATCGGATATAATGAGTTCAATCTCAGTGGTGAGCTCGTGATAGGAAATTAGTGACAACATGACAGATATATTGAGAGCCTGACAGTGACATTGCTAGGGAGTAGCTGTGTCTTCTGAGCATTAATGTCCATCATCTTTCCTTACCTTCTTCCTCCAGTTCCTCTTCTTCTTCTGTGGTTTCTGGGTAATATCGTGAGTCAACCTGCCTCTGAAGAGCCTCCAGCTTACTCTCATAATCCTGAAAGTCAAAATACAGGCTAATAACCATGTGTTACCCATGCGTGTGTTAACCTAGCATGTTTCTTCAGCTCTTTATCTTTTTACAGACATGCTAGCACTGCTCACCAGTCTCTGCTGCTCCAGAAGGTTGCTCGCTTCCTCTCGCTCTCTGCGGTACTGATCCTCTAGCTCCTGCAGTCTGAAGATACCACAAACATCAAGGTACATTCAGGATAACCACTAAATCCTAATTTCATGCCTGAACGTTCAGGTACATGCACACATCTATCTTGGTTTGTTTTATTGGGCTTTTAATTATAATATTAGTGGTGGCATACCGCTGCTCCATCTCCTGTTTCATGTCTATGCCCTGTTTCTCCAGAAGCTCACGCTGAGCAAAGGCCCAGTCCACGGGCTCCATGGGGGTCTCGGCACATGGCGTCCTCTCCCGTTCCTGCCTTGCCTGCTCTGGGTCATTAAATCGGAACACATGGCTCTTTCCCATAATGATACGGTTACCTGTGAAGAACAGCATATAAAGCTGAAGGTTAGCAATTTAAGGTGGCATAATTTTAAATGTATTTTTCCGTTCGAAAACAAATCAAAATCCTGATCCCATTTCTATGGATTTTCCTTGTATTTCATCTGTGATAAGGATGCTTCCAGAAAAAAAAATGTTGTGTCCAATATTAGAAACAGGGTCAGGGACTGAAAAGCTCCTGAAAGATAGGGGCCCTAATGTGGAAACACCCTAAATCTCTTTTGGAAACTTGGAACTGGAAACATTCAGTTCCTCATATTTGGTTTACGAAAGCTTCTTGTTATGTACGCATTGTTCTAGTTCCAAGTTCTAGTTCCTCCAATATGGCTCCATAAGCTTCTGGTTCCTCAAATATGGCTCTTAAAACCACAATTGAGAAAATACCCCAATTTTGAGCAACTACTTACTGTAGAAGCTTGGAACTGGAACCATGTGTAAATACTGTAATCAGATGATTTCTTGAAGCAAATTTGAGGAAATTAATGCTTCTGAAGCTTTTTATGCTCCAGAAGTATTTATAGTTTTTATGGAGAGGTATATATAATTTGTACATTTCTAGTGGCTTAATTAGTATGGAAATTGCAAAGATTTCACTAAGTGTAAAACTGCTTTTAGTTTCACCGGATTTGGTTCTTATAAAGCTATAATCAGGTTAACACCAGATTTACATGACAAATCAAACCAGCAAAGAACACCAAAGAGAACATGCTTCTTTGTAAGCCTCCTTCATGGATTACCATGTCATAATTCCTGCAATGCTACAAGAAAGAAAGGAACTTAGTAGGATTCACCTGATCTGAGAACCGTGGGCTCAGTCACTCTCTTGCCGTTGACGTACGTCTCAGCATCCTCACATGGCTCCAGTACCACCATGCCGTCTCCTGAAGGTCCAGTGTTGCTTGTAAAGATGCAGTGCTCATCTTTAATGAAGTGTCCACTCAGGACAATGTCCTGCCTACAGCTAGCGTCCTCACGGCCCACCCTGAAAAAAAAATTACAAGTTAATGTTGAATATACTGTAAGTAGATACTTTAATTCTATCGCACATATCAAAGAACAACACATACTTGGTGATTCCATCTTTGATGTAGTACAGTAAACACTCGGACATCAACGGGTCTTCATTCAGGTTGACCAGGTGAGGTGTCTGAAATTTAGTAGGATGGTCAATACAAACTCTCAGTTATTCATCAGGAATGCTGAGATTTCAGAATGTAGAGTTTCCTCTGACCTTTTTGGGTGAAAACACTCCAAGAGTTCCTCCATCTTCCCTCATGGCCACACCCATTTCAGCCAGAAGAGCCTCTCTATGGAGAAAAGTTCACACTTTTACAAAAATTCGACCAAATAACTTGATCATATTAGTTACAATCTTACTCTACAGTATATTAGTTTCTTGTTAGATTTGAGCCTGATTTAACTTCTGCTGTATCCAGCTGTCATGGTAACCAGGAGAGATAAATCAATAGCTAGCTAGGCAGCATGGATATATGCAGGGTATATATAAAGAAGATGATGTAATTGTTTCCTTATCGATGGATATCCCAATGTTAAGAGTCTTAATGGTTTAACAGGTGACCTTCAACCCAAGATGGTCCTACTGCACTTTGATGGTCTTTGTTGTTGACATTGTGGTTCAGCAGTGGACTAATGGACTACTAACTGCTGCTACAGATGTATTTAAATGATCACAATTTGGATACTGTATATCCTGGATCTGTAACTAATTAGAGTCATGAAGACCATTACAACTGTTAGAATTCAATGTTAAAATGTTCAGTGGAACCCTTTAGGCCAATTTCCCTTTAACCCTGACACAAAAGCTGCCAGGGCTTTGTGGTAGTGTAGATGGTATTTACATTTACAGCATTTGGCAGACACACTTATCCAGTGCAACTTACATTTTTATCTCATTATATATATCTGAGCAGTTTAGAGTTAACAGGCTTCCTCAAGGGCTCAACAGCGGTGGTGCTGGGGTTTGAACCTGGGACCTTCTGAACTGTTGTCTCAACCCTCCCCATAAACTAAACTATTTTAGTGCAGTGGTTTAGTTTTGGAAAGCTTTATTTATAGCAGAAAGACAGCAACAAAATACTGTAAATAGTATGTAATGATAATGTGTTAATTAGTTAAATAAGGTGTGGTGGGAGCTGAGAAAGCACTAAAATGTGCAAGGCAGTGGTCCTCCAGAACCTGAGTTGAGAACCTCCAGGACCTGAGTATTCCAGGAGATCGTGCAGGACTAAAATGATTTGTTTATTATCTGGACCATCATTCGAGTGAGTCTGACCTTTCCATCCTGATGGCCTCAGTGCGCCGCAGTTTCTCCTCCCACGTCTCATTGAGTTCCGCAATTATCTTCTCGGTTTCCTAAAGAAGCACAATAAATAATGAAAATTTTGTCTTAATGTTATAATGCTTTCATGCTTTGGTTATAACCAATCATCCATTCACCACTGAACCAGCTAGTCAACATCCATTTAGTTGAATATCCATCCATGGATTTTTCTATAAAGTAATTTATTTATCTAACCTTCCACCCATCCATTCATAGCTATTCATTCATCCACCAGTCCATCCATTCCTCAA
Source organism: Channallabes apus (assembly GCA_030522415.1). NCBI lineage: Eukaryota > Metazoa > Chordata > Actinopteri > Siluriformes > Clariidae > Channallabes > Channallabes apus. The sequence continues at coordinate 22,424,697 of CM060111.1, read as the reverse complement.
TCTATGCTTTGTATGTTCTTTTATCAATCCATTAGCCACACATCCATCTACAAATCCATTCATTCATCAATACATAAATATATACTGTATCGATCATGTATTGCCATTCATAACTGTACCTCTGTTTGTTTAGCCATAAATTCAGCTATATAGTATGCTGTCTATTTATCCCTCCGTCCCCAACCCTTCCTTTACCTTCAGCCTCTCGATAGCTTCCTCACTGCCGGGGGTAAATATGATCCGGTCGTGTAAGTTGGTGATGGATCCGGCTCGACTGGAAAGAGCCGAAAGAGAGGGAGAGGGACTCATCCCTGTCATCGCATTGGTCACTGTGAAGAGATCACGGCTGTGATTGACAGTCCGGAGACTTTTCATATTAGAGTTGTAGTTGGACAAGTCTGTCCAGAAAAGTTTTGGAAAAGAGAAAGACAACAACAGGATCACGAGACAGGAGAGGTGGAGGTCAGAAGTGGAGGTCAGAGAAATGGATAAATATGGACGCAGGGAAGAAGAGAGAAAAGGAAGAGGAAAAAAAATCATGAAATGAAGCTTCAGCATTTGAATACAGAGCTAGTATCAAGCAAAACATTGAACATCGATTTGAGGAGTCTAACCCTTTCAGGACTTTGTCCAGACATTCAGAACAGACCAGTGGGACATTTACAGAGGATTTCAGTCTTTAATGCCTCAAATTCATTTTAGTGTTGTAACCATGCTTGGGCCATGACAAGTGCCATCATGAGGCCAGAGCTGAACTGCTTTAGGGATCCTACGTTCACATTAACAAGTGATATGTGCCCAGGAATTAATTATTAATTAGAAAAAATAAAAGTAATACAAACTACAAATCTACTCTGCCCTTAACTGGAGTCAATCAGCCAAAACATGTTTGATACAGCTTTTAAGTTTCCAAAGCATTTCCAAGATTTTCTTCAGTGATGCCAAAGTGGTCCAGAACTTCACCATGGATCTGAACACTGGCACATTATGAGGTCAGCTATCTGGACAACCTGAATCATCTCCAAGGTGGAACTACAGCAAAAAGCTTAAATGTGTAAATCAAACGATGCCTGCTATTTAAAAATGTTTAAAAGTTGATATTGTAATTTACTTCTCAGCGGCGTTAGTGTCATAGATTCAATACAAAACCTAAACAAAGCAAACAGATCTTGGCTGACAGACTACATGTGTTTTGAATAGTAATGATGCAGATATACTGTAAACCCTTCCTACTGTAGCTTTGTTTTCTTCTGAGATTGCGGCTTTCTAAAAAAAAAACAGAGGCCCAATCAGCTTTCCTGGCGATAGCTACAGTAGAAGCATTAAGCATATACAGTAGCATACTTTTTTGCTTCATGACTAGCTATTAAATAATAAGTGGGACTGTACATGACTAGAGAGTCATCATTTAATACTGACTATTACAAATACCTTTACATTTATCTTATAACAGTTAAAAATGCATAAGATATAAATTATTAATAAAGAATGCAATACTAATAGTGGGATTAAACTTGAGGAAGATATCAGCAACTCATCTTCTAATGTGAACGTAGGCTGACTGAAAGTGAAGGGCCAAGCCAGTCGCTAACTACCAAGCCTTGCCTTGATGAATAAAAATAAGCTGGAAGCATGTACAAGTGAACAGAGCAACCCGGGAGCACCACACTGCATTTTGTCGCAGAGCATTAGTCTATATTAGGAGTGGTTGTGGTGGTCCTGAGCCTCTGCTATCGTCTTTATTAAGCTGCAGGACACTGGGGTGCAGAATACACACATTTCAGAGGAGGTATTCCAGGACCAGTAGGACGATAAGCTGAGAAAAAGAGAAAGAGTAAAAAAAAAAAGATGCAACCCAATCACCTGGCATCCAGAGTCCTGACTTTAGTCACAGAAACAAGAAGATGAATGCAGCTAGTGATCCTGGTCAAGACCTAGCTTTCTTTGTGTTTTCTTTTGCTTTTTTTAATGTGATTATGAATTTATCAGGGTTCTACTGTATACAGTACTACATCTATATGTGGACTTCTCTAGAATGAGAGTTAGAGATGTCCTAATGTAGAAGAGTCCTAACTTTGTTTATAGCTTCCATTGTCCCCCTGGGTTGTATACCCCTTATATTCTAAATTCCCAGGATCCTACATTTCTTAGAGTCAATTGTTCCTAAACCCTGTACTCCAACTGGGCCCAGTGTTCCCAGAAACAAACATTCACTGGGCTTGCTATTCTATAAGTCCTATATTCCCAGAGTCATAGATATCGAGTATCCTACTGTAAGTTCCTAAGGCCCTACATTCCAAGGTTCCTAGGGCCTTATATTCCCAGATATTTCAAATGTTCACAGAATCAACATCAGGGACAAACTGATCATTAATATTTTTAATACTGTCGCCTTACACCTCCAGGTTCCAGGTTTGGTCTTTGTGCGTGAAGTTTGCATCTTCTTCCTGTGCTTGATGAGTTTCCTCCAATTACTCCGGTTTCCTCCCACAGTCAAAAGACTAGCAGATTAGACTAATCGGCTTTCCCAAATTGACCTGGCCTGGGCGCACTACACATGTTCCATAGGTTAAACCAAGAAGTTAAACAGAATACATAATAGCAGAAGAAGTCGCTAACTATTCTATAAGTCCTATACAAGATGGCTAACATTACAGTGCAGGTGTCATCTGCCTTTGGACAACACCATAGCCACAAGGGAAAATGTTTTCACCACTCGACATTTGACGAGATTCAGTAGATCATCTCGTCATCCAACCCCACCACTTGTTCATTAGACCCAATCGCTCCCACAATGCTCCAGGCCATCTCACTAGACCTCCTTCCCTTCACCACAACCATCATCAACCATGCTGCTTTTAAGAATAACAACTATTGCCTGGTATCACTTCTCTCTTTTATTACCAAAATTCTTAAAAGGACAGTTTATAACCAAATGTCTCTTCATCTCTCAAAGAACAACCTTAATGATCCCAACCAATCTGGATTCAAAGTGTTCACAGAGGCTGCCCTTCTGTCAGTCACTGAGAAGCTCCATGCTGCTAGATCTGCTAAACTGTCATCTGTCCTCATCCTCCTGAACCTGTCAGCTGCATTTGACATGGTGAACCACAAGATTCTATTATCTATTCTTATAAGCCTTGGAATCTGTGGAACAGCGTGGCAATGGTTTGATTCTTACCTCGAAGGTTGTATGAGGTGACAAGGAGTGGATCCACATCTGCCCCACAGACTCTGTACTGGTGTCCCACCAGGCTCAGTACTTGGTCCTTTTCTGTTCTCCCTCTATACCCGGTCTTTAGGTAAGGTCATATCATCGCATGGATTTTAATACCATTGTTATACAGATGACACCCAATTTATTCTCTCATTTCCTCCCTCAGATACTCAGGTTTCCAACCGGATCTAAGCATGTCTGGCAGACATCTCATCCTGGATGGCATCTCATCAGCTGAAGCTCAATCTGAGTAAAACCGAACTGCTGTTCATCCCTGGTGACTCATCCCCAGGTCAAGACCTTGTGATATCCCTGGACAACAATCAGATCACTCCTTCAGCCACTGCCCACAATCTTGGGGTAACCACGAACAATCATCTGTCATTTTCCCCCCCACATCGCTAACCTTACTCGCTCTTGTAGATTTCTTCTTTACAATATCAGAAGAATCCGCCCATTTCTTTCTTCACAGGCTACTCAGGTGCTTGTTCAGTCCCTTGTTATTTCAAGACTGGACTACTGCAACTCACTCCTAGCAGGCCTGCCTCTGTCCACGATTCATCCTCTGCGTCTCGTTTTCAACCTTCACAAGTTCTCCCACACCCCTACACTCCGCCGTTTCCTACAGTATAGCTGCCCGCATCAAATTCAAAACCCTGATGCTCGCCTACAAAACTAAAAATGACCCAGCATCCACTTCCCTCTCTACTCTAATCACACCACACACTGCACCACGTTCCTTCCGATCCTCCAGCACTGCTCGCCTCGTCCCACCATCTCTCAGGGATCAAGGACGACATTCATTCAGACTCTTTTCTGTTCTATTGGAACCAACTTCCTCTAGATGTCCATACAGCAGAGTCTTTGACGATCTTTAATCAACGACTCAAGATATATCTGTTTCTTCAATACTTGGACTAAACCTCCAAACCATGTGCCTTTGTTTCAGCCCTATGTTTCCTTAATCCCTTCATTTCTCTATCAGGAGATGGAGGCTAGAATTTTCTAAAAATTTACCTATAAATTATCCACATATATTATATTTTCATATTCAAATGTATGGAACTCATCTCAGTGAATAAAGCATTATGAATAATATTAGAAATATAATATGAGGGTGACTCACTCTCGATGATATCGCCAAGGCCTTGAGCGTACAGCAGGTCCTTCAGACGAGCCACTTCCTCCTTCAGCTCACGCACCAAGCGGTTGTTCGGGTCTTCGTTAATGACGGCATTACAACGAATCTGTTTTGCTCGGTCAGCGTATCTGTGTACAAAATGATGAAGTGTAGACTCTCTTTTGCCACGCACAAATTATCCACTGGTGAATAAAATATCCAAAAGAAAATCATTTATTGAATGATTGAATCCAGACTTACCTGAGAGTACTGAGAGTCTCGTCATAGTTAATATCTGCAGGACTCAGAGCCGCCACCATGGCAGTGCGCGAGTTTCCACCTGATCAGACACAGGGCACCTCAGTTTCCAGTTTGATGATAGTTTTGCTTTATGTTAACTGGTATGTGATATACAGAGTGATGAGCTTGAGGAAATGACTACAAAAGTAGAATTCAAAATTTTTACAATATTTTTGTTTTATCACAATGCAGGTTACACGTTTGTCTTATTGGATTTGTTTTTATATGTTATTGTTTCAATAGTAACAGCTCATTAACTGAGTAGAAGCGTCAAATTAATTGATTTACAGTAAAAGCATGATTGTTTTGTAAACAGCATGTACCAAGTCATTAATTTCTGCCTTTTCCAAATTTGAACTGAAATTACCACTACATCATTCTGACATCACACAATTAGTACAATAATAATAATAATGTTTATAGTAACTGAATTGTTATTATGGGATGTCATATGCTTCGTACCCAGGTTCTCCCTGAGCAGCCACGTGAGTACAGAGTCCCTGTAAGGGATGAAGCTCTCCACCTTTTTCTTCTTCTTGTTCTACATACAGAGAACATGAGGAACAGCTGTTAATCCTGCACCAGCAGCTATAAATAAGTGTAATACAGTACAGTACATGTAACTGACTCATTTGATCCCACCTTGTTTGGTAGTGAGTCCTGCAGATGAACACAAAACACATTATACCATTATAATCAGTTTCACTTAGTAATACTACAATATAATTTCCATGAGGTCAGTATAAAATGTTCCATATTTGAAATTTTCTTACCACTTCAGCTAAAGCAGAAATCACTTTGCCGAGCGTGGTCAGGGATTTATTAATGTTCGCTCCTTCCTACAGACAGCAAAACACAATTAACAATTAATATCTCAGAAAAAAAAAAAAAAATATATATATATATATATATATCTATATATATATATATATATATATATATATATATCCTTTCACTGCTGGTATACAGACAATTATATAAAAATATGTATAAATTAGATTTAGATTTTTTTTCTCCCTAAATAATAAAACCCCTCATTTAAAAACTGCATTTTGTGTTTACTTGTCATGTTTCTTACGGTGTCTGCGTCGGAGGTGTGTGCGAGGCATGATCGCGGAGGCGAGCTGACGGTTCAACAAAGTCCTTTATTTTTATCTTCCAACAAAAACATAAAATAAACAAGATCCCTCCAACACAAACTAAACTTAAACGACTAATGCTAGACGCCTGGCTGGAGTTCAGCCAGGCTATTTATAGCAAACATAAACACAAATCATCAAATTAACTTCCCTCGGTTCAGGTGAGCTTCTACGTCACCTGACCGAGGTGCAAACTGGGAAACGAAGTCAAAAACGAAACTTAAACTAAACTACAAAACAAAAACCAAAACCGGGCGTTAGGCGCCCTCTAGGGGTCAACCGTCACAGTACCCCCCCAAAAAAAAATGCTCCTCCGGAGCATCATCGGAGGCCCCGGACACCCACCCCAATGTTCTACCTTCCACCTCCTGACCAGGAGGCTGGGTGACGGGGCTGGAGACGTGTTCCGTCGTGGCAGGGCTGGAGACGTGCTCGGCCGTGGCAGGGCTGGTGACGTGCTCGGCCGTGGCAGGGCTGGTGACGTGCTCGGCCGTGGCAGGGCTGGTGACGTGCTCGGCCGTGGCAGGGCTGGTGACGTGCTCGGCCGTGGCAGGGCTGGTGACGTGCTCGGCCGTGGCAGGGCTGGTGACGTGCTCGGCCGTGGCAGGCCTGGTGACGTGCTCGGCCGTGGCAGGCCTGGTGACGTGCTCGGCCGTGGCAGGCCTGGTGACGCGTTCGACGACGGCATTGTAGCGGTCACTGCGCTCGACGACGGCGTTGGAGCGGTCACTGCGCTCGACGACGGCGTTGGAGCGGTCACTGCGCTCGACGACGGCGTTGGAGCGGTCACTGCGCTCGACGACGGCGTTGGAGCGGTCACTGCGCTCGACGACGGCGTTGGAGCGGTCACTGCGCTCGACGACGGCGTGAGCGGTCATTGCGCTCGACGACGGCGTGGGAGCGTGCACGACGCTCGACGACGGCGTTGGAGCGTGCACGGCGCTCGACGACGGCGTTGGAGCGTGCACGGCGCTCGACGACGGCGTTGGAGCTTGGGCAGAGCTCGACGACGGCGTTGGAGCGTGCACGGCGCTCGACGACGGCGTTGGAGCGTGCACGGCGCTCGACGACGGCGTTGGAGCTTGGGCGGAGCTCGACGACGGCGTAGGAGCTTGGGCGCAGCTCGACGACGGCGTTGGAGCTTGGGCGGAGCTCGACGACTGCGTTGGAGCTTGTGCGGAGCTCGACGACTGCGTTGGAGCTTGTGCGGAGCTCGACGACTGCGTTGGAGCTTGTGCGGAGCTCGACGACTGCGTTGGAGCTTGTGCGGAGCTCGACGACTGCGTTGGAGCTTGTGCGGAGCTCGACGACTGCGTTGGAGCTTGTGCGGAGCTCGACGACTGCGTTGGAGCTTGTGCGGAGCTCGACGACTGCGTGGGAGCTTGTGCGGAGCTCGACGACTGCGTGGGAGCTTGTGCGGAGCTCGACGACTGCGTGGGAGCTTGTGCGGAGCTCGACGACTGCGTTGGAGCTTGTGCGGAGCTCGACGACTGCGTTGGAGCTTGCCCTGCGCTCGACGACGACGTGGGAGCTTTTGCAGAGCTCAACGGCGGCGTTGGAGCGTGCACTGCGCTCGACGACGACGTTGGAGCTTTTGCAGGGCTCAACCGCGACGTTGGAGCGTGCACTGCGCTCGACGACGACGTTGGAGCTTTTGCAGAGCTCAACAGCGGCGTTGGAGCGTGCACTGCGCTCGACGACGACGTTGGAGCTTTTGCAGAGCTCAACCGCGGCGTTGGAGCGTGCATTGCGCTCGACGACGACGTTGGGGCTTTTGCAGAGCTCAACAGCGGCGTTGGAGCGTGCACTGCGCTCGATGACGACGTTGGAGCTTTTGCAGAGCTCAACAGCGGCGTTGGAGCGTGCACTGCGCTCGACGACGACGTTGGAGCTTTTGCAGAGCTCAACAGCGGCGTTGGAGCGTGCACTGCGCTCGACGACGACGTTGGAGCTTTTGCAGAGCTCAACAGCGGCGTTGGAGCGTGCACTGCGCTCGACGACGACGTTGGAGCTTTTGCAGAGCTCAACAGCGGCGTTGGAGCGTGCACTGCGCTCGACGACGACGTTGGAGCTTTTGCAGAGCTCAACAGCGGCGTGGGAGCGTGCAGTGCGCTCGACAGCGGCGAGGGAGCGTGCAGTGCGCTCGACAGCGGCGAGGGAGCGTGCAGTGCGCTCGACAGCGGCGAGGGAGCGTGCAGTGCGCTCGACAGCGGCGAGGGAGCGTGCAGTGCGCTCGACAGCGGCGAGGGAGCGTGCAGTGCGCTCGACAGCGGCGAGGGAGCGTGCAGTGCGCTCGACAGCGGCGAGGGAGCGTGCAGTGCGCTCGACAGCGGCGTGGGAGCGTGCAGTGCGCTCGACAGCGGCGTTGGAGCGCACTCGGCGCTCGACAGCGGCGTTGGAGCGTACTCGGCGCTCGACAGCGGCGTTGGAGCGCACTCGGCGCTCGACAGCGGCGTTGGAGCGCACTCGGCGCTCGACAGCGGCGTTGGAGCGCACTCGGCGCTCGACAGCGGCGTTGGAGCGTACTCGGCGCTCGACAGCGGCGTTGGAGCGTACTCGGCGCTCGACAGCGGCGTTGGAGCGTACTCGGCGCTCGACAGCGGCGTTGGAGCGTGCAGTGCGCTCGACGACGGCTCTGGAGCGTGCAGTGCGCTCGACGACGGCTCTGGAGCGTGCCGTGCGTTCGCCAGTTCAACGTCGTCCTCAAAGCCGGGAGGCGGCGGCAGAACAGGTGCATGGGACAGCGGCTGCTGGCGTGCTAGCTCGCTGTCCTCGAAGCCGGGAGGCGGCGGCAGAACAGGTGCGTGGGACAGCGGCTGCTGGCGTGCTAGCTCGCTATCCTCGAAACCGGGAGGCGGCGGCAGAACAGGTGTATTGGTCGTTGGCGCTTGTGCAGGGCTCGACGGCGTTGGAGCGTGCACTGTGCTCGACTGCAGCGTTGGAGCGTGCACGGCGCTCGACTGCAGCGTTGGAGCGTGCACGGCGCTCGACTGCAGCGTTGGAGCGTGCACGGCGCTCGACTGCAACGTTGGAGCGTGCACGGCGCTCGACTGCAACGTTGGAGCGTGCACGGCGCTCGACTGCAACGGGGGAGGGTGCACGGTGCTCGACTGCAACGGGGGAGGGTGCACGGCGCTCGACTGCAGCGTCGGAGCGTGCACGGCGCTCGACTGCAGCGTCGGAGCGTGCACGGCGCTCGACTGCAGCGTCGGAGCGTGCACGGCGCTCGACTGCAGCGTCGGAGCGTGCACGGCGCTCGACTGCAGCGTCGGAGCGTGCACGGCGCTCGACTGCAGCGTCGGAGCGTGCACGGCGCTCGACTGCAGCGTTGGAGCGTGCACGGCGCTCGACTGCAACGTTGGAGCGTGCACGATGCTCGACTGCAGCGTTGGAGCGTGCACGGCGCTCGACTGCAGCGTTGGAGCGTGCACGGCGCTCGACTGCAGCGTTGGAGCGTGCACGGCGCTCGACTGCAGCGTTGGAGCGTGCACGGCGCTCGACTGCAGCGTTGGAGCGTGCACGGCGCTCGACTGCAGCGTTGGAGCGTGCACGGCGCTCGCTAGCTTGCACGGAGACTGGATGATGGACGCGCCGCTTTGCTCTTCGCGCAGACACGGCGCGCAGACTTCCTCCGCGACGGGCTCAGGCAGTGGTCGGGGGATGAGCGCATCGTCCAGACCCGGGAGAGGGATCGCTTCCGGGGCTATAGACTGGTTCTCCCGAACCTGGACGAGCTGCAGTTGGAGCTGCAGCACCTGCTCGCGCAGGTCACGAATGCGCTCCTGGTTGGACTCCGCCCACTGCCTGTAGAAGCCTACCTCGTCGCCGTGCTGAAGCGGCGTCCAGTCCTCCGTGCTCAGCTCCGGTGTGCTGTCCGCGCCACCTTCAGGCAGTGGCCGTGGGAGGAGTGCATCGTCCAGATCCGAGAGAGGGATCGCTTCCGGGACTACAGCTTGGTTCTCCCGAACCTGGACGAACTGCAGTTGGAGCTGCAGCACCTGCTCGCGCAGGTCATGAATGCACTCCTCGTTGCGTTCCGCCCACTGCCTGCAGAATCCTCCCGTCTCTCCCTCGGCCGCTACACCTCTCGGCGGTGTGCGCCGGATGACGGGTCCGCAGCCTTCCCAGCTTCGCCTCGCCTGTCTCTCCCTGGCTGTCATGCTGTCCTCCCACGAGCTCTCCGGCTCGATGTGCTCCCCGCTTCTCCATACCTGCTCCACTTCTATTTCGCCGTGCTCCTCGCCGGCTTCCAGCAGTTCCGCCAGCTCGTTTGAGATGATGATTTCTCCTCCTAAGTAATTCCTTAGGAGGGGATCCTCCGCCATGCCTCTTGTAAGGTCTAGCATTCTGTCATGTTTCTTACGGTGTCTGCGTCGGAGGTGTGTGCGAGGCATGATCGCGGAGGCGAGCTGACGGTTCAACAAAGTCCTTTATTTTTATCTTCCAACAAAAACATAAAATAAACAAGATCCCTCCAACACAAACTAAACTTAAACGACTAATGCTAGACGCCTGGCTGGAGTTCAGCCAGGCTATTTATAGCAAACATAAACACAAATCATCAAATTAACTTCCCTCGGTTCAGGTGAGCTTCTACGTCACCTGACCGAGGTGCAAACTGGGAAACGAAGTCAAAAACGAAACTTAAACTAAACTACAAAACAAAAACAAAAACCGGGCGTTAGGCGCCCTCTAGGGGTCAACCGTCACATTACTTGTGTTATCTTTGACTAATAGTTAAATGTGTTTGATGATCAGAAACATTTTGTGTGACAAACATGCAAAAGAATAAGAAATCAGGAAGGGGGCAAATAGTTTTTCACACCACTGTATATATATATATATATATATATATATATATATATATATATATATATATAAACGTATCTTTAACTACAGTATGACAATAATTTAAATGTTCTTTTCTAAAAAAAAAATCTTTCATTTTTGTGAAGCTGCTTTGAGACATTGCTATAAGCGCTATATAAATAAAATTGTACTGAATTGAATTGAATAATGATGTAATTTCTGATAATGTTAGGAGAATATAGTGCATTAATGTACAGGACATTACAGTATTTCTGAATTGCTAAAACACTAAAATCCATTTGCAAAACCAAAGTTGCAAGTGTACAAACCACTTTATTGATTGAATCACACAGTTTGCAGAACTTTAAACACTTCTCATGTGGTTAGACACAACTAGCAAATCGGAATCAATCTTTGTGCAAAACTGTAAACACATTGTCATTGACAAGGCACATGTAGCATTGTGGTGCACTTCAACTCAGAATGGCACAACACAGCCCCAAAAGTGAAACACAAGCAACACACTGTTGTCATGGGTAAAACACACAAACACTCAAAATTTAACACACCTGTTTCAAATCAGTAATGTTCAACCAAATACTGTATAAGCAGGTTCTCTGTGGCCTCCATTGTCAGGACATTCAGAGAAGAGAACAGGTAAGTGTACTATCATTTGTTGTCCCTCAAACTTACAGTACAGTATGTACAGTTGTGGAACGTCTCAGTAAATTACTGTAACATATCTCTAAAAATTGGCCCTTTTCTAGCAGCATTACAGTAAAACTAATAGTAGTACTAAAAATAATAGTATTTTATGTATTGTACATATTTGATGACATTTCAATGCATTAGGCCTGTCTGTACAATTCTAACAAGAGGTTTTATTTACTAGAATTGAAAGACTGCCACATGCCGGTGGAAGGAGGGGTATGTTCTCACAACAGCAGGAGACCATTATTGTCAATATGGTCCTTCAAAATAATCTCATTCGTCTGCGTGAAATACAACAGCGAGTTGAGGAAGACAACGTAAACTTTGAAGGAATCAACAGTGTGAGTCTCTCCACAATTGATCGTGTCCTGAAACGCAACCTGATAAGTCTCAAACAAGCCTACAGTGTACCATTTGAGAGAAATTCTGAAAGGGTAAAAGAGCTACGATATCAATATGTACAAGTAAGTAATCATGTCCAGAGATTATACAGCACTATTGAGTGTTGAATGTAATGCAGCACATGTATGTAGAGGCATGAAGCCTGGAATGCTATGTCATTTACGTTACTTCAAAAATAAATTTTTGTTCTTTTCTATAGAGAATGTTTCAACTGGATTCCATGGAGAGGCCTCATGAGTGCATCTTCTTGGATGAAGCTGGCTTCAATCTCACCAAGAGGAGAAGGAGAGACCAACATTATTGGTCAACGTGCCATTGTAGAGTTGCCAGGGCAGCGCGGTGGCAACGTGACCATATGTGCTGCCATCAGCAGCTACGAGGTTATTCACCGCCATGTGTCTTTAGGGCCTTACAACACTGCTCAGCTTATAATGTTTCTGTATGCTCTACAGGAAGCATTACTGAGACGTGAAGAGAGAGGTGAGCAGGCAGAGCATCCCATGTATGTGGTAATCTGGGACAATGTGAACTTTCACCGTGGTCCTAGAATCCGTGAGTGGTTTGAAAATAACCCACGTTTTATAAATGTGTGCCTCCCACCATACCATACCTCCATGCAGAAAAAAATTCTTCAATGGGATTAAGGAATGGTATGGTAAATATCTTCAATGGGATTAAGGAATGGTATGGTATGGTATATGCCATACCATTCCTTAATCCCATTGAAGAATTTTTTTCTGCATGGAGGTGGAAGGTCTATGACAGAAATCCTTATGCACAGGAAAATCTCATTCAGTCAATGGATGCAGCATGTGACGACATTGGAGTGGAAGCGATTCAAGGTTGGATTCGGCATGCTAAAGGATTCTTTCCCCGTTGTTTAGCAAGGGACCAGATTTCCTGTGACGTTGATGAGATCCTGTGGCCTGACCATGCCCAGAGGCATGATGCTGAGGCAGAATGATTCCAAGACATTGCTTGCTATCGATCTGCTGCATTTTTTGTTTGTGACTACATTTATATGTGTGCAGGATTGTGCAAATACTTTATAATAAATAATTTTTTTCCCCTGCTCTGCCCTGAGTGCAGTGTTTTGCATTTATCTCTGTAGTGTGTAATGACTGCTGTGTAGTGTTTATTGCATTAGCTGGATGTGTGTGTTATCTGAAAACAGTGTTTGGTTTTGGGTAAAGATAACATAGTTCTGAATCAATTGTTTGATATAGCAAGACAAGTCAAAGGTTTTGACAGTGTAGCTTAAGTTTGGTGATTTGTGTTTAAAGTTTTGATAAAGTGAGAGAAACATTTAAAAAATGTGTTTTAGCAATTCAGAAATAATGTAAGACCCTCAGGACCGCAGGATGGCGAGACTCCCACCTTCAGTCTGGTGCCTTTGGCTCCGGTTGAGTCAGCTCTCTCGCTGCCTGCCAAGTCCACCAGGCTGATTTTGCTGACCTGCGTCCGGTGACAAAACAAGCAGCATCAGCTAAATTATTCACTAATGTAGAGGAGAGATAATGAACACTGCATCGGTGTGGTGGTTAGCATGTGGTGCATTTTCATTTCAGGGAGATTTCTATAACCTGCATACTGTGTGCATGAATTAGAAATGTCCCAGCAGTCAGAGCCATCTCAGCAGATTTAATAACGACTTAAACGATTCTCGTTATAAGCAATAATCTTCACCAACATCATCCGCAAAAATGTGACCAGGTTTCATTTTAGACCAGACTTCAGTCTGTAGGCCTCATGTTTAACCCATCACAATCACTCCTGATCCCCCCCACCCCAACCCCTCCACACACACACACACACACACCTTTTCAGAGGTGTTGTCGGTGTCACTGTCGAAGCGCTTCTGTGTGAAAATGATGTTAAAGACGGCATGAGAACGACTGCTCGTCTCGTTCATGTTCGTAGCTGCTACGGTTCTGTAACAAGACAGACATGTTATGTAGTGTAATAGAACATTACTAAAACTCTACATTCATACAATCACTTCCACTTGCCTGGCTTTGTTGCCCGAGTCCATCAGATCCTGAATGTCGTTGTAGGACGTGACGGCCATCTTGGACAGATCTTCTACGTATGGGCCCATGAGTGGATGCTCTCTGACACGCAGGTTTCCTTTATTCTTTGGGTTCAGAAGATCTCTCACTCGCTCACAGTAGATCTCCATATAACTGACCTGAACATTCACAGTGAAACAAATTACCAGGATGTTCTTTTTCCCCTAAAGTGTGTAGAAACTGTGGTGTCGTTCTCACCTCCACCGAGTAGGACATGTTGTTGTCTGCGTTGTCATTAATCTTGGTGAAGAGGTCTTCACAGAGCTGGCACAAAGACACATGAAGAAGTTAAAGGGTTAATGTTCTTTGGATTCATCTGTCCATGGTCTGAACATCTCTTATCCTTTTGATCCTGTAGATCTTTACACAATACTAAAGATAATCTGAATGTACCAGGGGTATAATGCCCTGCTGGTCTTTCTCCTGTTTGCCCATCATGGTGTAGGATTTTCCCGCGCCGGTCTGGCCGTATGCAAAGATGCAGACATTGTAGCCTTCAAACGCGTGAAGCAGCATTTCCTCACCGATGTCCTTGTAAACCTGTTTCTGACAGGCAAAGTTGACATCCTCTGGCTGAAGCAAAAAAAAAAGCAACAGATATTATTATTTTCAAATCTTTTTCAATTTTAAAAATGTTACTATGAGTCTGTAGTTTGTATCTTTAGCCCTTAACTTTCTATTGAAGTCGCTCCCCATTTACTGTACACTCTGGTTCCCCCCACTTGTCCCCACCCGCCCACTGTGCAAAATCTTTGTAGTATGAAAATTAGATCAGTAACTAGAACATGGACTGTTTACGTTGTATGTTTATGAATCCAATCTGATCTCATTGTTTCCAGGGGTCCGTTCTTCCTACGTCACTAACTCAGTTAGCTGGATTTGATTGTTGTGGATTTGTCCTGATCTTGGATTGTTTCGTTCTTCGATGCGCTTCTCGCATTTGTTGTCATAGCAAAATGTCTGTAAGCTTGAACCTGCTCGGTAGCAGGTTTATTTCATAAATAATATGAATATATATATATATATCATCCATTTTATATTGTAATGTTGAAGTTATATATACCTGCAAAAAAAAAAAAAAAGGATATGCCATGGGTTGCCCCCCGCACATAATCGCTATCAAATATTATATTAGAACATAAATTCACAGGTTTATTATTATCAAATATGACATTACTATTATAATGAAGCCTAGGCACGAGACAGCCGTCAAGACCATTAATACAAATTCTTGTATAATGGTTATTTTGTAACACATTTATTTTTCAGGTGTTTGTCATGAAGATATTATAATATTTATATATAATAAAAATATTTTTTATAATGAAAAATTGGACGAAACAAATTTTATTATAAAATAAACAATATAAAAGTATACATGTTGTATTTGAAATAATTATTAATATTTTTTCATATACAGTACAACATATTTCTTTTCATATTGCTTATTTTATTTTATTGTCTCATGTAATTTGTAAACCATTAACCTGAATTTATGTTCTAAAATAATATTTGATAGCGATTATGGGAGGGGGGGGCAATCCATGGCAGGGGGGCATTTCAGTGCAAAACAGGTGTTACAAAAAAATTTTGCCGCTCTTTTGCCATTTCGTCGACCAATCGAAGGGCTTGTGATCAGTGTTTCTACTGTCGATACATATCGCCTTTTAAACCAACGCACGAACGCACAATAATCCTAGACAACTCAATCCAGCTATACTAATCATCAACAACAGGTGGCTGGAAGAACCAACTTAGCCGGATCTTAATTAGCACCATGATCTCATCTTAGATGTGTCAGTTGATCTCGGATGTGTCAAGCGACGTACGAAGAACGGACCCCCGGTTACATGACGTAAAATGAAACTTCATACAGTAGGTGTTCAAACTCACCGATGTGTGAGACCAGTACGAATAGTCAAAGTTGAAGCTTTTGTTCTCTTTCGGTTGTTTCGGGTTGATGATCGCTGAAAAGAAACAAAGGCAAAACTCACTCGGTGCAAGAACAAAATAAATTCTGTTTATTCATATGTTTTAAAGTGGACATCGGTGTACGGAATACTACAGAGATCACCATTCTTCCTCCTTTCATAATTCTTTTGGTTCTCACAATTACCACTCTATAGCAGATTTTTTTTTCTAAAAGATACAATATCTCTAGTTTTAACTCCTTAGGTATTTTGGTTCCTAGTTTGCATTTACAGTACACTCGTCTCCATAAATTCTATAGTTTCATTAGTTATTCTAATTTGCCCTTGTTACCACTCCATAGTTCCGTCTGGTTTAATAGTTAACACTCCTCTTGCTCTACAAGTTCCTCTAATGTCCGTTGTCTATGCTTTAGTTCTCCTGGTCCACATTCCATAGTTCTCCACAGTTTCTATAATGATCTTAGGTCTTCTAGTTCACTCTAGTTCCTACTTCCTCTTATTCTCTTAGTTCCTCTAGTTCTTATAGCAGCTACTCCATTGTTTATGTAGTTCTCTTAGCTTCTGCTCTCCTCTATCTTTTGTAAATCATTTGCACAAACACGTATAATGAGCCAAAGGAAAGAAATGAAAGGATGAAAAGAAAAACAATGATTTGAAATCTTTTGAAGATACACATGGTGAGATTTACATTATATTCTGAGCTGAACACATCTACCAGAAATCTCTGTGTATATTACAAAAACAAAACATGATTAATTTTACTGTACAGGAATATTGACAGAAAATATTCTGGCGGTTATTGCAGCATGAAGAAGTGTGTGTGTGTGTGTGTGTGTGTGTGTGTGTGTGTGTTCAGATTGCTACTATGAGATCATTAACCCACACGAATTCGCACAAAGCTCTGCAGTGTGGAAAATATGTCATCACATGACACATTGTCTGACTGTTCACACACACACACACACAAGCACACACACAGAGTGAACATTCATCATCGTGAATAGCCCTGAATCCTCATTCATCTATCAGAGTATTTATGAAACACCTATCATCTTCAGACGAGGATCAAAAATCAAAGATACTGCTGTGGAACAAAAGAGAAACCACGTGGAACAGGAGAGGAACCGTGTGGAACAGGAGAGGAACATGTGAACAGGAGAGGAACCATGTGGAACAGGAGAGGAACTGTGTGGAACATGAGAGGAACCATGTGAAAAACAAGAGGAACCATGTGGAACATGAGAGAAACCGTGTGAAACAGGAGAGAAACCGTGTGGAAGAGGAGAGGAACAGTGATGACAGTAGGAACTATTAGAAGTAGTCGAACTAGAAAATAAAGAAAAAAGAACTAGTGGAACAACAAATACAAGGTCATACAACTGATAGAACTAGGAAATGGCATTAAGGAGAACTTGTGTACTAGTGAAAGTGGAACAACAGTATTGGACCTGAAGTCTAGGAGCTAAGAGAACTTGTGGAACTCAGAACTACAGTAGAATGTAAGACAGTTCATAGAACTAGGAACTAGCAATCCTTGGAACTAGGGTGAATGAGAACTACAGTAGTAAAACTAGGAACTAAAACAGTTCCGCAGTATCTCCAGAGCTCTGTTATAGAGACAGTGTGTCACCTAAAGTGTGATAGTGAAGGTGTGATGGTGCTGAGACTCACTGGTGGTGTTCCCCGACATCTGAATGATGCACTTGCTCTCTTTGTTCATTTCTCTGGAGTTGAAGGGTCGAACCCTGACGGCCACTTTCACCGACGCTCCAGCCATGATGAGAGACGTTTAGAGCCGCAGGAGGAGAAACGCAGGCCGAGTTCCACCTGTACAGATCAGGACAGGGCAGATGAGGACAGAATGACAGTCATCATACAATAATATCATTTACATCAGGTATAGTAATAATTAGCTGATGTGTGTTATGTTTCCACACATCATGTTACGTGAAGTGGATTAATTTCCCAAAACAGCATGTTTCTGAGTGTTTTATTTCTCTTCTACTTTGTACTGGAGGTTGCTAAGGAAACGACAACGTATCAGAACGAGCGCATTAATATAATCCTGCACATCTGTCAGAGCTGCTGTTACAGAGAACTAATCAACACCTTCTGAATAAATCAGAACTTCAGCTTTTTTTCTCTGATTCATGTTTTATAGCTCAAGGACGAGTTAAAATAATGATTAAATGCACAGTGTCTCTGCAAATCTGCCGCACACACCACGCTCTGTACTGTATGTCTTCTATACGTCTCCTCTGGGACGAGTCACATGACTCACTGACAGTTAATTCAGGTAATGGAAGCTCTCGAGACTCTGACCGTGACTCATCGCTGCTGTCACTGCCTTCCTGTACGCGTAACACTGAACACGCACCGCACTACCCCGTCCCTTTAATGAAGATGAATCTGCCCCTGGTCCTGCGACAGGTCTATCAAGATAAAAAATATATGATGTTTTTTTTTTTTTGGAGGGGGGGGGGGGTTTCCCTCATATTTAATTTTAATCTTAACATAATTAAGATTCATTAAGGTTGGAGAAAAACTCTTCTTTATAATATCTGCCATGCTACACTTTTTAGTTCTTAATACAAAATCTCAGAACTGCAGATTTGTCAAGTTTTTCACTCAACTCTAACGCAATCAATCTTTAAATCTGTCCCAAATAAGAAACCGAAGACATTTGTTCTAATGCACCCACTAAATTGGACAGAATTTAATCTGAGAGTAGAAATAATATCAGAGAGAGCCGCCTACCCACGGAGTCTCGTCCTGAAGGAAATACAATCCTACCCCAGATAGCGCACACACGTCGCGGAGACGTCTATACGACGTCGTCTTTTTCATCTGGCAGATGTCGTGCAGATGTCTGGAAAAGGGCGTTTTTTTTTTTTTATCTGGAAGACGTCGCCGAGACGTCCGTGCCGATGTTAGAACGACGCTTAGCCTACGTATTTAAGTCGCATATGAATTAAAACGACCCTGATGCGCTCTTTAGACGATGTTAATCAGATGTTTATACATCTGCCCGATGTCGGATAGACGTCGTTTTATTAAAACACCCCCTCACATTATTTTAATTAAATACCTTCGGCACGTCTATAATGCTCCCTAATGCATGTTCATTCATTCATTCATCTTCTATACCGCTTTATCCTGTATTTAGGGTCGCGGGGAGCCTATCCCAGGAGACTCAGGGCACCCTGGACAGCGTGCCAATCAATCGCAGAGCACACACACTCACACACACTCATTCACACACTATGATCAATTTGGGAACGCCAATTAGCCTAATCTGCATGTCTTTGGACTGTGGGAGGAAACCAGAGTACCCGGAGGAAACCCACCAAGCACGGGGAGAACATGCAAACTCCATGCACACAGAGACGGGGATCGAGCCTGGCCGGGAATCGAACCCGGACCCTGGAGGTGCAAGGTGACAGTGCTAACCACTACACCACCACCGGGAGGAAAGGGGCGTGGGGGAGGAAGGGGGGAGTCTCGCCCGGGGAGCAATACAGTGTAGAATGGCCACTGCCTCAGAGTCAGACCAACCTGAAAGTTTCCCTGCTGAAAAAACAGCATAGACCAGGGGTCCGTTCCTCGTACGTCGCTAACTCAGTTAGCTGGATTTTATTGTTGTGGATTTGTCCTGATCTTGGATTATTTCGTTCTTCGATGCTCATCTCGCATTTGCTGTCATAGCAACATGTCCGTAAGCTTGAACCTGCTCGGTAGCAGGTTTATTTCATGTGAAGAGGATTAAGGCTGCGCTCCTGCCGGGTTATGATTGGTTGAAATGTTGAGGTCACATCTGATTGGTTAAAGAGCGCTGACGTGGAGTGACTCACGTGGGGAAAGAAAAGTATCTTGCATATATATATATATATATATATATATATATATATTATGGCAAGCCGTTTAGGAAAATATTCATGAGAGAATTGAATGAAAATATCGATATATATTGAATGAAACTCGATATATATTGAATGGATTCTGAATATATGGAATGAAACTCGATATATATTGAATGAAACTCGATATATATGGAATGAAACTCGATATATATGGAATGAAACTCGATATATATTGAATGAAAACTCGATATATATTGAATGAAAACTCGATATATATGGAATGAAAACTCGATATATATTGAATGAAAACTCGATATATATGGAATGAAAACTCGATATATATTGAATGAAACTCGATATATATATATATTGAATGAAACTCGATATATATTGAATTGAAACTCGATATATATTGAATGAAACTCGATATATATTGAATGGATTCTGAATATATTGAATGAAAAGTCTGAATATATTGATTGAACCATGACGTCATCGAAACAGCGCCGTCTTTAGAAAAGACGAGTGAGTCAGCGAGAAACTTGGTCGCTGCGATTCTGAGAAATGAAAAGATGGTTTAGTGACCGCGTGTACGGCCCAAAGTGGTGCCGTAAGCCGCACTCAATATCAGATTTCCACATTCGAATACGTTTAAACCCGCCACGATTTGTTATTATATTTTGCTCCCTAATGTGTCACAGCTGCGTTTGGTTTTCCCAGTTAATTTGAGTTGTATTTAAGCCCAGCGTTTCGTCAAGTACTAGGCCGTTATGGTCAGTTTCTTTATGGCTTGCTCTAATTAATTTCGCACTCTGTGAATGTTCTTGGCTACCTGCTCGCCTTAGATCATGCGGGGGAGGGGGGGGGGTGCGCGCGTTCAGATCATGCGGGGGAGTGGGGGGGGGGGGGGGTGCGCGCGTTCAGATCATGCGGGGGAGGTGGGGGAGGGGGGGGTGCGCGCGTTCAGATCATTCGGGGGGGGGGGGGGTGCGCGCGTTCAGATCATACCATGGGGGTGCGCGCGTTCAGATCATGCGATGGGTGGATGTGCAGCCTGTGAAATCTAATACCGTATTGTGTAGTGTCCTTTTTTAGGCGGATTTTTCCGCTACCGCAAATCATTTTATCAACTTGTTATAAATAAATTTTATGAGTATATTAACATGTGCTTTCTCAACATTTCAAAATTTTTATTGAGTAGAACCGGCCCTGGTTTGAATACGAATCAGTGAGTGTAACCGTCTTCACTCTCGCTACCAAACATCACTTTATACAACACTAGTGTAAGTACTCGGACGTGGAAAAGAGGAGGAAATGACCATCTCTTCATTTCTAAGAATCGCAGCAACCAAGTTTCTCCCAGACTCGCTCATTCTTCCTAAATATGGCGCTGTGTTACGATGACGTCATGTTTCAATCAATATATTCAGACTTTTCATTCAATATATATAGAGTTTCATTCAATATATTCAGAATCCATTCAATATATATCGAGTTTCATTCAATATATTCAGAATCCATTCAATATATATCGAGTTTCATTCAATATATTCAGAATCCATTCAATATATATCGAGTTTCATTCAATATATTCAGAATCCATTCAATATATATCGAGTTTCATTCAATATATATCGAGTTTCATTCAATATATTCAGAAACCATTCAATATATATCGAGTTTCATTCAATATATATCGAGTTTCATTCAATATATTCAGAATCCATTCAATATATATCGAGTTTCATTCAATATATATCGAGTTTCATTCAATATATATCGAGTTTCATTCAATATATTCAGAATCCATTCAATATATATCGAGTTTCATTCAATATATATCGAGTTTCATTCAATATATATCGAGTTTCATTCAATATATTCAGAATCCATTCAATATATATCGAGTTTCATTCAATATATATCGAGTTTCATTCAATATATTCAGAATCCATTCAATATATATCGAGTTTCATTCAATATATATAGAGTTTCATTCAATATATTCAGAATCCATTCAATATATATCGAGTTTCATTCAATATATTCAGAATCCATTCAATATATATCGAGTTTCATTCAATATATTCAGAATCCATTCAATATATATCGAGTTTCATTCAATATATTCAGAATCCATTCAATATATATCGAGTTTCATTCAATATATTCAGAATCCATTCAATATATATCGAGTTTCATTCAATATATATCGAGTTTCATTCAATATATTCAGAATCCATTCAATATATATCGAGTTTCATTCAATATATATCGAGTTTCATTCAATATATTCAGAATCCACTCAATATATATCGAGTTTCATTCAATATATATCGAGTTTCATTCAATATATATCGAGTTTCATTCAATATATTCAGAATCCATTCAATATATATCGAGTTTCATTCAATATATATCGAGTTTCATTCAATATATATCGAGTTTCATTCAATATATTCAGAATCCATTCAATATATATCGAGTTTCATTCAATATATATCGAGTTTCATTCAATATATATCGAGTTTCATTCAATATATTCAGAATCCATTCAATATATATCGAGTTTCATTCAATATATATCGAGTTTCATTCAATATATATCGAGTTTCATTCAATATATTCAGAATCCATTCAATATATATCGAGTTTCATTCAATATATTCAGAATCCATTCAATATATATCGAGTTTCATTCAATATATTCAGAATCCATTCAATATATATCGAGTTTCATTCAATATATTCAGAATCCATTCAATATATATCGAGTTTCATTCAATATATATCGAGTTTCATTCAATATATTCAGAAACCATTCAATATATATCGAGTTTCATTCAATATATATCGAGTTTCATTCAATATATTCAGAATCCATTCAATATATATCGAGTTTCATTCAATATATATCGAGTTTCATTCAATATATTCAGAATCCATTCAATATATATCGAGTTTCATTCAATATATATCGAGTTTCATTCAATATATTCAGAATCCATTCAATATATATCGAGTTTCATTCAATATATATCGAGTTTCATTCAATATATTCAGAATCCATTCAATATATATCGAGTTTCATTCAATATATATCGAGTTTCATTCAATATATATCGAGTTTCATTCAATATATTCAGAATCCATTCAATATATATCGAGTTTCATTCAATATATATCGAGTTTCATTCAATATATATCGAGTTTCATTCAATATATTCAGAATCCATTCAATATATATCGAGTTTCATTCAATATATATCGAGTTTCATTCAATATATTCAGAATCCATTCAATATATATCGAGTTTCATTCAATATATTCAGAATCCATTCAATATATATCGAGTTTCATTCAATATATATCGAGTTTCATTCAATATATTCAGAATCCATTCAATATATATCGAGTTTCATTCAATATATTCAGAATCCATTCAATATATATCGAGTTTCATTCAATATATATCGAGTTTCATTCAATATATTCAGAATCCATTCAATATATATCGAGTTTCATTCAATATATTCAGAATCCATTCAATATATATCGAGTTTTCATTCAATATATAGAGTTTCATTCAATATATATATCGAGTTTTCATTCAATATATATCGAGTTTTCATTCAATTCTCTCATGAATATTTTCCTAAACGGCTTGCCATAATATATATATATATATATATATATACGGCTTGCCATAATATATATATATATATATATATATATATATATATAATTGATATCAAATATTATATTAGAACATAAATTCATAGGTTTTTTATTATTATAATAAACTCTAGGCACGAGACAGGCCTCAAGACCATTAATTAAAATTCTTGTATAATGTTTATTTTGTAACACATTTATTTTTCAGGGGTTCGTTATGAATATGCAAATTATATATATATATATATATATATATATATATATATATATATATATATATATATATATATATATATAAAATATTTTTTTATAATGAAAAATTGGACAAAAATATTTTTATTATAAAGTAAACAATATAAAAGTATACATGTTTTTGAAAAAAATATTCATATTTCTATTTTTCCATATACAACATATTTATTTTCATATTTCTTATTTTATTTTATTGTCTCATGTAATTTGTAAAACATATGTGCATATTATGTTCTAATATAATATTTGATAGCGATTATGTGTGTGTGATGGGGAGGGGGGGATCCATGGCAGGGAAGCATTTCAGCGCATAACAGGTGTTACAAAAAAAATTTAGCTTGTTCTTTTGTCATTTCGTCAACCAATAAAAGGGCTTGTGATCAGTGTTTCTACATATGATGCATATCGCCTTTTAAACCAACGCACGAACGAGATCTGAACGAAAAAGAGATCTGCATTTTTTTCCCAGCTAAACTTAATATGCTCATGCAAACTTACAGCACATATGAGCACATATTTAAAAAAAAAAAAAAAAGTAACACCACTGCATCTGCGAAACAGAGACAAGTAGCGTGGGAAAACATAGCTGCTCAAGTTAATGCGTAATTTTACATTTAGTGTTTAAATATTTCAGTATAATAGATAATAAGTAATGTGTGACGTTTTAATTTTTAGGAAATAAAGAAGACCAAATAAAGTGTTGTGACTCGTGTTTATTTCATTTCATTCATTCATTCATTTTCTATACCGCTTAATCCTGTGTTCAGGGTCGCGGGGGACCTGGAGCCTATCCCAGGAGACTTCGGGCACTAGGCGGGGTACACCCTGGACAGGGTGCCAATCCATCGCAGGGCACACACACATACACACACTCACACACCCAATCACACACTACGGGCAATTTAGGAACGCCAATTAGCCTAACCTGCATATCTTTGGACTGTGGGAGGAAACCGGAGTACCCGGAGGAAACCCACCAAGCACGGGGAGAACATGCAAACTCCATGCACACAGAGACGGGAATCAAGCCTAGCCGGGGAATCGAACCCAGACCCTGGAGGTGCAAGGCGACAGTGCTAACCACCACACCACCGCGCCGCCTGTGTTTATTTCATTTCATTTATTTTATTTTTTGTGGTGGTGGTGAGTGTGCAGAAAGCGTCTCAGAGCGAGGCACACTTTCCGTACAGCTCTGCATACAGTGGCCTTACTAATATGCTCCGCATCCCCGATATTGTACAGAAAGCTTCCATTAGCAAAGAAACGTAAAGCTGCACATAGTATCTGCTCGGATGTAAGAGCACGGCCACGATGGGTGATATTAGTGATGTAAGGACGGATTAGATTATGGATATATGTAATTGATAGCAATGAAAAACGGTAACGCTCAAACAAAAATGTGCGGGGAAAAAACAAAAAAAATCCTTGCCCGACGTAAATGTAATTCTCTTCGAATTAATGCAGCCTCCTCATCTATGGGATCCTCCCAAAAAGGACAAGCCATTCTCCTAACTGTCTTCTCTGTTTGTGTCCGAAATGTGGGCAATGAATGACTAAGGCTACAGCGAGAAATACCGCTGCGTCTTTAAAAAAGGGCGCTGCCCTTCTTGCCCCCCCCCCCCCCCCCCACCATATATCATTCATATATTTATGTTTTTAAGTTCGGCTTTGTGATAATAATGTACCGAGAGGTGAGTTAATGCACACACGGCAAAGATTGCCCAGTGAAAAAAAAATACACTTTAGTGTATTACTATGTTGAAATCCGTGATAGTACATTGCAAATATACTAACAAAAAATTGTACCATCAGTTAATATATAAAAAGTATACTAACATCATGCTTTTACCAAATTTTTGAATTAAACTTTAAATATATTTAAATACTTAATTGTATTATAGTACACGTTCCAAAAATATATTATTGAAAAATATACTTTAAGTGAAAGTTTGGTCTAATTTCCAAAGTATACGTATTTAAACTTGTTTTTCAATATATTTTTGGTATATTTTTTAAAAATATGTTCGAAATAATCATTGTACAAATGTACAGAAAGTATACATAAGAATACAATTTTAATATATTCAGTATATTATCAGTTACATTTAAATGTACTTATTAATATGTATTTATATTTAGTGCACTACTCTCTCGTGCGCATGCTTTTAGACTCGTTTTTGCGCGCTGAATCTCTCTTCCTCGCGCGCGTGATCTCAAACTCGTTCTTGCGCGCTGAAAATCACTTTTTCAAGATAATTTATGTTTTTACTCTCTCACTCTTCTGTCGCTCACTGTCATAAAGCGACACACAAACTGCAGCAGGGTTGTAAACTTTGCGACTATTCCAGCCAACCGGAGACTAGAATCGTTGCGCCCCACCAGCCAATCAGAGGCTGGAGGCGGGCAGATTCGGCCTGTCCGTTCTCTGATTGGCTCCCCAGTTCTCCACTTCTAGTTTGAATTAACGGCTGAAGCTGCATCATCGCGTGCGTTAGTTCGTATCGTTATTATTTTATTTTCATCGGCAGAAGGTAAATATAACGGTTTTTGTTAGGTAATTTGTAATTAAGTACATACTTTAAACTATAAAATGTATTGTGTAATGTGTTATTCCTAAATATTCTGTACTTTGCTTGTGGTGTAATGGCTCCGTAGCTCTCGGTCTGTTTTCAGTCTCTGTGTAACAGAATCAACACACCAGGTTTAAACTAATACTGTACCTGTAGAGTCTAATACTGATGTCTGTCTGTGTTCAGACAACAGTTTAAATTTTAGTTTGTGTGTTTGTGAGACAACCTGATGTTTTGTTGAGCACAAATAAACTATAGTAGTGCTTTTTTGTAACCTTGTGCAAATTAAATCTGTTGAACTCATGAATAAAATCTGCCTCATAATTACTGATGTAATGTGTTTCAAAAACATGTTATAGTGTAGAAAATGCATTTAGCTTTTGTAAATTATCCTAAACACTTAATGTACTGGTAACACTATTGCAATACTGTAGTATAGAAGGTTGTGTGTACTGTATGATACAATAAAGTATATTTGTATTAACCACAAAGTGTACTGTTTTAGTATTTGTAATTGGCTAGAAGTGTAACAGCACGCTACTGCTGCAATAAGAATATACTCATAGTATATTAATCATGTATTTGTAATACAGGAAAAATAGCTGTAATGTACTTATAATACATTAAATATATACTTAAATTGTATTAATAATACTGTCAGGTATGTACGTTAGTACACACACAGCCATATACTTTAAGTGTACTAAAGTATACTTAAAGTTGTTCCACTTTAGCACACAAAAGTATACTTAATACACTTAAAATTGTGCTTTTCTACAATTTAATTACAACTTAAATACACTTAGTACAAAATTAGTTGTTCCAAAATAGCAAACTTCAAGTATACTAGTCATTAGTCTGGAGCAAGTACATTTAAGTACTGTATGCTTTGGCACGCTAGGATTTAATATACTTAGCATACTTTTTTTTACAAGGGTTTATTACCAAAATTGCACACGTTGGTGTTTATGTGTAGCTACACACGTGAGATTTACGCAGAGAGTGTTTCAGTTGCATGTGATTTCTTATGTGATAGAAGTTCAAATGATGAATAGAGTTAAATCCACTGTCTGAACATCATTCAAGACCAGTTGTTGTGCAGGTTGATGCTCCACTGTGGTGAACCCTCGACTGGAGCAGACGAAAAAGCTTGTACAACAACAAGACCAGTATTAATAAAGGATTAATAACATCTTAATCTTAATGTAGACCATCAGAGGGGACGTTTCCTCCTGTCACAATATAAAAGTGCTATTCTCTGTGCTGCTGATTAATGAGTGTTTAAGCGACTGTGTTCAATGGAAACAGTGATTTATGTGATTATTACAGCTAGTTCTGTTCATGCAGGGATATACTGTACATACTAAAATGTAATGTACACTGTAAAAAAATTCTTGCTACACCAACTAAAAAATTTCTAGTGACCTGTTGCATCTAAAATTTTTAGTTGGCTCAATTTAAGTTGTATAAACTATTTTGTTTTTGCTGTGCTGATTACCTCTAAATGTACACACAAATTGAAATAAAACATTCTGTCAACTAAATGTTCTATGCTGAATAAACATGCCTAGTTAGGCCAACAAGCAGTCTCAAATTGAAATATAATGTTGTGTCAATTAAATGTTCCAAGTTGACTGAAAGGTACATTTTGAATTGGAAATTATGCTTGCATAATTATAAAATTAACATCTTAAAGTTTACTTGAGTAGGTTATTCACTGTAGCCACATTTCAAATAACACGACACATTCTTCTAAATTTGAATATTTTTTTAATGTAAACTTTAAACACCTGTTAAAGACTATCAACATTGATTAAGTGCAATCCAGCTACTCTTTCAACAAATAAACAAATGCTGCATTGTTATAACAAAATATGCAAATAACATTCCAAAATGCAAGAATGAAACTGTGCCCTTAACATTCATGTTACAAAGCTTACTAATATCACACTCAGTCAAAACAGTATACTGGATAAATAGACTTCTGCTTTGAGGAACAAAACATACTGATATTTCTCAGTAAAAACGTGCAGTGGCTTATTTGAAAATAAAATATTTGCTTTAACTCAGAAATGGTTTAAGATATAAAAAAAAAAATGTTGTGAAATAATTTTGCCAAGCTCCAAGAGTGTTTGCAGATGCAGTAAGCAGTGTTTCCCAGATATTCTCCCTAATACCTGAAATACAAAAAGAAAAATATATGAATAACTAATTAAGTAACCGTTTGTAGTTCAAAACCATTAAAAATCCTAGACAAAAAAATGTCCGTTTAGCCATTATAACCGTTTTCAGACACTATAAGGTTAATGAATGATGAAGGAGTGAGAACATTAAGCTCCCTCAGTGGTGCACTAACGCGCTGTCTTTTTCAAATAGCCTTTGAAATTATCAGTCATTAAAATGAATAAAATGTATGTAACGTAACTTTAGCGGTTTCATAGATTAACATTAATGTCAATGTACATACCATCTGAAAAAAAAATGCGTTAGGAGCTGAAACGAGTGCATTGTCAGATAACTACTGTAACACTCCAAATTATATACATAAACACTCGAAAATATAATGTTCTAAAGCTTGCTGCTGGATAATATATATGTTATAAAGCTAAAATTGCTAATTACTTTGCAGGACAGTTAGTTTCCATGAAGTACTCACCATTTCGGGAGGAAATAGCGGGAAGTTCGAAAATTCTGGAAGAACGCTTTTGCGCATGCGCAGAGGTCCCTCTTGTTCGTCCAACATAAAATTGTTTGTGTGCAGTTAAATGTTTCATGAACACAGTTTTATTCGTTGCCTCGATGAAACTTTCGTAGTTGAGTAATGAAATTTATACAATCATTGAGAAAACATATTTTTCTTTTTTGACACCAGCATTATATTAGCCCAACATATATTTCTTTGTTCCAACAACTATTTTCAGGATTTATTTTTTACAGTGTACACGACCGCTCAAAAGGAGTCACTTTGGGGTCACTTGCCAATTTATTTGTTTTTGTTTTAGTGATTTATTTTCTACATTCTACAACAATACTGAGGATTTCAAAACTATAAAATAACACATATGGAATTAAATTATGTAATTATGTAACAACAGTAACAGTCAGGTATGTTAAGGTCAGCTGTTCTGGATCAGTTCTCGTTTGTAAAACCCATCAAGCTCCTTGATGATGAAACGGTCTCTCATGAAGACCTTCCCAGGAAATCATGACCAAAACTGACCTCTGCTGCAGAGGAGATGTTCATTTAGCGTCACCAGCCTCAGAAATCACAAATTAACAAACAGCACCTCAGATAAGAGCCGTTTTGAAGCTTTACAGAGCAGAAGTAGCAGATATACATCTCAATATCTAATATCTATAACTTTTCAAAGGAGATTATTGTGTATTTTGGATAATAAACACCCTCAGTGTTGTTTTACAGTGTAGAAAGAAATAAACAACAGGAACGACTATGGAGTTAGAAGGGGTGTACAAACTTTTGATTGGTAGTGTGTATATTGTGGTACAACATTCTCATTTAGTTACATGACTTGTCTCTGTTTTAGAAAGGTGAAATTATTGTCATGCATCAAGCAAAGAAAACAACTAAGGAGATTTGAAATGACTGGAACTGAGTGAAGACATTAATAAACCCTGGAAGGACGGAGCTGAAGCTTCAACTTCACAGAGGAAATGTGATCAGAAACACATCCTGAATGTGCATGAATGGAGATCATTTAAACGCCTGGTTAAAGGAAACGTTCAGTAGAAATCAGAGCCGCATTTAATAATGCATTTTCATACACACACACACACACAGTGTGATGAGAACTCACAGGATTGGACCTAAACAGCTGAAAAAAGGCTTCAGTTTTCTAGAGATCATAATCCGTAAGCATGGTACTGTATTAGTTTTCATTGTTATGCTGACGACACACAGTTATACGTCTCAGCAAAACCTGATGAGAAAAACTCCAAGAGATTGGATGCTAATTAACTTCCTTCTGCTTAATCCGGATAAGACAGAAGTTCTAGTCATAGGACCACATACAGCTAGGAGTAAAATCTTAGATAACACCGTAACTTTAGATGGCCTTTCTGTTCCATCAAGTGCAACAGTAAAAGACCTCGGCATGATTATAGATTCCAGCCTTTCATTTGAAGCTCATGTAGATAATATCACCAGGATAGCATTCTTTCACCTCAGAAATATTGCCAAGATAAGAAATATATTGTCGCTAAACGATGCAGAAAAACTAGTTCATGCTTTTATCACTTCTAGGTTGGACTATTGTAATGCCTTACTGTGTGGTTGTTCTGTTAGGTGCATAAACAAGCTTCAGCTAGTCCAGAATGCAGCAGCGAGAGTCCTCACTAGAACCAGAAGATATGAGCACATCACCCCTATCCTATCTTCACTACATTGGCTCCCTGTGAAATTTCGCATAGAACTTAAAATACTACTCTTGACATATAAAGCATTAAATGGTCTCATGCCGCAGTATCTGAGCGAACTGCTAGTGTCTTACGATCCGCCACGCCTACTTCGATCAAAGGATGCTGGCTGCTTGTCAGTACCGCGTATTATGAAACCTACAGCTGGGGGCAGAGCTTTTTCTTACAAAGCCCCAAAATTATGGAATAGTCTTCCAAATAGTGTTCGGGACTCAGACACAGTTTTTAAGGCTAAAAACCTATTTAGTTAGCCAAGCATTTTTATAAATAGATTTGCCATAGGTAAAGAAGCAGATCTGGGGGACTCATGGACGTAGAGTATTATGGTGAACTGGTATGTTTAGATGCTGTCTTCCTCACTCTCATTGATCACTCAGGTTTGTTGACGGTGAGGTGATTGTTTGCTTTATATCTCAGTTCCCCCTCATGTTTGTGTTTCCTTCTGGCTCCTCCCCTTTAGTTATGATGTCATAGTTAGTCCTGCCGGAGTCTCTGCTTGCACTCTACAGTAAAATATACATTCACATTATACATTATGTGACTGTGACCATAACTAACTGCCATCTCTCCTTCCCTTTTGCTATCTCCTTTTCTGCTCTCTCCTCTCCCTCTCTCCTTTTACCTCTACCTCTCTCTCTGTCTCACTACACATGTCGCTCCTGAGCTGCCAGTGATCGAGACCCCCTCTCTCCTCTGGACCTGTCTGACTCGTCCTGGTGTCCCTCTTCTGGTTGTAGATCTCGTCACATGGACGCCCCGTGTGGTCTGTCTGGGATGCGTGTGGTGACTGGGGACGAGTCTCCAATAAACCAACTGGACTCCATATGAACTTCTCCACATCTCCTGTTATACTGAACTTCCAGCCTCCTAACACACAGTATAAGTGCAGATCAATCCCTGCTATCCATTATCACCCAGATGAGGATCGATTCCCTGTAGAGTCTGGTTCCTCTCAAGGTTTCTTCATATTGTCATCTCATGGAGTTTTTCCCTCAGCACCGTCACACTCGACTCGTTCCTCTGGGACAATCTGATCATTCTGATTCACACACATTCACATTCCATACAAACTTTCATAAATTATGTTGATTGTGTAAAGCTGCTTTGTGTCAATAACAATTGTTAAAAGCGCTATACAATTTAAATTGAATTGAATTACATATTTGTGAATAGATTAATATATTTGCTTATTAACAAATGTTAACTTTTTTAAAGTTTGTTTATTTGTTTGTATTTAATCAAATTTACAAACTTTAAAAAGTTTAAATTATACTTGTTATATATATTTATGTTTTATTATATTTACTTAAGATATATATTTTATGGATGTACAGTATTTATTTACTTTAATTCCTTTTTTCAATTAATTTCCTAGTTGAGAATGACGTACACTTTCAGACATTTAATTACATTTTCTTACATTAATTAATTAATTTGTTTGTTTGTGGCATTTGTTTGCGTCTTTACGTGCATAATTATTCATTCATTTATGTATGCACGTATTTATGCTGTTCATGCACTAATTTATTTATTTATCTACTAATGTAGACATATTTATTTGTTCATTTGTCTGTTTGTTTGCGGACCAACACCAGGGTAAATTGTATTCCAATTCAACTCTGCGTCTTCTCTAGACTAAAGTCGTCCTCAATTTAATTCAACCTCATTATAAATTATTTAGAAAACCGACCAATCATAGAAGAGCTGGTTCAGAGAGGGCGTGGCTACAGAACGATCTCAAGCTAAAATTTTAGTTGTCTGTTAGATGGATTATATAATAAGAAATAATCAAATGTCCGTTAAATGAAACACAGGATTATGTTTTAGATCCGCAGTACAGATATTACAGCCAGAACAAATCCATCATGCAGACCATAAATAATGTGTGTGTGTGTGTGTGTGTGTGTAGAGATTCAGTGATACAATCACATCCTTTATCTCTGGATCGAGATCATCCAGGAATGTAAACAGATCGTCGGCCATTTTGGACAGTGAATGAATGGCACTGGCCTCACCCGGACACACACACACACACACACACACACACACCATGCACAATTAAATCACTAACGTCCCGTCAAAATCAGCTTTGAGATGCATAACGGAGACGAGGATGAGGATGAGGAGGCTGGTGCTCCGGTCACGCTCACGTCAGCACCACTGCAAAACACACGACATCTGAGTGTCAGCGATAAGAACGTCGCTCCTCGCCTGCATATACGATACAAACCTCCATCTAATCTGTCAGACAGTTGTTTTTGAATCCAGTCTGAGTTTTACAAATCCGAATGTGAATAATGGAGGAAAGTGAAGAGACGTGAGATCAGCACGTATGAATTAATCAGATGATGTCTAGAAATCATCTCATGCTCAGTAGATACTGTTTCTAAGATAATATCAATCATGATTAGGTTATATTACATTTGATTATCTTTTTTATTTTCAGATTTTAATGTAAACAGCAGTATATTATTTGCATTTTTTTGTGTGTCTGAACATCAAGGCCTTCCAGACGGCAGAAAACACAAGACAACACCCTGTACACCCTCAGGAGACTGACGTATCAAAAATAAGCACAGACAAATCCGGCGATTTTCCCACACAAAGCCACTCGACATACCCAATCTCCGTGACGGTGAAAGTCCTGGGGAGCCTTCTGGCGCTGGATGTTATTCCATTGAGCCTGTCGTGCTCGTCTGCCTTGTTTTCCTCACCCTGTGTGTGCGTGTGTGCAGGGTCTCAGCCTCTCCCTGGATCAGCGCATCAGCTTCCAGCCAGAGCGTCACAGTGTGTGTGTGTGTGTGTGTGTGTCTGCAGGGGCCTGGTACTCAGTGGTGCGTCAGGACTCAGGGTGGGCTCAGGATGGGAGGGAGGAAGGAGGAGGAGGGAGGACAGGATGTAGAGAGCAGGAGCACAAAATGGCTGTGATGATGGAGCCGAGGATGCTGAGGATGCAGTGATGACATCATCAGCGTGTGTCAGCTCGCATCACAGCGCCGAGAGGGAGGAGAAGGAGGAAGGCAACGTGGTGATGGTGAAATCAGCTGCAATTTCACAGCCAGGCGCGCATTATCTCTGCTGTGTGTGTGTGTTTGTGTGTGTGTGTGTGTTTAAATGCAGCCTGATCTCCCAGCATGCACTGCATGTCCTCCTCTCAATACAGCCTTTGTATAAGGATGCAGCCTCCAGCTGTGTGTCTGTGTGTGCAGTAACGACATGAATCTTCACTCAGAGTCTGATCACAATCACCGGAACAGCTCAACTACAAACACGTCCATCACAGGACGTCACACAAAGGCAGAGCCTTTATACAAAGGTGTCTTGGTGTTTGTTAGTATATTCGACCATTAGAGTTTATATTTTTTTTATTTACTCTGGTTTGCTAAAAAATATTCCAAAAGGCAATAAAGTTATCTGAGACTGAACTGATTCTCATAGAATTATTTTAAATGAATATAAATGTTTAGATGCGGCTGAATAATATAGCAAACTAAATCTCTAATTAATTGCATTTAAGGTTTTATTTTGTTTAGTTTATTATTCGTTTAGCTCAGATAATAATAATAATAATAATAATAATAATAATATAATGTGTTCAAGGTAGTAAGTGACTTTCTACTTTCTGTTAAAAAATTAAAATAAAAGGAAGGATAAAAATTAAGACTATTAGTACAAACAAATACAAAAACATATAATAGATAGATAGATAGATAGATAGATAGATAGATAGATAGATAGATAGATAGATAGATAGAGTGAGGAATGTTTACATTGTAATTATGAACAACACCACCATCTTCTGGTCATTAAGGGTACTGTCAAAACAAAATGGCTGCATTATGTTTCACAAATAAATGAATAAATAAATACACAGACAGCAAAAAAAAAAAAAAGTCTTTACCCAATATTGCCTTTCACCCAAATACACTTGATCAATAACCAAGATGGCGCCGGTGAGGTCGGCTGCCGTCACGACTGCTCCGACCTACTTTTCTTTGTTTTTGTATTTTAAAGTTTAGACTTCAGACTGCCCTCTAAGGTGCTCAGGGATTTCTACTCCTGCACCATAGAGAGCATCCTGACGGTAACATCAC
This sequence comes from Channallabes apus, assembly GCA_030522415.1. Classification (NCBI taxonomy): domain Eukaryota; kingdom Metazoa; phylum Chordata; class Actinopteri; order Siluriformes; family Clariidae; genus Channallabes; species Channallabes apus. Next base: position 22,390,114 of record CM060111.1, on the reverse strand, counting down.
GACCTGGTTCGGGAACAGCACTGCAGGACAGACGAGCTCTACAGAGGGTGGTGCGATCAGCTGAGCGCATCATCCGCACTGAGCTCCCTGACCTGCACTCGATCTACAACAAGCGGTGCTGGACCAAGGCCAGGAAGATGGTGAAGGACCTCAGCCACCCCAACAATGGACTGTTTTCTCTGTTGCGTCTGGGAAGCGATTCCGCTCCCTGAAGGCCAACACAGAGAGACTGAGGAGGAGCTTCTTCACACAGGCGATACGGTCTCTCAATCACAATCACACCTCCACACAGGACTAATAACATCTTTTTAAACTTCCATCATTGACGAGACAATCATGGACACATTCATACACACTTGCACTACATATTTATATATCTGGACCATTGCACAAGACACTTTAATAAGTCACTTTTTATGCATATTTGCACAACCACTGCCACTTTCAAATATTTCTATATTTCAATATCTCTATATTTCTATATTTTGTTATATTTTATCGTGTCCTTATTTGTACAGTTTATTTTAATAGTTAAATTTATTTTCTTTAGTATTTCTTTTTATTCATATTTATTCCTTACGCATAGGTGTTTATTTTTTATTTTACATTTTTAAGGTCACTGGCGGTCGTACAAGCATTTCACTGCTTTTCGTACTGTGTATGACTGTGTATGTGACAAATTAAATTTGAATTTGAATTTGATTTGATTTGATTTAAAGACATGCAAACCTGCACCTTTTCAGAAAAGCTTGGAATGAGATCCTGAAAATTGAAGGCGTTGGTTTTAGCCATTTTATCTAAAACGTGCCACACACCTTTCCCAGGTTTGGCAGATTTTGTATATTTTAGCGTTGCAGTGTTAAAGTGAAACAACAGCTGCATGTGACTGTAGTTATTCCAGTTTGTACAACTGACACTTGCACTTGAAATATTCACGCAAATAAAATAAAATGAAACTGAACCCAGACAAACCACCTGCATGCAGGGGCTCATACGCCGTCTCATTCAATTAAATTTTATTTATATAGCGCTTTTAACAATGGTCATTGTCTCAAAGCAGCTTCACAAAAATTAAAGAAATGTAACAAAAAAATAATAATAATAATAATAAAAAAAAAAAAAAAAAAAAAAAAAAAAAAATATATATATATATATATATATATATATATATATATATATATATATATATATATAGAAAAGAAAATAATTGGAAGTGTGGATGTGTGAAAAAAATGTGCAGATAATAATAATGAGACGAATGAATGAAATTTCTCTGATGAGCAAGCCAAGGGTGACGGCGACGGTGGCAAGGAAAAACTCCCTGAGATGGCATTAGGAAGAAACCTTGAGAGGAACCAGACTCAACAGGGAACCCATCCTCATTTGGGCGATAACAGATAGAAATGATATAACATCTTGTGTGTTGTGCAGGTGAAAATTCAATATGACAGAAATTATTTAAATTGACATGAAGACCAGTTCAGCATAGGGACGAGTCAATAGGTGCAGAGGGCAGATGAGGTCTGGATCACTGGAAGCACAGGAGCAGCATGTGTAGCTCCAACCATCATAAAGCTGAAACCAGCTGGAGCTGGTCCTTCTCTGGATGCCTCAGGAACCTCGCAGGGTCGGCCTTTGTCTACTGAAGCTGGCAAAATCTCCCGATGCCTCGGGATGGGTAGAGAAATACAGAACAGATGGGGAGAATTAGCGTAGTTGCCATTCGTTATAGGTGTACTGGAGTATGAGATTATGGGATGAGTTATGTGTATGCCAGATTAAAAAGATGCGTCTTGAGTCTACTTTTGAACTGAGAAACCATGTCTGCTCCCCGAACATTGTCTGGAAGGCTATTCCAAAGCTTTGGAGCTAAATATGAAAAAGCCCTACCCCCTTTTGTAGATTTTGAAATTCTGGGAACTACCAGAAGTCCGGAGCTTTGTGATCTTAAGGCGCGTGGTGGATTGTAGCGCATCAGAAGACTGGTTAGGTATGTGGGAGCTAAACCATTTAAGGCCTTGTATGTAAGTAATACTATTTTGTAATTTATTCTAAACTGAACAGGTAGCCAGTGCAGGGATGATAATATTGGGGTTATATGATCATATTTTCTGGATCTAGTGAGAACCCTGGCAGCTGCATTTTGGATTAACTGAAGCTTGTTTATTGAGGATGCAGGACAACCACCTAGTAATGCATTACAATAGTCCAGTCTGGAGGTCATGAATGCATGAACTAGTTTTTCTGCATCAGATACGGATAAGATGTTCCTAAGTTTAGCAATATTTCGAAGATGGAAAAAGGCTGTTTTTGTGATATTTGAAATGTGATTTTCAAAAGACAAGTTACTGTCTAATATTACGCCCAGGTCTTTTACTGCTGAGCTGGTAGTAACAGTACATCCTTCTAAGCGCAGGCTGAATTGTGAAAGCTGTTGTGTGCTGGTTTTTGGGCCAATAAGTAATATCTCTGTCTTATCTGAATTTAATAAAAGAAAGTTATTGGTCATCCAATCTTTTATGTCCTGGACACACTCAGTTAATCTAGACAACTTAGGTATTTCGTCTGGTTTAGTTGAGATATATAATTGGGTATCATCAGCATAACAATGGAAACTAATCCCATGTCTTCTTATGATGTTACCCAAGGGAAGCATGTATATTGAGAACAACAGAGGTCCTAAAACTGACCCTTGTGGGACCCCATATTTCACTGGCATTACACCAGACGGTTCTCCATTTAGATCTTCAAAATGGTAGCGATCAGACAGGTAAGATCTAAACCATTTTAATGCCTGTCCCTGAATACCTATATAATTTTGTAAGCAATCTATGAGAATATTATGATCTATAGTGTCGAATGCAGCACTAAGATCGAGCAGGACTAGCAATGAGATGCAGCATTGGTCTGAAGCTAAAAACAAGTCGTTTGTAATCTTAACTAGTGCAGTTTCTGTGCTATGATGGGGCCTGAAACCTGACTGAAATTCTTCAAGGATGTTGTTATCCTGCAAGAATGTGCAAATTTGAGCTGATACTACTTTCTAGTATTTTTGATATGAACGGAAGGTTTGAAATCGGTCTGTAATTTGTTATTTCATTCGCGTCCAAATTAGATTTTTTAAAAAGCGGCTTAATAACTGCTAACTTGAAAGGTTTAGGGACGTGACCTAGATGTAATGAAGAATTAATAATGTTTAGAAGTGGCTCTCCAACCGTAAGCATCACTTCTTTTAAAAATCTGGTTGGGATTGGGTCTAACAGGCACGTTGTTGATTTAGCCGAGGTGATAAGTTTATACAGCTCTTCCTGTCCTATACCTGTAAAGCAGTGAAAATCTAAATGTGAAGCTATAGGCTGAACTGGATCGTAAGATACTATTGGAGGTTGAACCTCCATTATTTTCTTCCTGATATTATTGATTTTTTCATTAAAGAAGTCCATAAAGTCTTCACTTCTAAACTGTGATGGGATACTCTCTGCGGGCATCTTAGGTTTTGTTAGGCGAGCCACTGTACTAAATAAGAACCTGGGATTGTTTTGGTTTCTTGCTATCAGTTGGCTAAGATGCTCAGTCCTAGCAGTTTTTAGAGCCTGTCTATAGCTGCACATAATGTCTTTATACGCAATTCGAAAAACTTCTAATTTAGTTTTCCTCCATTTTCGCTCGAGTTTACGGGTTGCTCTCTTTAGGGCGCGAGTATGACTGTTGTACCACGGTGCAAATGTTGTATCTCTGACTTTTTTTAATCTGATGGGAGCAACAGTGTCTAATGTACTGGTAAGAATAGTGCCCATGCTGCTAGTCACTTCATCTAGATCATCTGCATTTAGGGGTCTAATAAGAAATTGGGACAGATCCGGCAGATTACTTGTGAATCTGTCTTTAGTAGTGGGATTCATATTTCTAACAGATTGATAACGTGGGGAGACACAGCTAATCTGTTCTACGGGTAGAGTATATGTCAGGAGGTGATGATCTGTGATATCATCACTTTGAGGTATGATCTCTATATTAGAGACATCTATACCATGGGATATAATTAAATCTAGCGTATGATTAAAGCGGTGAGTTGCTCCAATTATATTTTGCTTAACCCCAAAGGAATTTAGTAAATCCATAAATGTGAGTGCTAAAGCGTCGTTAGCATCATCTACATGAATGTTAAAGTCTCCTACTATCAACACTTTGTCAGAGTTAACCAATAGGTCTGATAGCAGATGTCCAAATTCTTTAAGAAAATCGCCATATGGCCCCGGGGGTCTGTACACGGTGGCCAGGGTAAAATATAGCAAGGGTTTATTACGTATTTCATTTAGTGCAACATTAATGATAAGCACTTCAAATGAATTAAACCTGGGCCTTATTTTCTGGGTAACAGTGAGTACATCATTGTAGATAGTGACGACACCACCACCGCGACCAATTAGACGGGGCTCGTGCTTATAGAAATATCCTGACGGAGTAGACTCATTCAGACCAAAATATTCATTCAACCTCTTCCTTCTTGATCCATGTATCCTATTATTTCTCCCAAGCCTTCCTGCCACCGGGGTACCTGGGTACTCAGTCCCACTGACCCCCCGATGGCGGTATAATTATTTACACACAATAATTACAATAATTTACATCCAGTTTAATAATACACAAAGCAATGTACAGTCATGTAAAAACTTTGTCTTCTTTTTTAATTCTAGGGTTGTTTTTTTGTAAATCTCAGTATTTTAAAAACGGATCTCAGTATTAGACAAACACAACCTCAGATACACAACAACATTTTTTCGCCCTGCCATTATTTATTTAACAAAACAAAATCACAAAATTAACAAAAATGAATCCAAAAAGAAAAAAACATACAGGTAATACTAAGTTCCCCATAACTGCTTCCACAGGATGTAAGAGGGTAAATTACAGTCAGGTGCTGCTAATTATCAGCGCTTGATTAATTGATCATCAGCAGATGTGCAGTCCTCTATAAAAGCACAAGTTTTGGCAGTTTGTTGTTCCAGTGCATTCAGGAGTGTGTTAACACAACGCTAAGTGGAAAAGAAATTAGCAATGGTCTTAGAGAAGCAATTGATGCTGGACATCAACCTGGAAAAGGTTATAAAAACCATTTCTAAACATTTCGCAGTTCAACATTATACAGTGGGATTTTTATTAGTGGGAAGATTATTCACAATCAGAAAGCATTCAAGACAGTTGGCAATCTTCTGAGGAGTGGACGTCCCAGCACAATCACCAGCACAATTAGAAGAAGACTGAACAAGTACAGTTTGTTTTGCACGACTGAAGTTCACAAAACTCCATCTGAACAAACCACAAGACTTCTGGACAGATGAGACCAAAGTGTATTTGTTTGGACTTAATGTCCAGCAGGAAAACCAAACAGCATTTCAGCAGAAACATCTCGTACACTTTCAGACACAGCATTAGGTGTGATGATTTGGGCTTGTTGTGACAGCCACAGGACCGGGGCACCCTGCAGTCACTGAGTCGACCATAAACTCCTCTGTATACCAGAGTATTCTAGAGGTGAATGTGAGGCCATCTGTCTGACAGATGAAGCTTGGTTGAAATTGTGTTATGCAACAGGACAATAATCCAAAGCACAAGGTTTTGGAAAGGCCATGTCAAAGTCCAGACCTCAACCCAACTAAAACCCTGTGGCGGACATTAAGAGAGCTGTGCATCAGCGAACGACCAAATTTGTGAATGAGCGTGTGTGTGTGTGTGTGTGTGTGTGTGTACGTGTGCGCCCTGTGACGGGGTGTACTGTACCCTGCCTCGTGCTCTAACTGAGATACTGTAGGCTCCAGGCTGCCTGCGACCCTGTTTACAGAATCGGTATAAATGATGAGTGAATTGTGTTTTGAGATTTTTATGTAGAATCAAAATAGAACCACTATAGAATAATAGAATTTCAAAATATAATTTCATTAAAAAAGAAGAAAAAAGTGCATTAATGGAAATATAATTTATCTAGAGAAATTTAGCCTTGCAATGTTTTTCTCTGTGCTCTCTTAACTTTCTCTGAGAATATTAACAAGCTCTTCTTTTATCTGAACTCTTTTCTCATCACTTGTGTTTTGTATTTTGCCTTTTTTCCCCGTTATTTCATCTTTTCTGTTCCTTTCATCGTTCTGTCCTTCTCATTCACTCTTCCACTGGCGACGGCTATCTTTCCTAACTTGCTGTGAAATTATTTAGATTATTCCTACATATTTATTTTGCCTCAAATGTCCTTAATAAGCTCTTCATGAAACAACATCTAACATTACTGTTATGTTGTTGTTTTTTTATCTTATTACATGATACATTTTTCTTACATTTTAAGTTTTACCTAATGCAAAATAAAACTCATTTAATAGAATGAAATAAGTACAGTTAGCACAATGATACGGTGTGGGTTACAGTACGTACTGTATAAACATCAGTAGGAAACAGTAGCAGGTTGTGTTACAGGGCCAAAAATGTTACATTTCAACAATGAATCATGCTTTAAAACAAAACAATAAATTAACATTAACAGGAAATTAATGAAAACTAAAGAAAATGTAAAAAGTTTTTTTTAAGTCGTGAAAAAAACATAATGTGTATGTATTTGTCAAAACTGTCACACAATTAGTCACCAGCGTCAGATTAATTTTCTGATCGTGTTCACAAAATTCCACATTATGCTACAGTAAATAACTTCTGAAATGTATGTTGAAGCCAGTTTGTTTCTTCATAATTTACTAGGTGCATATTTAATGTTGAAATTTATGAATTTTACTACAGTATTATATCATTTAAGAGATACAGTGTTGACATTTTATGGTTTTGACCCCAGCACTATCAATGTCAAATATCTAAAATATATTTTTAAAAATCCAAAATTACAAGAAGCTGAGCAGTTGAACAGGTTTTAGAACAATCTTGGAGTCATGGGGTCCTTGGAGTTTTGGTTGGCCACAAGATTGTTTGACTCGCTTTTTAGAAATGTCTGACGGTGTTGACAGAAACAATTCAAGGGAAACAATTTATGGAATTAATTTTCAACAGCCATTAATTCATTAATCTGTACTTATTTTACTAGTATTTATTTATCTACTTGCTCCCTCCATTCCGACTCGTTCACTACATTCCTCCGATTCTGTTCTTTTGTTGTCCCTCGGTACCGCCTCTCTTCAATGGGCGGCAGTGGTGTCAAAAGTATTCACATTCATTACTTGAGTAGAAGTATAGATACTAGGGTTCAAAAATACTTCTTTAGAAGTTGAAGTATCAACCCAAGCTTTTTACTTAAGTAAAAGTTTAAAAGTACTGGTTTCAAAACTACTTAAAGTATAAAAGTAAAAGTACCGTGAGGGGCGACAAAAGCATTAAGGTCTCGCTTTCTGATCAGGCGACGGGGGGGTTGGGTTGGGGTTTGGGGGGGTGCATTGTGCGCGTTCTTAACATGCAACCGGGGGGGGGGGGGGTTGCGCGTTCTGATCATAAAAATAGAGTAACGTGGCTTTTTTTTAAATGTAAGGAGTAGAAAGTACAGATAATTGCTTAAAAATTTAAGGAGTAGAAGTAAAAAGTCGGCTGAAAAATAATTACTCCAGTAAAGTATAGATACCCAAAATTTCTACTTAAGTAAGGTAACGAAGTATTTGTACTTCGTTACTTGACACCTCTGATGGGCGGCAGATCATTCAGTGTTATTGCACCCAAACTCTGGAACTCTCTACCACACTCTCTGTGGATTTCAAAACTATAAAATAACACATATGGAATTAGGTAATTACGTAACAACAACAAAAACAACAGTTAGTTGGTATTTTAAGACACAGAGGTCAGCCTGTCTGTAATAGTTTTTGCAAGAACAGTATTGTCAAGTGCATTTGCAAAATCCATAAAGCACCATAATGAAACTGGCTCTCATGAAGGCCGTCCCAGGAGGGCGAGACCAAAACCTACCTCTGCTGCAGACGAGAAGTTCATTTAGAGTTATCAGCCTGAAAAATGATCAATTAACAGCACCTCAGATTAGAGGCGTTATGAAGTCTTTACAGAGCAGAAGTAGCAGAAACATCTCAATATCAACTATTCAAAGGAGATTAATGCATTTTTTGGACGCCTTCAGCATTCCTTTACAATGTAGAAAGAAAGGAAAATCAGGAACCATCATGGAGTTAGAAACTGACCCCAAACTGTATATATATATATATATATATATATATATATATATATATATATATATATATATATATAAAAAAAAGTAGGATTGCAAAAACTATTTTGTTATACTGCGTTGATTCATCTTATAAAATTAAACATAATCAAAATATGCATTATTTCATACATTTTATAGAAAAACACATTATTATGCGCTGTCCAAACCTACCTGTACCTCTGTGAAAAAGTAACAGTGACAATCCATCAGTGTGCACATTATGCATGAAAAAAAGGGGGAAAAACGTATAAACAAAAGTTGTTCTATATGGGATTACATTAAAAGGCTTAGATTTATATGTTTAGGGAGAAGTTCGAAGTAAATGTCGTGCCGAGCCCTTAGTTGAATCCACTTAGCCCAAGAACTGAAAGTAAAGGCTGTAGTGGTGACGTCATGTAATTGGGGTTTGTGATTGGTTGACCAGATTAAACTTAATCAGACCTGATGTTGACTAGAGAAACACCAAAAATCATGATGCATTGAAAAAAGTGTAAATATGCGAGCTGAGCCCTGCATCAGTGCAAAGGCCAGACAGGGACAAACAGCAGGCCAGGACGTATTTACCGGCTCGTCTAATTATTGACTGGAGTACCGGAGGCTGAAGGTCATGTTCTTGAAAAGAACATAACAAAAGATTAACAACAGCATGATGAAAACTAAAGGTACAGCTCCTAGTATGCAGATGCCTTCAGCTAAACGTCTGGAAATGCAGGAGTTGTTCAAATGAGCTCCTGAATGCCACAACCGGTACGAACCTTCTTCCTGATCTACAAGAGTCTGACTGATGTTTTACTGTAAAGGTGTTGCAACTGGCTATTGACTGAAAGCACAGTGTTTGTGTGTTTTTGCGCACATGTCGGTCTCAGCCAATCCGCTCCCTCAGTCAGGGTCGACTCCTCTAAGGAGTCAGTAAACAAGTCGAGGGACACGAGCAATCGATGCGAGTGCGTAATCCTTCTGTACCTCTGCAAACTCGACTGTGAGGAGAGCGCCAACGATGAATTGCTACCTGTTTACAGTAATCCTAAAGCCTTATTATTTAAGAGTTGCTGTGCTCGCTGTGGTCATGTCAACAAGATCAAAGCTGCGGTCTGTCATTTGTAAATGTGATTCTAGACCTGGAAGAATCGTAAATGTTTCAAATAAACAAACTGGGCTTTACAATACAATGCGTTCAAGTAATACGTTTCTGCATTTTAGAACAAGTTAGCTGATTACAAGATACTTAGCGTTACATCTTTCAGTGTAACGTTAGCCAGCGAGCAACACTCAGACGATAATAATTCGCACAATGATCTCAGGCTTTTAAATGATGGTCCATATTTGTTTTAGTTCATAGGTTACACAAATGAATCAAATCTTGTCTATTTAACTCAGTTCGAAGTTCATCTGGAAACATTAAGTGGTTTTTCAGCAAAGTAAGTCGTATGGAGACGGTTCTCACTGTCAGAAGTTGCAGACACTTGAGTAAATATTTTACTTTTTTTTTGTTCTTAATTAAGAACATTTTGACACTTCAGCTCCGCTTTCACATAAGAATGATTTCTCAACATTTGCTCCACCCGTGATTGGATTGTAAGCTGGAGGTTGGAGGGGAGGACTGGAGCAGTGACGCATGACTGAGAGGTCAAAGACCCTGTTTGGTTTTTTAAATATTTGCTCTTTCACTCCTCTCTCAGTGAGTAAAGTCAGTCTAATCAGAGTCTCTCACCATGTTACCCGTGAGCTCGCTCTGCAGGGGCGTGCGTCTCTTGGCCCAGCATCATGTGGCGGCTCTGGAGAGCTGCTCGGTCCTGTGTATGCGTTCATCCTCGTCTTCATGCTCATCCTCGTTGCACGTCCCTCCTCCTGCCTGCATGCTGCGCCCGCTCGAGGTCCCGTACCGCTACCTGTTCGGACCCGGACCGTCTAACGTGTCACCCCGTGTGCTGGCCGCCAGCGGGAGACCCATCATCGGTCACATGCATCCGGAAACATACGAGGTGAGAACCTCATTCTGTCTCATTGGAGGGGTTGAAAAAGCAGTTTGTTTTCTAAATCCACACTAATCTCATTTTCTGCTTTGCTGTTGCTGTAGATTATGAATGAGATCAAGGAAGGGATCCGCTACGTCTTTCAGACCTCTAACCACATGACCCTGGCGATGAGCGGCTCAGGTCACACGGCCATGGAGTGTGCGGTGTTTAACACGGTGGAACCGGGAGAGAGCGTGCTGGTGGCTGTTAACGGCGTGTGGGGAGAACGCGTGGCCGAAATCGCGGAGAGAATGGGTACAACTTTAATTTAAAGGCCATTGGGGGTGTGAGAGACAGGAGCAAAATATTATACTGTATACTGTATCATGACATTGGACAAAATCAACATGGGGATAGTGAGATAGGGATAGTAGGAGTTTGATCACAAAGTAGCATAAAAATTTTGCATTAACAATACACACCCCAAAGTCTAGCACAACTGGACGACCTCTTACACTTAGTGCCTACCGTCAATTACCTTAAGTTTAATTAAGGTTAATTTTTTCTACATTAAAATCCGCTAGACCACGCTCACACCGTCCCAGGTTTTAAAAATTTTATACAAGCATACTTATAAAGGTACAAACCAGCAACAAAGAGAAGTTTGATTTTGCTCCTGTAGAGGCCGTAATGAGACTCATATTCTGGTCTAGATGTAGCAATAGAAAAATTTTTTAAGATTTTGTTTCATTTTTAAACAAACTTAGCAAATGATTCTCTCTTACGGCACACAACTTTGCACTGCCTCCCAATTAGTGAAGAGAATAGAGTGCGCCACCTGCAGGATGATAGAGGAACAGCAACATTGAATTTGAAGTCAGTGTGGCAGTACATGACTTGCTATATTGTTATATGGAATTATTCTTAAATCATTCTATGAAAATCACTGTATTGTAAAATGTGGACATTTTCATAGTTTATAAAGTGTCAGCATGGGACCGGTCCATTTGCAGCAGTTTGTTTTCTGGACCGCCGCGCTTTTACTACGTCAGTCTTACCATTAGGGCGATGCCTAGAAAACCATAAATGCAGAAAGAAAGCTACATATTAAATCTTAGATCTAATTATTTTATATATAATTATATAAATTAATCAGTTGATGAGATAATGAGATAATGTGCTCCAGCTGTAATCTTGTAAAGTGTATAATTCAGAATGCAGAGTTTGGGGTCATATCTCTGTGTCTGCTGTTTATTTAGTGGCATGTAATTTCCCTGTGAAGGAGGAGCCCTGGCGTCTAGACGGCTCTGGACCATCTGGTCACCTGACTGCAAACACTGTAGAACTTTTCTGTCTGTAGATAATTTTATAGGGAACAAAAGAGTAAATAAAAAAATAATAATGCATACTGTATTAAAAGTGTTCATCATGTTATGTAACATTCCATATACAGGGGTAACATTTCCATTAATGATCTAAAATCACAGAAGTAACGATGGTAACGATTATTTAAAAGAGAAATTGTGGAAACATTTGACTGGTAGTGTGTTTGTGTGTGTCAAGTACATATGATATTCAACTACAGTCAACTAAGATAATCCTATAATAAAATCTGTAATAAAATATAATAATAATAATAATAATAATAAATGAGAATCAAAGAGAAAGAGTGATGTAATAATAATTAACCTACGTCTGCATTTAAACAGGTGCGAAAGTTCACACTGTGGTTAAAGCTCCTGGTGGATATTTCACAAATGAAGAAATCGAAAAGGTAAAAGCATCTACTTTCTCTCTCTTTCACAGTTAAAGGTTCAGAGATTAAATGTATGAATGATTAACAGCATTACTGGTCTTGTTGTGTGTTACATCACAGGAGATTTCCAAACACAAACCCGTCCTGTTCTTCCTCACACACGGAGAATCCTCCGCAGGTCTCGCTCATCCTGTAGTCGGCTTCGGAGACATCTGCCGCAAGTGAGGACGTTCTCTCTCTCTCACACACACACACACACACACACACACACACACGCACACACTACTATTACCATGGCTATAGCTAGCTACAAGGACACAGAGTTGGTAATTTCCGATCCGTTGTTTTCCGATAATGAGAGCAGCAGGAATGTCGTCTCCTCCAGCCTACTGCGCTCTACACTACATGAATTAAACCCTGCATTAGTCCAGTCTCTGAGACATTCTCAACTAATACCTGCTCACGCTCCTGCTCCAACCGTACCTTAAGTGCTTTAGCCACACAGTTACCGAGCTGATACTAGCTGAAAGTCATTTTTACTATTTCTGTAACAACACAGGCCTCAGAGCTCCCCCAAAAGCGTGTGTGTGTTAACGCCTCAGTTAAAACACTCCTTATATAATGCGTTTGTACCTGTTTCACTCCTCTTCCAAATATTCTGTTTCAGTGTCTAGGTAAATGAGCTACTGCTGAGCCACTCAAGCCTCTCGAGAGAACAGCAGGGCTGAGTAACAAACTGAGGGGAGGGGCTTTTCTTATATGATGTCACATTAGGGTGGAAATGTAATCCAATACTAAAATGCAAAAGTAGAATTTTTTTCCCATGTTTTTTTTTTTTGTTTGTTTCTACTCAAACACTGGAGACACATGTGCAGCAGTTTGATTACAAGTGAGGCGGCACAGTGGCGTAGTGGTTTGCACTGTGTTAGCGCCTTGCACATCCAGGGTCAGGGGTTCGATTCCCACCTCAGGTCTGTGTGTGGATTTTCTCCCCCGTGCTTGGTGGGTTTCCTCAATGTTCCTCCAAAGACATGCAGATTAGGTTAATACCTAATTATTAGGTTAAGTTGGTTGGCTTTACCAAATTGCCTATAGTGTGTGTTTGCCCTGTAAGGTAGCGGATATGTACGGGCCACATGCTGTAAGAAAATGACTCAAAACATCAGATTTGTTGTGTTCATAAAAAAATCCGATCTGTGCCATTTAAGGCTGCTGATGTGAACGTAGACTATGGTACTGTAGGTCTTCAGGTGTTGATTAGTTTTCTATAACAGCAGACTGGTGAAGCTTCAGCTCTGTGTAACTGCTGCAATGCAAATGGATGTCTTTAGTTTCTCTTTTTTTGTTTTTTTAAATAAATGTAAAAAATTTCATTATTTGCAAACTACTGTAGCATAAGAGGAATAAACCACATCAGGACGTGCTGTTACAGTAAATGAGTCATTTTTATTTATAAATATTTTCTCACACATTTCATACTCATGTCCATAATTGCATGTGATTGCAGGTATAACTGCTTGTTCCTGGTGGATTCAGTAGCGTCTCTGGGAGCTGCACCTCTCCTCATGGACAAACAGAGTAAATCAGAACATAAAAATAGGCATAATGTTTTATATGAACTGATACAAGGTGGTGGAGTAAATCTACCTCTATACAAAGGTACTTCAACATAGACTCCATCACAAGCCGTGCGTCTGAACCCAACTCTCGAATCCTTTTTAAAAATTCACTTTGTTGAGGTTGACTGTCTCCCACTGAGCTACAGAGACGACACTATTTACAACAGCGATGTACACAAAGAGATGAAGATGGTGCAAATGCACGGCTTGTGATGGAGACGATGTTGAGGAGGAGCCGCGTATAGAGGAAGAGTTACTCTACCAACATGAGCAATTCGAACCACCTACATCAGTTATTATAAAAGTCATGCCCACTTTTGCATTACTTTCAGTACAGCCCTGATGTGTGTGTGTGTGTGTGTGTGTGTGTGTGTGTGTGTGTGTGTGTGCTGATTACATATAAAGTTTGCTGTTCAGTGTGTAACATTGTGTATGTGTCTCTGTTCTCGTCACAGAGATCGATATTCTGTACACGGGATCACAGAAAGCCTTAAACGCTCCTCCAGGAACAGCACCAATTTCATTCAACGAAAGAGCATGGTGAGTGTGTGTGTGTTAATGCTCCAGTTGAAATACCCCTCAGATAATGCATTATTTTATATCTCAAACTCCTTTTGTTTCACTCCTCTTTCAAACACACAATTTTCGTGTCTATGCAAATGAGCTCCTGCTGAGTCACGCCCCTTCAGAGAACAGCAGAGCTGTTGGCCAAAACATGGTGTTGGTGAAAGTTAATTTTCAGATAGGATTATATAACACCATTTTCATAATACTTAATGCTCCTTATCTTCCGATCAATATACACATTTATATTTTATCAGATAAAAATAAACACATTTGCTAAAAACAATTTCATGTCCTTTTATTTTTTTAGTGTACGTAACTTTTTTTGAATTCAAATCTTTCAATAATCTTAACTGTCATTCAGATGAAACTTGGCCAAATGAAAAGATGTAAGCCTAAAAAAGTCTATTATTCTAAAATGCAACGTTGTTAAGATATTGCGACATGAATTTGACAAGGTTACGGACACTACAGATTTTTTGCTTTTTGAGCTTTTACCAAAAATCTGTTAACTATTTCTACAATTCATATGCTTCTAGAAGCTTAAAACAGTTTTAGTATCAATACTCAAAGAAATATGAATAATATGTATTTTAAATGATTATTGTTTGAAGCGAGACAGTATAACTCTGTCGTTTTTGTGGCTCATATAAAATCATCTCTCCAAAATGACTGAAATTAGCAACTTGAAATTTGTAGGGAAGCGAGATTTGGTAACTTCCATGTTGCAGAAACTTCTTTGGCCCACACATCATTTTCTGTATTAAATATATACTGTAACATAATTTTTTTTTTTAATCAGCGTCAATACTGTGTTTTGGTCATTAGCAACAAGCCAGAGAAGGAGCTCCACTTATATGAGGTCACATTTCAAATCTAATTGGCTTGTTTAAACCCAGGTGAATAAAAAAATAGAAAAAAGACAAAAATTACGCAAAAAAATTACTTTTTTTTCCTAGAGATGAATCTGAATATCTACAAATTACTAAAAAGTACATTTTGTATAATAGCTCCCTTATAATTCTCACTTATCAACAAAGGTAACCATTAACAAGCTGAAAAACAACACATAATTTAAAGTGTAAGGAACCCTAATCAAGATTTTTTTCTTTTGCCTGTGATCGCAGTCTTAAGATGTTCAACAGGAAGACGAAGCCCGTGTCCTACCTGCTGGACATGACTCACCTGTCCAACTACTGGGGGAACGACAGTCAACCTGCCCGAGTGTGAGTGTGTTCAGTAAAAAAAACTCATCATGAGCTGGAAGCGTTAGCATCAGGCTTCAGAAGAGTCAGTGTATGCTGTGTGTTCCTCTGTGCTGCAGGTATCATCACACCGGCCCCGTGTCCGGATTCTTCGCACTGAGAGAGAGTCTCGCCATCCTCGCAGAGAAGGTCAGTCTCAGTGAAGGAGGTGTGGCGTGCTGTTTCCTTGTGCTCTGCTAACCAGTAGTGCTGTAACATATACAGTTTATACTATAAGTACAGGTCCTTCTCAAAAAATTTGCATATACTATGTGATAAAGTTCATTATTTTCTGTAATGTACTGATAAACATTAGACTTTCATATATTTTAGATTCATTACACACAACTAGGGTTGGGTATCGTTTGGGTTTTTTTCGATACCGGTGCCAAATCGATACTTTGAAAACGGTACCGGTGCCAAAACGGTGCCTGAACCGATACTTTTAAGCCAAAAAATTCTAGTGGATGACTCAAGAATGAATTTTTATTGAACAAAAAATTTTATGCTTAAAATTTAACAATATATTAAAAGTTTAAAGTATATATGAATATGTAAGCTTCAAATTTTAGCAATTCTTTTGCAGAAATTTCACCATATTTGCCTTTTCCGTCAAAATACGACACCTTTTGTGACTTATTGCTCTGCACAGGACATGTATAGCCTTCTTTACAGTGGTAAATGGGGTCACTGTTGTAGTGCTACTAGTACAGGCTGGAAAGCCATAATTATAAACAGAATCCATGTTACATTAGTTTTTTTACAAATCGTTTGACTATTTGTTAGCATGAATGCAAGATTTGCATTTTGATATTAACATTACATTATCCTACTACTAACCTGCGGAAAGGCTGCTGACGTCATCATAATCGGTGACTCATTTTTGCTACAGTTGGTATGACTGGGGCTGAGGGTCGTCCACACTGATAGCGCCAGCTGTTGTCCACAAGCTGTTAAACACGGTGCCTCCCTCTGCTTTTAACTTTATTCCGTCTGCCCTCGAATGTTTCATTAGATTTGACGTGTTTCCGCCTTTACACGCAACTGCTGTAAGACATTCGCTGCACGTCGCGGTGCCGGAATCCTTTCTTGTGAAATACAGCCACACTTTCGACGGTTTAGTTTTAGGCATTTTAACGAGAGTTGTTTACTTTAGCATGCTAAGCTATCGGTAGACCGCCTGCTGCCGTCAGAGCGAGTGTAACGTTTGTTACTGCATTCACGCGCATGTCGGATGGTCTCTCATTTCCGGATGATTTGTGCTTTTAATTTTTTTATTTAATCTAATAAACGATTAATCTACAAAAATATATGAATCTAGAGAACAAATATTTCAATCGACAGTTCAGGCATTTAAGTGGCACCGAAATGAGGCACCGAAATTCTCATTCTGTTTCGGTCCGGTACATCGGTCCGGTACAAGTTCTATAGGTACCGGTGCCGTATTGGCACCGGGTTTCGGTACCCAACCCTACACACAACTGAAGTAGTTCAAGCCTTTTATTGTTTTAATATTGATGATTGTGGCATACAGCTCATGAAAACCCAAAATCCTTATCTCAAAAAATTTGCATATCATGAAAAGGTTCTCTAAACGAGCTATTAACCTAATCATCTGAATCAACTAATTACCTCTAAACACCTGCAAAAGATTCCTGAGGCTTTTAAAAACTCCCAGCCTGGTTCATTACTCAAAACCGCAATCATGGGTAAGACTGCCGACCTGAATGCTGTCCAGAAGGCCATCATTGACACTCTCAAGCAAGAGGGTAAGACACAGAAAGAAATTTCTGAACGAATAGGCTGTTCCCAGAGTGCTGTATCAAGGCACCTCAGTGGGAAGTCTGTGGGAAGGAAAAAGTGTGGCAGAAAACGCTGCACAACGAGAAGAGGTGACCGGGCCCTGAAGAAGATTGTGGAGAAGGACCGATTTCAGACCTTGGGGGACCTGCGGAAGCAGTGGACTGAGTCTGGAGTAGAAACATCCAGAGCCACCATGTACAGGCGTGTGCAGGAAATGGGCTACAGGTTGCAAATTTTGCATGTCATTCGGAAATCAAGGTGCCAGAGTCTGGAGGAAGACTGGGGAGAGGGAAATGCCAAAATGCCTGAAGTCCATCAGTGATGGTCTGGGGTGCCATGTCAGCTGCTGGTGTTGGTCTACTGTGTTTTATCAAGGGCAGGGTCAATGCAGCTAGCTATCAGGAGATTTTGGAGCACTTCATGCTTCCATCTGCTGAAAAGCTTTATGGAGATGAAGATTTCATTTTTCAGCACGACCTGGCACCTGCTCACAGTGCCAAAACCACTGGTAAATGGTTTACTGACCATGGTATTACTGTGCTCAATTGGCCTGCCAACTCTCCTGACCTGAAGCCCATAGAGAATCTGTGGGATATTGTGAAGAGAAAGTTGAGAGACACAAGACACAAGAATCTGCAAAAGGATTCCAAGTATTGAGTGCATAACTGAACATAATTATTTGAAGGTTGACTTTTTTTGTATTAAAAACACTTTTCTTTTATTGGTCGGATGAAATATGCTAATTTTTTGAGATAGGGATTTTGGGTTTTCATGAGCTGTACGTCACAATCATCAATATTAAAACAATAAAAGGCTTGAACTACTTCAGTTTGTGTGTAATGAATCTAAAATATATGAAAATCTAATGTTTATCAGTACGTTACAGAAAATAATGAACTTTATCACAATATGCAAATTTTTTGAGAAGGACCTGTAGACAGTCAGTCTTGAGGATGTTCCGTTCTTTCCTCCAGGGCCTGGAGAACTCGTGGAGACAACACAAAGAGGTAGCCGAGTATCTCTGGAAGGGTATAGAAGATCTCGGTCTTAAACTCTTCGTCAAGGATAAGGTGAGGCGTTCATTCGTGATTTTATCATCATTTAACATCTTTAACATGACGTCAATCATGACATCGTGACATGTTTCTGTTTAGGATCTGAGGCTGCCGTCAGTCACTACCATCGCCATCCCTGAAGGTTACGACTGGAAGGAGCTTCTAATGTACATGATGAAACACCACCAGATAGAGATGACAGGAGGCCTGGGGCCGTCCATCGGCATGGTGAGAGGAACGTCTGCCCCTACTACGTGATGTAGCTAAAATCAGATACAAGATTTTACTGGTAAACTAATTAATGCCAAGTTACACTAATTTGGGGTGATATTAAGCTGATCGAAGGTAACTTACTCTATGACGTTTTTAATGCAACAAACTTCACAAGGCTACTTTCTAGCGTTAAGATTAAGCCGTAGTCGAATGTTAAAACCCAACACTTCTGACATCTGTATGATACATCTGTATGTCCTAGGTGATGCGAGTGGGGCTGATGGGCTACAACTGCAGCACGTTTAATGCCGATAAAGCTCTGGCAGCCCTGTCCGACGCCCTGAAACACTGCAAAAAACACAAGGCGTAAACAACGAGACGGCAAGGTTCGACTACAGGACAGCTGTGTGATGAAAAAAAAATGCACCACAGAAGACTTCACAACTTAAAATCTAAAGTGTAAACATGTGATTCAGTACTTTACGGTGCTTTAGTAAGGACAGTTTGTGTAACGTTTGATCGCAGGCTGTTAAAATGACATAAAAAATGTACAGTAAACTAAAATAAACTGCTTTTATTATTCTAAATGTCCTATTCGAGTACTTGAGTCTGCACTCAAGATCCTGAGCTTTTCTTGGTGGGCGGGGTTTATCATAAACAAATGTCTGGGGTTTTTTTTTTTTGGCTTCTCAAAAATATTGTGTAAGATTTAGGACTGTGTTCATGACTCTGAGCAGATAAAGGGAATTCGTACGATCGCCTTGTCTGTGTGTATGGAGTTTGCATGTTCTCCCCGTGCTTGGTAGGTTTCCTCCGGATACTCTGGTTATATCCCACAGTGCAACCATGGGGGGCGCCACCGGTGCTGTTGACCTACAGGGTGCCGGTGGAAATTTGGTTCCTGTTGGTCAAAAAAGGAGAGGAGGCTAGAAGCTTAGGATCAGGGTTCAAATTGTTTTACCATGGTGTGGATAGGAAAAGAAATGGAGTAGGAGTTATTCTGAAAGAGGAGTTTGTTAGGAATGTTCTAGAGGTGAAAAGAGTATCAGACAGGTTGATGAGTCTGAAGCTGGAAATTGAAGGGATAATGTTCAATGTTGTTAGTGCTATGCTCCACAAGTAGGATGTGAGTTAGAAGAGAAGGAAACATTCTGGAGTGAGTTAGATGAAGTGATGCAGAGCATCCCCAGAGGTGAGAGAGTTGTGATTGGTGCAGACTTCAATGGACATGTTGGGGAACAGAGGTGATGAAAATGTGATGGGCAGGTTTGGTCTTCAGGACAGGAATGTAGAAGGACAGATGGTGGTGAGATAAGAGTGGAGGCAGAAGCACTCAGGTGGACTACATCTTGTGTCGACGTTGTAATCTGAAAGAGATTAGTGACTGCAAAGTGTTGGTAGGGGAGAGTGTAGCCAGACAACACAGAATGGTGGTGTGTAAAATAACCCTGGTGGTGAGGAAGGTGAAGAGGACAAAGGCAGAGCAGAGGACAAAGAGGTGGAAGCTGAGAAAGGAAGAATGTTATGTAGTCTTTATGGATGAGTTGGGACAGGCTATGGGTGGTCAGGAGGTGCTTTCAGTTGACTGAATAACTACAGCCAATGTTATCAGGGAGACAGGTAGGAGGGTACTTGGTGTATCAGCAGGTAAGGCAAAAGTGGACAAGGAGACTTGGTGATGGAACGAGGTAGTCCAGGAGTGTATACAGGGAAAGAGGCTAGCTAAGAAGAAGTGGGACACTGAGAGGACTGAAGAGAGTAGACAGGAGTACAGGGAGGTGCAGCGTAAGGTGAAGGTAGAGGTGGCAAAGGCCAAACAAAGGGCTTGTATGCTAGGTTGGACAGTAAGGAGGGTGAGGTTAATCTGTACAGGTTGGCGAGGCAGAGAGATAGAGATGGGAAGGATGTGCAGCAGGTTAGAGTGATTAAAGATAGAGATGGAAATGTACTGACAGATGCCAGGAGGGTGATGGGAAGATGGAAGGAGTACTTTGAGGAGTTGATAAATGAGGAAAACGAAAGAGAACAAAGAGTAGAAGAGGTGACTGTTGTGGAGCAGGAAGTAGCAAATATTAGTAAAAGTGAGGTGAGAAGGGCGTTGAAGAGGATGAAGAGTGGAAAGGCTGTTGGTCCTGATGAAATACCTGTGGAGGTATGGAAGTGCTTAGGAGAGGTGGCAGTAGAGTTTCTGACTAGTTTGTTTAACATCTTGGAGAGTGAAAGTATTCCAGAAGAATGGAGGAGAAGTGTATTGGTGCCGATTTTTTTAAGAACAAGGGAGATGTGCAGAGCTGTGGCAATTACAGAGGTATAAAGCTAATGAGCCATACAATGAAGCTGTGGGAAAGAGTAGTGGAAGCTAGGTTAAGGGCAGAGGTGAGCATTGGTGAGCAGCAATATGGTTTCATGCCTAGAAAGAGTACATTAGAGGATGCTGGCGGAGAAGTACAGAGAAGGTAATAAAGAGTTGCATTGTGTCTTCGTAGATTCAGGGAAGGCGTACGACAGGGTGCCGAGAGGAAGTCTGGAGTGGCAGAGAAATATGTTAGAGTGGTGCAGGACATGTATGAGAGTTGTAAGACAGTGGTGAGATGTGCTGTAGGTGTGACAGAAGAGTTCAAGGTGGAGGTGGGACTGCATCAAGGATCGGCTCTAAGCTCCTTTTTGTTTGCTTTGGTGATGGACAGGATGACAGATGAGGTTAGACAGGAGTCTCCATGGACTATGATGTTTGCAGATGACATTGTGCTTTGTAGCAAGAGCAGGGAACAGGTGGAAGAAAATTTGGAGAGGTGGAGGTATGCTGTGGAAAGCAGAGGAATGAAGGTTAGCCGCAGCAAGACGGAATACATGTGTGTGAATGAGAGGAACCTAAGAGGAACGGTGAGGATACAGGGAGCAGAGGTAAAGAAGGTGCAGGATTTTAAGTACTTAGGGTCAACGGTCCAGAGCAACGGAGAGTGTGGAAAGGAAAAGAGTATCAGCGAGAATGAAAGGAACGGTGTACAGGACAGTGGTGAGACCAGCGATGCTCTACGGCTTAGAGACAGTGGCACTGAAGAAAAGGCAGGAGGAAGAGTTGGAGGTAGCAGAGCTGAAGATGTTGAGGTTCTCCCTGGGAGTGATAAGGATGGATAGGATCAAGAATGAGTGCAACAGAGGGACAACCCATGTTAGATGTTTTGGAGATAAAGTCAGAGAGGCCAGATTGAGGTGGTTTGGACATGTTCAGAGGAGAGATAGTGAATATATCGGTAGGAGGATGCTGAGGTTGGAACTGCCAGGCAGGAAGTCTAGAGAAAGACCAAAGAGGAGATTTATGGAGCAAGTGAGAGAGGACATGAAGTTAGTTGATGTGAGAGAAAAGGATGCAGAGGATAGGGTTAGATGGAGGCAGATGATTCGCTGTGGCGACCCCTGAAAGGGAACAGCCGAAAGACCAAGACGACAATTCTGGTTATCTCCCACAGTCCAAAGACCTGCAGATTAGGCTAACTGGCGTTCCCAAATGGCTCGTAGTATGTGAATGTGCAAGTGAATGTTGACTGGAGGTCCTTCCACGGGCGTACAAAATGAGAATAAATACAACCGTCACGACTGGCCTCCATGGTCCCTAGCAGGACTACAGAGGTTCCTAGACGGATGGATGGATTATAATGTGTGTTTTTATTGCAGCAAACGTTTAGACCACTGGAAGAGGTCCAAGGGCAAGCTGAATACACTCTATACACTTTTGTGTTTCACCAAGTTATAGAGAAATTCTCAAATTATTCAGAAGAAATACGGGTGTTTATCAAGGTGTATATAAATTCTCTTACAAACAGAGATGGATTTATAATGTCAAATGGCCACCTGGTGGCTTCCTTGGGATTTTCATAATAATTGAAACAGACCACGACGTGTTCACAGTCTCACTTTACTCACTTCGTAAACTCAAGAAAAACCTACAAACAGCTAGGAGACTGAAGAAAAATACTGAACTGAAACTTCAACATCAGTATATTAGCAACATTGATCTGGAATCAAACTTTGGCTTTTTAACTATGCAACAAACAAACAAACAAAGACAACCCAGCTATGACTATGATCTTAAAACAACAACATAAAAAAATAACCTAAATCAGATCAGTTCTTCAAACTGCTGAACGTTTGTGTATATAAACCAGCATTTATGTCAGAACTTTTCATTTTAGAAGCGTGTTTACATTCTCCTCGCGGATCCAGATGTGGAGGCTGATAATGCAGTACACATGTAGATCCTGCATCCACACCAGGATCATCTTCAGCTTCCCGTGGGCGTCCTCGCACCACAGCACGAACTGCTCGCCTTCATAGTTGTCACACCTCGCATTGAATTGATGGGGGATGATGCCAGCAGATGTGCTGATGCACCACACCGGCTTCCGAGCCTCATCCAGCACCGACACGGTCATCATGCAGCAGTTCTGAGAGCAAATAAAACACCATGAGTTAAAGAAAAATCATTGAGGAAAATGAAATACACACAGGCATTGATATGGCATGTCAAATACAGCTTAGTTTCAAAAACACTAAAATATATTTCATGAACAATTCCTAATACCCTCAGAACATGAAGTGAATAACATTGATGATCTTGTTACAAACAGCACCTGTCTAGGGGTGGGAAATACTGTATTAGGCAGCAAGTGTACAGTCAGTTCAAAGTTGATGTGTTGGAATCAGGAAAAATGGGCCAGCGTAAAGACTTCAATGACTGACTGATCGTCAGATTGTCATGTCTAGACTACCGGGTCAGAGCTGGGTTTGTGGTATTGGTTACCTTGATGTCTCCCCACAGCTTGTTGATTTTCCAGGAGAAACTGATCTCATCGGGGATCAGAGTGTGTTTCTGAGAAATGCTGATTTTGACAGGTTGGAGGTACACAAATCCGCTATGGATCTTGTCTGAGGAGGATAAAATATAGATTTAGGTTTAAAGTCAGATGATTATTTTTAAATCTGTCAAGGTTTTCAGGTAATTTTGAAAGTGTAGCAGCAAGTAAAGATAATCCAACCTCCAGCTTTAAGAAAAGCTGAAGACCCTGGTAAATGACAAGAGAAAGGCCTACTTTCTACTGCAGCTCCAAAAAGTTTTTTTTTTTTTCCAAAGCTAGGAAAGTACAAACCGGATTCCAAAAAAGTTGGGACACTAAACAAATTGTGAATAAAAACCGAATGCAATGATGTGGAGATGGCAAATGTCAATATTTTATTCAGAATAGAACATAAATCACGGAACAAAAGTTTAAACTGAGAAAATGTATCATTTTAAGGGAAAAATATGGTGAATCAAAATGTCATGTTGTCAACAAATCCCAAAAAAGTTGGGACAAGGCCATTTCCACCACTGTGTGGCATCTCCCCTTCTTCTTAAAACACTCAACAGACGTCTGGGGACCGAGGAGACCAGTTTCTCAAGTTTAGAAATAGGAATGCTCTCCCATTCTTGTCTAATACAGGCCTCTAACTGTTCAATCGTCTTGGGCCTTCTTTGTCGCACCTTCCTCTTTATGATGCGCCAAATGTTCTCTATAGGGGAAAGATCTGGACTGCAGACTGGCCATTTCAGTACCCGGATCCTTCTCCTACGCAGCCATGATGCTGTGATTGATGCAGAATGTGCTCTGGCATTATCTTGTTGAAAAATGCAGGGTCTTCCCTGAAAGAGATGACTAGATGTTGTTCTAGAACCTGAATATATTTTTCTGCAGTGATGGTGCATTTCCAGACATGCAAGCTGCCCATGCCACACGCATTCATGCAACCCCATACCATCAGAGATGCAGGCTTCTGAACTGAGCATTGATAACAACTTGGGTTGTCCTTGTCCTCTTTGGTCCGGATGACATGGCGTCCCACATTTCCAACAAGAACTTCGAATCATGACTCGTCTGACCACAGAACAGTCTTCCATTTTGCCACACTCCATTTTAAATGAAAATGCCTTTGCTTGTGGATCTTGCTTAGAAATGGCTTCTTCTTTGCACTGTAGAGTTTCAGCTGGCAACAGTGGATGGCACGGTGGATTGTGTTCACTGACAATGGTTTCTGGAAGTATTCCTGAGCCCATTCTGTGATTTCCTTTACAGTAGCATTCCTGTTTGTAGTGCAGTGTCGTTTAAGGGCCCGGAGATCACGGGCATCCAGTATGGTTTTACACCCTTGACCCTTACGCACAGAGATTGTTCCAGATTCTCTTAATCTTCGGATGATATTATGCACAGTTGATGATGATAACTGCAAAGTCTTTGCAATTTTTCGCTGGGTAACACCTTTCTGATATTGCTCCACTATCTTTCTGCGCAACATTGTGGGAATTGGTGATCCTCTACCCATCTTGGCTTCTGAGAGACACTGCCACTCTGAGAAGCTCTTTTTATACCCAATCATGTTGCCAATTAACCTAATTACTGTTAATTGGTCTTCCAGCTCTTTGTTATGCTCAAATTTACTTTTTCCAGCCTCTTATTGCTACTTGTCCCAACTTTTTTGGGATTTGTTGACACCGTGAAATTTGTAATCAACATATTTTTCCTTTAAAATGATACATTTTCTCGGATTAAACTTTTGATCTGTCATCTATGTTCTATTCTGAATAAAATATTGACATTTGCCATCTCCACATCATTGCATTCAGTTTTTATTCACAATTTGTTTAGTGTCCCAACTTTTTTGGAATCCGGTTTGTAATATCACAATGACTTTGTTTAGTTATTTTAACTTTCAAACTTGTTTCCATGTAGTGCAACACAAAAAGATGTTCCCCATCACCTGGAGACCGAGCTCGGATCATGATGATGCCAGCCCAAGAAGTCCAGAGTCCAAGAGAGCAAATTAATTACGGAGGGACAGGCATACTCAAGCATGAGTATGTGTGCAAAGGAAAGTGGATAGGGCTACTAGCTGACTTTGAGTCAACAGTTGGCTTTAACTGCTGTCGCAATTGACCATGACTAAATAGGGGAAAAGAACCCTGTGACCCTGTGCCCCAACACACACACACTAATATGAATTATTCGTATGGCGTATTGTCAAGATGTTCCACTGACTAATGTTCTAACAATCCCCAGGTAGTTTAGAATGCAGCAGCCAGAGTCTTAACTAAAACCGGAAGATATGGTGCAGGCTGTTTGGTGTTACCTGTTATACTGAAGATTACAGCAGAGGCCAGATTATTCCACACTGCACTCTTGTGATACCAATAGTCCTGACCCAGTCTGCCCTACAGACCTGCCTGATCCAAAATGCGAAAGTTTCGCGTTTGTATCAGCGTTTAAATTACATAGCTTTATACAATAACAGGCGGCGCGGTGGTGTAGTGGTTAGCACTGTCGCCTTGCACCACCAGGGTCTGGGTTCGATTCCCCGGCCAGGCTCAATTCCCGTCTCTGTGTGCATGGAGTTTGCATGTTCTCCCCGTGCTTGGTGGGTTTCCTCCGGGTACTCCGGTTTCCTCCCACAGTCCAAAGATATGCAGGTTAGGCTAATTGGCGTTCCTAAATTGCCCGTAGTGTGTGATTGGGTGTGTGAGTGTGTGTATGTGTGTGTGCCCTGCGATGGATTGGCACCCTGTCCAGGGTGTACCCCGCCTAGTGCCCGAAGTCTCCTGGGATAGGCTCCAGGTCCCCCGCGACCCTGAACACAGGATTAAGCGGTATAGAAAATGAATGAATGAATGAATATACAATAACAATATTAATAGCAACTAGCTTTTACATCATCATACTATTCGGCTTCGCCTTTTTTTCTGCAATTTTTGGAGAACGCGCGAGTTTCCTCGGCCAAGAACAACAAATGGAATTCAGCTCCAAACAACTAAAACCCCGACACAGAGGTACGTTATCATGTCTACCATTCAGCTCGTTCAGTGTGTGGAGTGCAGGATGTTTAGACATTCTTCCTCCGTCATTAGCGATAATTTTATTTGTGATAGGTGTGTGTTAGTGAGCACTCTGACGGAGAAGATATCAGCATTAGAGGAGCGCATCCAGACTTTAGAGAGGGTTAGAGAGTAGCGTTATTCCCGTAGCCGACAGTCTGGGTGCCACAGCCGGAGATAATCAGCCCCCGACTCCGGCATTAGAGCCCTCACAGCGGGGCGAGTGGGTGACGACTCGGCGGCATACTCGTTCAGCCAAAGCGAACACTAAGGATAGCCCACCAGAGCACACCTCCTCTGCGCTTCACGTGTCCAACAGGTTTGCTCTCTTCAGTGCTGCACCCGCTGAGAAACTGCTGAAAGAGCTCTGGTTATAGGAGACTCTATACTGAGGGACGTGAAATTAGCTAGGCCTTTAGGGGCGCCAGCGGCAGTGGTTAGGTGTATCCCGGGAGCCAGAGCACCGGACATGGAAGGTAATCTTAGAGAACCTGTGCTGTCCTAGAGCCCTAAGATAGTGGTACATGCTGGAGCTAATGATATACGCCTTCGTCAGTCAGTGATTAGTAAGAGTAACTTTACAGAGGTGTTTAAATTAGCGAAGGCGATGTCCGATGAAGTAGTATGCTCTGGTCCCATCCCAATGAGACGTGGCGACATAGCTTACAGCAGGTTATGGTCGCTGAACCGCTGGATGTCCAGGTGGTGCTCCAAAAATAATGTGGGCTACATAGACAACTGGAAGACCTTTGAGGGCAAAGCTGGCCTGTTAGGGCGGGACGGTGTCCATCCCACTCGGGAAGGTGCTGCTCTCATTTCCTGTAGTATAGCTCATACTCTCAGTAGAGTTCTAGTTAATCGGTGACAATCAAGAGCCCAGGCCAGGGAGCAGACAGACAGGCTAAACCAACCGTCTGCTAGCTGCATAGAGTCGTCACTCAGGGTTCACCATATTGAGACTGTGTCTGTTCCCCGATCTAAGCAAAACTCAGAAAGTCTGTTTTAATAATTTAATTAACATAAAGACCACAAACTCGGATCATACTGAATGCGCAGCCGCGCACCTCTGATCTGAAGCTAGGACTGTTAAATATTAGATCTCTCGCATCAAAAGCGGTTATTGTTAATGAAATTATCACAGATCAGGCGTTTGATATACTCTGTTTAAGTGAAACATGGGTTAAACAGGACGAGTATGTAGCTCTAAATGAAGCTAGTCCTCCTGGATACAGCTACATACACCAGCCTCGGTTAACTGGTAGAGGAGGAGGCGTCACAGTTATTTACAATGATATAATTGTATCATTGTCTATTGTCTATCATTGTCTATGATATAATTGTCTATCGTACAAAAACACGGACACAAATTTAACTCATTTGAAATTCTTTATAGTAACATAAGTGGACTTAAGTATATTAAATCAGCTCAGTCGATTCCACTAATTATAATTTACAGACCTCCAGGGCCGTATTCTGAATTTCTTAGTGAATTTCCAGATTTCATCTCAAACCTAGTCATTTCTGTAGACAAAGCGTTAATTGCCGGAGATTTTAACATTCATTTTGAGAATCCAGAAGACCCTCTGAGAACAGCATTTATGTCAATACTGGACTCCGTAGGCGTAAATCAGTGTGTAGTAGGACACACTCATAAAGCAGGTCACACTTTAGACTTAATAATATTTTTCGGATTAAGTATAAGAAATGTATTCACAATTCCACTGTCTGAAATTATCTCAGATCACTATCTTGTCTCCATTCAAGTGTGTCACAGTGATAATGTACGCACAACACCGCGCTACCGTATTAAACGTACATTCACATCAACTACCACACAGAGTTTTATTAGTAATCTCCCAGAGTTACCAACTTCGATTCGGTCACCGTCTGACCCCACAGAACTCGATCAGGCGACTGAATATTTAGAGTCGACATTTCGTTGTACCTTAGATAATGTAGCTCCAGCTAAAAGAGATAAGAAACTTGCTCCCTGGTATAACAATCACACGCGCACTTTAAAACAGACCACTCGGAAATTAGAGCGTAAATGGCGTCAAACTAAATTGTTAGTATTTCAAATAGCATGGAAAGAGAGCATCCTGAACTATAGGAAAGCTCTTAGTGTAGCTAGATCAACGTATCTCTCCACTCTTATAGAAGAAAATAAAAATAATCCTAGATTTTTATTTAATACCGTAGCCAAATTATCCAGAAATAAGACCACTACAGAAATCTCCACAACAACATCATGCAATAGTGAGGACTTCATGAACTTTTTTAATAATAAAATTGTAAATATCAGGCATAAAATTGAGGCTTTGAAACCGAACAATGTAATTGATACAGATGTTAACCTAGCCATGTCAGATTCGAACCTAGAATACTTTACTCCTCTTGAAGAGAATGAACTAATTTCACTCATCTCTTCTGCAAATTCATCAACCTGTATATTAGATCCTACTGTATACCGACACATTTTCTTAAACAGATAGTACTAGTAATAACAGAACCGCTGTTGAGAATAATTAATTCCTCACTCAGCATTGGTTATGTTCCCAAATCTTTTAAATTAGCAGTTATCAAACCAATAATTAAAAAACCTGACCTCGACCCCTGTCAGCTGTCCAATTACAGGCCAATATCAAACCTCCCCTTTATCTCTAAGATTCTGGAAAATATAGTAGCGGAGCAGCTATGCTCATATCTACATAGAAATGGCATACATGAACTTTATCAGTCAGGATTTAGGCCTCATCACAGCACAGAAACAGCACTCGTTAAAGTAGTAAATGACCTCCTATTGGCCTCTGATCAGGGTTGTGTAACTATGCTTATATTACTCGACCTCAGTGCAGCTTTTGACACCATTGATCATGCTATTCTTCTTCACAGATTAGAAAATGTAGTAGGAATTAAGGGTACAGCCCTCTCCTGGCTCAGATCCTATTTGACCGATCGTTATCAGTATGTAGACTTAAATGGTGATTATTCTGCATGTTCTCTAGTGGAGTTTGGCGTTCCGCAGGGTTCAGTTTTAGGCCCACTGCTTTTTTCCCTTCACATGCTTCCTCTGGGCAACATAATCCGTAAGCATGGTATTAGTTTTCATTGTTATGCTGACGACACACAGTTATACGTCTCAACAAAACCTGATGAGAAAAACCATCTTACTAAAGTTGAGCAATGTGTGCATAACATAAGAAATTGGATGCTAATTAACTTCCTTCTGCTTAATCCGGATAAGACAGATGTTCTAGTCATAGGACCGCATACAGCTAGAAGTAAAATCTTAGATCACACCTTTAGATAGCCTTTCTGTTCCATCAAGTGCAACAGTAAAAGACCTCGGCGTGATTATAGATTCCAGCCTTTCATTTGAAACTCATGTAGATAATATCACCAGGATAGCATTCTTTCACCTCAGAAATATTGCCAAGATAAGAAATATATTGTCGCTAAACGATGCAGAAAAACTAGTTCATGCTTTTATTACTTCTAGGTTGGACTATTGTAATGCCTTACTGTGTGGTTGTTCTGTTAGGTGCATAAACAAGCTTCAGCTAGTCCAGAATGCAGCAACGAGAGTCCTCACTAGAACCAGAAGATATGAGCACATCACCCCTATCCTATCTTCACTACATTGGCTCCCTGTGAAATTGCGCATTGATTTTAAAATACTACTCTTGACATATAAAGCATTAAATGGTCTCGCGCCACAGTATCTGAGCGAACTGCTAGTGTCTTACGATCCGCCACGCCTACTTCGATCAAAGGATGCAGGCTGCTTGTCAATACCGCGTATTATGAAAACTACAGCTGGGGGCAGAGCTTTTTTTTACAAAGCCCAAAATTATGGAATAGTCTTCCAAATAGTGTTCGGGACTCAGACACAGTCTCAGTGTTTAAGTCTAGGCTAAAAACCTATTTATTTAGCCAAGCATTTTTATAAATAGATTTGCCATGGGTAAAGGAGCAGATCTGGGGGACTCATGGACGTAGAGTATTATGGTGAACTGGTATGTTTAGATGCTGTCTTCCTCACTCTCATTTGATCACTCAGGTTTGTTGACGGTGAGGTGATTGTTTGCTTTACATCTCAGGGAGCCCTCATGTTTCTGTTTCCTTCTGGCTCTCTCGAAGTTTTTTTCTTGCCACCGTCACCTCAAGGTTGCTTGTAAGGGACAAACTGATAAAGCTAAAAGTTTTATCTTTTAACAAAAAAAATTATTATATCCAGAACTTTATTTCTTTATTATTAAAAGCATGATACAAATAAAATTTCATTTAGTGATCTATTATTAAAATGGGTGGTGTTCAGAGACTCTACCTTTAGCGCAGAACACCGGTGAATAACGGCACTTCACTATGTGTCCCCTGGAGTTGTGAAGCTGCATGATCACTGTGTAACCATCGATGTAGAAGTCGTCAGGAAGGCAGGTGTGCAAAGGGCTGATCTCTTCTGCTCTGTAGGTGCTGGATGGTGAAAGGAGGAAAAATATCTTAGTGAAACATGAGTGGCGTCTATCAATCAGGCCCAGGTCTAGTGAAGGAAGCGTGGCCTCTGTGTCAGTCAGGTCCAGCTCTAGTGAAGGAGGAGTGGCCTCTGTGTCAACCTAGTAAAGTAGGTGTGGCCTCTGTCAGTCAGACTGAGCTCTAGTGAAGTAGGTGTGGCCTCTGTCAGTCAGACCCATCTCTAGTAAAGGAGGTTTGTCATCTGTCAGACTGCCCCAAGTCTAGTGTAGAAGGTGTGGCCTCTGTGTCCATCAGGCCCAGGTCTAGTGAAGAAGGCGTGACCTTTGTGTCAGTCAGTTCGAGGTCTAGTAGGTTTTATTTCTTCGTGCTTAGATTACGGAAACGTGCTATATTATGAGGTCAGTCACTCGGTCACTAGCCCGTCTGCAGTTGGTTCAAAATGCTGCAGAACGACTTTTGACTAAATAAAAAAAATTTGCCATATTACTCCGATTTTAGTTTCATTACATTGGTTGCCAGTGGAATATGGAGTTATATTTAAAATGCTTTTATTTGTTTTCAAGGCGATCAATTGGGGTGGCGCCTCAATATACGAGTGATTTGATTCACCCATACCGTCCTCAGTGAGCACTTAGATCATCTGATCAACTTCTGCTCACAATTCCGAAATGTCGATTAAGAAGGAGAGGCGACTGTGCTTTTTCTGTGTCCGGACCCACCCTTTGGAACCAGCTCCCTTTCCATGTTCGATCAGCTCACAGTATTGAAATTTTTATATTCGAACTTAAAAACGCATCTGTTTACTGAGGCTTTTAAACATGTGTTATAGTGGTTTAGATTGATAATTTGATGGTTCTGTTGTTTTTAAATAATTTTTTACTTTGTTTATTTATTTATTTTTACTTCATTATGTAAAGCACTTTGGTCAACTATCGGTTGTTTTAAATGGGCTATATAAATAAATTAACTTAACTAACTTAACCTAGTAAAGCAGGAGTGGCCTCTGTAAGTTCCATATCCAATAAAAGAGGAGCAGACTCAGTCTGTACCTGTTTGAAAAGAAGAAACATAGACACTGATTTATTGAAAAAAAGTAAAACACATAGCAGCGTACCAGAAGAGAGATCCAAGAACACTTCTCTCCACCAGTTTGTGGTGATGTAATGTGGCCATGACGAAGGCGATTTCCCACGTTCCCTATAGCCAAGCACAACAGCAAATGCATAAATAAATACCCAACATGGAAAAGAGTTGAGCGAAAAGTTACACATTCTATTATAAATGGTGACCATGGCCGTACTCTCCATACTCCCACAGCGATCTCATCGGAAACCTTCAGCAGCCTAACCAAGCTGTCCACCCCGATATGCTTCCACTTCATCTCCTTGCTCACCGTTTTACTGATCAGAGAGCGCCACTGTGGCCTGGGCCAGACACAAACACATTGTCAATATCTTTTAAGTTATGTCCTTATACTTTCATCTTTATTTTTTTTAAGTCATGTTGGCATTTAATCCTGATTAAGAAAAAGCACAGCGTAGTATATTTATACTAGCCATGACTGAAAGAGCTCACTTGGCTGGCATGGTGGTAGAGGAACCCAAGACTCCATGAACCTGCATGCTATAAACTTGTTGAATTCGCGGCCACGTGCCGGAGCTCCAGTACACGGCAACTGACGAGTCGTAGAAAATGGCCTGAGACTGGCTGTACATGAACTGCTTTCCTCCAAGCTTGCAGAGTGTGAGCTCCCAGACAACCTGTTGACTCCTGCAGCATACAAGATTTTCAATTCATATTTTAAACAAGAAACAATAAGCAGCATAACCTGTTAACATACATAACCTTTAATGTTTAAATATTACATAATATTCAAGATAAATAAACATTAAATAACATTTAAATATGTTTCAATATTTTGGGGTCAAAGCCACCATTAACTCCCTCTCTAGGCCTTAACTTTTTGAATTTCTAGGTTATATCCCATGTCTGATTAAAACTCAAGAGGAAGACCTCTGACCTGAGGACCTGCTCTGTTAGCTCTGGCATGCCCGTATGCAGGTTCACATATCTCAGCTCCTTCTTCCAAACCATGTCATCATGGCAACCCATTTCACTGAGAAGCAGCTTCTTCCACACCCTCGCCGGTACATCCTGCAGATCAACTCTGTTTGAGTCTGGCGTCATACACGGCCCCAATCTCCACTTCCTCCTGCCCATCTCACAGCTGTATAACTCGTACCACATCACACTGCAGGACACACAGCACAAGGTTCAATACCTCACTCCTCCTTTCCATTCGTCTCTACGCAAACATTTAGTGCTAGAGTTAAAAAGAAAAAAACATCTACTTGTCATTCGCCAGCTCATGAAACTGTCGGCTAACAAAGCCTACGCAGAAGAGAGACGGTGCGTCCAAATAGGAGAAAATCTTCAGAATGATCTCAGGGGGCAACCTGGGAAGGAAATGAGATGTTACAGTCCACTTGTCTGGAAGGAGTAAGGGAATCGTTCAAGCCTGACCTCTTAAAGGTGTTTACCTTTTAAAGTAGTTTTCCATGTAGCCGTAGTCAAAGTGGAGCTGAGAAACTTTAGGGGGTGATGGAGGTGGTGTGGTTTTATCATCCCTACATCTGTTGAAAAAAAACAGCACTCATGCTATAGTCTTAGGGATTATATTATATGCTGTACCAATTTTGTTATATATGTTTATCATGTCTGCATAATTATGTACAAAATCATTTAGTATTTCCACATATAACTTAAAAATGTATAAATAAAGAACATTACAGGAGAATATTCATGGCTGTAAAGAAAAAAATATAGTACAAGACAGACCAGTTTTCAGATGGAAACAAAAAACCTAATGTACACTCCTGGGATTTGCATAAAAATAGAAAGGAGCGAGTGTGACAAAGTTACCAGAAGAATTTATATTCTCCAGCAAGCTCAGGAAAACCTAACAGCTGTTTTACTTATAGTTCTGTGCAAAAGTCTTGGGCACATACAAAAAAAATGGCATAAGCAAAAGTTGCTTTTTAAAACATTTCTGCATAAAAGAAACTTCTATAAAGAGCAATAAAGAGTAATAAAATAAACAGTCAATATTTGGCGTGAAAATTTATTTCTTAAAATCAGGAGTTTTAGACACGGATTTGTGCAGTTTTACAAGAAACAGCTGCTATAAGTGTATATTCTAGATTCATTACATGAACACACAGTTCATGAAAATCTAAATCCAGTACAGAGGTACCTCAGCGTATGAGTTTAATCCGTTCCAGAGGCGAGTTCTTAAGGGGAAATTTCGTATTGTGAAACGCATTGTTCCGTAGGAAATAATGTAAATGTGAATAATCCGTTCCAGAAACCCAAAACTTTTACCAATATTACCAATTTCCGACGCTATAATCATATTTTTGCAAACATTTAGAAAAGTCATGTAAATGAAGTAGAATAGGTTTAAGCACTGGTGGCTCAGTGGTAGGTGTTTCGCCTGCCATGCGGAATGCCCGGGTTCAATTCCCAGCCAGTGCCCCAAACCCCATGCCGAGGATAAATTCTTGCAAAAATTCAGTTCTTAAGGCGAAAATTTTTAAAGCGTTCATATGCCCAGGTACCACTGCATCTCAAATTAGTTCAGTATTTTATTTTGCGTTTAAGTAAATGACTATTTATACAGTATAAACACCGTGTATCCGTCAGTCTAGTTCAATAGACACATGGGGAAGACTGCAGACTTGACAGTTGTTCAGGAAATGATCACTGACCCACAAGTAGTGTAAGCCACAGAAGGTGCTGTATCAAAGCATATTCATGGAAAGTGTGGTAGGAGAAGGTCCACAAGCAACTGGGATGACTACAGCCTTAAGAAATTCATCAAACCTAAGCCTGGAGCCTGAGGCTGGAGTCAGTGCATCAAGAGACACCATGCACAGACGTCTAGGGTCAGAGTGGTGAAGTTGCTTAAAATCCAGTGTGAAGCTTCCACAGTCGGTGATGATTTGCGGTGCGATGTTATCTGCCCACAGTGGCAGAACTACCATCAACTGGTTTGCTGACCACGATCTTACTGTGCTTGATTGGAGCGCCTACTTACCTGACCTGAACTTCATAGAGAATCAATACAGAGAAGTTAAATGCTGCCATTAAAGCAACTAGGTCTTCAATAACCCCTCAGCACCGCCACAGGGAGATCACCTCCATCCCATGCTGCACTTATGCAATTATTTGCGCTGAAGGAGCCCTGAGCAAGTATTGAATGCATAAATTAACATAATTTTACACAGTCAGTGATGACTTGAGGTGCCATGTCATGTGCTGGTGTTAATCCACTGTGTTTTATTATAAGTATAAGGTCAACACAGCCGTCTAGCAGGAGAGTTTGAGCACTTCATGCTTCTATCTGCTTTATGGAGATGCTAATTTCCTTTTCCAGCAGGACTGAGCATCTGCTCACAGTGATTAAACTACCGCTAATTGGATGAGCTGAAGGCTGGTATTAAAGCAACCTGGTCATCAGTAAGACCTCAGCAGCAACACGCCATCGCAGCACTGATGCAGGAATCAACGCACAAATTAACCTTTTTTTTTTTTTTTACAACAACCATGAAAAGGCTTGAAATATTAGACTTTACATGTAATGAATCTAGACTACATGTGAACAGGTGACCTGGACCATGTGACTAGGTGAGGCTGCTACCTCCTCCTACTGCCTGCAGGTTTTTGCTTTCTGTTTCCTCCTGAGCTTGTTTTATGTCCACATGAGGGATTAGACATGATATTTAATCCCTGCCTCTGACTCAGCAACACGTCAGCACCTCCTGTAGCCATTCAGGAACACAACAATACAGCACGCAGGGACGCTCAATTAACTCATTTGAACTCATAACTCATGTGAAGGGGTTCGCTTGGCTCGGGGCTGGTCCATGTGTGTGTGTGTGGGGGGGGGTTACATGTTTAAATATCACGTAATAAATGCGGTTATGAAATAATAACAATTCACACTAACATGTTAGGAATATAAGTTTTATTTAAACACCTATAACGAATTCTAACTTTAAAAAGTAAAAATACGTAATTTACTCCACTTAAGGGTTATCTCGACCCCCCACATTCTACGGCGTAGTGGAATGATCCGTTTCCATAGCAACGCCAGAACGGTTAAACCGTAAGGTTGTTAGTTTTTTGTTGCTTTTTTGTGTAATAACAATTTAAAATCATTATGATATTTTACTGAGGTACAACAATGTGTTTATATAATAATAATGTTAATGTTTGGGCTGTTTTGTTTTACGGTTTAGTTTCGTTAGTTGACAAAAAATATACATTTCCCATAAATCAATGCGACAAAGAGGGCGTGGACTTCCGGGATAAGTTGCAAGGTTGTTATAAGCTCAACAAAACAAACAGGGCGGCGGACATTTTTTTGTTTTATGTTATTTTATTTAATTTATTTCACTCGTTTACGTTTCTCAGACGTGAGAGCACGAGTTCAATCAGGATGTCAGGTCATGTCGGTGAATCTGGTGAGTATTTCCGGGTTAATTTTTAATATTTTTGATGTAATTTTGTTTAATTACACTTGTGAAAGTAAGTTATAACTTGTTTATTATAATTAAATCGAATGCTTGCCAAGACGTTTATCTGCCTACCAAAGAGTAGTAATTGTGTTACATTATACATGTTTGTTTTCTTATTCTGACGACCGGAAGTCGTTAGAAGTCGCCAGATGACGTCATATGGCAATTTCATAAATCATTACATGTCATGCATGGTTATTTGCATATTAAAACATGTTACATAAAAGGAAAGTTTTATTGAATTCTCTTAGAATTTAATTCTTTTTTTGTCACAGCGACATCTGGTGGTTATTAGAAATTAATGCAGTCGTTCATTGAAACAGCCTCCCTGAATAGCTTATAGCATTTACATATAACTGCAATGTATAGATAGCATTCAGTTTTATATACTTGTGCAGCAGTAAATACATGTATCATATTGGAGATGGATTATAGATTCAATGTACAATAGCAGTTTGTGCATTTTTATTACATCTCAATATCAACTGTTCAAAGGAGCTTATTTTATTCATATTTTGGATAAACGCCTTCAGCATTGTTATATATACAGCACTGTGCAAAAGTCCTAGGCACCATATTATATGCTGTACAGCAAGCTCAGTAAAACCTAACAGCTGTTTTACTTATAGTTCTGTGCAAACGTCTTGGGCACATACAAAAATATGGCATAAGCAAAAGATGTTTTTGAAAACATTTCTGCATAAAAGAAACTTCTATAAAGAGCAATAAAGTAAACAGTCAATATTTGGAGTGAAAACTGATTGCTTAAAATCAGGAGTGTTAGACAGATTTGTGCAGTTTTATAAGAAAACAGCTGTTACGTTTTAGTGAGATTGCTGGAGAATACGAGTTCTTTTGGTAACTTTGTTACACTCGCTCCTTTATATTTTTATGCAAATCACAGGACTGAACATTAGGTTTATTGTTTACATCCGAAAACTGGTCTGTCTTGTACTTTTTTTTTTCTTTCTTTACAGCCATGCATATATTCTCCTGTAACGTTATTTATTTATAATTTTTTTAAGTTTTATGTATATAGAAATTAGAGATGTTCCGATGCCATTTTTCCCCTCCCGATACAGATTCCGATACTTGGGCTCAGGGTATCGGCCGATACCGAGTACTGATCCGATACCTGGGTGTGTATCTGTACAGTGTGTGTGTGTGTGTGTGTGTGTGTGTGTGTGTGTGTGTGTGTGTGTGTGTATATATATATATATATATATATATATACACACACACAAAAAAAAAAATTATATATATATATTACACACACACACATATATATATAACAATTCTGCAAAGATGAGTGGGCCAAAATTCCTCCAGAGCGCAGTAAAAGACTCGTTGCAAGTTATCGCAAACGCTTGATTGCAGTTATTGCTGCTAAGGGTGGCCCAACCAGTTATTAGGTTCAGGGGGCAATTACTTTTTCACACAGGGCCATGTAGGTTTGGATTTTTTTTCTCCCTAAATAATAAAACTCCTCATTTAAAAACTGCATTTTTTGTTTACTTGTGTTATCATTGACTCATAGTTAAATGTGTTTGATGATCAGAAACATTTTGTGTGACAAACATGCAAAAGAATAAGAAATCAGGAGGGGGGCAAATAGTTTTTCACACCACTGTATATATATATATATATATATATATATATATATATATATATATATATATATATATAGTGATATATTCGCTCTGGAGGAATTTTGGCCCACTCATCTTTGCAGACTTGTTGTAATTCAGCTTTATTTGAGGGTTTTCTAGCATGAACCGCCTTTTTTAAGGTCATGCCACAACATCTCAATAGGATTCAGGTCAGGACTTTGACTAGGCCACTCCAAAGTCTTCATTTTGTTTTTCTTCAGCCATTCAGAGGTGGATTTGCTGGTGTGTTTTGGGTCATTGTCCTGCTGCAGCACCCAAGATCGCTTCAGCTTGAGTTGACGAACAGATGGCCGGACATTCTCCTTCAGGATTTTTTGGTAGACAGTAGAATTCATGGTTCCATCTATCACAGCAAGCCTTCCAGGTCCTGAAGCAGCAAAACAACCCCAGACCATCACACTACCACCACCATATTTTACTGTTGGTATGATGTTCTTTTTCTGAAATGCTGTGTTACTTTTACGCCAGATGTAACGGGACACGCACCTTCCAAAAAGTTTAATTTTTGTCTCGTCGGTCCACAAGGTATTTTCCCAAAAGTCTTGGCAATCATTGAGATGTTTTTTTAGCAAAATTGAGGCGAGCCTTAATGTTGTTTTTGCTTAAAAGTGGTTTGCGCCTTGGAAATCTGCCATGCAGACCGTTTTTGCCCAGTCTCTTTCTTATGGTGGAGTCGTGAACACTGACATTAATTGAGGCAAGTGAGGCCTGCAGTTCTTTAGATGTTGTCCTGGGGTCTTTTGTGGCCTCTCGGATGAGTTGTCTCTGCGCTCTTGGGGTAATTTTGGTTGGCCGGCCACTCCTGGGAAGGTTCACCACAGTTCCATGTTTTTGCCATTTGTGGATAATGGCTCTCACTGTGGTTCGCTGGAGTCCCAAAGCTTTAGAAATGGCTTTATAACCTTTACCAGACTGATAGAGCTCAATTACTTTTGTTCTCATTTGTTCCTGAATTTCTTTGAATCTTGGCATGATGTCTAGCTTTTGAGGTGATTTTGGTCTACTTCTCTGTGTCACGTAGCTCCTATTTAAGTGATTTCTTGATTGAAACAGGTGTGGCAGTAATCAGGCCTGGGGGTGACTACAGAAATTTAACTCAGGTGTGATAAACCACAGTTAAGTTATTTTTTAACAAGGGGGGCAATCACTTTTTCACACAGGGCCATGTAGATTTGGAGGTTTTTTTTCTCCCTTAATAACGTAAACCTTCATTTAAAAACTGCATTTTGTGTTCAATTATGTTATCTTTGACTAATAGTTAACGGTTTTTGATGAGCAGAAACCTTTAAGTGTGACAAACATGCAAAAGAATAAGAAATCAGGAAGGGGGCAAATAGTTTTTCACACCACTGTATATATATATATATATAGATATGTGTGTATATATATATATATATATATATATATATATATATATATATATATATAGATAGATAGATAGATAGATAGATAGATATGTATATTTTATATATGTGTGTATATTTTATATATATATATATATATATATATATATATACACACACACACAGTACAGATACACACCCAGGTATCGGATCGGTACTCGGTATCGGCCGATACCCTGAGCCCAAGTATCGGTATCGGGAGGGGAAAAATGGTATCGGAACATCTCTATATAATATCGTATTTTAGTGGGTAAATATTAAAAACTACTGTAACCCAAGCTCTGTGTATCAAAACAATATCACTAATGTTATCAAAATTCTATAGATTTCTATCAAAAATGCAGAACTTAAGTCAGAATGTAGACCTGAAAGGAAATGGCTATAAATTAAATAATTTCCTTTTATTAGTGGTAGGTGATTCCCAGCCAGTGCCCACACCCCAGCCACTGGATACAGTGCCGGTCCCAAGCCCGGATAAAATGGGAGGGTTGCGTCAGGAAGGGCATCCGGCGTAAAAACTGTGCCAAGTTGTAGTGCGGACTGGATACTCCGCTGTGGCGACCCTGTGTCGGGAGCAGCCGAAAGACCAACAACAACATTCATGAGAGCTATGAAGGCATCATTAGCCTTGTAAACATCTCCAGTTATAATAAATTCTATATGATTTTAACACTTTTTACCTCCCTTGTCTGACCCTCAGCAGTGGGTTTGAACCCGGTTGTGCGCCCTCTGGACTGGCTCTTGGGGACGTGGGAATCAGACGAGCCCGGGCAAGGCTCCTTCCCTACCATCAAACCATTCCGCTACAATGAGACACTGTACTTCACTCATGTAGGACAGCCAGTCATCAACTTCATGTAAACCAACCAGCACATTTCACTAATAATAATAATAATAATAATAATATTAATAACAATACAAACACCATGAGATCATAGTCACATGATGAGGTAATTTTGTCTTCTTAATTCCTGCTGTCGCTGCTGAGGTTGGTATATATACAACCACATTTTTTTTTTCATTCTATCTTTAAGCACTTTGCATTTCTTTAACTTAATCTACATAAATTTAATTTAAGTTTATTTGAAGAATTGTGGGGAGAGCTTTGAACATCAAAGCAAAAAAAAATCACTCATTTATTCATGTCTCTGTAAACGAGCTGTTGCTATAGAAACAGCACCATATCAATTAAAATAATTATTATATTTATAATTTTATAGAAATAGACCTTTTTTTACTAATCCAGGAGCGTTCAGGTATAAAATGCTTCTTCTTTGTCTTCCGGCTGTTCCCTTTCAGGGGTCGCCACAGCGAATCATCTGCCTCCATCTAACCCTATCCTCTGCATCATCCTCTCTCACGCCAACTAACTTCATGTCCTCTCTCACTGCATCCATAAATCTCCTCTTTGTTCTTCCTCTAGACCTCCTGCCTGGCAGTTCCAACCTCAGCATCCTTCTACCGATATATTCACACTCTCTCCTCTGAACATGTCCAAACCACCTCAATCTGGCCTCTCTGACTTTATCTCCAAAACATCTCACATGGGTTGTCCCTCTGATGAACTCATTCTTGATCCTATCCATCCTTGTCATTCCCAAAGAGAACCTCAACATCTTCAGCTCTGCTACCTCCAACTCTGCCTCCTGTCTTTTCTTCAGTGCCACTGTCTCTAAGCCGTAGAGCATTGCTGGTCTCACCACTGTCCTGTACACCGTTCCTTTCATTCTCGCTGATACTCTTTTATCGCACAACACACCTGACACTTTTCTCCACCCATTCCAACCTGCCTGTACTCGTCTCTTCACCTCCTTTGAACACTCTCCGTTGCTCTCGACCGTTGACCCTAAGTACTTAAAATCCTGCACCTTCTTTACCTCTGCTCCCTGTAGCCTCACTGTTCCTCTTGGGTACCTCTCATTCACACACATGTATTCCGTCTTGCTGCGGCTAACCTTCATTCCTCTGCTTTCCAGAGTGTACCTCCACCTCTCCAAATTTTCCTCCACCTGTTCCCTGCTCTCGCTACAAAGCACAATGTCATCTGCAAACATCATAGTCCATGGAGACTCCTGTCTAACTTCATCTGTCATCCTGTCCATCACTAGAGCAAACAAGCACACCTACAGCACATCTTACCACTGTCTTAGCACTCTCATACATGTCCTGCACCACTCTAACATACTTCTCTGCCACTCCAGACTTCCTCATACAACACCACAGCTCCTCTCTCGGCACCCTGTCGTAAGCTTTCTCTAAATCTACAAAGACACAATGCAACTCTTTATTACATTCTCTGTACTTCTCCACCAGCATCCTCAAACCAAATACTGCATCTGATGTGCTCTTTCTACGCATAAAACCATATTGCTGCTCACAAATTCTCACCCGTGCCCTTAACCTAGCTTCCACTACTCTTTCCCACAGCTTCATTGTATGGCTCATTAGCTTTATACCTCTGTAATTGCCACAGCTCTGCACTTCTCCCTTGTTCTTAAAAATCGACACCAATACACTTCTCCTCCATTCCTCTGGAATCCTCTCACGCTCCAAGATCTCGTTAAACAAACTAGTCAGAAACTCTACTGCCACCTCTCCTAAGCACTTCCATACCTCCACAGGTATGTCATCAGGACCAACAGCCTTTCCACTCTTCATCCTCTTCAACGCCCTTCTCACCTCACTTTTACTAATATTTGCTACTTCCTGTTCCACAACAGTCACCTCTTCTACTCTTTGTTCTCTTTCGTTTTCCTCATTCATCAACTCCTCAAAGTACTCCTTCCATCTTCCCATCACCCTCCTGGCATCTGTCAGTACATTTCCATCTCTATCTTTAATCACTCTAACCTGCTGCACATCCTTCCCA
This sequence comes from Channallabes apus, assembly GCA_030522415.1. Classification (NCBI taxonomy): domain Eukaryota; kingdom Metazoa; phylum Chordata; class Actinopteri; order Siluriformes; family Clariidae; genus Channallabes; species Channallabes apus. The sequence continues at coordinate 22,347,808 of CM060111.1, read as the reverse complement.
TCTCTATCTCTCTGCCTCGCCAACCTGTACAGATTAACCTCTCCCTCCTTACTGTCCAGCCTAGCATACAAGTCCTCATATGCTCTTTGTTTGGCCTTTGCCACCTCTACCTTCACCTTACGCTGCACCTCCCTGTACTCCTGTTTACTCTCTTCAGTCCTCTCAGTGTCCCACTTCTTCTTGGCTAGCCTCTTTCCCTGTATACACTCCTGGACTTCCTCATTCCACCACCAAGTCTTCTTGTCCCCTTTTCCCTTACCTGATGATACACCAAGTACCCTCTTACCTGTCTCCCTGATCACATTGGCTGTACTTGTCCAGTCAACTGAAAGCACCTCCTGACCACCGATAGCTTGTCTCAACTCCTCCCTAAAGACTACACAACATTCTTCCTTTCTCAGCTTCCACCACTTTGTCCTCTGCTCTGCCTTTGTCCTCTTCACCTTCCTCACCACCAGGGTTATTTTACACACCACCATTCTGTGTTGTCTGGCTACACTCTCCCCTACCAACACTTTGCAGTCACTAATCTCTTTCAGATTACAATGTCGACACAAGATGTAGTCCACCTGAGTGCTTCTGCCTCCACTCTTATGTCACCCTATGTTCCTGCCTCTTCTGGAAGAAAGTATTTACTACTGCCATTTCCATCCTCTTTGCAAAGTCCACCACCATCTGTCCTTCTACATTCCTGTCCTGAAGACCAAACCTGCCCATCACATTTTCATCACCTCTGTTCCCTTCCCCAACATGTCCATTGAAGTCTGCACCAATCACCACTCTCTCACCTCTGGGGATGCTCTGCATCACTTCATCTAACTCACTCCAGAATTTCTCCTTCTCTTCTAACTCACATCCTACCTGTGGAGCATAACCAAAAACAACATTGAACATCACACCATCAATTTCCAGCTTCAGACTCATCAACCTGTCTGATACTCTTTTCACCTCTAGAACATTCCTAACAAACTCCTCTTTCAGGATAACTCCTACTCCATTTCTTTTCCTATCCACACCATGGTAAAACAACTTGAACCCTGATCCTAAGCTTCTAGCTTTGCTACCTTTCCACCTGGTCTCCTGGACACACAGTATATCCACCTTCCTTCTCTGCATCATATCAACCAACTCTCTTCCCTTCCCTGTCATGGTCCCAACATTCAAGGTCCCTACTTTCACTCCTAAACTCTTGCCTTTCCTCTTCTCTCTCTGTTTTCGAACACGCCTTCCTCCTCTCCTTCTTCGATCAACAGTAGCCCAATTTCCACCGGCACCCTGTAGGTCAACAGCACCACTGGCGGTCGTTGTTAACCCGGGCCACGACCAATCTGGTATGGAAATTATATTTCTGATTCGCATCATTGATTTGGCAAATGTTTTACGTCGGATGCCCTTCCTGACACAACCCTCTGCATTTATCCAGACTTGGGACTGGCACAAGAAGACACTGGATTGCGCCCCCCCATGGTTGCATTCAGGTATAAAATGCTTCACGTTTTTTTTTTCTCAGGTTTAATGCGTCCCACGGTGAGAGTAACAAGCCACTACACAGAGAGAATGGTTTCATCCGGATTCAGCCGGGCACCAACAATGTGGCCTTCATCATCGCTCAGAACTCGGGTGCGGAGCCTAATTGAAGATTCTTTAATTAATTCCATTTCAGCTGCGAGCTACTGACAGACCAGAACTGACACACATTTATTGAGAACTGCATAAGCGTTTTGTTAATTTGAGGTCTATAATGAACAGCAGAAAAACAATTCAGTGTTTTAAACCAAACCATGAAATAAATCCAGTATAAGTACAAAAACAATCCTCCTTGCAGTGATTTAGTCTCTCCTGCAGGGGTCTCCAAAACACCACTTACGAGCACAAAGGTTCATAGATCATATACAAAATTAGCTGCGTTTGCACAGACGCTAATATTCCACTAATAATGGGAATAATATTCCTGTCGAATAACTATTATTATAATTGAAATGAATGTTTCCTGATGTAAACCTTTAACAATCCATTCAATAGGTAACTATTAGCCATGTAATCACTTGATTAGCCATGTCACTCACTTTTCTTTCTGCGCATATTTGCCCCAAGAAGGGGTAACGAGAGGGGATGTGACAATTTAATTTAGCTTCCAGCAACTATTCAGGCCTCGTTTAAGTGGCACAGATCAATGGACCATGATGTCCGTTATCCCCGACGTACAGCTTGGAGAAAATCCTGTCTGTAGATTAATTGCCCACTGCAAAGCAATTGCCGATTTGAATCCCAGATTTTACTAAATTTCTGAACTACCACAGTGTTATTCATCAGCATGCTACATGTGCCATGGTTATGGGTCACATCCTGCTCACCTGTTAAGATGCAATAATTAAATAAAGGAAGAGTTTGCATTTTCTAGTTTGAGATTGCTACACTTAGTTTGCGACCCCCTGAATTAAGGGTTTTTTGGCAACACCTAGTGGACACATCAAGAACTACAAGCAGCATGCCCTCCGTTTCAGCATGCTAATTTAATTTAAAAAAAAAATTTTATGTTTCAGCATGTCCGTCCAGTTTTTAACCTGTGTTTTACCTTCCTGCTTTAAAGCTCTGCATGTTTGGTTTTTTTTTTTAAAGGACTGGTAGAGATTGAGGAAGGTGAGCTGGATGGACAGAAACTCACTCTGCAGAGCCGAGCTTTGGCCAGGACATCTTTCGCCAAGCAGCCATTCGTCCAGCAGGTCCATCGTCTCGTGCTCTTCTGGTGGAGGAGATCTAACTCGTACCTTTTATTTTTGCACAGCTGTGTTTAACATTTTTTTTCTGCTGTTTTATCAGATCTCCAGGGTCATCCAGCTGAGATCAGACGGGAGACTGGAGCAGACGGTGTGTATGGCGCTGGAGAACCAACCCCTGACTCAGCACTTACACATCACCTACCGGAGAACTTCCTGATCTCTGAAGAACTAACACTAAACATCACCCACACACAATTCTGATTCATTTACACTAGCCAGGAACATACATTATTATTTTTCTTTGATCAGTTAGCTTCAGATGTTGTTTAAATATACCTCTATTTCTCATCAGGACTAAAAACAAAAGTGGTGGACAGGCCACGCCCATGAAAGAGCTTTTCCCTTGCTAGCATTAGCGTAGGGTTAGCATTTATTACCTCATTGTGGAAGGGAACTGTGGTGTTTAGGGTCATGTGAGTAAAAACCATGTACTTGCACTGACTTAAACTTAATTAAACATGATCATTATTGTGAATTGTGTGACTATATTTGTGTGTGAAAATGACATTAAATTCAGTCAGACATCAAAAGCATGTATTTCATTACTTTATTACTTGAGTAATGGACGTCTGTCTCAGTGATGTGGAAGTTACAGTCATCTCTAAACATGAAGAATAAAACATTAGAACTAGAGGTAATAGAGGCGGCAGAAGAACGTAGACGGGTTTGACTCCGCTCCCTCAGACCCCCAATCTCAAAGTTTGATCATGGACTTCAAGCAGGACGTGATGTGAATGATACTCGATTTCCTTACGTTTTCGCTGTAGAAGTGTTTGAATTGTTGTGAATTGAAGTGTTTGTTTAATGCTGATGTGATACAGAATTTTAGTATTTTGGGCCCAATATGATTTTTTTCTTTTCTTTTCAGTTTCCACATGGAATATAAAAACAGGAAGGTCATTATATATTTCCCATCAATTTGGGTTTTCTAGCCATTTTGTCCGTAATCAACAAATTACTATATGAAATAATATAAAAGGTTGAATATTGCAATATAAATTTTGATTCTCTTTTACTCTTACATTAATAGAGACAAAAGTATACTTCTGAACACATTATTGTTGCTGTATAATTAGAGGTATTTAGTTTGTACAGAAACCCTGACCTCGGTATGAACTCTTTATTTTGAGATATAGAATTGATGTACTGAGATACAAAACTTGTGGAATATTTCTTCAGGCTTTCTGAAGAACTTCTTTGGCAAGTTTTTGTCTCTCACCCCAGTCCCTGAACAGATCAGAGTGTTGTGTGTTTGTTAAACCACACAGTGAGGAACAGGTGGGGAAACTAAACTGCCCAATTGCTTAAAGAGTGCACTCTGGTAAACAGTCAACTGTCCTAACTTTTAGGGGAGGATGTTGCAGCCACCAGATTCGAAATGAACACATACATTGATCAGCCATAACATTAGGACCACCCACTTAATATTAAGTAGGTCCCCATTTTGCCACCACAACAGTGAGGCACTGTTTGTTCTGACTCCTTTCCATCGCAAACAGCGTTAACCATTTCATCTACTGGATCAGACTACACGGGCCAGCCTTCACTCCCCATGTGCACCAGTGAGCCTTGTCCACCCGATCGCCAGTTCACCGGTTTTCTTTACTTAGATCACTTTTGGTACGTCCTGACCACTGCAGACCAGGAATATCACACAAGAGCTGCAGGTTTGGAGTTGCTCTGACCCAGTCGTCTAGACATCACAATCTGGTCCTTCTCACAGTAGCTACAGTGTCAAGATCTCTTTAAAAGTGTGGCTGGAAGTGTGGGGAATATATTAGGCAGCAAATGAACCTTTTTTTTTTTTTTTTTTTACTGAAGTTTGTGTTCAAAGCAAAAAAAAAAAAAAAAGGACTTAAATGACTGACAAGGGCCACATCGTGACGTCTAGACAACTGGATCAGAGCAACTCCAAAACTGCAGCTCTTGTGTGATGTTCCCGGAATTTGATGCTGCATTTCCAATCTAATACAAGGTGAAGAGACTTTACAAATGAAACCTTTAAAGTCTCCTTGTGCTGCTCCTTTCACTGTTCACTGCCCCAATGCTGTTCAATAAGTATCTGCTAAAGCAAGAGAAATTTTAATCTTTATTGTAGCATGCAGATTGTAAACGTGCTCAAACACAAACCAAAAAGTGCAGCATGGTCCTCCATATCTGTGTGTGAAAACGTGATAAAATAAATCAAGTTAAAAGCTAAGATTCGTCACTCAGAACTAACTTCGTGTTCACATGGGATCACGTGTCAGTGTTGGATCCAGACCAACACATGGGCAACAATATTGCACTAAAAAATATTGTTTAAATATAAACATATACTAAAATATATAAGTTATATAAAAAAAATAAATAAGAGTTAAAAAGACAGCCTTGAAGACTAATATTTCTTGGTTCAGGTAAGGGGTGTGGCCTAAAGTACCTTTGAAGTGATTTGAAATATAAATATAATTACATTATATCGAATGCATTTGATCTTTATTTATGTACTGTGTTTTAAAATATATAAATATATAATGTATGAAAATAAACATGTGCCTTTATGTTGGACAATGTTAAAGTAGTATAATAATCTTATAAAACTGCACCCATGACTTTAAGAGTGTATTACAGAGAAAAGCCACTAGAGGGCATCACGAGCTGTCAACGTGGCAATCTGAAGAGGTAAAAATGCCTCACAGTGACTTCATCAGGTAGATGTAGATCATCTTCAGAAGGTGTCTCCAGGTCAGTATAGCTGACGAGAGCCAGGGTGGTTTACTGTGGGTTTCTATGTTCCTCACACACTTTGTAATGTCACCCTGAACAAAATTAATAAAAACATGAAGAGGACAGAAAGGGAAGTCAGGAGTGACCGGTCAGGGGAAATCAGACATAACAATAAAACCATTAATATTAAAACTAGATTTGGGTTCCCCTTGTGCCACCGGGGGTAGCTCTGGCCCATCAGGGCGTGGCTCCACCGGGCCTCTGAGGGTGTGCTGTGGTGTCTAGCACCAGGGTGTTGGCAGCGGATCCTTTGGGCGCTGTGGGTCGGGTTAGTCCTGACCCAAGGTCCTGTCACCAGTTGGCTGGTGTATTGGTGATGTTCAGTTCACCTGACAGTGGTGTTAATGTAATGGCTGATCCATGTCAGTATTACTGACCCTTTTCCAGAAGAAGCAGTTAACCAAGCGTCACTAGGAGTCACCAGCTGACCAAAAGGCACTATTACTGAATCACAATGATAATGTGCCAATCAAAATGCACTGCATGAAGAACAATTATCTGAAACACTTTGAATAGAAGAACTTCTGTTATATAAAAAAAAAGCTGCTTTTTGTCACAAACTGTTTACACATTTTTTGATCCATAAGATAAGATAATTTGCAGTCTAACTTTATTTAGAACACAGATCAAATGAGCAGCAGTATTGCAAACATTCGAGTAGTGGGCAAACAACATGGATATATGAATGGGTACTGGGAATAATGCCAAACAACTGGGAATAATGGCAAACTACTGGGAATAATGGTGGAAAACTGGTGGGAATAATGGTGGGAATAATGGCGAACAACTGGGAATAATGGTAGGAATAATGGCGGAAAACTGGTGGGAATAATGGTGGGAATAATGGCGAACAACTGGGAATAATGGTAGGAATAATGGCGGAAAACTGGTGGGAATAATGGTGGGAATAATGGCGAACAACTGGGAATAACGGTAGGAATAATGGCGAACAACTGGTGGGAATAATGGTGGAATTAATGGTGGCCAGGGACCGGTTAGTGGGAACAATGGTGACCAGTGACTGGATGTTAGGAATTAAGGTGGAAATAATTAATCACAATTAGTGATTGGTTATTGGGAATAATATTGATTGTTTTTTGGGAACAACTGAGAGTTCATAACTTTATTGTTTATTGTACTATAATATTTTATACAAGAGGAGAAAAAAAACTATTTTGAATTAAATAAAAATAAATCAGAAAAGATTGATACATTACCCAGCCTCCTCTCATCCTGAGCCAGGGAACTAGACTCTTCCTCACGAACTCCCCTAGACTGTCCTCTATAGTGTACACTACAGCCGGATGCTCCTGTCGCACACAGTCCACCGCCAGACCACCAGCTACCGCAAAGATGGCCACCACTTTCCCCCAAGTGATGCCTGACAGGACAAAATGCATTCATTAATTGATAAGTCAATCAGGATGACTATTAATTCAAATACAACATGTAACAATGTATCTTAGTTTTTATTCAAAGTATAAGCTTTGTCTTTTATTTAGATTATCACATTATACTGACTCGATCCCTCATCCACCCTCTAAATGGTTCCAAAATGTTTACTGGCGGCATTAGAACGCCTCTCAAGATGGAGTCAGGGATTCCCCGAAAGGCAAGCCCAGGGGTCAGCTGACAAGGACGTGTTAAATTGTGTATTTTAGTGTTTGGGACTGAGAGCATGTCATCCCACTGTACTGTAAAATTATGTGTCCTGGAATAGAAGATGATGGAATTTTATTTCTTTTTTTTAAGTTCCAAGGTTGTGAGAAGAGGGCACAAGCTGTCAAGGTCACAGAGCAGCACATCGTTTTGGGAAAAGACAACCTTTAAGAGAATCGAGTCCCGTAAGCTGAGCCAAGGAAGACCACAGTGCCAACAGCACACACTCCACACGACCTTATATGGCTTCAACTCGAGGAACTTTTCCAGAATATTACGTCTGAATAAGGATGGGTTTCCAGGTCTTGCAATGCAAAGAGAATATTAATAAATCATAGCACAATGATTAAAACAGAAGAATAAATTCCTAGAGAGAGGCAGGGGGTCTCCTGAAAGGTTCTACAGGGACGTCACAGTGACATGCTGAGTCCGAATTCTCAACTTCTGCACCACATTGTCCAATTGTACCGCAAGTCTTCAGCTCTTAATGCGAACATTATGGGTTTTGTTTACAAGAGTGAAAATGAAATGGTTCTGGAATATGTGAGGGTTTAGAAAGAAGGGTCTCGCTGACGTCATTCCTCCAAATGATCATTTTGCAATAACACCAATTTAATTATGACATGTATTAATTGTAAGTGTAGGCTGTTTATTACTAACGCTTGTAGCCGTCAAAACTTTTCAATATATGTAGATCTCAGCGTCTTACCGATAGACAGGATTTCAGTCGCTACAGACAGAAAAGCGTCCGACACCAGAGCCTCCACCGCCACCGAGATGTTCAGCTGCTTGCCGATGTTTCGATAAAGGCGTGGCTGTAACTTCTCCAATTCATCACCTGATCAGTAAAGTGCAGGAGATTTAATGTATATATAAATAAAAAGACAAAAACACTCAGCTTGACCAAAAGTAGGCTGAAATTAATTTTGACTTTTAAATTCTGTTCTAGGACATTAGGACAACATTGCAGCCTGTTGTACAGCAGTTAGAAATGTACTGTAATTACAAAGGTCAGAGTGAAGAATCTTGGAAAACCCAGACCACCTTTTCCTAATAGGAAATCTATCTCCTTTGGCTGAAATGATGATACAGACCCAGTGAAATACAGGTGGTTTTTTTAAATTAACCCTTTCCTACTACATGTAATGACATGGGTCATATATGACCCCTTGGGATATCCAGTATGTTTTACCAACTGGTTACTTTCACTCATGACAAAGGCAGGAGCTCTTTCTTAGTAAGGAAAGACCAGATTCTCATTTCAAAATATATTTATTGATTTTAACTTTTCATCAATGACTATGCACATAAAGTTTTGTTCTAAGGCAGGAACTAAAAACACTGGCATCAGCTTTTATATCACCAAATAAAAAGCACAGTAGCAGCCATGTTTGATATGAAAAAAATCAGGTTAGTTCAGTCAGTTACCACTAAATGTCAGTGTTATGGGTTCACATAGGGCACACTGGGTTGTAATGCAAAAAGAAATCTTTACTTTGGTGTGTGGGTTGAATATGATGAAGTAAAAGTCTGGGTCAAATATGACCGCATGGGTGCTCCAGGGTTAAAAAAAAAGAATAAAAAAAAAAAAAAAACAAGAAAGGAAAATTATAAGCTGGACAGTTTGTAGATTTGGGACACATGTGGTTGAATGTATCAGGGACAAATGTGAGTCATAGTACTGTACATGCACACAGCCAGTTACTCCTTGGGGTCAGTCCAGGGCCCGTATTCACAAAGCTTCTTAAGCCTAAAAGTTGCTCCTAGTGATGAAATTCTAAGAAAAAGAGTAGAGAGGAGGACTTTTAAGAGGCTTAAGAGTTTCTATAACAGAGGACAAAATGGCGGAAAGAAGAAATATTCTCCTAACACTGAACGTAAAGCTAAAAGTAAACACTGCTCATCTGTTCAATTTGATTTTCTTGTTTTACTTCCTTCCATCTCTCTTGGATTGTTGGCTACATACCATCCAAAAGTGTAACTTAAATAGACTGTCCTGTAATCATGTAAATTAGTAAAAGCTGAGCCATTTTGCTCCCATCAATCTGAAATAGATTAAAAGTAAAAAAAAAAAATCATTATGATAAATAAATGTAAGAACTTAAATGTAGTATACATTTGGCTGTTTAATTATCTTTAAGATATTTAGCCTATAACAGAAACTTTGCATAAAGTAGCCTGTAGTCATGATTATACAATTTCTTTATGTACAAACATTTTGATTTCACCGTCTGTTCTATTATCATATATTCTATTTTCACGAAAAAGCGCATTTCAAGACCTTTACAGAGGTCAGAGGTTATTTTTTTATTAACCAATCACAGTCCTTGAATTGCTGCATCGTCCCTAGCAACGGGGTCGACCACACCTCCTCACTAAGATAAAGGTTTCTGTACTTTCCTTATTCAGAGTTGCTCTGAGAAGTTTCCTAAATCACTTTTAGTCTAGGACTCCCAGCTAGGACTTTTTAAGGTAAGATAGGAGCTCTCTAAGAGAATTCTAAGAAGCTTTGTGAATACGGGCCCTGGTGTTGAAAATAAATAAATATGTTGCATGAGTGATGTTTTATGTCTCAGTGGATTTCTTTTCTGAAAACTGTATTGATTTTTACAATCACCTGAGAAAAGAAGCAGTGGATGATGTTGATAGCTGATGACTTTTAAACCCTGGTTTCTTTTTCTCTTTTTATTTAATAGTGCATGAAGCTTCCCATCTACTTCAGGGCCTGTATTCACAAAGCTTCTTAAGCCTAAAAGTTGCTCCTATTGACAAAATTCTAAGAAAATTCTTAGAATTATGACATTTTCTTAGAATTTCCCCTTAAATTTAGGACAAAATCTTAGTAAAGATAAAAATGATTCACAAAACATCTTATCCCTAAAAACAGCTCCTAAGGTAAAAATAGTTGAGAGTAGAGAGGAGGACGTTTAAAACGCTTAAGAGTTTCTATAGCAGAGGACAAAATGGTGGAAAGAAAAAATATCCTCCAAACACTGAATGTAAAGCTAAAAGTAAACACTGCTCTTCTGTCCAATTTGGTTTTCTTGTTCTTTTACTTCCTTCCATCTCGATTGGATTATTGGCTACAAACCATTCAAAAGAGCAACTGTCCTGCAATCATGTAAACTGTAAAATAATTTTTGTTATTTTGCTTCAATCAATCTGAAATGGATTAAAGGTAATAAAATCAGTGTGATAAATAAATGTAAGAAAATAAGTATAGTAACTACTGTGTGGAAATCGGTTGCTTCAAAAGTAGACACATTTTAAACATTTGGCTGTTTAATTATCTTTAAGATATTTATATTAACATATACAGTTTCTTCATATGCAAACATTATGATTTAACTGTTCTATTATCATATATTCTATTTTCCACAAAGAGCTAATTTCAAGACCTTTACAGAGGTCAGAGGTTTTTTTTTTTTATCAACCAATCATAGTCCTTGAATTGCTGCATCATCCCTAGCAACGGGGTCAACCACACCCCCTCACTAAGATAAAGGATTTTGTACTTTCCTTCCTCAGAGTTGGTCTAAGACGTTTTCTAAATCACTTTTACTACTCTCTGAGAGAATTCTAAGAAGCTTTGTGAATACGGGCCCAGGAATGCACTTTATTTACCTTAAGACATTTGGAGTAACAATTTCCCTGTCTAGGCTGCTACTAAAAAAATGCTAGTTGTAAAAATCCACTTATCCCTGATTTTAACTCTCGGTGGAATTAGGTTAAAGATTTGTGGAGCAGTTCGGATCTGGGGTTGCTTTAGGCATCTGTGGGACACGAGAGCCAGAAATCAGTCCTGCACTCAGACCCAGATACGGATGTACACTGTATTATGTTTTTCTGGAACATATTCTAAAAGTACAGTACAAAGCCAAAGGAAATGCAACGATGACAAGACACATGTTCTTAAGTAACCTCGCATAATTCCAGGAGAGGTTACACACCGTTTTGGATGACCTGAGTGTATTTTATCTTTGTCTAAAGTAAAAACTAATTTTGTAAATTATGTGCATGCATGATGAATAAACAAGTTTAAATACCAGGTACTGTAAACATTATACTTGATGGAACACTAAAGGGAAAAAGGGTACTAAACACTGAGGTTTTACCGTCTTTGCCTGCAGTAAGCTGTGGTGCACTGGGTGTTATGGTGTCTATCGCGACGAGCATTTACTTTTATCCTATGATTTAGATAATACTTCTGACTCCATCTCTTCCCCAGACCCACTTGATCCATCCTGATGCCCCACTTCTGAGAGTAGTTCTCCTGACATGAAGACCACTCACTGCTGATGACTCGACTCCATACAGACATCTGGAAGTTATGTAGACACCATGTAGAAAGGTCCTGCGATGGATTAGCTTTAAGACTGCATTCACCATGAACAGTGCTAGCAAACTCCCCTTCAGTCAAAAAAAAAAAAAGCTTTTGTCTGAATAACCGTAAGTGGACGCCTAATCACTCATTTTTATTTAACCAAATTTAGGACATTACACACAAGAGTGAAGACTAAAGCATTCCACTGCAGTGTGTGTAGACTGGTTCTCAACAGTTTCACAGAAAAACTAAAGAATAAAATGTTCCTGTGAAACTACAGAACAGTATATAGATTCACAGTCTTATAAGTGTTATAGTGTGATTGATTTTATTAATTGCATTGCAGCACAAAGTTAGATGTGCACTTTGTCGCTCATGCCTACATCCAGCACTGGCCATGAATTAACTCTATCAGCAGTGAACAGCTGATAACTTCAGCAAAAATAGGCTTCGTGTTAAATGTACAAAGAACTTCCTGGTTGCTTCTTAAGAATGAACGTTTCCCCTCACTATCAGCACCTCTGGCTCGTTCATTAGGGATAGATGTTTATATGCTGTATATATTACACATACACGTGACAATGACAATTGTTAAATAATTTACCTTAGTTTTTAAGTGAACTACAGCCTGTACACGTTAGGGTAAAACCTACAAATTTAAAATAATTAGGAAAAAAAAGAGATTAAAAAGTTTAAAAAAAATTAACAATGTGTTTGTGTGCGGTTATACTGTATACAGTGTGTGTGTGTGTGTGTGTAGATATATATATATATATATATACACACACACACACTTGTACACAAACTCATAAAAATCATAAAAAACAGACCCATTAAAGTCTAGAGGTTTGGGGTTTTTTAAATAATAAATTAATCAATCAATCAAATATATTAATTAATTAGTTAATTAATTAATTAACCCATCATGATTACTCGGTCTCTGGTGGATTTCATTCCCGCTGTATTAATAATCCCAGCTCAGTAATGTGTGTTCATGCTGAGGTTTCTCACCCAGTTTGAGGAGCACCAGGGCTGCGGGTGTGAGCTCGGCGGGGGGGTCCGGAGGATCCGCTCCCACCTGACACCAGCTCAGTCCCTCCCGGGTCACTCTGGAGAACATGAACTCTCGGCACAGCACTCTGGCCTGGAACACCAGCTCCCTGTCGGAGGGGAACCGCTCACACACACACAGCTCCATCAGTCCTGAGGAACAGCAGGTGTGTGTGTGTGTGAGAGAGAGAGAGATCTCCGACCCGTCCTTCAGTTCTCTGAGCGCATGCTGTGCGGGTTGAAGCGCAGACACACACACACACACACACTGAGGAGATCCAGAGCAGGATCAGTGCTGCGGCTTAATGAGATCTGTTCCAGTCTACACACACACACACACACCAGATCCTATTATCCTAACAGGTTCAACGCCTGTGTTCCATTTAAACGGCGCAGCGGGAAAAAAACGCAAATATTAATTTATTCTCTGTAACTTTAAAAGTGAATCACTTCAGAAGATTCCGCAGAAAATATCAGCTTTATTCCCGGAGCTGAGCTTCTCCTCAGGCATCTCAGAGGACATCTGAGGACACACATGACTCCCAAAACACATACTGTGTCCCTCTGTGTGTCCTCATCACAGACCCCTGTCCTGTACATTTCATCTCTCTCTCTCTCTCTCTCTCTCTCTCTCTTTTCTTTCTTCTTCCTTCCTTTCTTCAATAATGTATACAACCTCAAAAGTCATATTGTAATGTGAGTAATATTATTTATTTATTATTATTATTATTATTTTTAAAGATGTGCAAAGTCTGATGTCACTCATTACAATCATAAAAAATTTTTTCTATCCTGTTTATCCTGTGTCGAGTCCCGAGGGGTCAGGAGCCTATAACAGGAAATTCAGGACACACCCTGTAACACCCTGGATGGCTCATTGTAGCGCATACACTCTAACACACTGATCATACACTCTGAACACACTGATCATACACTCTAACACACTGATCATACACTCTAAACACACTGATCATACACTCTAACACACCGATCATACACTCTAAAACGCCAATCATACACTCTAACACACCGATCATACACTCTAACACACCGATCATACACTCTAACACACCGATCATACACTCTAACACACTGATAATACACTCTAACACACTGATCATACACTCTAAACACACTGATCATACACTCTAACACACCGATCATACACTCTAAAACACCGATCATACACTCTAACACACCGATCATACACTCTAACACACCGATCATACACTCTAACACACTGATCATACACTCTAAACACACTGATCATACACTCTAACACACCGATCATACACTCTAAAACACCAATCATACACTCTAACACACCGATCATACACTCTAACACACCGATCATACACTCTAACACACCGATCATACACTCTAACACACTGATAATACACTCTAACACACTGATCATACACTCTAAACACACTGATCATACACTCTAACACACCGATCATACACTCTAAAACACCAATCATACACTCTAACACACCGATCATACACTCTAACACACCGATCATACACTCTAACACACTGATAATACACTCTAACACACTGATCATACACTCTAAACACACTGATCATACACTCTAACACACCGATCATACACTCCAACGTACTGATCATCAGAGATGGAAAGTAATGAATTACATTTACTCGCATTACTGTAATTGAGTAGTTTTTTTTGTGTACTTCTACTTTTTAAAGTAGTTTTTAAAATCTGTAATTTTACTTAAGTATGTTTTGTTTCAAGTATTGTACTTCACTACATTTTAAATCATATTCGCTACTGAGTAAAAAAATTAATGAATGAAAGTGAAACGCCAACAAATTCTTATGAAGCAAACCCCTGGTCATATTTAAGCGACCACTTTGATTTCAAGCACATCAAAGGGAACAGATTTATTATGCGAGGGTGTTCCATCCCCCATCCCACCCCCGCTGTTAAAAAAAAAAGTAACTCGGTAACTTTTACTCTGAGTAAATTTTTAATGAGCTACTTTTTACTTTTACTTGAGTAGATTTTTATAAGGGTAACTTTACTTGTACTTCAGTAAAAGTTCACTAAAGTAACAGTACTTTTACTTAAGTACAAACTTTTATTACTCTTTCCACCTTTGCTGATCATACACTCTAATGCACACTCGTACACTACACCTCATGTCTTTGGACTGTAGGAGGAAACGAGATAACCCAGAGGAAACCTACCAAGTACAGTGAGAACATGCAAACTCCACACACACACACACACACACACGCGCACACACACTACAGGCAAATTATAAATTTGTCTCATCTTGGAAGAAACCCATTAAGCACAGGGAAGACATACAAACTCCACACAAACACACACCGGTTTTCTGAGGCGGGAATCGATCCCAGATTCTGGAAGTGTGAGGTGACAGCACTAACTGCCAAGCCACACTATTTTAAATGATATTTAAATTATTCTTGATTCATTTCATTTTCAAAAACTATCAATTAAAAAAATTAAGTCTAACAATCACTATTCATAAGCCATTTTCCCGCAGGGGAATCAGGAACTACATCTCCCACAATCCTCCTCAGACTGCGCATGCGTACAGAGAGTTCGAGGCGTTCTGTGGATTGTGCGCATGCGCGTCTTTCCGCACTGTTATTTATTTATTTTATTTTTTTTGTCCTCCCACAAAGCCGCAAAGCAACAACAGGAGACTCGCCCTGCCGCGCTGTATAACGCGTTATAACGCTGTAGGACCCTGACAGCCGCCTGACACGCGGTTCCTCATGGAGCTGAAGGACACCTGAGCGCTTTTACACCGCCGGGTTCGGACGCGGAGCGCGCGCGGAGGCCGAGAGGAGCTCTGAGGGGTGACAGGGGGGCACAAACTACTGCGCACCCGCCTGGTTCAGGGGAATAAAGAGCTGAGAGACGCCCTGAGCCTGCAGCATGGCGCACCTCCGGGCTATTAACCAGGTAACTGTCTCTAATCACACACACACACCAGTTACCCCTCAGTGTGTGTGTGCACAGAGAACATCCAGTCTAGGGTCTCACGTGTCTTCCTGGTTCATCACATCACTGTGCATTGTGTTTACTGTAAATAAGTGCACTAGGGTAGTGTATAGGGCATGTAGGGCACTCCCTAGGGGGTAAGACCAGCACTTCAAACCCTCTGTAGGGCACTAGGGATCATTTACCCCCCCTCACTACACAGTGCATCTATAAGGACAATAAAGACAATGTCCTCCTGACCTAATCCGTTCCGAAGGCGAGTTCTTAAGGTGAAATTTTGTATTGTGAGACACATCGTCCCCTAGGAAATAATGTAAATGCAGATAATCCGTTCCAGCCGCCCAAAAATATTACAGATAATACCAATTTCAAACACCATCATATTTTTGCATATAACAACAATGAAAACATTTAGAAAAGACACGTAAAATATGAAATGGATAGAAATTTAACCTCACTTAACATTAATTTATGATTCCTCTCGGCACCAGCTGCTTTAAAAACCAAACTGAAAGTGTCTCCCTTTTCTTCTTGCTACTGTCCTTGATAACATTCTTGGGACCCCGCGGTGCTACGTCTTCACTAAATCTCAAAACAGTATGTAAACATTTTATTACAGGGACCACTGTATTCCGATTCGATATTACACATTCTCCCTGATTGATGTTAGTAGATTTTGTTAGTTTTTAAAAGAATATTTCTTTGAATTGAATGTAGCCCGTTCCTTATAATATTAGTTTTCTCACTTGAAAAACAAGCTCAGTATTTAAACTTCAAATACAAGAGTTTATCATTCATCTACAAATTAAAAAGAGCAGTGCGTGTCTCTGTGATGTCATTCGCTATGATTGATTATTATTCCTAAACACACTCGGCAAATAATTCAGTCCACACACGTGATGTCAATGAGGGAATAGTTTAGAGAGTACCGTCTGTCACCCGCCTCCGAAGTCTCAAAACGTAACCTGGACGCCTGTGGCGTTTTGAGACCAGGTACAGTGTTTGTGTTGAGTCGGTTCGAGACTGATTCGCTCAGAGAGTTTGATCGGGGGCTTTTTAATGCACATGACTTGTGATGATGTAACGCCATTAACATGCATTTTGGTTGGGCCGCTTGGCTTCAGCTACAAGCTTCTGCACTCAGAAACAGGATGGTTTATCTTCGGTCATGACATCTTGGTCTGAAAACCAGACAATTCAGGTAACTGGCCGAATAACAGATGAGTCTTATAAATAAAAAAATAAAAAAAGGATTTTGGAAGTCAGTGTGGTGACGCATTAATCACTACACAAAAGAATCGTGATACATAACTGAATCTGAATCTGATTTCCTCCTCTTTACTACTTAGTGTATCTCTGTAGTGTAGTAGAGTAGTGTATATTTGTGTATCTCGTGTTGCTTATAGTGCACTATTTAACATATAGGAGCCATACTTGAGCTGATATGACGAGGGTGAGTCAAAAATGATCCACACTCCGGTTATGTTAAAGCTCATGTTGGTCTCATCACCGCTTTCTGTTGGAGGCTCCTGTCACTCCAGTCACTGGTACACGCCCAAAAGTGATTTTTGGTCTGTGGGTGTACCTGGTGCCAAATCAACTCACAGAAGTGTTTGGATATCTGTGAACAAAATGTTGAGTGATACGCTCAGGAAGGTGAAAGTTTTTTTAAAGAGACTCGTTACCAGTGACGAGACACTAATTCATCACTATTCAAAATCAAATTCGTCAACGTATATGGAATTCTCATCTCAAGGTCCAGACGTATTGGAACATAATCGGGGGGTTCAGCAGTGAGACGCTTACTGCAGAGCTGAAGACTAAACCTTAGATTAAACACAGAGGTTAGTGGAATCACCTGCCTCTTATTTATGAGTGTGTGTGTGAGCACAGAATGCTCGTCTGGACCCAGAGGAGTACTTCACTAAGCAGGAGCGGATCGGGAAGGGTTCCTTCGGCGAAGTCTACAAGGGCATCAACAACCGCACTAAAGAGGTCGTGGCCATCAAGATCATCGACCTGGAGGAGGCAGAGGACGAGATCGAAGACATCCAGCAGGAGATCACCGTCCTCAGCCAGTGTGACAGCCCCTTCGTCACCAAGTACTACGGCTCCTATCTCAAGGTACACGCACACACACATTAGGCACACGTATACATGACACTTTTTTTCTTTTTTTGGTTTGTTTAATGCTGTACAGAACATTTAAATGACCAGTAGAAGTCGACTCATTAAACTCCCAAATGATTCATTTCCATTTTTATTCCTAAACTGTAAAAAGTTGGAGACATTATGACCAGTGTTTGCTTTTTTTTTTTATTTTTTATTAATTTTTTGTTAAATCGTATCTGAAATTCTTTAACAGTCCTATTTTACCTCCTAATAAACAGATTATTTGTAGAAAATATATTTAAATGGCCCCATAGTGTGTGATTGGGTGTATGTGTGTGCGCCCTGCGATGGATTGGCACCCTGTCCAGGGTGTACCCCGCCTAGTGCCCGAAGTCTCCTGGGATAGGCTCCAGGTCCCCCGCGACCCTGAACACAGGATTAAGCGGTACAGAAAATGAATGAATGAATATTTAAATGGCTGTAAAATGATCAAGTTGTGCTGTTGTGTCTGTGTTTCATTAAAGAGAATAATTTTCATGAATCAATTCATAATGAATCTCTATAAACTCCCGACATCTCTGAGTCGGCTCTCAACTCTCTCCTAAACGATTCGGCTCAAAGATTCGACTTGTTTGTGAACGACACTCGCGGCGCGAAACTGATCTAAAAGTAATAAAAAGTTTTGTCCTGATTTAGATGAAAATGTGAACACACCTGATACACTCCTGTGTTTGTGTGTGTTTACAGGGAACTAAGCTGTGGATCATTATGGAATATTTAGGAGGAGGATCTGCTTTAGATCTTGTAAGTAAAAATAGATTTTGGAAATAGAAACTGAAAATATAAATGTGGAAGGAAAAAATGAGACTGAACTTTCTGAACTGTGTGTGTGTGTGTGTGTGTGTGTGTGTGTGTGTGTGTGTGTGTGTGTGTGTGTGTGTGTGTGTGTGCGCGCGCGCGCGCGCATGTGTTCTGCAGCTCCGCCCTGGGCCGCTGGAGGAGACCTACATTGCCACAATACTAAGGGAAATTCTGAAGGGTTTGGAGTATTTACACTTGGAAAGGAAAATTCATCGTGACATTAAAGGTGAGGCTGGTGAACACTCTTGTGCAGCAAGGCGGGGTGTTCACACACTGATGTGTTTTACGGGTGTAAAACTACGGAGCTCACTGTTTTTTGTTTATCAGCTTGCGTTATAATGTAACGCAAAGTAGAAGTTAAAATGTGGTGTTTTTAATATCACATGTTTCTGAGTGAAATACTGGAAATGTTTGAGTGTGTGTGTGGACTGGATTTTGGAATTAAATTGGTGTTTGATTTGGGAAACTGGAGCAGTAAATATCTCACAGATTGATGCATCTATCTATCCATCAACAAATCCATCCATCCATCCATCCACTGACCAATCTCTTCATCCATCCATTTATCCATCCATTCATCCATCAACGAATCCATCAATCAACCAATCCATCTATCTATCTATCCATCCATCCATCCACTGACCAGTCCCCCTATCCATCCATCAACCAATCTCTTCATCCAACCATCCATCTATCCACCAATCTCTCCATCCATCCACTGACCAACAAATCCATCCATCCATCACCCAATCTCTCCATCCATCCATCCACTGACCAACCAATCAATCCATCCATCCATCAACCAGTCTCTCCATCTAACCATCCATCCACTGACCACCCAACCAATCTCTTCATCCATCTATTTATCCATCCATCCATTCATCCATCAACGAATCCATCAATCAACGAATCCATCTATCTATCCATCCATCCACCCATCCATCCATCCATCAACCAATTTCTTCATCCATCCATCCACTGACCAGTCCCCCTATCCATCCATCAACCAATCCATCCATCCACTGACCAACCAATCTCTTCCCCTATCCATCCATCCACTGACCAACCAATCAATCCATCCATCCATCAACCAGTCTCTCCATCTAACCATCCATCCATCCACTGACCACCCAACCCAATCTCTTCATCCATCTATTTATTCATTCATCCATCAACGAATCCATCAATCAACGAATCCATCTATCTATCTATCCATCCACCCATCCATCCATCAACCAATTTCTTCATCCATCCATCCACTGACCAGTCCCCCTATCCATCCATCAACCAATCCATCCATCCACTGACCAACCAATCTCTTCATCCATCCATCCATCAACCAATCTCTCCATCCATCCACTGACCAGTCCCGATATCCATCCATCAACCAATCAGTCCATTCATCCAACCATCCATCCACTGACCAATCTCTCCATCCATCCATCCACTGACCTGTCCCCCTATCCATCCATCAATCAACCAATCAATCCATCCATCCATCCACTGACCAACCAATCCATCCATCTATCCACCAATCTCTCTATCCATCCATCAACCAATCAATCCATCCATCCATCCATCCACCTGAGCAACCAATCCATCCATCCACCTATCTCTCCATCCATCAACCAACCAATCAATCCATCCATCCATCCACTGACCAACCAATCCATCCATCCATCAACCAACCAATCAAGCCATCCATCCATCCACTGACCAACCAATCCATCCACCCATCCATCACTTAATCTTTCCATCCATCCATCTACCAACCAATCAATCCATCCATCCACTGACCAACCAATCCATCCATCCATCCAACCATCAACCAACCAATCAATCCATCCATCCATCCATAGACCAACAAATCTATCCATCCATTCATCCACTGACCAACAAATCAATCCATCCATCACCCAATCTCTCCATCCATCCACTGACCAGTCCCACATCCATCCATTCGTCCATCCATCAACCAACCAACCAACCAATTAATCCATCCATCCATCCACTGACCAACCAATCAATCCATCTATCCATCAACCAATCCATCCATCCGTCAACTAATCTCTTCATCCAACCAACCAATCAATCCATCCATCCATCAACTAATCTCTTCATCCATCCATCCATCCATCCATCCATCCATCCATCCAGTGACCATCCAACCAACCAATCAATTCATCCATCCGTCAACCAGTCTCTTCATCCATCCATCCACTGACCAGTCCCCCTCTCCATCCATCCATCTATAAACCAATCTTTCTATCCATTTGCCTACTGAACCATAGGTCTGTCCATCCATTCGTTCACCCACTAACCAATCCTATGTATTTATTTATCCACCCCACTGACCAATCTGACTGTCGATTCATCCATCCATTCACCCACTGACCCATCTGTGTGTGTGTGTGTGTGTGTGTGTGTGTGTGTGTGTGTGTGTGTGTGTGTGTGTGTGTGTGTGTGTTACAGCTGCCAACGTGTTGCTGTCTGAGCAGGGGGACGTGAAGCTGGCGGACTTCGGCGTGGCCGGTCAGCTCACAGACACACAGATTAAGAGAAACACGTTTGTGGGAACTCCGTTCTGGATGGCACCAGAGGTCATCAAACAGTCCTCCTACGACTTCAAGGTGGGTCAAAGGTCAATAGGTGTATTTGGGTTTCTATGGTACTTGTTTTGAAAGTTGTTGGTTGTTGCAGTAAATGAGACTAAAATTTAATTCAGAAACTTAAACTCATGTGTGAAGGTTAAAATCCTCCCCTAACTCCTCCTAACTCCTCCCCTTGTGTCCAGGCTGATATCTGGTCGCTGGGCATCACTGCCATCGAGTTGGCTAAGGGAGAGCCGCCGAACTCGGACCTGCACCCCATGCGTGTGCTCTTCCACATCCCTAAAAACACGCCCCCTACGCTGGAGGGCTCCTACAGCAAGCCCTTTAAAGAGTTTGTGGAGGCGTGTCTCAATAAAGACCCGCGATTCGTAAGTATTTCGCGGGGAGCAGGTGTCCTGGTGTGTATCATTAACCACGGAATCTCCAGTGAAGGTTTCTCCTCTCACGCAGAGACCCACAGCTAAAGAGCTGCTGAAGCACAAGTTCATCACACGCTACACCAAGAAGACCTCGTACCTGACCGAACTGATCGACCGCTACCGCCGCTGGAAGTCCGAGGGCCACGGGGAGGAGTCCAGCTCCGACGACTCCGACATGTACGCCAACCCTTCATCTGTCCGTCTGTCCATCCAGTCGTCCAACCATCAACCCATTCACCATTCCGTTCCCTCACACTTGTCCTTATATCCATTCCATGAATCTACTCTTCCACCTACCAGTCCATGCGCACACCTACAGCACTCTCCACAATTATTGGCACCCTTGGTTATATATGACAGGTTGATGAGAGTATCTAGAAACTTTTAATTAGTAATTCATGACTTCCTGTGGGCCCATTTCTCTTATCCACTCTTCAACCTGGGAAAGACAAGCGAACACACCATTCAATTAAGGCAGATGTGTACAAAGTATTAACATCAGGGGTGCCAATAATTGTGGCGCACATGATTACATGTTCAAAAAAATAATAAATCTTCATATGAATAATTGTACTTCACTTAAAGGTTGGATTTTTCTCTTTTTTTTCCATTGTGGTTCTATATTGTTAAAAAAAAAGAATAATAATAATTTATTAGAAGCCTATGAACACATCTTAACCAAGGGTGCCAATACTTGTGGCGGACGCTGTGCATATCCATAAATCCATCTATTATCTGTTTATCCATCCATTCCTCCACAGACCCATCCATCTTTAAATACACACATCGATCTATCCATCTCTTGGACCATTGGCTCTTCTGTATATTCATCCACTCATTTATTCATCCATCTAGGGGTGGCCGATATACCGGTATACACGGTTAACCGGTAGAAATTTGTCAACCGGTAGAGATTTTAGTCTATCGTCTTAATCGCGATTGAGATCACGTGACGTTGCACGTTACGTAACCACGCAATACACATTCACTTCTATGGGAAGCCAAACGCATCTAAAGTGGGACGAAACCGTGGGTGGGATAAAAACCTCACAAACACATATGCACCTCACGAGTGCCTGTGCATCTAACATTAGCACAATATAACAAAATCAAATTAGGTTTGTTACACATCCAATCGAATATGACCAAAGCAAAAAAATGCGGCAAACCTCAGCAATTCCCAGTTTAAAAAAAAATTACATTACGTAAAACAGTTTCTTTGTGTTTGAATTTTTATTTATGCGTTTTCAGAAACAAATTGCTATATTGTGATATATCGATATCGAGGTAGAAAATTGCTTCTACCATGATAGAAGATTTTGGTTATATCGCCCACCCCTACATCCATCCATCCATCCATCCACTACTACATCTATCTATCCATCCATCCATCCACACACCTATTCATCTGTCCATCCCTAAATAAATCTCTCCACTGATTAATCAATCTTTAACACACACTGATTTTTCACTCATGCATCCTTTTTTTTTTAACCTATCCACTGTCTATTCATCTCTCTATCCATCACACTTCATCTGTCCATCTCTCTCTCTCCACTGTTTAGATGGAAACACCTTCACTGACGTATTTATTTTTTTGTTGCTCTTCAAGACGTCTAGATTAGATAAACTTCAAACATGTCTATCAAGTTTGTACCAAGATTTATTTAGATCTATCAAGATTTGTTTATTTATTTGTTTGTTGGAATTAAAAGTCTGATTAAGCTTTAAATCAGATTCTTCTTTTTTCTTCTTCTTCTCCTTATTGTTCCCCCTCCCCCCGTGAACAGGGACGGAGACGGTGATGAGAGGGACCAGTGTCCTATGTGGACTTTCCCCACAGTGCGTCCCAGCTCCATGAATAAACTCCAGAAAGGCTACGCTAACTCCGACTCGGAGGTGAGACACGTCCCCATGCGCTTTGTCTTGTGATCTGATTGGCCGATTCAGAGGGAGATATATATATATATATTTTTTTTGTTTGTTTGTTTGTTTGTTTGTTTTGTGTTTATTGCTTTTATTAGCAGCAAAAAGGCCAGGGTGTAAGACTTGTGTCTCAGTTTGAGTCAAGTCGGCTTTTGTAGTCATTTCAGCTACATACAGTTCAGTATACAGTGAAACGAAACAACGTTCCTCCAGGACTGATGTGCTACATACTGTACAACGTAAATTAACAGAAACTAGCTAAGACAAAAAGCTAATTAGCTTACTTAGCTAAGACAATAGATTAGCAAAACTATCTAGGAACTATACAAAAAGACGACATAAAGTGCATGTGCAAATGTGCAAAACTTTCCTTACTGTCATGACCGGGGTTATACTCGACACAAAACTAAAGCTGCACACACAACGCGTACATTTTGTACAACTGGAGTATTACCAGCTGTGTCCACTAGGGGGAGCTCAGATAGCTTTTTGAGCACATCTTTTTAATTCACAGAAAAAAAATTTAGATGTTTTAGAGATTTGAGTTCAAGGCTTGAATAATTAAAGCAGTTACTCCTGCTGGCGTGATGCAACTCTAATGTGACTCTAATGTGACTCTAATGTGACACTGATGTGATCCTCTATACAGGCAGCGGAGACGGTGAAGAGGCAACCGAGGTCTCAGTGTCTATCTGCGCTCGTCTCACCCGTGTTCAGAGAGGTAACACTCACTAACACCACCAGCGTGATAGCTGACTCATCAGGAAATCTTATAGCTAGCGGTTAGCGTTGTGTAAACGGCATGTCTACATCATCATGTGTGTGTGTAGCTAAAGGAGAAGCGGCGGGCAAGCGGTGGAGGAATCGGGGCCATAGAGGAGCTGGAGAACGCCTTTAATCTGGCCGAGGAGTCGTGTCCCGGCATCTCAGACCTGCTGGTCACACACGTGATGGAGAGAGTGTGTCGGTGAGTCACGCGCAACTCCACTAAATATTAGCATCCTTATCTAAACTGTATGTAGAACCAATGCCTACATGTGTAGTACACTCAGCAGTGTTTTGGTTCTTTAAAACTTTAAAAAGCTTCACTGATCAGGAAAGGAAGGAAGGAAGCACTGAAGGTTTTTTTATTCTTTTGAGGATGACTGGACAGGAAAGTTGGCTTTAAAGGACAGGGAAG
Organism: Channallabes apus; assembly: GCA_030522415.1. NCBI lineage: Eukaryota > Metazoa > Chordata > Actinopteri > Siluriformes > Clariidae > Channallabes > Channallabes apus. Next base: position 22,323,121 of record CM060111.1, on the reverse strand, counting down.
ATGAGGAGACAGAGAGACAGATCTATAGGTGGAGGTAAGGTACAGGTAGTCCCCGAATTCCGCAAATACGAACGGACGCGGATCAATCTCGGAACTAGCTCACGTGTCTTAAAACAAAAAATAGACACTGCAGTGCACGGAGTACCAATATTTACAATTATATACAATATTTTCAGTATGTAAGTGAATGTGTGAAATGTCTAAAGTCCAGTATATTTTGTGTGTGTGTGTGTGTGTGTGTGCGCGCGCGCGCGTGTGTGCTCGGAAAAAATTAGTCGACCTCACCGGTTTTAATAAATCAGTCCGGGAGCACGACGATCGAAAATGTCTGTCCTGTAAACCTGACCTGATGACCAGTGAATCATCCTAATTTTTCATTAGAGTTCACAGTCCAATACAGTGGAATACAGCTCTGAGACAAAATGGCTCCTTCACCAGCCTGGCTTGTTTTAATCTTTCTCTTTAAAAAAATCATAAAATCCTCAGCTCATGGTCTTTCCCCGGAAGCGTAAAAGTCCGAAGATGTAAAAAAAAAAGCTTAATCACAGCTCTGACACTGTAGACTCCTTCTGTATGTTACATAATCGTTAAAGAAAACTTCACAGCAAATATTACACACGTCCCAGTGAGTGAGTTACTGTTACTATGGAAACGATAACTGATCAGAAGAAGGGTATTAATATAAACCTGTAGGGAATTAATCAACACCTTCTGACCAATCAGAACGCAGGATTCAGCAGTGCAGTGTTTCAGGTGATGTTTAGTTAGGACATGACGGATTATTACTATTATTATAAATAACTCCTATATAAACATTTTGTGCCTAATCACTTCCTGTTTTCACTCCTCAGGTTTGCACTGAACAGCAACGGGAACACGACCCCATCATCACGGTGAAGCCCCTCCTGACCCCCCGGCTTTGACCTCTGACCCCTGACTACCTGTTCATTGACACCACACCCCGCCCCCTTCCAGTGTACCGCGTGTCCCCCAGTTCTCTCCAGCGTGCAGATGTTTTACTGAGTTGTAATGAAATATTTTTACAGGTTCTTTATAGAGCGGAGATATTTAAGAGACAAAGCCATGTCACTGAGCTGTGTTTACTTGTTACACTCGTTACACCCCAATCCTGATAAAACCTCACACACACACCTACGCTCTGCCTCAGACCTTCATTCTCCAGTGGTTTCTCAATGATTATTTGTTTTTTGCTGCTAAACCAACTCATTGCCTGTCAGTCACAGAGAAGGAGGCCTCTACCGATTTGCTGTTACTTAACTGGCTAGTTTAGTCTTAAACTGATGGCGTTGCTAGTTAAATTTTAATAAGCTAACGTATTACAGCGTATGAACCTCGGCATACGAATTTAATTACTTCTGGAGTTTTTAAGGTGAAAATTTGTATTGCGATAAAAATTTATGCAAATGCAGATAATACCCGATAATATTACCAATATAACAAAAAAACACATAGCGTTATAATTTTAAACACTTGATGAAGACCACGTTAGTATCATGGATTGACTCTTTCGAAGCGGCTTTTGCTGATTATAAAAAAATTGGTTCGGATTGTTCATGTGCCAAAAATACTTTGAAAACTGACGCAAATTTCATATGGTGAAAATTCAAATGCTGATATACCACATATTTCAATAATGAGCGTGCCAGTTTAATGGCGGTTACTTAAAAAAGGAAGCTGATTTATAAACTAGCTCTTTATACAGAAGTCAGCAAACCGCTGTTTAGTTAGCTAGTGTAGTTTATCAGCGATTCACTTCATAGCTACTTTAACAGCCCTCACCTACGTGGTATTTTCTGTTTAGCTTAGTTTCTCCTCGTATTCAACCGGTCTGACCAGTTCTAACAAAAAATCTGTTCAGATTTTTTTTCTATGTCTGCTAGGAGTGAGATCTCCAGTTCGAATGGATTTTGCTCTCAATTTAACTTTTTCATGTCTGACAAAACATGGTGTCGGTGCTAAAAAGTGGGGAAAAAAGCAGATAGGATCATATATCATTTTGCATAATACTTAATGCTTGTCATCTCCTGATCCATGCTTAATTTTTTGTAAATATGCATACACATTTATATTTTTTATCAGATGAAAAGAAATACATTTGCTAAATACAATTTCATGCGCTTTTATGTTGTAGTGTCTGTAACTTTTTTTTATCTTAACTGTCATTCAGATGAAAGTTGGCCAATTTAGATTTCACATGAAAACCTGAAAGGGTTTTATTCTAAAATGCAAAAGTGTTGAGATATTGCAACATGAATTTGACATAGTTACAGACACTACAAATTTATTTAAATTTTTGACCAAAAAAAACACTTTAAGCAACAATTTTACAGGTCATATGCTTCTAGAAGCTTAAACCAACTTACTGAGTATTAATACTCAAAGAAATAAATGTAATATATATATGTAATAAAATAAATGTAATAATTTTCACAATGGCCATTTTTGGGACACGTATAAAATCATCTCTCCAAAACGGCTGAAGTTAGTAAATTAAAATTTTTAGGGAAGTGAGATCGGTCACTTAACATAAAAAAAATAAATAAAATCAGCACTAATACTACGTTTTTGGTCAAATATAAGACTTCATCATCATCGACACTTAAAGAAAATTGCTGGAATTTTTACAGTATCTTGCAAACTGAAATGATTCATTCTGCTGGTTGAGATCAGCCTGGACCAGTTGAATTACAGCATTATAACAGCAGCTTTAACTGAAATAAAAATACATTTATTCCTAATGAGCAGGTCAGAGGAGTAGGTGATGAGGAATAATGTGATTATGAAGGATCTTCTAGTTTTGATTAAGTCTGTTGTATTGAACTGTATTGGAGTGTGAACTGTTCAAGCTGTTAAAAGAACATTGAGAATCATCTTTATTTTTTTTCCTTGTGGTAACATCTACTGTCTGTCTCATGGAGATGATCTTCAGCAGCAGTGAGTGAGAGAGAGTTCAGGTGACGAGAAGTCGTCAGGATCTCTGGGATCTTCTGGTCACCTGTGTGTGTGGCGCTGGTCGATTCAGTACAGAGTTTAACGTGACCTGGTTTGATGTTTGAATTCAGACGACAAACTGGATGGTTCTTATATACAGGTCCTTCTCAAAAAATTTGCATAGTGATAAAGTTCATTATTTTCTGTAATGTACTGATAAACATTAGACTTTCATATATTTTAGATTCATTACACACAACTGAAGTAGTTCAAGCCTTTTATTGTTTTAATATTGATGATTGTGGCATACAGCTCATGAAAACCCAAAATCCCTATCTCAAAAAATTTGCATATTTCATCCGACCAATAAAAGTGTTTTTAATACAAAAAAAAGTCAACCTTCAAATAATTATGTTCAGTTATGCACTCAATACTTGGTCGGGAATCCTTTGGCAGATTCTTGTGTCTCTCAACTTTCTCTTCACAATATCCCACAGATTCTCTATGGGGTTCAGGTCAGGAGAGTTGGCAGGCCTTGATAAAACACAGTGGACCAACACCAGCAGCTGACATGGCACCCCAGACCATCACTGACACTGGCACCTTGATTTCCGAATGACATGCAAAATTTGCAACCTGTAGCCCATTTCCTGCACACGCCTGTACACGGTGGCTCTGGATGTTTCTACTCTAGACTCAGTCCACTGCTTCCGCAGGTCCCCCAAGGTCTGGAATCGGTCCTTCTTCACAATCTTCCTCAGGGCCCGGTCACCTCTTCTCGTTGTGCAGCGTTTTCTGCCACACTTTTTCCTTCCCACAGACTTCCCACTGAGGTGCCTTGATACAGCACTCTGGGAACAGCCTATTCATTCAGAAATTTCTTTGTGTCTTACCCTCTTGCTTGAGGGTGTCAATGATGGCCTTCTGGACAGCAGTCAGGTCGGCAGTCTTACCCATGATTGCGGTTTTGAGTAATGAACCAGGCTGGGAGTTTTTAAAAGCCTCAGGAATCTTTTGCAGGTGTTTAGAGTTAATTAGTTGATTCAGATGATTAGGTTAATAGCTTGTTTATAGAACCTTTTCATGATATGCTAATTTTTTGAGATGGGGATTTTGGGTTTTCATGAGCTGTATGCCACAATCATCAATATTAAAACAATAAAAGGCTTGAACTACTTCAGTTGTGTGTAATGAATCTAAAATATATGAAAGTCTAATGTTTATCAGTACATTACAGAAAATAATGATCTTTATCACAATATGCTAATTTTTTGAGAAGGACCTGTACATAGTAAAAAAAATAATAAAAATATTACAATACGAGATAACAGTGAATAAGTTTATTAGAAAGTTCTGGAATAAAACTATAAAATGGTAACGTAAGAATTGGACCACAAGAAGAAGAAAAATATTTTCAAACATGGTTTAAACATTACAGAAAGGAACAGTGTGAACACACATACACTACAAAGGACTCTGCATGCATTAGCAAAGACGACAGGGTTAAAACTTCACATCACCAGGCACGTTCCAGAATTCAGTCATTACATCATTCAGTCGTCTTTATAAACCACAGCGCTAGCGTAAAGTAACTCGCTAAGCTAAACCCAAACACAGCCTTCAGAGCTGTTCCTTTATTTTTGGCACATGCCCAGTGGTTACGTCAGTCATTTTGACTGGACCACATTCACACACACATTATAAATCATCACACACACACAGCCTGGTCTAGTCCACATGTTTACGCTGCTCTCTCATTAACATGTTCATGTAAAGTTATCAGACATGAGATGAGCTGGACGTTGTAATCTTATAATTTATGTCTACGGCAAATCTATAGAAAAACAAAGATGAAACGACAAGAGCGAACAGCTCAAAAATAAACGAGTTTGGAACTACTGAGAAAAATAAACCGTATTCTTTGCCATGTGAGCTAGGCTAACACTAACAGGGTTGTTATGGTAACAGTGAGCAGGAGTTGCCCTTTTTTTTGTGTCCCACATCAGAACAAAATGTTCACAAGACAATATTTTTTTGAAAAAAAAAACAAGAAAAGTGGCCGAACACATCAACAAGCAACGTGACCGTGATGTCACTCCGGTAGGTTTGTCTCAAGTGGGCGTGACCTAAAAGTTTGTGCGCCCCCCCCCCCCCGTGACCAAAAGACAGAACCGTCTCATGAGTGTGACCTAAACTGGTAGTACTGCCTCTTGTGGGTGTGGCTTTGCATAAAATGCATAGTTGTATTTAACTGGAGTTGTAGCTATGAAAAATTAACACCCTAACGCTTATCCGCCGTCGCACTAACGGAAACTAAACTGAAATGTAATATTTAAAATCTATGAAGGAATAATTTCCCTCGAAAACACAACGATAATCTGTTCATTTATTTCTAAACACAAACCCACGCGTAACAGTTTAGACTCAGATTCCACTGTCGCAGCGAGCGTCCTTCTTTAACCAGACACACCTACAAAACTTCACTTCAGTCTGATGAAAACACACACACACACACACACACACGGGTCAGTCAGTATTTTGGTGCGTCTAAAACAGCTTGTTGTGGTGCTGATAATCAGTTAAACACGACGGAAATAATCACAGCCTTTAACATGATATTGTTCTCGCGGACAGTGAGTTTAACACACGTAGCCGCGGCATCGAGGACGAGCTTGTTTACAGAAATCCCACAGAAACCTCGATCCAGAAGCAGGAAGAAGGAATAGTTTAAAAAAAAAAGAGAAAAATGCGATAATATTGTGAACCGTGAAAAAAGTTTAGGCGATTATTGAGTCACTTCATATCAGCACACGTCTCTGTGGAGGGACAGAAAATAATAATAATAATACTGCTTATAAAAAAAAAACAAAAAAAAAAAAAGAAAACTTTTATCCCATGGAACAGTAGAAAAAGAAAAAAGTGGCAAAACACAGTGAGACGTGACGAGACACACACTTTCTCTCTCTCCGTGTGTGTCAGATGGTCTCGCTCCACAGCTCTGCACCTGAGGAACAGAAACACAGTCGTGTGGTTAATAAACGCAGTGATACTGATACAAGAACGATACAAAACAATCCGATACCATGTGACAGGAAGTGACACTCTAACAAAGAAACAACAACAGATCATCTGGATGCATTTCACCGTTAATGACGGTGTGCCAAAAAAATAAAAATAAATAAATAAAAAACATTTGGAACAGGAAGTAGAGCTTGGAGTGTTAAGAGCGTTGTCATGGTTACAGTGAGCATGATGCATGAGCTGTCGACATCAGAGCAAAATGTTCACAAGTTGTCATTTTTTGGGGAAAAGGCAGTGAGGTGGGTGTGGCCTAACAGGGAGTAGTACACTGCGTCTCAGGTGGGTGTGGCCTAACCAGGCACTACGGACACACGAAGCTCTTTATAGATGATGATAAATGAACACTGTTAATGTTACAGAACGAAACCGGCAGCACACAAGTCGGAGCTTTTCATGGTTGCTATGGAAACTGTCTGGAATGAAACGGCAGCGACGGCTCTCGGAATGCAGTGTAGTCAATAATAATAAAAATTATAAAAATAATAAAGAAGCACCGTGTGAAGTGCTTCGCTTTGTCACCTTCGGTGGTGTCTAGACGTCTGCGTCTCCGTCACCCTGCTTCTGCATCGCCGCCTGCATCTTCGCAATCATCTCCTGCATCCTCCTCAACTAACACACACACACACGTTTTACATTTTAATCATATGTAATATATAAAGAGTAAACAGCTCATTTATAATTATTTATTATTCTTATTCTTATTCTTATTATTATTATTAACGCTGTACTTCAGCCTCCTTCTCCAGGAGGATCATGTCCTTGTCCATTTCCTCCGGCTCGGGACCCTTCCTGTAGGACACACACACAGACACGCGCACGCAAACAGACACACACACTCAATAAACACCTAAATTCAGCGTGCAGTGAATATGAAAGTGACTGACCCCAGTGCATCAACAGTGCGTGTGTGTGTGTGTGTGTGTATATGTGTGTGTGTGTGTGTGAGTGAGAGAGAGATTAGTGCCAACAGAAGCAGCAGACACAGTGTGAAGAAAATTAGTGTGTGCACAGCAGTGTGAACAGTCATGTGTAAAGTGTGTGAGGCCGAGAGATGCGAGTGTGTTAGAAAGCAAGCCACAGCGCAATCATATAGTACCGTAGTGTGTGTGTTTGTGTGTGTGTGGCGGCATAAGCGTTAAGCGTTAGTGAGTCCTCCCCCTCCTTCCCTTCAATCCACACACCTACAGCTCTATACACCAGTTAACTGGGTTCAGTTGGCAGTAGGCGCCCCCTAGTGGCAGACACTCCGCAGCTACGTTTTACTCACACCAAAGGTACAGATACGCGTGACATCAGGCGCTACGGCAACCCTGAAAATACACTTTGTGAAGAGGAATGAGTTCATGATGAACAAACGAGATGCTGAAAATGAACGCGTGGTGATTTAATTACAACTGCAGGAGTAACGGCTATAAGAAAAATAAACGCGAGTTAGATCTCAGCATTCGGGTCAAAAAGTCGAGTCGTCCGTCTACAAGAGTCGGTCAAAGAATCAACCGATTCAGCTAAAAGATTCGACTCATTCGGCTCAAATGTTCATTAATAGAGTCGACTCATTCAGCTAGAAGAACTGATTCAAAGAGTCTCATTCATGAACGACTGCTCGGTAACATCTCCAGATGTCTTTCTGCTGCGTTAACAGACGTGTGGAGAATCTCTGCAGCTGAACGACACCAGGTACACTGGTATCACTGAGGAGTCACTATAGTGCTGGCTGATGGTTTCTGGGCATTTGTACTGGTTTTTACTGGTTTGTAGTGGGGGAGGAGGAATAAAGCACAGCAGCAGTACGTACGCAGGCGACAGAGGCAGAATGTAACCGTGGGAGGACAACCTGCCGCCGCGCTTCAGGCGCTCTGAGCGGAAGTTCTCGTAGTGCAGGTCCTGAGTCACTTCCTGTAGGTCCTGCATGTGAGTTCTGCATACACACACACACACACGTATATACATTGTTTACTTCAGGCAATATTATATGGTGAGTTATATTATATTAATATTATATTTTAGTGAGTTATATTTATATTTCTATCATCTAACAAAAGTCTTTTTATCCATTTAACTGTCAATCTGTACATTTATCCATCCATCTGTCTAATCATCCATCAATCCATCTATGCATTTCCACATCCATCCAGGTCTCTCTACATCGGTGTGTGTGTGTGTGTGTGTGTGTGTGTGTGTGTGTCGTACATGAGCATGATGCGCAGTTTGAGGAAGTCGTTGTGCTCGGGGTTCTCCACCTCCACCACGCCCCACGGGTACAGACGTCCTCGCACCTTCTTCCCTTTAGCTTCAATCTGCTGGTTAGAGCCGACCACAGCAAACGGGATACTGGTCTACACACACACACACACACACACACACACACACACACACACACACACACACACACACACACACACAGAGGGGGGGGGGTTATTCCTCTTGACATTACTATGTAATAAAAGACGATTCGTCCAGACGTCTGATAAACAGCCCTGATAAACACGTGACGTACCTTCAGAATCCTCGTCTGCTCCTTAAACTCCTCGTCCTCATCCGACTCGGCATCTGGCAGGTGGTAGATCTTAATGCCGTGCTCGTCGATCTCGTCCAAAATCTGCAGAGAGAAAACAGGAGGTCAGGCCACGCCCACAATCCGCAAATCCACAATGTTTAGAGATGAAGGAGGCGAGTGTAGTGTAGCGGTGTGTAATGTAGCGTTGTGGTTACCCTGCGCTTGAGCCTCTCCCTCTCCTTCAGGGTGAGCGTGTCGGCTTTGGCGATGACGGGGACGACGTTGACTTTGTTGTGGATGGCCTTCATGAACTGAACGTCCAGCGGCTTCAGACTGAGGAGAGTAAAGAGCTCGTAAAGACATGACACCAGGACAGATTCCTTCTTGAGGAACATCCGTATCACCCTGAGCTCTACAATCAAGAATATATATTTTCCTATTTTAAGTTGTCCAAAGTTACTCCATTTAGCTTTGATGAAGCTCGACACACTCACGGCAATCCCTCATCAAATTCACGAGGTCGTCACCTGGAATGGCTTTGAATCCACAGGTGTGTCTTGTCGAGAGTTATTCCGTGACATTACTTGCCTTCAGAATGTGCTTCATCACTTTAAGAAATGAAGGTCAGTCAGACTGATAAAGGAACTTTGGAAAAGAACTTTGAAGGTTTCCCCTGCACCGAAACCATCGAACACTGATAAAACGGGCTCTCATGAGGACCGTCTCAGGAAAGGAAGACCAAGAGCTACCTCTGCTGCAGAGGATAGGTTCATTAGAATCACCAGCTGATGTACAGCACCTCTGATTAGAGCTAACAAATATTGCCGTCTGAGTTCAAGCGACAGACATGTTTCAACATCCACTGTTCAGAGGAGACTGCGTGAGTCAGGCCTTCCTGTTCAAACTGCGGAGGAACCCTTACTTCAGAAGAACAACAAGCAGAATAAACCTGCTTGGGCCAAGAAACTCAAGGAGTGGATGGTCGATCCATTCAATCAGAGGAAAACTGTCTTTTGGTCTTATGAGTACATGCTTGAGATTGGTTAGATCGCGGTGAACAGACGGTTCCTGAATGTGTGGTTCCCACTGTGAAGCATGGAGGAGGAGGAGGTGTGAGGGTGTAGAGGTGCATTGTTTGCCACACAGTTGGTAACTTAGTCAAAATTAAGAGCACAGTTAACCAGCATGGCTACCGCAGCATTCTGTAGCGACATGCCATCAGAACTGGTTTGCACTTTAGACCATCATTAGTTTTCCAACACAACAATGATCCCCAAACACACCTCTAGGTTACATAAGAGCTATTTCACCAAGAAGAAGTAGAGTGATGTAGCAGATCAGGATCAGATGACTTGGACTTAATTCTAAATCCAGTTGAGATGGTTTGGGAGGAGTTGGACCAGAACCAGCCAACAACACCACCTCTGGGAACTCCTTCAAGATTGTTGGAAAACCATTCCAGGTGACCTCATGAGGCATGCAAAGCTCTCTTTAAAGCAAAAAGGTGGCTACTTTTTCACAAACTAAAATATAAACACAAATTCTTGATTATTTAACACATTTTTGTTACCGATGTAATTCCATTTAGCCTGTTACAATTTCAATGTCGTCAGTATTAACATACAATGGTTAATATAAAGAAAAAGCATTGAATAAGACGGTGTGTCCAAACCTTTGCTGGGCACAATGTTTATATACATTATTATTTTTTTAATTCCTTACCCATGTCCGAGTGGAGAGATGAAGTAGAAGCAGCAATGGACGCGGTTATCAACGATGTGTCGGCGGTTCAGGCCGCTCTCGTCATGCAGGTAGCGCTCGAACTGGTCGTCGATGTAGGCGATGATGGTGTTGAAGCTGGGAAAGAAATCATGCTGAGCATTCATCTGAGGAGTTCCTCAAGGAGCCATGCTGAGGCCCGTCATATTGATCATCACAGCATCAAAAAATGGTCTCAGTTGGGTGTCTAGCTGTAAAAGTGGCAAATTTTAACTCTGTGTCCACTTTATTAGGAACATGTGTAGCCATAGCACAATGAGAACAAACACACAGATACAAGGGGAAAGCTTCAGCTCAGGTTCACACCAAACACCTGAATAGTGGCCTGAGCTGCCAGGACGTCACAATCATGGTGAGCAGGAAAACATTTCTACATCAAACTTTAAGGTGGATGAGCTACAGGAGGAGATGATCACCTTAAGGATTTTAGAATTACACTGAGGTCACATGATCAGCTGATTAGATAAACGAATAAGATGTTTAAGTACTCCTAATAAAATAAGATGGAAGCTAAATGTGTGTGTGTGTGTGTGTGTGTGTGTGTGTGTGTATCAGCAGCACAAGCCTGAAATGGATCTAAAATAATCAGTGTATCAGGGCTCTGTGTGTTTGTGCTCCACGTCACGTACTTGCCAGTGTGTGTTTGCTTCTCAAGGTGACTTTAGCAGCAGCTCAGGTCAAGATCAGTGAGAGACATAACCTTTACAAAGCACCGACACTGGAGACTCCTTCCATACGTGTTATATAAACACACTTCTCCTTAACGCCCCCCTCAAAAAATCCCATTTTTAAAATGCATCCGCTGTACAGATTCTAAACCAATCAGAGTCAGGAGTCCAAAATGGCTGTGGCCTACAAGACTCTACACACTCCTTCCTTTTTTTTTATTTAAAGTTCTGCAGCTTCAGCGTCTCCGTCGCCACTCGAGGTCGCCACATTAGCCCTGAACGTTTTAACTGAATTTTAATATTATTACAATAAACACGAGGGGTTTTTACAGTCAGAGAAAACAGGAATTGAGGATGTTCTCCGTGACGACTGCGTTTGGGAAACTCCGAGCAGAACAAAGACGGGAAACGTGAGGGACGTTATCCTGCTTCATCTCACACGCCCTGTACATCTGACCGTCCGTCAGGAAACACGTGTGACAGAGAGAGAGAGAGTGTGTGTGTGTGTGTGTGTGTGTGTGTGTGTGTGTGTGTGTGTGTGGACTGAGGGATCAGGACAGTTCTTAAGCATCAGACTGTAACAGGAACCACGTGTTCACAGATAAACAAGTGTATGCTGGGAAATCCAGTACCAGTCCTGGCTGTTGATGGCGTCTCCGTATCCGGGCGTGTCCACCACGGTCAGACGCAGCTTCACACCGCGCTCCTCGATCTCCACCGTGGAGGCTTCGATCTGCACCGTGCGCTCAATCTTCTCTATAACACACACACACCAGGATGCCTCAAGACCACCATCATGTCTCTTACACAACATCAGCCTGCTTATAATGCATATAGTGCGCGCGTGCGCATGTGTGTGTGTGTGTGGCTGACCTGCGGCACCAGGGATGATCCTCTCTGGGTAAAGGTCAGTCAGGAACAGACTGTTAATCAGAGTCGACTTTCCCAACCCCGACTCACCTGGAAACACACACACACGTAATCATTAAGATGCTAAAAACACATCAACTCACCTCAGCTTTACTCCACCACTCTTTAATCTACTGCTCCGTCTCTTGCCCTCCATTCCTCAGTTGATCATCCTGTCACTAACTCTCGTCTCCTCATTCCTCTCCCCATCCCTTGTCCTCCTGTCCCTCCCCTTTTCCCCTGTCCCTCTCCCCATCTTGCCTCTCTGTCCCTCACAACCCCATCCCTTGTCCCCGTCTTCCTTGTCCCTTTCCCTGTCCCTTGCCCTCCATCCCTCACTCTCGCCCCTTGTCCCAGTCACCCCGTTCCCAGCCTTGTCTCCCTGCCCTCACCCCCATTCTTTGTCCCTCTTCCCAATCCCTTGTCTCCCTGCGAGTCTCCCTGTTCCTCACCTTGTCTCCATGCCCCCCCCCCCTTCCCTTGTCCCGGTCTTCCCATCCTTGTCCCTTGTTTTTCCGTCTTGCTCCACAGCGCCTCCTCAGTATCTCTCCATCAGCGGTTTGCCCCTACCTCACACACAGCACTGTGACTCCACCCCCATTGTGACCCCTCGATCCCTCCTTCACCCTGCAACCCCCCCCCTCCAGGTCGCTCCCTCTCTGAATGCCTCCCATGACACACTGCATCTATCATACACTTCCCTTCCTCTTCTTTCGTCCCCTTCTGCTGTTCTCACACACACACACACACACACACACACTTTAACCCCAATCCGTTCCCTCCTTTTTATTCACACTCTCCGTGTCCCTGCCTCCTCATGTAGATCTTCAGCAGGAGCTCAGTCAGAGGAACGAAGCCCTGAAGGCCTTAAACAAACAACTACTCACTGTTATCTCTCTCTGTCTCTCACACACACTCATTTTATATATATATATATATGCTGTATATATAAAAAAACATCTGGCAGTAGATGGATTCCCACACTGACTCCTACAATCAGGAAACAAAAACAACACTGGAATGTCACTTCAACACACACACACACACACACACACACACACACACACACACACACACACACACACACACACACACACAGACTGCCAGTTATACTCTTTAACATAAATGCACTCCAGTTTGGTGTAGAATGTTGTGTGTGTGTGTGTGTGTGTGTGTGTGTGTGCTACTCACCCACTACCATGAGTGTGAACTCAAAGCCCTTCTTGACTGATTTCCGGTGAACCTGATTGGGCAGATTGGCGAATCCCACATAGCCGGGAGTCTCTGGGTTTGTGAACTGCCCCTGTCACACACACACACACACACACACACACACACACACATATATAGACAATTAATTGTATTCATTCTTTAAAACCTCATACTGAATGACGCCTTTTGATCTCAAATCAAAATCTCAGTTCCACGACATGTCACGCCCCCTGAATACTTCCCCTTTAAGAGCTCATGCTATGATAAACGTCTGGGGTTTCGCTCTCTATTCCCACTAACACTATGTTTTTTTCAATGATAGAAATCACACACACACACTTTCCATATTTGTAGGATGACGTGACGCTAAGCGCCTGATAAAGCTTTTGTCTTGATGAAGGCTGACTGAGACGGGGGTTTTGGGTTTCCATTCTGACTCCACGTCCTCGATAAACTAATGAGACCAAAATTTACCATCAATAAAAGTGGGCGTGTCCAGACCACATCCTGAAACAGCCTCCATTATGAAAAAACTATTTAGGAGTTTTATTCCCGTTCACAAGATGAGATCTCATGTTAATCTCTTCTTTGTCTAGACAGAAATGAGCCATCTTAGAGACTTGAATGAGACTTGGGTGTTTTCGGCATCTTCTCATGGGTGTCTCAAATATGGCTCATTACCGTTAAATCTCAAATAGTTCATATTTGTCTTGTGTGCAACTCATATATGCAGAAATGAGCCGTCTTTGAGACTTGAATGAGATTTTAGCCGTTTTCGCAATCTTCTCAAATGTGTCTCATTACCTTTACATCTCAGAGGTAGTTCATATTTGTCTTGTGTGTGACTCATATCTTTTGCTTCCCCAAAGCAGTGTTTCCCACACAACTGTGCATTTGGGTTTTGTTCTGATCCTTTTTAAGATTTTTGCTTAGTCATGTGTTTATATTTAGTTAAAATGCAATAAAATTTATGAAATAAGAGTTCTTTATATTGAAGAATATATTGTGCTGAAAAAAAATGTCACTCTATATTCCACAATCTAACTCATATACAGTATATTTATTAAAACATAATGCAAAAAAATGCTTTGGGGTTTAAGGGCTGGGGTTCTCTGCCAAATTCTCTGACAAACACTAGTGTTTAGTACTTTTTTTAATATATATATATTATATATATAGACTTCATCTTACTCTTCACATACAGGTAGATGGAGGGGAGGGTTAGTAGGTTGGATCTCTAAAATTAAGATATGTAGATACTGTATGTACAGTAGGTTGGTAACAACTAAAGTCAATTACAAAATTGCTTTGTAATCGATAAATGTTTTATTTCGAGTAAAAGTGAAGCAATGAGATAATGTTTGTGTTCAGTGATTTCTGTCTACACTTGTCATTTAAGACCAAACCGATTCTTGATTATACGTTTCAATAAATGTTCAACATTTTTTCGTCACCAACCCAATTAAGCCTACAGTACATATAGAGTATAATAAAGACTAATTAAAGAGTAGTCTAATAATTTTGCACGACTTCGTCAAATTTCTCCCACACATGTTCTAGGTCTGTAAATGGTTAAGTTTGTTAGAGAAATGTGCAGCGCATCGCCAGGCCTCGGTGTCAAGTCAGCAAAAACACTTTATCCATCATTCATCCAGACCTTTAGGGGGCGGTATCGCACCACCTACTTTATCGACCGCAGATAAAAATGAAGGTTCTTTTCACTGGAGGATCGTCACAATGCTGTGGACTTTGTGTAACTCCTGTATAAATCATACTTTGAGTTGAGCAGTATGACACTTCATATCTTTATCCGGTTTTATGGCATTTTGTATCATTTAGTGTCTTGATTTGCCAGATTTTGCTGGTGTCTGTTATATTGTGTGAATTTTAAATGTATGCTGTTAATTTAGGATATTTTTAAAATATGTTCAATAAAACTATAATATTTCTCATTTGTTTCATGCATCTCATTTATATCTGACTTTAATCTCCTTATTGTCTTATCTATGGCTCATTTGCTTCTCCTTCAAATGCAGTTCTGTTTCTCATGTACTTTCACAAATGTTTCTCAAAAGTATGTCTCGCTTCGTTTCTCAGATATGTCTCAGAGAAAGTCGAGCTTGTAATGAGACCTGGTCAATTCAGTCTCACGAGACAAGAAAAAGCTCATTCTGAGCAACAAAACTTTGTTATGGGTGATGCAGGACAATAATTTGACGCTTCTTAATTTTTTTTTAAACTTCTTTTAAAAATCCTGCTTTGTTAAATCTGTGTCTGGCACACCGACTGGTTGAGGAAGAAATGTCCCAGGTTTAACAGTGACGGTGCAGAGTGTCTCAGTGTTCACAGTTAAACATAATTGCGTTTCTCTGATCACACACAGACAGTGTGGTGCTGAGAGCTCTTACAGGAAGATCTGTGTAGAGCACTTACCTTCGTTTTATCGGCCTGAGACATGATGAGATGTTCAATCTGAAACACACACACACAGACACACACGATCAGTTTCAGGTATCAGGAGGATCAGTGTGAGGCGGTGTGTGTGTGTCCCCTGACTAAACAGAATGATACTGAGAGCTGAGAGGAAGAAGAACGAGGCTCGTGTTGAGCTCAGAGCCGATCGATCTGGAAAACCAACAGCGTGTGAAACTTACATATATTATACTGATAACATGTTATATTATAATTATTGACAGTGTGTGTGTGTATTTACTTCCTGACTAACAAAAATGTGTGTGTCATTTCTGTATTATATGTCAGACGTGTGAAGGAAGTAGATGTCTCTCACACACACAAATATGTGAGCCGACCACATTTAGAAAACCAGGACAAATGTTTGAGGAGAGAAAAATCTCAGAAACGCTCCACGTGTCGGCTGAGGAAACAGATTTCCACGTGCGGGGGATGGGCCAAAGTTTTAATGTAAAAAAAAAAAAAAAAAAAAAGAGTATATATATATATATATATATATATATATATATATATATATATATATATATATATATATATATATATATAGGGGAGACCGGGTATGATTGTAACACTTTTTTTTGCTTTACCACCTATAACTCACAAAATTTTTGAGCTAGGGTTTTTAAACTTTTATACAAAATACCCACATTTGTTTGCTACAAACGGCACTAAATCAAATCTCTGCAAGAATATCACAGATCTTGTGAGTTCATGACAAATACATGGAGTTCCTTTGTTACAACCTACCCCACCACCGGGGTAGGTTGTAACACATGCTGGGGTGAGTTGTAACAGTTAGACAAAAGAAGCAAAAACATTGACCACACCATGCTGTATGCTTCAAAAAGAGGTTTTATTGAAATAAAAGAACAAGACCACAGAACAATGTCTTTGTCTGTGACTGACCATAACTCAAATCCACTTTAAGTTTGACTCAGGTGCTGTGTGTGAGTCTGCTAGAACTTCTTCTTCTTTGTCTTTCGGCTGTTCCCTTTCAGGGGTCGCCACAGCGAATCATCTGCCTCCATCTAACCCTATCCTCTGCATCCTCTTGTCTCACACCAACTAACTTCATGTCCTCTCTCACTGCATCCATAAATCTCCTCTTTGGTCTTCCTCTAGACCTCCTGCCTGGCAGTTCCAACCTCAGCATCCTTCTACCGATATATTCACACTCTCTCCTCTGAACATGTCCAAACCACCTCAATCTGGCCTCTCTGACTTTATCTCCAAAACATCTCACATGGGTTGTCCCTCTGATGAACTCATTCTTGATCCTATCCATCCTTGTCACTCCCAAAGAGAACCTCAACATCTTCAGCTCTGCTACCTCTAGCTCTGCCTCCTGTCTTTTCTTCAGTGCCACTGTCTCTAAGCCGTAGAGCCTCGCTGGTCTCACCACTGTCCTGTACACCTTTCCTTTCATTTTCGCTGATACTCTTTCATCGCACAACACACCTGACACATTTCTCCACCCATTCCAACCTGCCTGTACTCGTCTCTTCACCTCCTTTGAACACTCTCCGTTGCTCTCGACCGTTGACCCCAAGTACTTAAAATCTTGCACCTTCTTTACCTCTGCTCCCTGTAGCCTCACTGTTCCTTTTGGGTCCCTCTAATTCACACACATGTATTCTGTCTTGCTGCGGCTAACCTTCATTCCTCTGCTTTCCAGAGCGTACCTCCACCTCTCCAAATTTTCCTCCACCTGTTCCCTGCTCTCGCTACAAAGCACAATGTCATCTGCAAACAACATAGTCCATGGAGACTCCTGTCTAAACTCATCTGTCATCCTGTCCATCACCAGAGCAAACAAAAAGGGACTTAGAGCCGATTCTTGATGCAGACCCACCTCGTTCCACCATCAAGTCTCCTTGTCCACTTTTCCCTTACCTGATGATACACCAAGTACCCCCTTACCTGTCTCCCTGATCACATTGGCTGTAGTTGTCCAGTCAACTGAAAGCACCTCCTGACCACCCATAGCTTGTCTCAACTCCTCCCTAAAGACTACACAACATTCTTCCTTTCTCAGCTTCCACCACTTTGTCCTCTGCTCTGCCTTTAGAACAAACTTGGATGATCACTGGACCCCTGGTCTCTCAGCTTCTGAAGTGATTTGCAGTATCTGCTCAATGTTACATGGCAGATCCCATGTGCCTTCACAACTGACCTGACTGACTTGCCCTTCTTTGTGACTTCATCAGATGCTGTTTTTAAAACACTGGCAGGCACACCTCTTTCAGTCGTTCCTTTCCATTGTCTAGGCATTCTGTAAAATGATTAAAATCAGGAAACTGTCCTTACTGTAGTTGTATGTAAGGGGATGGTTGTAACACTTTTTAAAGACATGTTACAACCCACCCCACTCCTCTTAGCCATTGTTTAGCTAGCTGTAGTAGGAGAGTGGTTTGAAGTTAGCAAAGGATAAATGAATCACATTTTACCTAAGAAACTACAATTTAATCAAATATAAGTTATATGATTTTATCTGCAATAGTATAAATACTAAACAAAATATAGTCTTGGACAAAAAAAATTACTTTCTTACCTCAAAATCTGTTTTTTAATAATAGAATCTGCATGTATTTGTTCCCAGCCTTGATATCCACCATGTGGGTTTAGGGAGGAAATGGGTAAACACTGAAATCATATGACTCTTATTTTATCCCTGATTGGTGGAATTGGGGGTGTTAAAACTCTCCCCATGTTACAACCATACCCGGTCTCCCCTATATATATATATTAAAAGTCTTCACACACACAGGGAGTGAGTTAAAGTGTCTCACCACAGAAACACACACACACACACATCCTGCACCTCATCTTAACTGATCTACCTTAAACAGTGATGTGAAAGAACGTTAACCTTCAAACAGAAACACGTCTCACTCTCAGCACTTCTGTCTTCACTTTTTTTTAGTGCTGTTTTTAGTGTTTGAGCTGATGCAGACAAAATGCAAAATCACACACACACGCAAAACAACTCTGTCTGCATTTATTTCCAATGCAAAAAACTTGGTTTATTCATGATTAGAGTTAGTAATACCACTGACGGTTAAAGAGTTTGTAGAAATAGTTACAACTTTAAACCTAATAATAATCTGTTGAACTTCAATGTAATCAGTGATATTATTATTACTATTTGAGGTTGAAGTCCACGTACATGTCTGTGTGTCTTTCTGTACAGCAGAACTCTCTGTCAAACTTATTAATACAAAGAAATCACATTCTGTAAGGTTGAGTATCTGACGCTTTGTTTACACCAAGTTGTCCTTCTTTGGTGGTCAGACAAATACACTCCCTGTTCGGTAATCGGAGAGAGAATCACAGATGAGAAATGGAAAAAGTAGATCAGATAAAGATGAAGTTGTGTCTTAAAAGGACTTCACTTATACCACTTGAGCGCTGTTGTTTCAGACAAAGTGAAAATATGAACTAATCCCAGTAAAAATATTCACTTTATCTTTTCTAATTAATATCTATTGGTGCAGGTGTTTGTTTACATTGAGACAGTAGCGTATTCGTAGATTATATTAAAGTAGATTATTAAATCCCACACATAACTGTTCATAGCATCAAGATTTGACTGATGGTGCAGATTAAACTTCAGGCAGAGATCTAAGGACTGCAAAAAATTCATTAAATTCTGTCCAGACAGTTTTCTGTGATACTCTGAGTAAATCTATCTGATTAAACATACAGAAATGTTTCTGCACCTGGTTTCTGCTCCTCCAGTGAGTGAAACGTAAAGATATAATCAGGTTCTGAAACATTTCTATTATTTATATAGATGTGGTATAGATTTGAATAGAAGTGGTTGGTTTCTTTAGTATTGCAATGCAAAAGTTTATCATCATACTTGTAAACTTAAACCTCTTATTCTCCAACATCATGCACTAATTCACCTCCTGTTATTATGCACTAATTAAGGTGAAGGGAAATGAATTAGCAGTCTGATTATGATGATGATTAAGCAGGATTATTAGTTATATGAAGTTTGCACAGCTGCATCTTTAAATAAACAGGAAGCTCAGATGTCACTTGGACAGAAATGTCTGGAATGCAGCTGCAGTGTGTGAAGTGAAGACAAAACACAACCGGAAGTGGGCTAGTCTGGGGGAAATGGACTTCATTTTAGTACTTAAACACGTAGAACACACACTAAACCATTATAAGATGCATGATGAACACTAGAGATGAATATAAATGATGCATTTTTAGATTTATGTTTAATTTGAAATAAACCTGACTACAGAGTTGGCCTGGGCAGGGAACGAGCATGCATGGGGAACTAATTCAACAGGATTGTGGATTTTATTCAAGAAAACCACAGATGCATGAGTTCCAGTTTAAATAAATAAGGTTTACACTAATTAAAGAAAATTAAATGAGATAAAGGAAACGAGCTTCACCGGATAGAGTGAGGAAACATGAAATAAACACTAAATCCGCACTGCTGAGGCTCTTAAAACACCACCAGCGTCAGTGCACGGGATAAACAACAACAATATAATAATATAAATAAGAAATAAAGACGCAACATACCGAAAGTTTCCCGCGGAGAGAGAGACGGACAGCGCGAGCGCCACAGACTGCGGAAGTGAACCAGCTTCTCTTTCTGCTGTTGCTATGAGCGACCAATGAGCGGCGCTGTCGAGCCAGTGCGCGCTCCGATTGGCTGGATCAAACGCAAATCCCGCCCACTCTGAGAGAACCGCAATATTCTACATCACCACATGACGGCGCGCACGTGTCTGAAAGAACAAGAGAAAGGATTTAAATGTTAACATCAAAGAGTCACAAATAACCGTTTAATCATTTTAACTGTATATATTTATTATGAACTATAAACATTTTGGCAGTATTTTAACCTTTTTCTTTTATTCAACTTGTCCCGCTTAAAGTGTGTAATATAAAAAAAAGGCTGAAAAAATTAGTTTGATAGAAGAATATATTTTAAATATAAAAAAAATTAATAAAAGAAAAGAAGATTTAAATAAAATCAAATATATATAACATTTAAAACTGCATTGAAAATAATGAAAACGTTTTCATGTTATCCAGGGTCCGGGTTCGATTCCCGCCTCGGGTCGCTGTGTGCATGGAGTTTGCATGTTCTCCCCGTGCTTGGTGGGTTTCTCCCGGGTACTCCGGTTTCCTTCCACAATCCAAAAAACAAGCAGTTTAGGCTAACTGGCGTTCTCAAATTGCCTGTAGTGTGTGTGTGTTTGTGTGAGTGTGTGCTCTGCGATGGATTGGCACCCTGTCCAGGGTGTACCCTGCCTCGTGCACTAAGTCTCCTGAGGTCGGCTCCAGGACCCTGTGACCCTGAATACAAGATAAAGTGGTTTAGACCAGTGGTTCCCAAACTGGGGGTCGCGGAATAATTTCAAGGGGTCGCGAGAGGGATTAAATTTTTTTTTGTTTTTGTGATTATAATACACACTTTTCAGTATTACAAGTAAATGCTATAAATAAATATTTTCTAATTTGTAAATATATTACTGATTGAGTTTGAGTGTTTAAATTGAGTGTTAAAAAAAAATTGCGACTCAAAGATATGACATCACTGTGCAGCGACTGACTCACTAGTTATTGCAACAGCGCACAACTGCACGTGAAAACCGCAACTGTGATAAATTTTTTATTCGCAAAACTAAAAATGTTAAGGAAATTGTTTGTGTGAGTCATCGGAACCATGTACTGTACATCGACCAAGCAAAAGAGCAAGACCCTGTCAGACCAAAGTAGGAAACGTCAGAAATATGAGGAAGAATTCATAAAGTGCAGTATCAGTATTCACTTAGTTGCGGTAGCAACCGAATACACGAGTTGTCCCGTGCAGCAATGGATGTACTGCTTCAATGTGGATCTCCATATTTGTGTGAGCAGTATTCTTCCGCTGTTACATATATAAAAAATAAATACAGCTCACGTCATGATGTCGAAGATGATATGCGGGTAGCTGTATCCACCATCAGGCCACGAATGAAGCTTTAGTGCTGCCAAAAACAAGTACATCCTTCCCATTGAAAGGTAAGCCAAAATTATTTCGATGTATAGTAAATGTAGTCAAAATACCGTGAACAGCTTGTTATGTTTATTGCTTGTTTTTGATAGTGGGGTTCGTGAGATCTTGTCGATCTTCAATTAGGGGGCGCGGGCTTGAAAGTTTGGGAACCACTGGTTTAGACGATGAGATGACTAACATTGTTTATGAACGGGGTATTTAGTCACGTTATTTCGGTTTATTACAAACCGGATTCCAAAAAAGTTGGGACACTAAACAAATTGTGAATAAAAACTGAATGCAATGATGTGGAGATGGCAAATGTCAATATTTTATTCAGAATAGAACATAAATCACGGAACAAAAGTTTAAACTGAGAAAATGTATCTTTTTAAGGGAAAAATATGGTGAATCAAAATGTCATGTTGTCAACAAATCCCAAAAAAGTTGGGACAAGGCCATTTTCACCACTGTGTGGCATCTCCCCTTCTTCTTACAACACTCAACAGACGTCTGGGGACCGAGGAGACCAGTTTCTCAAGTTTAGAAATAGGAATGCTCTCCCATTCTTGTCTAATACAGGCCTCTAAATGTTCAATCGTCTTGGGCCTTCTTTGTCGCACCTTCCTCTTTATGATGCGCCAAATGTTCTCTATAGGGGAAAGATCTGGACTGCAGACTGGCCATTTCAGTACCCGGATCCTTCTCCTACGCAGCCATGATGCTGTGATTGATGCAGAATGTGCTCTGGCATTATCTTGTTGAAAAATGCAGGGTCTTCCCTGAAAGAGATGACGCCTGGATGGGAGCATATGTTGTTCTAGAACCTGAATATATTTTTCTGCATTGATGGTGCCTTTCCAGACATGCAAGCTGCCCATGTCACACGCACTCATGCAACCCCATACCATCAGAGATGCAGGCTTCTGAACTGAGCGTTGATAACAACTTGAGTTGTCCTTGTCCTCTTTGGTCTGGATGACATGGCGTCCCACATTTCCAACAAGAACTTCGAATCGTGACTCGTCTGACCACAGAACAGTCTTCCATTTTGCCACACTCCATTTTAAATGATCCCTGGCCCAATGAAAACACCTGTGCTTGTGGATCTTGCTTAGAAATGGCTTCTTCTTTGCACTGTAGAGTTTCAGCTGGCAACGGCGGATGGCACGGTGGATTGTGTTCACTGACAATGGTTTCTGGAAGTATTCCTGAGCCCATTCTGTGATTTCCTTTACAGTAGCATTCCTGTTTGTGGTGCAGTGTCGTTTAAGGGCCAGGAGATCACGGGCATCCAGTATGGTTTTACGCTCTTGACCCTTACGCAAAGAGATTGTTCCAGATTCTCTTAATCTTCGGATGATATTATGCACAGTTGATGATGATAACTGCAAAGTCTTTGGAATTTTTCGCTGGGTGACACCTTTCTGATATTGCTCCACTATCTTTCTGCGCAACATTGTGGGAATTGGTGATCCTCTACTCATCTTGGCTTCTGAGAGACACTGCCACTCTGAGAAGCTCTTTTTATACCCAATCATGTTGCCAATTAACCTAATTACTGTTAATTGGTCTTCCAGCTCTTCGTTATGGTCAAATTTACTTTTTCCAGCCTCTTATTGCTACTTGTCCCAACTTTTTGGGGATTTGTTGACACCGTGAAATTTGTAATCAACATATTTTTCCTTTAAAATGATACATTTTCTCGGATTAAACTTTTGATCTGTCATCTATGTTCTATTCTGAATAAAATATTGACATTTGCCATCTCCACATCATTGCATTCAGTTTTTATTCACAATTTGTTTAGTGTCCCAACTTTTTTGGAATCCGGTTTGTATAAAACTTGACAGGACACAGAGCTGAAAAGAAAAAGATGCGAGCAAACAGTAACAGGTTCTGTGATTAAAGGAGTGACTTCATTAAAGTAGAGGTCACACAGGACGGCAGGTTGCACGCTGCATAAAATTGCATTAATCTTGTGCAAATCAATTTATAAATAAATAAATAAATAAATAAATCACTATTTCATAATTTCATTATATTATCCTGCATCAAGTAGAGAAAACATTAAAATGACTGGAACTGGGTTAAGAACTGTCCAAGGCATTAATAAACCGTGGAAGGACAGAACTGAAACCTCAACTTCACAGAAGAAATGTGATCAGAAAAAACATCTTGAATGCACATGAATGCAGGTCACTTAAACACCCACAGAACTTACATTTACATTTACATTTAAATGGCGTCAAACTAAATTGTTAGTATTTCAAATAGCATGGAAAAGGAGCATCCTGAACTATAGGAAAGCTCTTAGTGTAGCTAGATCAACGTATCTCTCCACTCTTATAGAAGAAAATAAAAATAATCCTAGATTTTTATTTAATACCATAGCCAAATTAACCAGAAATAAGACCACTACAGAAATCTCCACAACAACATCATGCAATAGCGAGGACATCATGAACTTTTTTAATAATAAAATTGTAAATATCAGGCATAAAATTGAGGCTTTGAAACCGAACAATGTAATTGATACAGATGTTAACCTTGTCAAGATGGACTAACCTGAGGTGACCAGAAGACGTAGCTTTAGCGGTTAGCCCAATGTAGCGTGGAGGATAAACCCAAACGCGGAAAGAAGCGAGCAGGCAGGATAACCACGCGATTTAGTTTAAGGACTCTCACAAAAACGGAGCAAGGGAAAAACACAAATTTAACCCGCGTCCTAAAAATACACACACAATAGCAAAGACAACGGAACCAACATGTGAGTACTCACGGTTTGCTGAAACGACAGCTGGAGCTGACATGGGCCGAACTCAATGACTGAGCGGTAAGCCATCGTTTGTTTACCTCTTTTATACTTCCTGGTTTTGCGCCCGTCTTACTTCCGGGTCCTAGTGCCGGGCGCAGATTGAGTGTGTATGACAGTACCCCCCTGTCCAGGACTGGCTCCTGACAGTCCTGGGGTGGAGGATACCCTGTGACGGTAGTCCCGAATTAGCTGAGGGTCGAGAATGAACCGGGCCGGGATCCAAGATCGCTCCTCTGGGCCATAGCCCTCCCAGTCCACCAGGTATTGCGTACCTTTGCCCCGATGGCGCGAGTCAAGGATTCGGCTCACGGTGTAGGCGGGACCGCCGTCGATGATCCGGGGAGGAGGAGCTGGGGGGGTGGGTGGAATCATGGGTGAGGTGATGAAGGGCTTGAACTGGGATAGGTGAAATACTGGGTGAATCCGGAGCGCCGCAGGCAGCTGGAGCCGGTAGGTGACAGGGTTAATTCTGTGGGTGAAGTGGTATGGTCCGATGAATCTGGGGGAAAGCTTCTTTGACTTGGTGTGGAGGTGGAGGTTTTTTGTGGACAGCCATACCTTGTCACCTACGTGGTATGGTCGTCCCGGAGGATGTCTTTTCCTTCGGAGGCCGGCAGGCCCATGATGAAGTCCACGGCAATGTGCGTCCAGGGCCGTCGAGGGACTGGAAGTGGTTGCAGTTCTCCTGGAGAGGGTTGATTGGTGTTCTTTGCCCTGGCGCACACTGGGCATGCCTGAACGAACTCTTGGACGTCCCTCGTCATGGACGGCCACCAGAAGTCTCGCTGGATGAATTGGAGGGACCGTCGGGTGCCTGGATGGCCTGAAATTGGGGCACTCTCGTTGCCTGGCGCACTCTCGTTTCCAGGTCCAGTTGCAGGGGTGCGATGATCTTGGAAGAGGGGAGGACAGGCGCGGGGTCCGCCCGGGGGAGGTCCACCTCTAGTTGTCGGGAGAGGACGTCCGCTTTGGTGTTCTTGGACCCCGGGCGGTATGAGAGGTGAAAGTTGTAGTTCTCAAAGAATAATGCTCACCGCGCCTGTCGTGGATTTAACTGTTTGATGGTTCTGATGGTGATTAAATTTTGATGGTCCGTCCAGACTATGAATGGCTCACTGACGCCCTGGAGCCAGTGACGCCACTCCTCCAGAGCCCACTTTATGGCCAGCAGTTCGCGGTCCCCTACCCCGTATCGCTGCTGAGTGGAGTCAAATTTTCTGGAGAAAAAACCACATGGGTGTAGTTTTTGGTCTGGACCTTGCTGTGAGAGGATAGCTCCAGCGCCCACATCTGAAGCATCCACCTCTACAACGAATGGTTTATTGACATCTGGGTGGTGGAGAATCGGTGCAGTGGTGAAGCGGTGACAAAGTGATCGGAAAGCCGAGACAGCTGCCGGGTTGAGGTGAAAAGGGAGAGAGGAGGGACGGGTCAGAGCGGTTAGGGGGGCGGCAACTGTACTGTAGTCCCGGATAAAGCGACGATAGAAGTTCGCAAACCCGAGAAACCGTTGAAGCTGTTTGAGGGTCTTGGGTAGGGGCCAATGACGCACAACCTCTAGCTTCTGCGGGTCCATGGCCACACCCTGGGGCGAGATGACAAAACCCAGGAACGTGGTGGAGCGCTCGTGAAAAGCGCACTTTTCCAACTTACAGTACAGTTGGTGGGCGAGTAATCTCTTTAGAACCGCCCTGACGTGCTGGGTGTGTTCTTCCATGGTGTGTGAATAAATTAGAATATCATCCAGGTAAGCGAATGCCCACCGACCGAGCATGTCCCGAAGGACGTCATTAATAAAGTGTTGGAATGCGGCAGGGGCATTGCACAGTCCGAATGGGATGACGAGGGTTTCATAATGTCTGGTGGGGGTGATGAACGCCGTCTTCCACTCATCGCCCTCTCTGATGCGCACCAAGTTGTAGGCGCTCCGGAGGTCCAACTTCGTAAAGACGGTGGCGCCAGAGAGGGCGTCCAGGGCTGAGTTGGTAAGAGGCAGAGGATGTCTGTTTTTGATGGTGAGATGGTTGAGCCCCCGATAGTCGACACAAGGGCGAAGTTCACCGCCTCTCTTCTTCACGAAGAAGAACCCCGCGGCGGCAGGTGAGGAGGAGGGCCTGATGGTGCCTTGGCGCAGGGCATTGTTTACATATTCCTCCATCACTTGGGTCTCGGTGGGTGTGAGTGAGTAGAGATGGCCGCGGGGGGGGATCGTACCGGGTTGGAGGTCTATGGCGAGGTCGTATGGGCGATGAGGAGGAAGATGGGTGGCTCGTCGCCTGCAGAAAACCTCCGATAGGTCTCGATACGGCTCGGGGATGGAGTTGGTGTCGACGTCGGGGGCCTCGGACTCCCTAGAGCACGTCCCAGCCGCTGCCCGTAGGCATAGTTCGTTGCAGGTCGCGCCCCACTGAAGGATCCGGTTCTGGGTCCAGGAGATTAGGGGGTCATGCTGGAGCAGCCAGGGATGACCAAGGATGATGGGTGGTGACGAGATGGAGGTGACGAAGAATTTTAGCTGTTCATGGTGTTGGTTGATGGAGACGGTGATGGGTTCGGTTCGGGTGCTGATTGGGCTGGTGGAGAGGGGGCGACCGTCGACAGAGGTG
The DNA here is from genome assembly GCA_030522415.1 of Channallabes apus. Taxonomy (NCBI): domain Eukaryota; kingdom Metazoa; phylum Chordata; class Actinopteri; order Siluriformes; family Clariidae; genus Channallabes; species Channallabes apus. The sequence continues at coordinate 22,296,114 of CM060111.1, read as the reverse complement.
ATGCGAACGGGCTGGGATAACGCCTCGAGTTTTACCCCCAGGGTTTTGGCATATGCGGAGTCTATGAAGTTACCTGCTGCCCCGGAGTCGATGAATGCAGCACTTCGGACCCGTTTGTGGCCAACCTGGAGGTGTACCTGAACCGTGAGACGGGAGGAGTTGGTGGTGATGGCGGAGAGACGAAGGTGACCCGGCGAGTATCTCTCTCCTCTCACCGGGCCTGGGCGTTTCCCGGTCTGAGAGGACAGGTTGCCCTGTGATGTGTAGCTGACCCGCAATAGGCACAGAGCCCTTCACGGAAGCGTCTCTCCCGTTCTGCAGCGGTCAAGGAGGCGCGTCCTAGTTGCATGGGTTCCCCGGCTCCGGTGTCAACCACGGCAGGAGGTGGAGAACCGACATATCCCGGGGTGGCGTAGGTGGCGGAGTCTGCGGGACGTGGAGTGGTGACGGTGAAGGCGGATGCGGGTCGTGAAGTGGTGACGGCGAAGGTGGGTGCAGGTGGCAGGGTGCGAGGGGCTGGCCTCGGGCGAGAGAGGAGGCGCTGGTCGATCCGGAGAGCGAGTTGGATCAGGCCCTCTAGGGTCGCAGGAAGCTCTCGCCCGGCTAGTTCGTCCTTAATTCGAGAAGCCAGTCCCTCGTAGTAGGATGTCCGGAGCGCTGCATCGCCCCACGTTGTTTGAACGGCGAGAGTGCGAAACTTGGCCGTATAGCGACTCACGGGCAATCCTCCCTGCCTCAGGTGATAAAGTCTGGTGTCGGTCTCCACCTCGCCCGCTGGATGTTCAAAAGTGAGTTTGAGTTGGTGGGTAAACTCATTGTAAGAGTGGGCGGTGTCTGTGTCTGCCTGTAGAACTGCCGTGGCCCACTCTGCTGCCTGCCCTTTTAGCAACGAGACGAGAAGAGCAATGCGAAGGCGATCGGTGGAGTACTTGGTGGCATTAAACTCAAACACCAGATCGAGAGCTGACAGAAATACGCTGCACTTCCCGTCCGTGCCGTTCCACTTCTCTGGTAGAGAAAGAAAAACATCAGAAGGAGGGGGGGGGGGATGCGGCGCCGCGGCCTCCGCGGCGTGCGATCGAGCAGTGACGCCATCAACAGCTGCGCGGAGATCCGTATTCTCCCGCCGGAGCTCAGCGACCTCGCGGCGGAGAGAAGCGAGATCCCCGGTTAGCTGATTGATTAGCGCCGCATGCTGATCTACAACGTCGCAGAGGCTCGCATAATCCGCTGGGTTTACCGCGGAGGGCTCAGTCATTCTGTCAAGATGGAGGTGACCAGAAGACGTAGCTTTAGCGGTTAGCCCAATGTAGCGTGGAGGATAAACCCAAACGCGGAAAGAAGCGAGCAGGCAGGATAACCACGCGATTTAGTTTAAGGACTCTCACAAAAACGGAGCAAGGGAAAAACACAAATTTAACCCGCGTCCTAAAAATACACACACAATAGCAAAGACAACGGAACCAACATGTGAGTACTCACGGTTTGCTGAAACAACAGCTGGAGCTGACATGGGCCGAACTCAATGACTGAGCGGTAAGCGATCGTTTGTTTACCTCTTTTATACTTCCTGGTTTTGCGCCCGTCTTACTTCCGGGTCCTAGTGCCGGGCGCAGATTGAGTGTGTATGACAAACCTAGCCATGTCAGATTCGAACCTAGAATACTTTACTCCTCTTGAAGAAAATGAACTAATTTCACTCATCTCTTCTGCAAATTCATCAACCTGTATATTAGATCCTATACCGACACATTTTCTTAAACAGATAGTACCAGTAATAACAGAACCGCTGTTGAGAATAATTAATTCCTCACTCAGCATTGGTTATGTTCCAAAATCTTTTAAATTAGCAGTTATCAAACCAATAATTAAGAAACCTGACCTCGACCCCTGTCAGCTGTCCAATTACAGGCCAATATCAAACTTCCTCTTTATCTCTAAGATTCTGGAAAAGATAGTAGCAGAGCAGCTATGCTCATATCTACATAGAAATGGCATACATGAACTGTATCAGTCAGGATTTAGGCCTCATCACAGCACAGAAACAGCACTCGTTAAAGTAGTAAATGACCTCCTATTGGCCTCTGATCAGGGTTGTGTATCTATGCTTGTATTACTCGACCTCAGTGCAGCTTTTGACACCATTGATCGTGCTATTCTTCTTCACAGATTAGAAAATGTAGTAGGAATTAAGGGTACAGCCCTCTCCTGGCTCAGATCCTATTTGACCGATCGTTATCAGTATGTAGACTTAAATGGTGATTATTCTGCATGTTCTCTAGTGGAGTTTGGCGTTCCGCAGGGTTCAGTTTTAGGCCCACTGCTTTTTTCTCTTTACATGCTTCCTCTGGGCAACATAATCCGTAAGCATGGTTTTAGTTTTCATTGTTATGCTGACGACACACAGCTATACATCTCAACAAAACCTGATGAGAAAAACCATCTTACTAAAGTTGAGCAATGTGTGCAGGACATAAGAAATTGGATGCTAATTAACTTCCTTCTGCTTAATCCGGATAAGACAGAAGTTCTAGTCATAGGACCGCATACAGCTAGAAGTAATTCAAATTCTGATTCAAATTTTATTGGTCACATACACAATCATACACAGTATAATATGCAGTGAAATGCTTTATACGACCGCCAGTGACCTTAAAAAAAGAAAATAAAAGCTTGTACGTAAAATAAATAATCAATAAAAAGGAAATACTAAAGAAATAATTTTAACTAGTAAAATTAACTGTGCATAAGAGCATAATAAAATATTGCAAAAATATAGGATTAAAGTGACAGTGGTTGTGCAAATATGCATGGAGGTGACATGTGCAATTGTCCAGATGTATGAGTATTTAGTGCAAGTGTGTATGAATGTGTCCATGATTGTCCAGTCAGTGTTGTGAGCTTAAAAGATGTTATTAGTCCTGTGTGGAGGTGTGATTGTGTGATTGAGAGACCTTATCGCCTGCGGGAAGAAGCTCCTCCTCAGTCTCTCTGTGTTGGCCTTTAGGGAGCGGAATCTCTTCCCAGACCGCAACAAAGAGAACAGTCCATTACTGGGGTGACTGAGGTCCTTCATGATCTTCCTGGCCTTAGTCCAGCACCGCTTGCTGTAGATGGAGTGTAGGTCAGGGAGCTCAGTGCGGATGATGCGCTCGGCTGATCGTACCACCCTCTGTAGAGCTCGTCTGTCCTGCATGGTGCTGTTCCCGAACCAGGTCGTGATGTTTCCCGTCAGGATGCTCTCTATGGTGCAGGAGTAGAAGTTCCTGAGCACCTTGGAGGGCAGTCTAAAGTCTCTCAAGCGTCTGAGGTGGTAGAGACGCTGCCGGGCTTTTTTCACCACGGTGCTGATGTGACAGGACCATGATAGGTCCTGCGTGATGTGAACACCGAGGTATCTGAAGCTGTCCACTCTCTCCACTGGGCTCCTGTTGATGACGGGGGTCTGGTAGTTCCTCTCGTGCTTTGTACTAAAGTCCACTATCAGCTCCTTTGTCTTACTGACGTTCAGGAGGAGATTGTTCCTCTGGCACCAGTTCTCCAGATTTCCAATCTCCTCTAGGTAGTCCGACTCATCATTGTTGGTGATCAGTCCGACCACGACGGTGTCGTCAGCAAACTTGATGATGGAGGTGGAGTTGGTAGTGGCAACGCAGTCGTGGGTGTACAAAGAGTACAGCAGGGGGCTCAGAACACAACCCTGGGGGGCTCCAGTGCTGAGAGTGAGTGTGGCTGAGACATGTCCGCCCATCCTTACTGCCTGTGGTCTGCCAGTCAGAAAATTGGAGATCCACTGACATATAGATGAGCTCAGTCCCAGGTGCTCCAGCTTGGTGGTGAGTGTGGAGGGAATTATTGTGTTAAAAGCAGAGCTGTAGTCGATGAAGAGCATTTTAACATAATTCCCTTTCCTAGTGTCCAGGTGAGTGAGTGATGTATGGAGGAGATGAGAGATTGCATCGTCTGTGGAGCGGTTCTGACGGTATGCAAACTGTAGTGGGTCCAGTGTGTCGGGTAGTGAAGAAATGATGAAGTCTCTGATAAGGCGTTCAAAGCACTTCATCACTACTGAGGTGAGGGCTACAGGGCGATAGTCATTGAGAGAAGCAGGATGTGGTTTCTTTGGAACAGGAACAATAATGGACTCTTTGAAGCATGTGGGGATCACCGACTGAGATAAAGAGATGTTGAATATCTCAGTGAACACAGGTGCTAGCTGGTCTGCGCAGGCTCTGAGAATACGACCTGAGATGCCGTCTGGTCCTGCTGCTTTCCTGGTGTTCACTCTCTTGAAGGCTCTCCTCACGTCGTGCTCGGAGATGATGAGCGCGTTCCCGGTGCTGGCTGTGTCTTCCTGTCTGCAGCCGTTAGCGCCGCTAGCATTAGCGCCATTAGCATTAGCGCCGTTAGCATTAGCATTGCTAGCGTCTTTAGCTGCAGCCTCGAAGCGAGCGTAAAATGTGTTCAGCTCGTCTGCCAGAGTCGCGTCCGCGTTCGTCTTATATCGGATGCTGGTGCTTTATAGTCCGTTATTGTTCTTAGTCCCTGCCACAGGCTCCTAGAGTCACTCTGTTGAAGCTGTGACTCTAGTTTTCTCCCGTAGCGCTGCTTCGCCTCTTTCACCGCCTTCTGGACGTTATATGACGCAGCCTTGTACGGTTCCATGTCCCCCGACGCAAGTCCCGTGTTGTAGGCAGCTGTGCGAGATCTCAGAGCGTCGCGGATGGTTTTATCCACCCACGGCTTCTGGTTGGGAAACGTTCTGATAGTCTTTTTCTCTACCGTATCGTCCACTAGCTTTTCAATAAATCCCACAACCGCTTCCGTAAACACGCTGACGTCATCATCGGAGCTGTTTCTGAACATGTCCCAGTCTGCGTCATCGAGTGCGTCCTGTAACGCGGCCACCGATTGGTCCGTCCAGCGCGTGACCTCCCTCAGGACCGGAACTTCCTGTTTCAGCCTTTGTTTATATTTTGGCATGAGGAAGATGGCGGCGTGGTCGGATTTACCAAACGCTGGACGAGATTGTGCCTTGTAACCGTCTTTGACCGTGGTATAACAATGGTCCAGTGTCCTTTCGCCCCTGGTGGGGCAGGTGATGTGCTGATAAAAGTTCGGCGCTGCGCGTTTGAGGTTGGCACTATTAAAATCCCCCGCCACAATGAGCGCAGCGTCCCGGTGTTGTGTCTGGTGCTGTGTGAGCGCCTCATGCAGCTCGCATAAGGCCTTGTCTGTGTCTGCTTGTGGAGGAATGTAAACGGCACTGATTATGACCGATGTGAACTCCCGTGGAAGATAAAATGGACGACACATGATGGACAGTAGTTCCAGGTTTGGTGTGCAGGAGCGTGTAAGAGGAACAACGCTCGAGCTGTTGCACCAGCTGTTGTTCACCATTAAGCACACGCCGCCTCCCCTTGACTTCCCCGAGTCCCGCGTCCTGTCCATGCGGTGAACCGAGAAGAACTCGGCCGGCTGTATGGTGTGGTCTGGCACCACTGGGTTCAGCCATGTCTCGGTGAAGCAGAGGAGATTGCAGTCCCGAATGTCTCTCTGGAACTTTATCCTGGCCCTGAGGTCATCGAGTTTGTTTTCCAGTGACTGGACGTTGGCGAGCAGGATGCTACGCAGAGGTGTGCGGTGTGCACGGGTTCTCAGCCGGTTCCTCACCCCAGCTCGTCTCCCTCGAGGTCTCCGCTTCGCGTCGCGTCCGTTGTTCTCCCTCAGGATCTCACTCGGCCAGCTCGGATCCGGAGTTAAAAACGTCGAATTGTGAGTACATTGTATACCAATAGAAACAAGAGTGTCTCTATCATACCTAATGTACTCAATGGTGGTGATTTTGCCGATTTTAAAACACTGAAAACTAGCTTAAAGAACAAAAACAAAGAAAAGGTGGTCGGAGCAGTCGTGACGGCAGCCGACCTCACCGGCGCCATCTTGGTGCAGCAGTAAAATCTTAGGTCACACCGTAACTTTAGATGGCCTTTCTGTTCCATCAAGTGCAACAGTAAAAGACCTCGGTGTGATTATAGATTCCAGCCTTTCATTGTAGATAATTTCATGTAGATAATATCACCAGGATAGCATTCTTTCACCTCAGAAATATTGCCAAGATAAGAAATATATTGTCGGTAAACGATGCAGAAAAACTAGTTCATGCTTTTATCACTTCTAGGTTGGACTATTGTAATGCTTTACTGTCTGGTTGTTCAGTTAGGTGCATAAACAAGCTTCAGCTAGTCCAGAATGCAGCAGCGAGAGTCCTCACTAGAACCAGAAGATATGAGCACATCACCCCTATCCTATCTTCACTACATTGGCTCCCTGTGAAATTTCGCATTGATTTTAAAATACTACTCTTGACATATATAACATTAAATGGTCTCGCGCCGCAGTATCTGAGCGAACTGCTAGTGTCTTACGATCCGCCACGCCTACTTCGGTCAAAGGATGCAGGCTGCTTGTCAGTACCGCGTATTATGAAAACTACAGCTGGGGGCAGAGCTTTTTCTTACAAAGCCCCAAAATTATGGAATAGTCTTCCAAATAGTGTTCGGGACTCAGACACAGTCTCAGTGTTTAAGTCTAGGCTCAAAACCTATTTATTTAGCCAAGCATTTTTATAAATAGATTTGCCATAAGGTAAAGGAGCAGATCTGGTGGACTCATGGACGTAGAGTATTATGGTGAACTGGTATGTTTAGATGCTGTCTTCCTCAGTCTCATTTGATCACTCAGGTTTGTTGACGGTGAGGTGATTGTTTGCTTTACATCTCGGTTCCCCCTCATGTTTGTGTTTCCTTCTGGCTCTCCCTTTTAGTTATGCTGTCATAGTTAGTCCTGCCGGAGTCCCTGCTTGCACTCTACAGTAAATATACATTCACATTAGACATTGTGACTGTGACCATACCTAATTGCAATCTCTCCTCCTCTTCTCTTCCTCTCCCTCTTTCTCTTTCCTCTCTCCCCCTGTCTCCCCCTTTCACTCTTTCTCTCTCTCTCTCTGTCGAGCTACACATGTGGTTCCTGAGCTGCCAGTGATCCAGACTCCCTCTGCCCTCTGGACCTGTCTGATCCATCCTGGTGCCCCGTTTCTGGTTGGACGTCTCGTCGCATGGATGCCCTGTGTGTCTCTTTAGGAATGCTTCTGGTGTCTGGGGATGATTCTATCTACTTAGAAGATGGTTCTGGCCTCGACTGGTGTTGTCAGCTGTTTCTCTGAGGACTTGACAATTCGATAGTTCAGGACTGGAACTTTCTACAAGTCTATCTGAGTCTCCAATAACTACTGGACTCCATTTTACATCAACTATTATAACATCAATTAACATCAACTATTATAGCTGAACCTAACACTTAACACTGTATAAATACAGATCATTTCCTGCTATCTGTTTCACCCAGATGAGGATGGGTTCCCTGTTGAGTCTGGTTCCTCTCAAGGTTTCTTCCTATTACCATCTCAGGGAGTTTTTCCTTGCCACTGTCGCCCTCGGGCTTGCTCACCAGGGACTATCTGAACATTTTGATTCATACACATTCACATTCCACACAAACTTAAATAGTTCTTTTGATTGTGTAAAGCTGTTTTGAGACAATGTCAATTGTTAAAAGCGCTATACAAATAAAACTGAATTGAATTGAATTGAATTTACATTTAGGCATATGGCAGACGCTCTCATACAGAGCGACTTACAAAAAGTGCTTTAAAGTTTACACCACTGGATAAATACTTACACTGGGTTAACTAGGTTAATAACTAAGTGCCATTAGTAAAATAACTAAAACTCCGACACAGAGGTACGTTATAATGTCTACCGTTCAGCTTGTTCAGTGTGTAGAGTGCAGGATGTTTAGACATTCTTCCTCCGTCATTAGTGATAATTTTATTTGTGATAGGTGTGTGTTAGTGAGCACTCTGACGGAGAAGATATCAGCGTTAGAGGAGCGCATCTAGACTTTTGAGAGTGTTAGACAGTGTGAGAGCAGCGTTATTCCTGTAGCGGACAGTCTGGGTGCCACAGGCGGAGATAAACAGCCCCCGACTCCGGCATTAGAGCCCTCACAGCGGGGCGAGTGGGTGACGACTCGGCGGCATACTCGTTCAGCCAAAGCTAACGCTAAGGCTAGCCCACCGGAGCACACCTCCTCTGCGCCTCACGTGTCCAACAGGTTTGCTCTCCTCAGTGCTGCACCCGCTGAGAAACCTGAAAGAGCTCTGGTTATAGGAGACTCTATACTGAGACACGTGACATTAGCTAGACCTTTAGGGGCGCCAGCGGCAGTGGTTAGGTGTATCCCGGGAGCCAGAGCACCGGACATGGAAGGTAATCTTAGAGAACCTGTGCTGTCCTAGAGCCCTAAGATAGTGGTACATGCTGGAGCTAATGATATACGCCTTCGTCAGTCAGTGATTAGTAAGAGTAACTTTACAGAGGTGTTTAAATTAGCGAAGGCGATGTCCGATGAAGTAGTATGCTCTGGTCCCATCCCAATGAGACGTGGCGACATAGCTTACAGCAGGTTATGGTCGCTGAACCGCTGGATGTCCAGGTGGTGCTCCAAAAATAATGTGGGCTACATAGACAACTGGAAGACCTTTGAGGGCAAAGCTGGCCTGTTAGGGCGGGACGGTGTCCATCCCACTCGGGAAGGTGCTGCTCTCATTTCCTGTAGTATAGCTCATACTCTCAGTAGAGTTCTAGTTAATCGGTGACAATCAAGAGCCCAGGCCAGGGAGCAGACAGACAGGCTAAACCAACCGTCTGCTAGCTGCATAGAGTCGTCACTCAGGGTTCACCATATTGAGACTGTGTCTGTTCCCCGATCTAAGCAAAAATGTAGAAAGACCCAGAAAGTCTGTTTCAATAATCTAATTAACATAAAGACCACAAACTCAGATCATACTGAATGCGCAGCCGGCACCTCTGATCTGAAGCTAGGATTGTTAAATATTAGATCTCTCACATCAAAAGCAGTTATTGTTAATGAAATTATCACAGATCAGGCGTTTGATATACTCTGTTTAACTGAAACATGGGTTAAACAGGACGAGTATGTAGCTCTAAATGAAGCTAGTCCTCCTGGATACAGCTACATACACCAGCCTCGGTTAACTGGTAGAGGAGGAGGCGTCGCAGTTATTCATAATGATAATCTGTCTATCGTACAAAAACACGGACACAAATTTAACTCATTTGAAATTCTCTATAGTAACATAAGTGTATTTAAGTATATTAAATCAGCTCAGTCGATTCCACTAATTATAATTTACAGACCTCCAGGGCCGTATTCTGAATTTCTTAGTGAATTTGCAGATTTCATCTCAGACCTGGTCATTTCTGTAGACAAAGTGCTAATTGCTGGAGATTTTAACATTCATTTTGAGAATCCAGAAGACCCTCTGAGAACAGCATTTATATCCATACTGGACTCCGTAGGTGTAAATCAGTGTGTAGTAGGACCCACTCATAAAGCAGGTCACACTTTAGATTTAGTAATATTCTTCGGATTAATTATAAGAAATGTATTCACAATTCCACTGTCTGAAATTATCTCAGATCACTATCTTGTCTCCATTCAAGTGTGTCACAGTGATAATGTACGCACAGCACCGCGCTACCGTATTAAACGTACATTCACATCAACTACCACACAGAGTTTTATCAGTAATCTCCCAGAGTTACCAACTTCGATTGGGCCACCGTCTGACCCCACAGAACTTGATCAGGCGACTGAATATTTAGAGTCGACACTTCGTTGTACCTTAGATAATGTAGCTCCAGCTAAAAGAAAAATTATTAGAGATAAGAAACTCGCTCCCTTTTATAACGATCACACGCGCACTTTAAAACAGACTGCTCGGAAATTAGAGCGTAAATGGCGTCAAACTAAATTGTTGGTATTTCAAATAGCATGGAAAGAGAGCATCCTGAACTGTAGGAAAGCTCTTAGTGTAGCTAGATCAACGTATCTCTCCACTCTTATAGAAGAAAATAAAAATAATCCTAGATTTTTATTTAATACCGTAGCCAAATTAACCAGAAATAAGACCACTACAGAAATCTCCACAACAACATCATGCAATAGTGAGGACTTCATGAACTTTTTTAATAATAAAATTGTAAATATCAGGCATAAAATTGAGGCTTTGAAACCAAACAATGTAATTGATACTGATGTTAACCTAGCCATGTCAGATTCAAACCTAGAATACTTTACTCCCCTTGAAGAGAATGAACTAATTTCACTCATCTCTTCTGCAAATTCATCAACCTGTATATTAGATCCTATACCGACACATTTTCTTAAACAGATAGTACCAGTAATAACAGAACCGATGTTGAGAATAATTAATTCCTCACTCAGCATTGGTTATGTTCCAAAATCTTTTAAAGTAGCAGTTATTAAACCAATAATTAAGAAACCTGACCTCGACCCCTGTCAGCTGTCCAATTACAGGCCAATATCAAACCTCCCCTTTATCTCTAAGATTCTGGAAAAGATAGTAGCGGAGCAGCTATGCTCATATCTACATAGAAATGGCATACATGAACTGTATCAGTCAGGATTTAGGCCTCATCACAGCACAGAAACAGCACTCGTTAAAGTAGTAAATGACCTCCTATTGGCCTCTGATCAGGGTTGTGTAACTATGCTTGTATTACTCGACCTCAGTGCAGCTTTTGACACTATTGATCATGCTATTCTTCTTCACAGATTAGAAAATTTAGTAGGAATTAAGGGTACAACCCTCTCCTGGCTCAGATCCTATTTGACCGATCGTTATCAGTATGTAGACTTAAATGGTGATTATTCTGCATGTTCTCTAGTGGAGTTTGGCGTTCCGCAGGGTTCAGTTTTAGGCCCACTGCTTTTTTTCCCTTTACATGCTTCCTCTGGGCAACATAATCCGTAAGCATGGTATTAGTTTTCATTGTTATGCTGACGACACACAGCTATACGTTTCAACAAAACCTGATGAGAAAAACCATCTTACTAAAGTTGAGCAATGTGTTCAGGACATAAGAAATTGGATGCTAATTAACTTCCTTCTGCTTAATCGGGATAAGACAGAAGTTCTAGTCATAGGACCGCATACAGCTAGAAGTAAAATCTTAGATCACACCGTAACTTTAGATGGCCTTTCTGTTCCGTCAAGTGCAACAGTAAAAGACCTCGGCGTGATTATAGATTCCAGCCTTTCATTTGAAGCTCATGTAGATAATATCACCAGGATAGCATTCTTTCACCTTAGAAATATCGCCAAAATAAGAAATATATTGTCGCTAAATGATGCAGAAAAACTAGTTCATGCTTTTATCACTTCTAGGTTGGACTATTGTAATGCCTTACTGTCTGGTTGTTCAGTTAGGTGCATAAACAAGCTTCAGCTAGTCCAAAATGCAGCAGCGAGAGTCCTCACTAGAACCAGAAGATATGAGCACATCACCCCTATCCTATCTTCACTGCATTGGCTCCCTGTAAAATTTCGCATTGATTTTAAAATACTACTCTTGACATATAAGGCATTAAATGGTCTCGCGCCGCAGTATCTGAGCGAACTGCTAGTGTCTTACGATCCGCCACGCCTACTTCGGTCAAAGGATGCAGGCTGCTTATCAGTACCGCATATTATGAAAACTACAGCTGGGGGCAGAGCTTTTTCTTACAAAGCCCCAAAATTATGGAATAGTCTTCCAAATAGTGTTCGGGACTCAGACACAGTCTCAGTGTTTAAGTCTAGGCTCAAAACCTATTTATTTAGCCAAGCATTTCTATAAATAGATTTGCCATAAGGTAAAGGAGCAGATCTGGGGGACTCATGGACGTAGAGTATTATGGTGAACTGGTATGTTTAGATGCTGTCTTCCTCAGTCTCATTTGATCACTCAGGTTTGTTGACGGTGAGGTGATTGTTTGCTTTACATCTCAGGGAGCCCTCATGTTTGTGTTTCCTTCTGGCTCTCCCTTTTAGTTATGCTGTCATAGTTAGTCCTGCCGGAGTCCCTGCTTGCACTCTACAGTAAATATACATTCACATTAGACATTGTAACTGTGACCATACCTAATTGCAATCTCTCCTCCTCTTCTCTTCCTCCCCCTCTTTCTCTTTCCTCTCTCCCCCTGTCTCCCCCTTTCACTCTTTCTCTCTCTCTCTCTGTCGAGCTACACATGTGGTTCCTGAGCTGCCAGTGATCCAGACTCCCTCTGCCCTCCGGACCTGTCTGATCCATCCTGGTGCCCGGTTTCTGGTTGGAGGTCTCATCGCATGGATGCCCCGTGTGTCTCTTTGGGATGCGTCTGGTGTCTGGGGATGATTCTCTATACTTAGAAGATGGTTCTGGCCTCGACTGGTGTGGTCAGCTGTTTCTCTGAGGACTTGACAATTCGATAGTTCAGGACTGGAACTTTCTACAAGTCTATCTGAGTCTCGAATAACTACTGGACTCCATTTTACATCAAGTATTATAACATCAATTAACATCAACTATTATAGCTGAACCTAACACTTAACACTGTATAAATGCAGATCATGTCCTGCTATCTGTTTCACCCAGATGAGGATGGGTTCCCTGTTGAGTCTGGTTCCTCTCAAGGTTTCTTCCTATTACCGTCTCAGGGAGTTTTTCCTTGCCACTGTCGCCCTCGGGCTTGCTCGCCAGGGAATATCTGAACATTTTGATTCATACACATTCACATTCCATACAAACTTAAATAATTCTTTTGATTGTGTAAAGCTGTTTTGAGACAATGTCAATTGTTAAAAGCGCTATACAAATAAAACTGAATTGAATTGAATTAGTCCAACACAACTGGGAAGAGGGATTTTTTTTTTTTTTTTGGGGGGGGGGTTAGTCCAAGTACTGGAGAAACAGATGCGTCTTGAGTCGTCGTTTAAAGATAGTCAAAGTCTCTGCTGTACGGACATCTAGAGGAAGTTTGTTCCACCACCTACAGTAGGTGCCAGAACAGAAAAGAGCCTGGATGAATGCCGCCCTCGATCCCTGAGAGATGGTGGGATGAGGCGAGCAGTGCTGGAGGATTGGAGGGAACGTGGTGCAGTGCGTGGTAGGGTTGGGTACCGAAAACCGGTGCCAATACGGCACCGGTACCTATAGAACCGGTATGTAGCCAGGGGTAGCTCAGTGGTTAAGGCATTGGACTACGGTTTGGAAGATCCCAGGTTCAAACCCCACAACCACCAAGTTGCCACTGTTGGGCCCTTGAGCAAGGCCCTTAACCCTCAACTGCTCAGATGTGTAATGAGATAAAAATGTAAGTCGCTCTGGATAAGAGCGTCTGCCAAATGCCTAAATGTAAATGTAAATGTACCGGACCGAAACAGAACACGAATTTCGGTGCCTCATTTCGGTGCCACTTAAATGCCTGAACTATCGATTGAAATATTTGTTCTCTAGATTCATACATTTTTGTACATTAATAGTTTATTAGATTAAATAGAAAAATTAAAAGCACAAATCATCCGGAAATGAGAGACCATCCGACATGCGCGTGAATGCAGCACCTAACGTTACACTCACTCTGACGGCAGCTGGCGGTCTACCGATAGCTTAGCTTGCTAAATTAAACATCTCTCGTTAAAATGCCTAAAACTAAACGGTCGAAAGTGTGGCTGTATTTCACAAGAAAGGATTCCGACACCGCGACGTGCAGCGAATGTTTTACAGCAGTTGCGTGTAAAGGCGGAAACACGTCAAATCTAATGAAACATTCGAGGCACTATCAGTGTGGATGACCCTCAGCCTCAGTCATACTAACCGTAGCAAAAAGGAGTCACCGATTATGATGACGACAGCGGAAGCAGGTTAGTAGTAGGATAATGTAATGTTAATAGCAAAATGCAAATCTTGCATTCATGCTAATAAATAGTCAAAGGATTTGAAAAAAATACTAACGTAACATGGATTCTGTTTATAATTATGGCTTTCCAGCTAGTACTAGTAGTCAACAGTGTACAACTACAACAGTGACCCCATTTACCATTGCAAAAAAGGCTATGCATGTCCTGTGCAGAGCAATAAGTCAGGAAAGGAGTCATATTTTGACAGAAAAGGCAAATATGGTGAAATTTCTGCAAAAGAATTGCTAAAAATTTAAGCTTACATGTTCATATATACTTTAAACTTTTAATACAGTGGTGTGAAAAACTATTTGCCCCCTTCCTGATTTCTTATTCTTTTGCATGTTTGTCACACTTAAATGTTTCTGCTCATCAAAAACCGTTAACTATTAGTCAAAGATAACATAATTGAACACAAAATGCAGTTTTTAAATGAAGGTTTACGTTATTAAGGGAGAAAAAAAAGTCCAAATCTACATCGCCCTGTGTGAAAAAGTGATTGCCCCCCTTGTTAAAAAATAACTTAACTGTGGTTTATCACACCTGAGTTCAATTTCTGTAGTCACCTCCAGGCCTGATTACTGCCACACCTGTTTCAATCAAGAAATCACTTAAATAGGAGCTACCTGACACAGAGAAGTAGACCAAAAGCACCTCAAAAGCTAGACATCATGCCAAGATCCAAAGAAATTCAGGAACAAATGAGAACAAAAGTAATTGAGATCTATCAGTCTGGTAAAGGTTATAAAGCCATTTCTAAAGCTTTGGGACTCCAGCGAACCACAGTGAGAGCCATTATCCACAAATGGCAAAAACATGGAACAGTGGTGAACCTTCCCAGGAGTGGCCGGCCGACCAAAATTACCCCAAGAGCGCAGAGACAACTCATCCGAGAGGCCACAAAAGACCCCAGGACAACATCTAATGAACTGCAGGCCTCACTTGCCTCAATTAAGGTCAGTGTTCACGACTCCACCATAAGAAAGAGACTGGGCAAAAACGGCCTGCATGGCAGATTTCCAAGGCGCAAACCACTTTTAAGCAAAAAGAACATTAAGGCTCGTCTCAATTTTGCTAAAAAACATCTCAATGATTGCCAAGACTTTGGGGAAAATACCTTGTGGACCGACGAGACAAAAGTTGAACTTTTTGGAAGGTGCGTGTCCTGTTACATCTGGCGTAAAAGTAACACAGCATTTCAGAAAAAGAACATCATGCCAACAGTAAAATATGGTGGTGGTAGTGTGATGGTCTGGGGTTGTTTTGCTGCTTCAGGAGCTGGAAGGCTTGCTGTGATAGATGGAACCATGAATTCTACTGTCTACCAAAAAATCCTGAAGGAGAATGTCCGGCCATCTGTTCGTCAACTCAAGCTGAAGCGATCTTGGGTGCTGCAGCAGGACAATGACCCAAAACACACCAGCAAATCCACCTCTGAATGGCTGAAGAAAAACAAAATGAAGACTTTGGAGTGGCCTAGTCAAAGTCCTGACCTGAATCCTATTGAGATGTTGTGGCATGACCTTAAAAAGGCGGTTCATGCTAGAAAACACTCAAATAAAGCTGAATTACAACAATTCTGCAAAGATGAGTGGGCCAAAATTCCTCCAGAGCGCTGTAAAAGACTTGTTGCAAGTTATCGCAAACGCTTGATTGCAGTTATTGCTGCTAAGGGTGGCCCAACCAGTTATTAGGTTCATGGGGCAATTACTTTTTCACACAGGACCATGTAGGTTTGAATTTATTTTCTCCCTAAATAATAAAACCCCTCATTTAAAAACTGCATTTTGTGTTTACTTGTGTTATCTTTGACTAATAGTTAAATGTGTTTGATGATCAGAAACATTTTGTGTGACAAACATGCATAACAATAAGAAATCAGGAGGGGGGCAAATAGTTTTTCACACCACTGTATATTGTTAAATTTTAAGCATAAAATTTTTTGTTCAATAAAAATTAATTCTTGAGTCATCCACTATAATTTTGTGGCTTAAAAGTATCGGTTCAGGCACCGTTTTGGCACCGGTACCGTTTTCAAAGTATCGATTTGGCACCGGTATCGAAAAAAACCCAAACGATACCCAACCCTAGTGCGTGGTGTGATTAGAGCAGAGAGGTAAGTGGGTGCTGGGCCATTTTTAGCTTTGTAGGCAAGCATCAACGTTTTTAATTTGATGCGGGCAGCTACAGGAAGCCAGTGCAGGGAGCGGAGGAGTGGGTTGGTGTGGGAGAACTTGGGGAGGTTAAAAACGAGACGTGCTGCTGCATTCTGGATCAGTTGCAGAGGACGAATCGTGGACAGAGGCAGGCCTGCCAGGAGTGAGTTGCAGTAGTCCAGTCTTGAAATAACAAGGGACTGAACAAGCACCTGAGTAGCCTATGAAGAAAGAAATGGTCGAATTCTTCTGATATTGTAAAGAAGAAATCTACAAGAGCGAGTAAGGTTAGCGATGTGTGGGGAAAATGACAGATGATTGTCCACGGTTACCCCAAGATTGCGGGCAGTGGCTGAAGGAATGATTTGGTTGTTGTCCAGGGATATCACAAGGTCTTGACCTGGGAATGAGTCACAAGGGATGAACAACAGTTCAGTTTTACTCAGATTGAGCTTTAGCTGATGTGCAGTCATCCAGGATGAGATGTCTGCCAGACATGCTGAGATCCGGGTGGAAACCTGAGTGTCAGAGGGAGGAAAGGAGAGAGTAAGTTGGGTGTCATCTGCATAACAATGGTATGAAAATCCATGCGATGATATGACTTTACCAAGAGACCGGGTATAGAGGGAGAACAGAAGAGGACCAAGTACTGAGCCCTGTGGGACACCAGTAGAGAGTCTACGTGTGGCAGATGTAGATCCCCTGCATGTTACCTCATATGACCTATCTTCTAGGTGAGAAGCAAACCATTGCCACACTGTTCCACAAATTCCAAGGCTTGTAAGAATAGATAATAGAATCTTGTGGTTCACCGTGTCAAATGCAGCTGACAGGTCCAGGAGTATGAGAACAGATGACAGTTTAGCAGATCTAGCAGCATGGAGCTTCTCAGTAACTGACAGAAGGGCAGTCTCTGTGGAATGTGCCACTTTGAATGCAGATTGGTTGGTATCATTAAGGTTGCTCTGTGAGAGCTAAAGAGACATTTGGTTATAAACAGTTCTTTGAAGAATTTTGGAAATAAAAAAGAGAATAGTGATACCGGGCGATAGTTGATAGTGATACCCAACTTCTGATGGGTCCAGGCAGGGTTTCTTGAGGATGGGAATAACCCTTGCCTTCATAAAAGCAGCAGGAACATGACTAGATGATATGGAATGGTTGATGATGGTTGTGGTGAAGGGAAGGAGGTCTCGTGAGATTGCCTGGAGCATTGTGGAGGGGATTGGGTCTAATGAACAGGTGGTGGGATTAGATGACGAGATGATCTGCTGAATCTCATCAGATGACAAGTTGGATAATTTTGTTAAAGGAGGAAAAGGAAGGTCCTGAGGTTCTGCTGTAGGAGTTTGGTTGGGAGCGAAGGACTGGCGGATTGCTGCAATTTTTCCATCGTAGAATGTGGCAAAATCGTCAGCAGTCAGAGAGGAAGGGGCAGGAGGAGTCGGTGGGTTGAGTAGTGAGGAGACGATGTTGTGGAGTTTGCCAGGATCATGTGCAGAGGCTTCCAGCTTTTCTTTGAAGAAGGTAGTTTTGGCAGAAGTCACTTCACATGAGAATTTGGAGAGAAGTGTCTGGTAAGAGATGAGATCTGCATCAAGTTTTCTTCCATCTTCTCTCTGCAGTTCTTAATTCTCTCCTGTTGTTGCGTAGTACATCAGATAGCCAAGGAGCAGGACAAGACTTCTTCCTTGGTTTAGATGACAGCGGGCAAAGGAGATCTATGGATGAGGAGAGAGAGGAGAGGAAAGTTTCAGTCGCAGTCTCTAGTGGTAGAGAGGGGAAGGAGTCTGGGTCTGGGAGGGATGATCGGGTGCATGAAGACACAGAGGAGGGGGAGACAGAGTGAAGGTTTCTGCGAGAAAAATAAAAATTTTGGTGGTTAGGTTTACATAGAATTGGAAGGGTTATGGTGAAGGATACCAGGTAATGATCAGATTTATGAAGAGGAATAGTAGTGACATCCGTGACTGGGCAAGGGCGGCAAAAAATGAGATCGAGAGAATTCCCTGCCTTGTGTGTGGGAGGGCTGTTTGGGACTAAACAGCTGTGTGTCCATAACAAAATCACTTGTTAGTCAAACTCATCAGGAAAAAAACCCTCAGTTTGTAAGGAAGTATAAAGACTAGACTTTGAAATGATGGAAAACGGTCATGAGTCCAGACTGAGTCTATTCCAGAGTGAAGGGCGTGTCAGGGTAAGAAAGGAAGGACATGAAGTGATGCGCCATCATGCATAGTGTCCACTGTACAAACCTCTGGAGACAGTGTTCTGATCTTGGGTTGATCAGTTTCTCAGGTCGAGACTAAAATAAAAAAGTCAGCTGACCACCTGAATGTACTGAATCACCAGAGGATCACATCTATGGAGGTGTTTCTCGCCTGATGACACGCGCTGTATTCCAGGACTCAGAGTGTGAGAGAGCAGCTCTGGGATGACATGGTGTAGTACGTATAACTCAGGCACGTGCACTCATAGGAGGCAGGTGAGGCAGTGCCTCACCTTGCCACCAGGGGCGGTAAGGGGCTCAACATGGTTTCCTCAGCTGTCACCATAAGTTGTTAAAAAATTTATAATATAATAAAACATAATATAATATCTGTCCTGTGGTATATGCTTTTAATGCAATTTTGGTGTGTTTCCTATACATTTGGATCATTTTCATAGTCAAAATAGCTGTATTTCTTGTTCAAATAACAACGGGAGACGAGAATCATGGAGGCTGAGGCAGTGACAGGCAGTGCCTCTCAGGGCGTGCACCACTCACACACTGTACTGAGCGCGTGCAAACAGCGCGTGCTTGCAGTCAGCGGGAAAATACGGGCCTTGAGGCAGCCAGTACCTTTGCCTCAAAGATGGGGCGATAGTGAGCCTGCGGCTAATAGTTCACGACACGAGTAAATGCGAGAGTAAATTAAGAAGAAGAAAAAAAGAAAAGAAAAACAACCAACAACATTGGCTAACGCGTTGCTATTTGGCTTTATTTTCCCTGAAAATGGAGGATATAATCTCGAAGATAAGAAATTTTTCAAAACTTGACTTGGCAATTATCTCAATTGAGAAAGAGAGACTTGTAAAACTCAAAGAAAAGGACAAAAAGGAGGACTTCTAGTCATCGAGATCTTCGTCCAGAAGGACAGGAAAATGGACTTCATTTACAAGCAAAGGTAAGAATACTGCAGTGGTGTGTTTAAATGTACAGTGGTGTGTTTAAAATGTTATTAAATTTAATCAAGAATGGGATAACAACCATGTATACTTGTGAGTCAGTGCCTTAGCGTCATACAGTACGTTTGTAAATCTGACTCTGAGTCAGTGCCTCACCAACCCCAACCCTCACCGCACGTCACTGGTATAACTGTCAGATCTGATAAACACTACAGACTAAAATCTATTGAAATTAATCTTAAAGTAAAGTAAAATTTAGATCTTGGCACAAATTTTATATTTTACACTAGCTAAGTCTCGCAAATGACATTACCTCTCATCTCCTCTCCTGTCCTCCTACCTCAGTACAAATGTCTATAGAGTGAGAATGGGGCAGTGTGGTTCCTGCCTCAGTAGAAGCAAAATCAGCACTTGTTGTTGTTCCTATTTTTGACCACTAGGTGTAATAATAAGCGTACAGACCAGTACAAACTCAGAAAGCCAGGCAAATCAATGGAACGTGATCTTATATTTGTCAAAACAACTGTCACTCATAAAACATAATCTAAAGCTTCTTTAGTAGTAAAGCACTGCAATGATAAACTTATAAGACTTTATATAATTTTATTTATATTACTTTAAAATCTAATAGCCTAGCTAAAAATCAAATACTGTACAATTGAAATTCCTAGTTTCAGATGAGCCATTAACCACTTTAGTGCACTTATATTGTGACAATGAGAAAAAGTCTTTAATATATCAATGAAACTTCATGTCATTCAGTCCTAGGTGTCTAACAACCCTCAGCTTTTTCTTCATATTTTACCATAAAACATTGTTTACCTCGACTACCTGGTTTGAATGAAGAATTAAGGTGTGGACATTGTTTGCTCTTCACTGTCACACAGTGTGTGTAGTTTCTCATCAGTTACACTCATTTAAATAACATGGTTATTTGCACGGTCCATGATGGTGAAAAATAACCTCCTTCCATTGTTAGTTTCTGCCGTTAAGAGACTGGAGCTGATTTAGACACCAATGGGCTGCGCTGTTCTTAATCCCAGCACACTGATTGGTCGATTTGGATTTTCAAACAGCATGTCATTCTCTCACAGTGAAACGCAGCTGATAAGAAACGGCCGGGTCTCTGTTTCGCCTGTTTGTTGATATTCTGATAACGATGACTGTGTGGTTCCTTTTTCATTGTTAGTTTCTGGAATCATTGCACCTGCCAGCTTTTTAATTTTATTTTTATTTGCAGAAAAAAAACAATTATGGTTCTTGGAAAATATTTAC
Organism: Channallabes apus; assembly: GCA_030522415.1. Classification (NCBI taxonomy): domain Eukaryota; kingdom Metazoa; phylum Chordata; class Actinopteri; order Siluriformes; family Clariidae; genus Channallabes; species Channallabes apus. The sequence continues at coordinate 22,275,645 of CM060111.1, read as the reverse complement.
ATTCTTCTTGAATATTTCAGGCATTTCAGGACGTGCTCTCAGTCGGACAAATGAGAAACGATTAAAAGACATTTCTAATGACAATCATCAAGGAGGTTTTGAAGAATCTCTTCACCAGAAAAAAATATACAATTTATTAAGAAACTAATGAGAAGACTAATGAAAATGTTCATGACATGTAATGATTTGAAAAACATCACCTAAAACCTGAAAAGTGTAGGGTGTGAAATCCAATCCAAGCTCAAAACGGTTTAAGGATTTGACCCAGAACCCAACAGTGGCTTTTTAGCAGTGCTGGGATTTGAACTTACACACTTCTGGTCATTTATTCTTAAATAAATTGATATGACATCTGATATGAGCTTCTTTAGTTTATATTCAGTAAATGTTGGAGTGTTATTTATGGAAGTCGCCATCTTGAAAAACCAAGAATATTTTGTAGTTTGTTGTAATTTTACACATAACATAAACATTGTTCAAATTAAAATTTTATTAGTCACATACACAATCATACACAGTATAATATGCAGTGAAATGCTTTATACGACCGCCAGTGACCTTAAAAAAAGAAAATAAAAGCTTGTACGTAAAATAAATAATCAATAAAAAGGAAATACTAAAGAAATAATTTTAACTAGTAAAATTAACTGTACAATAAGGGCATAATAAAATATTGCAAAAATATAGAAATATAGGGTAGAGTATATATGTATATAGAATTAAAGTGTCAGTGGTTGTGCAAATATGCATGAAAGGTGACATGTGCAATTGTCCAGATGTATGAGTATTTAGTGCAAGTGTGTATGAATGTGTCCATGATTGTCCAGTCAGTGTTGTGAGCTTAAAAGATGTTATTAGTCCTGTGTGGAGGTGTGATTGTGATTGAGAGACCTTATCGCCTGCGGGAAGAAGCTCCTCCTCAGTCTCTCTGTGTTGGCCTTTAGGGAGCGGAATCTCTTCCCAGACCGCAACAAAGAGAACAGTCCATTACTGGGGTGACTGAGGTCCTTCACGATCTTCCTGGCCTTAGTCCAGCACCGCTTGCTGTAGATGGAATGCAGGTCAGGGAGCTCAGTGCGGATGATGCGCTCGGCTGATCGCACCACCCTCTGTAGAGCTCGTCTGTCCTGCATGGTGCTGTTCCCGAACCAGGTCGTGATGTTTCCCCGTGATTCGTGATTGTTGTCATTGTTTGTAAAATTTTTTATTATTTATCCCAGTAAAGTTCCATTAAAATGAGAACATTTTACCTAAAAGGCTACTTTTAAAATTTAGCTTATTTAAAAGAATAAATGCAGCTCATAAATACCTAACAACTGTTTTAATTATAATTCTGTGCAAAAGCCTTGGGCACATATAAAAATATGGCATAAGCAAAGGTGCTTTTAAAACATTTCTGCATAAAATAAGCTTCTATAAAGAGCAATAAACAGTAATAAAGAGTAATAAAATAAACAGTCAATATTTGGAGTGAAATCTCATTGCTTAAAATCAGAAGTTTTAGACACAGATTTTTGTACATAATTATGCAGACATGATAAACATATATAACAAAATTGGTACAGCATATAATATGGTTCCTAAGACTTTTGCACAGTACTGTATATATATATATATATATTGCCAAGAAATTTAAAATATGCCAACATTCATTAGAATTGAGCACACCCTACTAAATATTTTAAGACTTCTCGGGACGCAGGAAAAGTTGTGGAGAACATGCAAGTCAGACCAGGAAATAATTTTGTAGATAAGAACAATCTAAAGGTTAATTCTTTACATTGTTAATATTTTGAGTCAATTTTGAGTTTAAAACATTTGACATGACTAGCTCCCTATCGCCTCACTAGCTACGCAGAGCTAGCACTACGGTATGAATCAAAATCTATTTTAGCCAGGGAATAAATTACAAACCAAACAGATGTCAGGTCTTTAAAAATGTTATTTATTCTGTCTTTGACTCAATAAATGCACTCACATGCATTATAAAGTCCATACTGTGTGTTGTTAGCTAGATAGCCGGTTAGCTAGTTTTCCATGTGCGCACACACGGTAGAATCTCCTTTTTTCTTTATGTAGAATTTTAAGCAGCAGTAATGAGTGTGTTACTGATGCCGCACGCTTCAGCTGAGGTCTATTGAGATATACTGCATAGGAGGAATCAGTGGGATCATTCTCATGGTTTCAGAATGACATTTGTATAAATAAAATAATTGACTAAAACTGTTGTTTGTGTAGTTATTTTAATTTTATTCCACGTACAGTTCAGCTAGAAACCACACGCTATAGACTTTTACTGTAGTAGTTCTTCAGTATAAGTAACTAAAATTAATGCTTACATTCAAATACTAAGGAGCTGAAATTAAATTTTTACAGAAGAAAAACATTTTTCTAAGTAAAAAATGTTTGGTAATGTCAGATAAAGCTTTTTAGTAAAAATTACCTTGAATTTATTAAACGGAGGTATCATTTAAAAAATAAAGATGCAAAAATATTGAAAAATCAGCCAAATCATAATTTTTTTTAACCATAAATGAAGATTTAAACTTAAAGTATAGACATAACATTGTATTTAGTTGTGTAGTTTAACTTGTGTAATAAAAATTTAGGTTTGTGTTACTGGAAAAGAGTTGGGGCTTCACTGCCTTCCATAAAAAAAAAGATAATGGTTACAATTACAAATAAAGATTTTAACATGGACTGAGTGCCATAAAAAATATTATTATTATTATTATTTTAGGAGAGTTATGCAGATTTATACCATGGAAATATATATATATATATATATATATATATATATACACACATACATACTGTATATAATTAAGGTGAGCTTGACATTTATTCAGTAAAAAAAAAACAAGGTGAGAGATTTCAATTTGGAAAAAGAAAAATATATATTTTTGACGAAGATAAACTTTAAGTATGGAAAGGATTTGAAGGGCAGAACTAAAGGAGGACATGTTGGACATTTGACGTCTTGAAACTCTTCAAACCTTTTCTTTCCCAGTCGAGCTTCGTACTGAAACATGGAGCTGTGTGTCACGGCCTATGCCTGAAACTAGAGGGAAGATGAAGTTCGTTTGAACTGAATTGTTTACTCACTGAGTCAAATCTCAACAAATGGCACATTAACACTTAAACACATTAACACTTAAACACATTAACACTTGTCCTAGAAAAACACATACACACACACACACATTTTAATAAAGTATTTTTGCCCGTATATGTTATGATCCACATTTTGATGTTTTCATAAGGGTGTAGAAATGTGTGAGAAATAACACAGTTACAGGAACACCTGAGGTGTCAATCAAAAGTGTTCACACAACAATGCGAGCTTGCACGTGGGCGTCCACATGAACGCTCGTGCTCGCTCCGAGATTAAACCCTGAGCTCCCTCCCTGCTCAGACTTACTTTATCTAAGACTCTCTACTTGTCAACTTTAGCTGAAGTCCACAGGAAGCTGAAACATGGCGACCTCCGGGTTACAGATAGGCGGATTCCTGTTAGGACTGATCGGAGTGGCTGCGGTCATCGCCGCAACCGCGATGAACAACTGGAGCACGCAGGACCGTCAGGGCGATGTCGTCACCGCCGTGTACACCTACAAGGGCCTCTGGCAGGACTGCGAGGTGTCCACGTCTGGGTTCACCGAATGCCGGCCGCTCTACGGCCTTCTGGGATACTCAGGTGGGTTTAAAGTGGGTTTGAGTGACAAAACTAGACTTGAGTAGACTAAGACAGTTTATATTTTAAAGGATCTGTGTAGGTTTAAGTGAATAAAATTGTACCAACTTGGACTTTAAATTGGACTAATGTTGGTTCAAGAGGGTTTAAACTGGAGATTAGAGTAACTAAACTGGATTAAAGTGGACTCAATTGGGTTTGAGTTGTTAAACTGGGTCGAAAAGACTGAGTTAATGTAAAATCAGGTAATTTTGGTTAGAGAAACTGGATACTTGTGATTGTAAAGCAATTAATCTCGCCTGGGAATGTGTGTCACCATCACAGCTTTGTTTTTTATACATAAAATCACTCATTACTATACAGTGTATAATTAGTTCACAGAGCAAATGGGGTTTCACATGAAGAAAAACAAAAAACGCAGACAGACACGAGAAAATTCCTGGAGGTTCCTGGCTTCTACATTATCTAGAGTCGGCTACAGATGATTAAACTGGACTAAATTTGAAAATTTAACTTGAAACTTGTGTGGGGTGGATTATGGTGTGGAAAGTGGACTGAACTGGTCTCAAGAGGAATAAGGTTGGTTAAAGTTGGTTACATTCAATGAGGTAGCACCAAGGTTGACTTGAAGTAAAACCCAAACCTCTGATGGTGATCACTTCCTGGGAATACACTTTTGTAAGTTATTTGATTTCACGCTCAACTTGATGAACCACAGAATTTTCCTGAAGGAGAACAAAGTGGAACAGGTCAGTTTGAGGTAAACAAAGCAGAGTGTAATGGCTGAAAGTCATGCTTCAACACGAGAACGCTTTACTTTCGCAACATAAACGTGATCGTCGATAATGCTTCGTGTCGTACAGTATGTGAAAATCTCATATTTCTCAAACAGAAAATGTCTGTACAAGTCGACGTTTTGTGTCAAGGAACCTAAAGAACAGTGGCGTCATTGTACCAGGAGCAAACTCCTCACACACACACACACACACACGCACACATGTAGAGATGATGAATGCAGAACTAAAGCAACCACGTCCACATTTGGTCAACATTGTTATCAGGAATTAAACAAACACGACCAGCCGATTCATCAGCGCAAAAAAATTCCCTTTTGTGTCGCTGAACTACAGCAACATTACTATTATACAAACACTTTTCTTACAGTTATGGATAATGAATATATATTTAAAATGTATATTTGAACACCTTTTACTCTGGCCCGTTTCGAGAAAAGATCATTTTAAACCTCTTCTCTTCATCTTCAGTACAGGAAATACAGTATTTATTTACAGTAAATGTACAGTAAATACATCTGAACCCATTACTCAGTGCGTATGTTTGATAACGAGTCTGGTTTTTGTGTCTCAGGCCAGTTCCAGGCCGTCAGAGCCATGATGGTGGTCGGCATCGTCCTGGGCGTGATTGCAACCGTGATCTCGCTGTTCTCTCTGAAATGTTTCAAAATGGGAAGCACTGAAGATTCGACCAAAGCCAAGATGACGCTGACGGCTGGCATCATGTTCATTATTGCAGGTGAACAACAACCACAAAATACATGAATTAATCAACCAGACATGATAAATCCCACCTTATGATTAACTGGTTATTAATTAGGAATAAAAATCTATTGTTTTTAGGCATCTGTGGCATCGTCGGAGCTTCCATTTACGCCAATCAGATCGTCGCCAGCTTCATGATGACCACCTACAACCCAAACTATGGTGGGATGAACCAGATGCAGATGGAAGGAATGGGGATGGGAATGTCTACCGTTAACAGGTAACTAAAGAGTGAACCACAGCTCCGCTGGTGTAGCAGGGTACAACCGTGCTGAGTCACCGCGCCTCGCCTCACCTGCTGTACCTTATCTGATGCACAGGTTCACATTCGGACCGGCGCTCTTCGTGGCCTGGATCGGAGGAGGCATGCTGCTCATAGGAGGAGTCTTAAAGTGTGTGGCGTTCAGAGGCTTGCACTCCGAGTCCACGCCGTAAGCATGACTACTCACAATCACAATCGAATCACATACTGGGAAAATAATCAGAGCGAAATAACAAAAAAAAAAATCTGATCTGAAATTATCATCATAATTAATAATACACCTGAGTCATGATACTTAATAAAATTATCATATTTCAGCAAAACATTGTAACTTAATAACATAATAAAAAAATTATCTGCATGAATAATTTATTATACTTTATTTTACATTGTATATTTACAAAATAATTTATTACTTGATGCAAGTTTTTATATTTTAATTGATAAAAATTTCAACTATAGTAATATTTTCAACAAAACGTTTTTTCATTATTATTGTTATTAATTGTTAATATAGACAAATCTATTAAAATCAATTTGAAAAAGTTTTTCTCCTATATATATATAAAAATATCAGGTGTTTAAAAGGAGCTATAAAATTGAATTTAACAGTAAATTAAAAATTTATTTAAAAATAAATTTGTATAATAAAAAGTATTTAAATTGGCACATTTCCATTCTTAAAAGTTTTTTTTAAATTAGTGTTTAAATTATAGATTGCAATGTTTTTAATACCTCTTAATTTTTTATTTACATTATATAATAATAATGTAATAAATGATTTAATGCTGGCAAAAAAAAATCTAGATTTTCATGAAATTAGAAATGTTCTGTAAATGGCCAAAACATAAATTTCACATCAGTGAACACTCACTTTTCTCTTCTTCTCTTTTTATACCTGTTGTTGTTCCAGCTACAAGGCGGTGGCATATAAAGCTCCAGCTCAGTCGCGATCAGGAGACGGAGACAGTGAGCGAGTGCAGAAATATGTGTAATCCCGCCCATTTTATCAAGATTTATAACCCTTTCTTACTCACGCTGTTCTACATTCATTTATTCATTTACCTGTAATGTAGCACAAGGATTTATCAGGAAATAAACTCACTGACATTACAGACATGACCTTCTCTACAACGCCCTCCCCCCTCTACACTGTAATAAACACAGTCATGCTTTAATAATGAATTAAAAAGTCTTGATGGTAAACACTTTGCTTGCACTAACACACTTCCCTTTCCTCGAAATGTATTTTCATAATCAATAGTTTGTTTTCTCTCTTTTTTGTAAACAATAAATAAAACTGGAATATAATTGGTGGTCATGTCTCTCGAACACACTTTATTAACACACTGGACGTGAGCTGGGAGAGTGTTCATCTGTGTGTGTCTTAGGATTTTTTCTCCCATTGTATCACTTATTTTATAGTTTGGTTCACACACAAACACACACACACACACACACACACACACGCATATATATATATAGTGAAACCTCAGATTGCGAGTAACGTGGTTTGCGAGTTTTAGTAAAATTTCTTTTTAGTTTCACACACACACAGACACACACACACACACACACAGCGCCTGCGCACACAAACGGAAACACTTATCTGTCTGGATTTATTTTTACTTTTTTTTAAAGGTAAAGTGCAGGTTAATTTGTTTAATTTTTACTTAATATTTTGTGTGAATTATTTTTATGTATTTATTTTTTGGGCTGTGGAACGAATAATTTGAGTTTCCATTATTTCTTATGGGAAAATTCGATTTGATTTACGAGTGTTTTGGAATACAAGCCGACATCTGGAACAAATTATGCTCGTAATCCAAGGTTATATATATATATATATATATATATATATATATATATACATACATACATACATACAGTATATATATATATATATATATATATATATATATATATATATATATATATATATATATATATCCGCTATTTTGCCTTTTGGTACTATTTGTCATTCTTCCCCTGTAAGGTTGGACGCAGACGCAGGGTGATCAGGTTTCAAATGTATTTATTTAGTTATGGCAATCAAAGAAAACAAACAAAAAAGGCTCCTCGATGTGAGCTGGGTCTGCAGGCGGGCTCTCTGAATGCTCGGGTGAAAAACTCTGTCCTTGAAAACAACACAAAACACACTGTTCAATCGTCTCGGTCACTCACGCTTGGCTGAATCACTTTCAGCTGTGAGCTGGATGTAATCCTCGAAAGTAGTCGCTCCAGCCCGCTCTGCAGACTCTGATCAGTTCTGAGGGAGGGCAGACACAGGTAAGATCAGGGGACATGGAAAAGGTGCACAACAGTGAACAGACAAAGGACTATTGGTTCAGCATGGTTTATATAGTGAGACACACAAGGGTAGACAGGTGGCTGTGATTTCATGCTGACGACAATACAGGGAGACATTTACACGCAGACACACTAGGGGGCGACAAGGTGTCGGCTCAGTAATCCGGTGACCCTGACCTTCTTCTCCCGGGCTGTGGTGACAGAGATGTTACACTATTCATGGGGTTCATGCTAGCAAAGTTATGCTCAAAATCCTACAAGCTAGACTCCAGCAATATGTGGACCAAGAACTTCCAGAAGTACATGCAAGATTTCGAAGAGGCAGAGGAACTAGAGATCAAATTGCCAACATACGCTGGATCATGGAGAAAGGTAGGGAGTTCCAGAAAAACGTCTATTTCTGCTTCATTGACTATGCCAAAGCCTTTGATTGTGTGGATCACTACAAATTGTGGCAAGTTCTTAAAGAGATGGGAATACCAGACCATCTTATTTGTCTCTTGCGAAACCTATATGCGGGTCAAGAAGCAACAGTGAAAACTGGACACGGAATCACTGATTGGTTCAAAATTGAGAAAGGAGTTCGGCAAGGCTGTATACTGTCCCCTTGCCTATTTAACTTACAGTATATGCAGAGCACATCATGAGAAAGGCGGAGCTAGATGAATCACAAATTGGAATTAAGATTGCAGGGAGAAATATCAACAATCTCAGATATGCAGATGATACCACTCTAATGGCAGAAAATGAAAAGGAACTAAAGAGCCTCTTGATGCGGGTGAAGGAGGAGAGTGCAAAAGTTGGTTTGAAACTCAACATTAAGAAAACTAAGATCATGGCATCCAGCCCTCTCAATTCTTGGCAAATAGATGGGGAATTAATGGAGGTAGTGACAGATTTTATTTTCCTGGGCTCCAAGATCACTGCAGTTGGGGACTGCAGCCAAGAAATTAAAAGACGTTTGCTCCTGGGGAGGAAAGCGATGGCAAATCTAGACAGCACCCTGCCAACAAAAGTGCATATAGTCAAGGCTATGGTTTTCCCCGCTGCAATGTATGGCTGTGAAAGTTGGACCATAAGAAAGGCTGAGCGCCAAAGAATTGAGGCCTTTGAACTCTGGTGCTGGAGAAGACTCCTGCGAGTCCCTTGGACTGCAAATAGATCAAACCGGTCAGTGCTAGAGGAGATCAACCCTGACTGTTCTTTAGAAGGTCAGATCCTGAAGATGAAACTTAAATACTTTGGCCACCAAATGAGAAGGAAGGACTCACTGGAGAAGAGCCTAATGCTTGGCAGAGGTGGAAAGTAACGAATTACATTTACTCGCGTTACTGTAATTGAGTAGCTTTTTTGTGTATTTCTACTTTTTTAAGTAGTTTTAAAAATCTGTAATTTTACTTTTACTTAAGTACGTTTTGTTTGAAGTATTGTAATTCGCTACATTTTAAATCATATTCGCTACTGAGTAAAAAATAAATGAATGAAAATGCTAAAATAATAAAAATATTATGCTTTGTATAAATGCTCCGTTGCGCTCGCGTGTGTGTATCATGTCCTGGTCGCGCGCCGCTCCAGACTCCACTCCAGGTTTTCTGACATCGGCATCACCTGACCTTCCACACGCTCGCTTCCGCCCTGAGTGACGTCATCGACTACCGCGACCATTTATTAACCGGAGAGAGACGCGGGAAAGATGAAAGAGGTTGTGATTTTGGCGTTTTGATATTTGGTTGTGTATTCCAGTTTTGACTTTTTGCCTCCCATTGACTTTGATTATTGCTTTGTCCCTTTGGTTTGGTTGGTCTTTGTATATATTTATAGATAATTTCACTGTTTTTGGTTTAGGGAGTCCGGGAAGGTACCTGTATTTTTGTTTTTTTATTTTTTGCAGGTAATCTGCCAAAAAAAAAAAAAAAAAAAAAAAAAAATATATATATATATATATATATATATATATATATATATATATATATATAAAACTAAATATTACTAAATAACTAAATAACTAAATATAAATACCATTTTGTTTATTATTTTGGCCTGGGTCCACGCTGAATCTGATCCTCCTCCTCCTTGTGTGTGTGTGTGTGTGTGTGTGTGTGTGTATGTATGTTTGTGTGTATATACATTTTATATATATATATATATATATATATATATATATATATATATATATATACATACAAACATTATTTCATCAGTTAATGATTGGATCTAGTTCTTTCTGCCATATACCACCATTTCCATACAGTTTAAAATAGAACCCTGAACCATTCTTTTGCTGTATGACCCTAGACTGGGACGTAACACCATATTTAAGTGACCACTTTGATTTTCAAGCACAAGAAAGACAACAGCTTTATTATGCAAAGGTGTTCCTTCAGTTAAAAACAACTAGTTTGAGATTTATCTGCTCATCTTTTTTTGAACTACGCTAGAATGCCTCATCCCACCCCCGCTGTTAAAAAAAATTTAAATAAAAAAGTAACTCGGTAACTTTTACTCTGAGTAAATTTTTTAATGAGCTACTTTTTACTTTTACTTGAGTAGATTTTTATAATGGTATCTTTACTTGTACTTAAGTAAAATTTCACTGAAGTAACAGTACTTGTACTTGAGTACAAAATTTTATTACTCTTTCCACCTCTGATGCTTGGAAAGATTGAGGGCAAAAGAAGAAGGGGACGACAGAGAATGAGGTGACTGGATGGATATATGTTGTCATACAGTGTGATTCACTCGAAAGAGGCCCCGAATACAAGCATTTCACTGCATTTTGTACTGTGTATGACTGTGTATGTGACAAATAAAATTTTTATTTTAATTTGAATATGATTAATCAATCTGAACCAAATAAAATACACTACTGACTTACTCCTTGATGTACTGTATGTGTAATCGGTTGCGTATTTCCGCCCCCTTTAGTCTGAACATCTGTCTTCATCTGCACCTGTTTCTCACGGATTCATGCCTTAATTTAGAATTTTTCTTTCCTTAAATGATTCACAGGTCACTTTGTGTCTTAACAAAGCAACAACAACAACAAAAAAAAACATTCCTCAGAAACTGTTCAGGGACTGGAGTGATAAAGTCCTGCAGGAAACCTGGAGAACTATTCCTCACATCTACATTACAAATAAAATTACAAAATCAATTCATCCAGTATGATTAGCCTTAATTTGCATATAAGAAATTTTATTTAGTTTGTTATTTAATTAGTAATTTATTTATAATCACGACAATCATGAGCTCACGACACCTAGCATAAACATTTACTAGATAAATAAAAAAAATCGATTTTAAGAGGAGACGATAACCTTCCCAACGACTCAACACAAGACAGATAAGCTCATAAATAATACAAATAAATACATTTTCCGTGTATAAATAACTGTGTATGTCTATATTATTGTAGAACATTTATAACAATAAACAAATGACTGAATTAATAAAGTAATTCCTGAACAATTGTACTGTTTAAGAAAATAACCACAAGATACCACAAGACTAGTCTAGAAAATTCCATCAAATATCCCAAAGAACATGTCGACCTCAGTGTCGTTAAGATTCTCCGTCCTGTATTAAACAATATTTATAACAATAAATCAGTACAAATTATTACAAGATGAATATAAATAATTAAGTGAGCAGTGGGTTTTGACTGAATACCTGCCGGTGCCTCCACGCTCGTCGCCTGCTCCTGCTCTCTGGGTGATGACGTTTTCACTCGGTTTCGTGAGCCGACATTTCGCTGAGCCGACAGAAAATTCCGGATACGCTCTCTTTCAGGGAAATGAATTCATTTAAGATATAAATATAATAAAACTATTTAATATTACTTTATCACATTAATATTTTAAAAGACATGAAATGTGGCTTGATGAGGTCATGGAGTTAAAGTATTAAATTTTAGTTTTACTTATTTATTTTATTTTATAAATTAATTTTTTGTATTTAAAGATGTTGAGGTTTGTCATGAACTTCTTTGTCCTGAAAACCTCAAGTTACAGCAGCATTACTGCTGATTGTTACACAGCACTGATACTGTAGACTCCTTCCAAAAAACTCCTGTTTCTATAGAAACAATAACATATCTGAGCTTCTCTCTGAGCTGCTGTTATAAAAACATGAATTAACAGATTCTGAACAATCTGAGAAACGATATACAGTGGAACCTCGGATTACAAGTAACACGGTTTACGAGTGTTCCACAAGACGAGCAAAGATTTTTAATAAATTTTGACTTGGAAAACAAACAAGTCTTGGTTTACAAGTACCGAGTATCATGTATCACGGATGTGCTTCTTGCTTTGACGCCGATCGTCACGTGATCACAACTGAGCCAACGGTTTTTCTCTCTTGTGCTGCGGAATTGTGGGTAATCGTCTCCCTTGTATTTTTTTTAATTAACATTTAGAAAAGACAAATACATAATTTTTACTGTCTGTCAATAATCTCTCGTATTCCCTCATTAAAAATTTTAACGTCTGAGCTGTGAGTTATGAATGCACCGCTGTCTTCAGTTCTTTATCAGAAGTGAATCTTCGTCCTCATAGTTCTGCTTTCAGGGGGCCGAACAGGTGACAGTCTGATGGAGTGAGATCAGGACTATAGTGAGGACACTTTAACAACGAGCTCCACGGTGAGAGCAGAAATGTGTGGACATGCATCATCATGTGAGATCATGGCGTCCTCGGATATCAGTCCTCTGTGTTTAATCTGAAGTTCAGTCTCCAGCTCTTTAATAAGCGTTTCACTGTACCGACTCTGTCGATTGTCGAACCTTTTTCCTGATGGTGTTCCAATACTTCTGGACCAGACAACTGTAAGCGTTGATGATTTTTCCAGCTGATGATCGACTTTTGAACTTTTGCTCGGTCGGTGATTGAGGATGTTTCTGTTTCACACTCTGTCGTTTACTCTCAGACTCGTAGTGATGAACCCCGTGTCTCGTCACCAAATGAAACAAAAATAAAACAAATTAACCTGCACTATACCTTTAAAAATATTTTTTTATAAATCCGGACAGATAAGTGTTTCCATTTGTGGAAACACACACACACACACACACACATAAATGGAAAGGCTGTTTTTAAAACCGTTTAAAAATGAACCGTTTAAAAATTAGCAAGAAACATCGCTAGTCACACTCGCGTGAGCACATACTGTACTAATGACAACAACAAAAAAAAATAAAAATTAACCAGCACCTTACCATAACAGAGCAGAGTTTCTGTGTGTTTGTTTGGGAACCTGAGAGGAGGAGGGCTGTAAAGCCGAGAGAGAGTGTGTCCTACCTATCGTCTCCCCTGCAAGGCAGAGAGTGTGCGTGTGTGTTTGTGTGCGTGTGTGTATTCACTCAGCAGGGGAGACGATTACCTACAATTCCGCAGCGCAAGAGAGAGAAAAACCGTTGGCACAGTTGTGATGACGTGACGCTCGGTGTCAAAACAAGAAGCGAATGCGTGATACATGATACTCGGTGCTCGTAAACCAAGACAACGCTCGTTTTTCAAGTCAAAATTTATAAAAAATCTTCGCTCGTCTTGCGGAACACTCGTAAACCGCGTTACTCGTAATCCGAGGTTCCACTGTATATATAAGGTTAGTGTGTTAATGATGTCATCAGATTAGGGTTATACAATTTTTTTTTTAATATTGCTAAAGCGTACCTTTGTAGTTAAATTCACTTTTGCGGTATTTCGCGGTGCCAGAGGTGCACATCCAACCCTGAAAAGAAAATGAACATCTGGTTTGTTCTTTAAAAAAAATTTAAAATGACAGCCACAACAGTACAGTACAAATAAAACTCTTAGACCTAACCTTGATGGTGTGTGAGATCTCAGTGACGCTCCTTGAGCTTCCACACAGACGGGAGGAACTGAACCATCTAAACACACAAGCACAATGTTAGGCCTTTTCCACTGCTCTGGTTCCCGTGCCGGTTCCGTGCCGGTTCCCAATTTTGGAACCAGTGCCGCGCTTTTCCACAGAAAAAAATTGGTGCCAGTGCCCTAAAATAAGCACCGAACCGGCCCCTAAACTCTGCTGGTCTAGAACCGAGAACCCGTGACGTCACGAGCAGTGGGCGGAGTTATAGGGAGATTTTTCTAAAAATAAAATGGCGGCGACCCAAACGTGGTGCGCGGAGGAAGCTAAAGCGCTTTTAGCAATTTGGATATCCGCAGAGATTCAAGAGAAATTGCAAAGTACTTAAAAAAAAGAAGTAAAAAAGAAGGGGCTGTGTAAAAGTGGCAGCGGTGCAGGTGGTAAAGATTATTTTTATGATGTGATGGATTCGGTGCTGGGGCAAAGACCATCAAATCAACTTACTGGGGCATTAAATTCAGAAACAGCAATGCTCCAGGAAATCGTCTCCCCTTCCACATCGGATCTCGGTAAGCCAAGTTATTACTTTTGTTAGTGTAAAAAAAAAAATCTCAGTTGCTACATACGTTTATGTGTGTGTGTGTGCAGCCATACTGTTATTATTAATATGATGCTTTAACTTGTTGCTCAATTATTCATTCTTGTATGTGTACCGTATGGATGGGTTTACTTACATTCTGTTGAAAGAAAAGCTATGCAAGATGTAAAACCTTGAAAGGAAAAACTTGAAAGAAAACTTGCAAAGCCGAAAATATGAAACTGATGTTTTCACTACTGTTGATATTTAGACTCAAATACATCATGTGTGGGAAGCCATGAAGATCATGGAGAATGCAGTGCATCTTCAGCTTTAAGCGAAGCTTTCTCTTCTACAGAACCACGGAGGAAAGGTAAGAATTGTTTTGTTGCTCAGTAAAGACAAAATGTATTACAAATTCAATATAACTATCGTGTATTAATAATCAGGCAATTTGCTTATTGTAGTATTTGTGTCATTACACAGCTAAGAGAAAGACGAGAGAACGGGACAATGAGGAACTACTTGCTTATTTGGAGAGATCAGATGAGCAGTTTCTCCAGCACAGTAGAGAGATGAATGAGGCCATTCTTAATAAAATGGATGAGACATCAGGTGCTATGCTGGGCCTTTTGGAACGAATGGTTAATGTTATGGAGAAAAACCAGACAACACACAGCTAATGTTTTTTTTTTTTTTTTTTTTTTTCATTATTGTAATCACAGTTTAATTTACAAAAACATGTTTGCACTGTACTCGTTGCCACTTTTTAATTTTTTTTTTACTTTGTTGCCTTTTGGCTAAATGTTCTTCAATTGTCTGCACTGTTGCATTTCAATAAAACACTACAGATGTATTGGTCCTGTCTGTTGAAGTAGTCCATTAATGCCGCTCTTACATCAGCTCCTTGCCGTGATGGCAACATCCACATCACGGGCGATTTACGGCGCACACAAAGTTTTGAGGCGATCTGAAAATGTAAATGTTAAATGTTATTTACTGCATAAATTACATGTTGAAAAAGAAAAACAACAGTATAGTTAGATAGCATTACCATTAGCATTTGAGCTAATGCTAATCTCGGTAAAAAAACAAACAAAAAAAAACACATTGTAAGTTAACGGGGTGTCAACTTACCAGTCGTCTTGCACGTAATCGTTGTCTATGTCGTTCTGTTTCAGCGGTTATAACACGTCGAATAAGCTGCCTTTGGATACTGAAATACATTTTAATAGTCTGGAGAATAACCAGTAAACTGACTTCGGCCATGTTGGTTTTTGTTTAGTGGGCGTGGCCTGTGACGTATTATCATGCAGCTCCCGCTGAGCTCCTGTCTAGTGTAAATGCGAGCCGGTTCTCGGGTGGTTCCCAGTTCAGCACCGGCCGGGCACCGGCACCGGGCACCAGCACCAGTGTAGTGGAAATGAGGCTGTGTAACCTTTCACCTTTTAGCACATGCCATTTTTAAAATTTCCTTTTTTCTTATCAATTAGGTGATATAATGATACAGGTTTTATTAGTTTCGTTACATATTACAGAATAGTGAAGTATCACATGTACAGTGGAACCTCGGATTACGAGCATAATTCGTTCCGGAAGCAGCTCGTATTCCAAAACACTCGTAAACCAAATAAAAAATTTCCATAATAAATAATGAAAACTCAAATTATTAAAACCACATTACTCACAATTTTATTTCTGATATTTTAATAAAATATCTCTACAGAAACTAAGCACCTGTCGTCTGAGCAGAGCCACGCCCCTGATGGTACGACTCATCACACGCTGTCATGAACTGATCGTCACTGAAATCGTCCCAGTCGTCCAGCGCCAGGTCAAAGGTCACGTTCAGGGCGCCTACGTGGGTGCCGGGGTCGGCGTGTGAGACAGATGCTTTGTTTGGAGGGATCCTGCTCAGCGCTGGGGTTGTGTCTTCTCTCCTCACGGAAACTTCTGGAAACATTTCACATTAGATTTGAATCGTCTTGACAGTTTAATTTGATTTGGTAAAAAAACTTAGATGTTTCCTAATTCGAGATATTAATGATCTAAATCATGCATCCAAATAATGAATCTGAATACGAACAAGTCTTCTTGTTTAAACACATGACTGAAGGCACTTCAGCACTACTGTATATACAAGACAAACTATCAATTATTAATGTTTACTGATATTTAAATTGATATATTCTCACTGACACTCCTGGTTACTTACTGTAAGGCCAAAGAAATAATAAATAAGACCACACACACAGTTTATATTCTGCATAACAGGTGATAAATAATGTTACATTAATTTAAACACTTACTTGGACTGCTCATGTTAGTGTAAGTCTGAAAGACCTGCTCGTCCACGGAGTCATCTATTTCACAATAAAAGTCTTCAGTGGTTCCGTCACAGTCTGCAGATTGGGTCACATGAACTGAGCATCGTTATAGAGCAACAAATGAGTGTAATTTCTAAAATTTCTAAAAAGGTTAGAAATGCATTTTTAATCAAGTTTTAATCAAGCAAGATGTCTTAAGTCTTAGGAGTGATTGTGTCATGCGCACTCAGCCGCGACCGGCACCAGGACCCGGAAGTAAGACGGTCGCAAACCTGAAAGCATAAAAGGAAACAAGATGGCGCCGCACATCGCTCTGTCATTGAGTTTTGCCCATGCTATTTTGGTATCGTTCCGATTCACGTGAGTACTCACTTTCTTGGGTTTGCTTTCAGACTGAGTGTGTGTTTATAGGACGAGGGTTAGATTGTGTCTTTCCTTTACTCATTCACTTTGAGGGTCCTTATAGCAAATCGCGTGATTTTCCTACCCGCTCGTGTCCATCCGCGTTTGGGTTTACCATTCACGCTACAGGGCTAACTGCTAAGCTACGTCTTTCTGGTCATCATCGGGTTAGTTCTTGACAGAATGACACAACCCAGAGCAGTAAACCCAGCGGATCACGCGTGCCTATGCGATGTGGTTGACCAGCATGCTGTGCTTATCAATAAGCTAACCGGGGAGCTCGATACTCTGCGCCGGAGTGTCCAAGACGTCGCGGCCTTGCGCCGCGAGGTTGCGGAGCTTAAGTGGGAGAACGCGAGCCTCCGGGCGGCTGTTGATGGCATGGCTAGCGGTCCGCGGCCCCGCACCAACCCCCCCCCCACCTTCTGATGTTTTTCTAGCACTCCCGGATAAATGGGATGGCACGGATGGGAAATGCAGTGTGTTTTTAACATCGATGGAACTGGTGTTGAGTTTAATGCCACCAAATACTCCACCGACCGGCTGCGCATTGCACTACTCGTCTCGTTGCTATAAGGGAAGGCAGCAGAGTGGGCCACGGCAGTCCTGCGCGCTGACACCGACACCGCTCACTCCTACAACGAGTTGACCCGTCAGCTCAAATTAACATTTGAACATCCTGCGGGCGAGGTGGAGACCGACACGAAACTCTACCACCTGTAGCAGGGAGGATTGTCCGTGAGCCGGTACACTGCAGACTTCCGCACCCTCGCCATCCAGACCTCGTGGGGAGACGCAGCCCTCCGGACATCCTACTTCGAGGGACTGGCTACTCGCTAGCCCTCCGCATCGACCAGCGCCTCCTTTTCCGTCCAAAGCCAGCACCTCGAACCCTGCCATCAGCTCCCACATATACCCTGCCTTCACAGGACGTGTCGGATCTCCACCCCCTGCCGTGGTTGACACCGGAGCCGGGGAACCCATGCAACTAGGGCGCACCTCCCTGACCGTGGCGGAACGTGAGAGGCGTTACCGCGAGGGATTGTGCGCCTACTGTGGCTCAGCGGCGCACCACCGAGTGACCTGTCCATCCCGTCCGGGAAACGCCCAACCCCGGTGAATGACAGGAGAGACTCACCGGGCACCATCCACCTCTCCGCCACCACCAACACCACCACTTCTCGACTCACGGTCCAGGTAACCCTCCACCTTGGCCACAAGCGGGTCCGAAGTGCCGCGTTCATCGATTCTGGTGCTGCGGGTAACTTCATTGACTCCACATACGCCAAAGGGTTGGGGGCAAAGATCGAGGCGTTATCCCAGCCAATGAAGATCACCTCTGTCGACGGGCAGCCCCTCTCATCCAGCCCCATCACCCAGCAGACCCAACCCATCATTCTCATCCTCGGTCAGCACCAAGAGTCAATTCAGTTCCACCTCACGTCCATCTCTTCTCCACCCACCATCCTCGGCTACCCATGGCTTCTGCAGCACGACCCGCTCATCTCATGGTCTCAAAGCCGGATCCTCCAGTGGGGGCCGACCTGCACCGAATTATGCCTACGGGCCCAGGCTGGGACATGTTTCAGGGAGTCCGAGGCCCCCGACGTCAACATCCACGCCATTCCTCCACCTTATCGGGACCTGGCTGAGGTGTTTTGTAAACGCCGGGCGAACCACCTACCACCTCACCGCCCATACGACCTGGCCATCGAACTCCAGCCGGGTTCCAACCCCCCCGCAGCCATCTCTACTCCCTCTCCAACAGCGAGACCCAGGCGATGGAGGAATATGTCGCCAGTGCCCTACGACATGGCACCACCCTGCCATCCTCCTCGCCGGCAGCCGCGGGGTTCTTCTTCGTGAAGAAGAGAGGGGGCGAACTTCGTCCGTGTGTCGACTATCGGGGGCTAAATAAGATCACCATCAGAAACCGTCACCCACTGCCTCTTACCAACTCAGCCCTGGACGCCCTCTCTGGTGCCACGGTGTTCACTAAGTTGGACCTCCGGAGCGCCTACAACTTGGTGCGCATCAGAGAGGGTGATGAGTGGAAGACGGCCTTCATCAACCCCACCGGACATTATGAGAGCCTGGTCATTCCGTTCGGACTCTGTAACACACCCTCGGCCTTCCAACAATTTATTAATGATGTTCTCAGGGACATGCTAGGCTGATGGGTGTTCGTCTACTTAGACGACATCCTAATATACTCACACACCACAGAAGAACACACCAAACACGTCCGGGCTGTTCTCAAGAGATTGCTCGCCCACCAGCTGTACTGTAAGCTGGAAAAGTGTGCTTTTCAAGAGCACTCCACCACGTTCCTGGGTTTTGTCATCTCGCCCCAGGGTGTGGCCATGGACCCGCAGAAGCTGGAGGTTGTACGTCACTGGCCCCTACCCAGGACACTAAAGCAGCTCCAACGCTTTCTCGGGTTTGCGAACTTTTACCGTCGCTTTATCCCGGGCTACAGTACAGTTGCAGCACCACTCACCGCACTGACCAGGCCCTCAACCCATCCTTTCCAACTCAACTCAACCACCATCTCCGCCTTCAACAAACTCTGCCACCTCTTCACCACCGCACCTATTCTCCTCCATCCGGATGCCAGCCAACCATTTGTTGTGGAGGTGGACGCGTCGGAAGTGGGCGCCGGCGCCGTTCTCTCCCAGCGAGGTCCAGACCAGAAGCTACACCCATGTGGCTTCTACTCCAAGAAATTTAACCCCACTCAGCAGCGATACGGAGTAGGGGACCGTGAACTGTTGGGCATAAAGTGGGCCTTGGAGGAATGGCGTCACTGGCTCCAGGGCGCCAGTGAGCCATTCATCGTCTGGATGGATCACCAGAACCTGCTCACCATCCGGAACCTCAAACAACTCAACCCACACCAGGCACGGTAGGCCCTGTTCTTCTAACAGTACGACTTCCATCTGTCGTACTGCCCGGGGTCAAAGAACACCACGGCCGACGCCCTCTCCCGTCAGTACGAGCGAGAGAAACCCCGGGCGGACCCCGTGCCTGTCCTGCCACCCACCCGAATCATCGCACCCCTGCACTGGAACATGGAAACGAGGGTCCGCCAGGCACTGACCACAGAACCCGCACCGGCAGGCGTGCCGCCCGGACGACTCTATGTCCCAACCCAGCTAAGGCCCGAAGTCCTCCAGTGGGGCCATTCTTCGCTTGTCGTGGGACACCAGGGAACCCTACGAACCCTCACCTTCGTGAAACAGGCTTTCTGGTGGCCCTCGATGAGAAAGGACATCACCGAGTTTGTCCAGGCGTGCCCAGTGTGCGCCAGGACAAAGGACACCAATCAGCCGACACCGGGGGAACTTCAACCACCTCCTGTCCCTCATCGGCCCTGGTCGCACATTGCACATTCATCACGGGCCTGCCGGTCTCGGAGGGAAAGGACGTAATCCTCACCATTGTGGATCGCTTCTCCAAGACAGTGCACCTGGTGGCCCTCGCCGGACTCCCGTCAGCTAAAAACACCGCCGAGCTGATATTGGAACACGTAGTCCGATTGCATGGGTTCCCAAAGGAAACCATTCATCACCTCACCCATGGTTTAACCCACCCCCCCCTGTTCCTCCCCCCCCGTATCATTGACGGCAGTCCCGCTTACACCGTGCGACGGATCCTGGACTCGTGCCCTCGGGGCGGGGCACCCAGTATCTGGTCGACTGGGAGGGCTACGGCCCCGAGGAGCGGTCCTGGGTTCCAGCACCGGGTATCCTCCACCCCTGGACCGTCCGGAGTCGTTCCTGGACAGGGGGGTACTGTCATGCGCACTCAGCCGCAACCGGCACCAGGACCCGGAAGTAAGACGGTCGCGAACCTGAAAGCATAAAAGGAAACAAGATGGCGCCGCACATCGCTCTGTCATTGAGTTTTGCCCATGCTATTTTGGTATTGTTCCGATTCACGTGAGTACTCACTTTCTTGGGTTTGCTTTCAGACTGAGTGTGTGTTTATAGGACAAGGGTTAGATTGTGTCTTTCCTTTACTCATTCACTTTGAGGGTCCTTATAGCAAATCGCGTGATTATCCTGCCCGCTCGTGTCCATCCGCGTTTGGGTTTACCATTCACGCTACAGGGCTAACTGCTAAGCTACGTCTTTCTGGTCGTCATCGGGTTAGTTCTTGACAGATTGTCACTATTTTACTATTTTACTATTTTTTAAGTATTTGATTTTTTTAAAACTGAAAACAAAATACAAATCAACCAATAAAAACTAACTTTTTTGGCTAACTTCTTGTTCGACTGAATTTTGTATTGGAGCTTCCCCAAGGCTAGCAATAAGAACGATAACGTTTACGGTAATAAATACATTTTATAACTATATTTTTAACATACAATCAATTTAACAAAATCAACAGAAATGTCAGAATTAAGTTAATAAATAATTGCTAACTAAATTGCTTTTCTGAATGTTTCCGGGGTCATGTTTAAAAAGTTAAAGTGCCTAAATTACAGCCAGATTTTGCTCCTGAAGTTAATCTGGTGACATACAGTACTCTCTATTGGTCCACCATTAGAACTAACTTACTTATATACACTCACAGGCCACTTCATTAGGTACACCTTGCTGGTACTGGGTCGGACACCCTCAGAACTGCCTTAATTCTTCGTGGCAGGTTCGAGATTTTGCTCCATATTGACATGCGAGCGTCACACAGTCGCTGCAGATTTATCGGCTGCACAGCCATGAATCGAATCTAACGAACGTCCACCGCATCCCAAAGCCGCTCTGTTGGAGCGTGATCAGGTGACCGTGTGAGTACAGTGACCTCGCTGTCATGTTTAATAAACCAGTGTGAGGTGATTTTGTGACATGGCGTTTTATCCTGTACTCATAGAGGGTTGAACACGGTCAGAAAAAGCACTGACTCAGGTACGCTGTGGGATTTAAAACATGCTCAAGTGGGACTGAAGTGATCACGTCATCACCAGCAGCCTGAACCGAGTGGATCCGCGATTTCATGTTCTGACCCGGTCATCTGAATGTCTCAGCCGGAACTGAGACTTATCAACATTTTTCCAATCTTCTGTGATTCAGTTTTCTTGTGAGACCATGTGACCTGTAGCCGGAGTTTCCTGTTCTTATTTGACAGGAGCGACACCCGGTGTGGTCTTCTGCTGCTGTAGAACATCTGCTTCAAGGTTCCACTTAAATCACCTTCCTTCCGCGTTCTGATGCTCGTTTTGAACTTGGTCTCGACTCTATACGACTAAGGGCAGCGAGTTGCTGCCATGTGATTGTCTGATTAGATATTTGCTGTTGTTACCACACAGTTGAATAGGTGTACCTAATGAAGTGGCCGGTGAGTATACACCATGGAGGCAGTGCTTCAGAGTTACAGCACCACCTGCTGGACAAAAAAAAAACGCTCATCTTTCCTTGCGCAAGTTCTTACTCACCATCGTGACTCGGCTCAAAATACACCTGCTGCTGAGGTGTAGGGGGCGGTTTCTGAATCCTACAGGAAAACAAGCAAACAAACAACAAATAACAAAATATGACAATACTGTAAGCATCTTGAGGAACGCAGAAATTAAACTGCAGCAATAATACCACTATCAGCAGGGAGTTGAAAGGTATTGTGGGTAATGTAGGAAACCATCATCCAAAGTGAAAATACAACAACATGTCAGAGAAAGAATTTTTTAACTAAAAAAACAACAACAACACGCTGCTCTGGGTGTCACTACACAGTAAACTCCGGATGCCACTGCAGATGAGGTGTGAAGAAGAACAATTTTGATCAGGGATACCATTTAGCAGCCGGCATCGCTTCTTTAGGCGTGTAGGAGAACTGCTGCATGTTCAGGGCCTCTGTCCCTCTTTTCATCTTCAACTGAAAAAAAAAATGTATAGTTTAATAAAACTATAACAAGAAACAGAACATACCCCTGGATGGATTGACGCCATGATACCCATTGTGTATCTCGTTATACAAGGTATGAAATATCCTACAGGAACACCCATACTGACAGGAACACCCATACTGTATTTGGACGGTGTGATTTTAGATTAGATGTTTTTCCATATGTAATAAAAATACACGTCTTTAACAAGGGTGCCAATACTACTGGAGCTACGCTGTCAAATTGAAGTAACAATCGTTCAGATTAAGCTTAGATAAAAAAAATTAAAAATGTTACATTAGTGTTGATTAATTAAAAAAATTCATGCAGTCAGGATGACAGGTTGACCTTCAAGCGCTTGACCGGTGTCTCCATGAGCTTCTCGTTTCTCGTCTTTAAATCTTGGAGGTATGATGTGAACGTGGGCTCTTGACTTATAAGCCTTTTCTGTACACTGGATTTACCTGAATTGAGAAAAAAGAGGAGGAAAATCACCTCATTTGACAAACCAGTTTCATTTTAATAATCAGAACCAACTTGTCCTGGGACTCACAGCATTCGTGACCACAGAGCTGTTTGTTTCTGCAGAAGTGGTGACACTGTCGTTTGCTGGGGTCTGTCTCAGCGGGATCTGCAGACAGAACAAAGAGTTGAATCATTAATAAAAGACTGAAGTGGAGGAACTTGTTATATACTGCAGTACTCAGGGATTAAAGTGAAAAAAAAATCTTCTGACTGAACTTTTTTCAGGCCGAGCCATATTCCTTTAACAAACACTTTATTTAAATAGTCGAGACCAATAGCTTTAGGGGAGATTAAACTGCTTTAATATTGCCAGTTTGCATATTTTAAAAGCTATTTGTAATCTTTGAAAAAAAATATATACCTTCACAAATAATCAACCATCTACCACATATCTTTTCAGTGCATGTTTTTATTTATCTTATAACACCAAACAATGTTTTGTGAAACTCTTAATAATTAACAGAAAAAAGTAATAGCACCACCATTAAATTCCAAAAAGTGCTTTTTCAGTGCATGTTTTATGTATCTTAAAGAAAACATCTTCGTTTTCAGCTTAGATGACAAATCGGATTTCCAGTAAGCAGCAATGCCATGTGTGCAAGTACGTTTACACTGCAGGTCTCGATGCTTAATTCCGATTTGTTGCCTATATCTGATTTTTCTGAGCGTCTGTTTACACGTTATTTCCACTATGACTCATATCCGATTCACGTGTTTACACTCGCCATACCATCTGAAACATCGCGCATACTTAAAGGGAGATTCTTGCGCTGCACACTGGCCAAGAAAGATGAAGGTGAAATATGCTTAACGCTATCTCTGCTATATATATGCAAAGCTCGCGCACCATGGTTTTAAAACGGAGGAGAAAAAACGGCATAATTGCAGCCTGCACATATGTTTATTCATCAAATACTGATTTAATGTTATTTAGCCCAAATAAGCATTAACACAAGGCGGGGTGTGTGTGTGTGTGGGGGGGGGGTCTTTTCCTCTTCCACGTCACCTGTGATGTTGTAATTCCACACGCGCTTCCACCGGAGAATAACATTACGTCATTAAACCGCGAAGAAGTGGCAGTTTTAATGACGTACAGAACACAAAGCCTCAGGAAATCCGATCCGTCTGTTTACACGACAATCACATCAGCACATATCTGATTTATTTCCACATATGAAGGAGGCCTGAAACCGATCTCGAAATATCGGAATGCATGCGTTTTTTTTCCTGTTTACACGGACATAGAACAGATCCGATATGTGTCACATATGAGCAAAACATTGGAATTGGGTCACATTTACCTGGCAGTGTAAACGTAGCCTATAGACAATCTTGAAAGTGCACTCTTGTCTTGACAACTGATTGCATTAAATTAACTAGTGGTTGTGAGACTGTGAGCGACAGGTCATGCTCCGCTATGAAAGAACATAGGCGCACTTTTACATCGCGCACACGGTCGGCTATAGATGCGTGAATCTCCATTGTGGTACTTGTCGCACCAGACAGGGAGCATGTGTACTGTTAGAGCACGAACCGCAGCATTGTGACGAGCTGCTGACTGATGGCGAACTCGCACTTTGTTTTGCCATTATTGCCATATTGAAGTTTCCTGTGGCATACTGTGCAGAGACACCTACCTGGATGTTTGATTTTTTTTAGTCCACGAACTAAAAGGCTTGCCATTCTCCCCAATTTCGCTAAGCCAAGCCCATCTCCATTTATTTATTTACACTTTTATAATGCAGGAAGGCTCCGATGTTTCGGAGATTGATAAGTGTGTCCATGCTATCTTAAATATAGTTATTCCTCAGCCTGACATGTAGTTCTTCAAAACTAAACCAAAACCCGGAGTGGATCCATACCGGAGTGATAACTAAACGCTTAGAGTGGAGAGAGGAACGTGCAGTCGCTCCACTCCAGGCTTTGATCACATCCTCCTCAGCAGGCTGAATACACTGTCTTTCCTTAATTTAACACCCATGTAAGCCTATATATACACAGCATTAAAATTATGAAAAGTGAATTTTAAACATTAAGGACAGGCGGAACAGTGTGATTGACGGAAATCCGTCGTAACGACGGAGAACTTTAATCCCTGAGTACTTCACCTGTCCACCAGGGGGGTAAGAAAATATTAAACAAGAAATATCACATCCACTTCTAATGCTAACTCATCAGTAATCAAAAGCTCCAATTGCCTGTTTTAAAGCGATCTCTCTGCACTGTGGTTGCGTGTGGTGTTGCAGGTTTCTCTGTGATGTTGCTCCTCTGTTGAGCTCCTCTTGTGTTCCTTATAAACACTGAACTCTCCACTTCATACGATTCAGCTCTAAACGTCTTCGCTCCTGAGTAGAAGGCACTGAATTTCTGCTGAATGTCCAGTCCCACTGCACAACATCACAGAAGTACACACACTGTTTTATAGTTTTCCCAGATAATTTTGGTTTAAGATATATATTATTGGAATTGTGCTTGAAGCACACACACACATATACACACACCGTACTCGGAGCTGATTAAGTTGATGCTGATTTCGTCTCCAGCAGGCGATCTCGTCACCTCGATTCTCCTTGACCAGCTTCCAGACTTCAGCAGTAAATTGTCTCTGCTCAGTGAAATATTAATATATCTATTATATTTAAATTTTGAAAAAAAAAATTCTTAGCAAAAAAGCAAAAAGGATAAAGGTCTGTATCTCTCACGAGATCTTCTGCTGGAAGACGACATTGTTGTCACAGTCTCCGATTAAGAGCGTGACATGATGATGGTCAGGTGCGGTCCTTTTTGACATCAGCTCCGTAAAGTTCTTCAAGTTTACAGTGATAACGATCTCAGCAGAGGAGACGCTGTAACGAGGAAGCTAGGGGGGAACAAATGCAAAGCTCTGCCTTTGGATCAACCAATCCCAAGAAAAGAGGTGTGGCATCTGCACATGTCAGCTCTAATTAAGAAGGTGTGGTCCCTGTGTACGTCAGGTTAAATTAAGATGACGTGGTCTCTGTGCATGTCAGGTATAATTAAGGGGCGTGGTCTTTGTGTTGGTCAGCTCTAATTAAGAAGGCGTGGTCTCTGTGTATGTAAGGTCTAATTAAGGAGGCGTGGTCTTTGTAAGTCAGCTCTAATTAAGAAGGCGTGGCCTCTGTGTATGTCAGGTCTAATTAAGACGGTGTGGTCTCTGTGTATGTCAGGTCTAATTAAGGAGGTGTGGTCTCTGTGCATGTCAGGTCTAATTAAGGAGGCGTGTTATTTGTAAGTCAGCTCTAATTAAGGAGGTGTGGTCTCTGTGCATGTCAGGTCTAATTAAGGAGGCGTGGTCTCTGTGTATGTCAGGTCTAATTAAGGAGGCGTGTTATTTGTAAGTCAGCTCTAATTAAGGAGGTGTGGTCTCTGTGCATGTCAGGTCTAATTAAGGAGGCGTGGTCTCTGTGTATGTCAGGTCTAATTAATGATGCTCGGTGTGTGTGAGACCCAGTAAAGGAGGCGTGGTCTATAAGCCCATCAGTCCCACTAAAGGATATGTGGTACCTGTGTATCACTCCAAGTAAAGGAGGTGTGGCCTATTAGCCTATCAGCCTGAGTAAAGAAGGTGTGGGCTTTAAACCTGTCAGCCTGAGTAAATGAGGCGTGGCCTATGAGACTGTCAGTCACAGTAGGTGCAAGCTAAGTTCTCCTCAAGAGCGTGATCTCTAAGTCTATGAACAGCACTGCCAAAGCATAATTTAATGTGAATCAGTCAATGAGTTAATATTATAAAAAATAGAAAGAAAGAAATAATTGTTACCTGTTCAAGACTAACTTCATATTTTGGGAGTCTGCTGACAGCTTCTTTGATCTGGTTTCCA
Source organism: Channallabes apus (assembly GCA_030522415.1). Classification (NCBI taxonomy): domain Eukaryota; kingdom Metazoa; phylum Chordata; class Actinopteri; order Siluriformes; family Clariidae; genus Channallabes; species Channallabes apus. The sequence continues at coordinate 22,248,434 of CM060111.1, read as the reverse complement.
AACGGTGGATGTCGGTTGACAATCTACAGAAAAACACAGTTGGACACAAATCAGTCAGTGACACAGTTAGAAGGATGAAGACATTAGACGTGTGTTTAGAGGATACCACATTTTATCAATGGTTAGTAAAGATTACTGATGGTTAGTGAAAGTTAGGGACGGTTAGTGAGGGTTAGTGATGGATAGTGAGATTTAGTCTGTACCAGCTCCAGTTCTCGAGCATTGATGGCTTCAATCTTGCTGAATGTAGTCAGTCCAGCATTCACCATTGCATTAGCCAGAGATAAACCTTGAACACAAAATACTCAGTTACTGCATCTCTAACTTTCCAGTTCAACCCACACCAATTCAATGACACACGATTCATGTAGAATAGACCATAAACCATCTATAACCATCTCCCAGCTGTGATCTTCATACACTCTCTATATACACATACTGTACATCCATTCTTTCTTTAATCCAGTCTTCCTTTATCTTATCTATCTATCCATCCATTTGATGAACAGCCAGATCCTGGCAGACTGTAGATCATGCATTTCCCTTAAACACTCTATTCATTCATCCATCACAAGGAGTGGAGTGAGGCTGGATCCTCAAGATCAAGAGCCACCGCGCACAAACATCTTCAGGAGAATGGGTTCAGAACTTCTGAACCAGACACAACATTACATGCGTCTTACTCTACCTGGGATGAGAAAAAACAGAACTGGACCAGTGATCAGTGGACCAAAGTCTTCTTTTCAGATGAAAATTAATTCTGCATTTCATTTTGAAATCAAGATTACTGATTGACCATGAAGAGCCTTGATTATTTCTGAGATTGTTTAAGGATGTTATATTAAATAGGGAATTTACAGTACTAATTAAACTGTTAATGTTAAGTTTCTGTGCCAAGTAATGTGTGTTTAAAAGCATATGGCAGCCAATGATATCCATCTGTACATCCATTGATTCACCATCCATCCATCCAGTTACTGATGTTTATTTAGCCATCCATCTATTACAACATTTTGCAGCCACCCTTTTTATCCATCCATATAACCACCCATACCCTCATTTTCCTCTCTTTCTATCTATCCATCTGCTCATTCCTCCATTCCTACACTATTCTATTTTAGTGTTTCTAAATCGATCTCACCAATCCTGTCCAGCTGTTTGGAGATGTAGGGCGAATCCTCCCACAGTTTGGCTCTGAAGCACTTGGCCAGAATCACGGCATTGAGTCGGGCTGAAAAATTCTTCTTGGAGTGCTGAGCGAGAAACTCCACTAGGCCTGGCACAGAGCACATAGAACACCACTTCATCACTGGAGCCCATCGATTTGGCACTGACAGGCCGAGGTCATTAAAATGCATTAGTAGGGTAATTACTGAAGATATAATCACGCTGTATATTCAGTAAAGCCAGGTTACATTTGCTAAGTCTAATTCCGCTCCTGAAAATCTTCCCAGTGTCCTGCGTGAGTCCGAATTCCTGGATCGGGATGCAGCCCAGCTGAGCCTGAATCAAACTGGTGAGAAGGACGTCGGCCAGGAAAATAAAAAACAAGACAATGTAGAGTATATGAGAAATCAATTAGTACTGCTAGATAACTGACACTTCTCCATCATTGAATGAATCAGCTGGGACAGACTAGGCTGCTTTGGGGATTCCATCGTAACTCCTCCGCAATTACATCATAATGCTTTGGCTTTTAGACTGTCAGTGTGACTGTGGGCGATTTCATATTATTTTATATTATTTAGCCACATACACAAACCTATATTTATTACTGTACTGATAGTTTCTTAAGAATGTTAACTAAAGATCATACTGCTGAAAAGGTTGTTTTAATGGTGCTTAGCTAAGATAAGCATAGGGAGTATCTGTTTTTACTTGCAGCCTAATTATCTGTTAATTATCTAAACCAAAGCTCTATTAGAATGAAACCTCACAATAAATTAAAATATATTGAAGAAAGTTTTTTTTGTGATTTCATTTAAAAAATAAAACTCATATATTATAGATTCATTACGCACAAACTTAATTATTTCAACTATTTTTTTTTTTTACATTTAATTTCAGTTATTACATTTTATAGCTCATGAAAATAGTACAAAAATGAACAAAAATCTAGTTTAAACAAAATATTCTGATATTTTATTTATGAGTTCGAGTAAATTTTTATAAACACACTGTCTCTCGGTCTGGTTCAGTACACACAACCACAATCACGGGGAAGACTGCTGACTTGACACTTGTCTAGAAGATATCATCTACACACCTCCACTGGGAATGTAAGCCAGAGAAGGTTCTGTATTGAAACATATTCATGGAAATTATGGCAGGTAAAAGGTGCACAGGCACAACAGGGATGACCTCAGCTGACATGTTTACATACTGCACAACTTAAGTTTCATTTATTAACATATGCATCCATCTATTTCACCTTCTTCTACTTTCTTTTTATCTCTCTCTTGCACTGCAGAATTGTGGGTACAGTAATCGTCTCCCCTGCTGGGTCTTAGTGATCGTCTCTTACTGGTATAATCAACTTCCGTGCACGTGTGCACTGTTTACTATAACACTGTGACAACGTGTGTGTGTAAAACATATTTAATTTTGTGTCTGTATGCGTGTTTGTACAACAAAAGCAAGTCTCATTAGCCTGCTGTTATGCGTGTGCACAGCCCCAAAAAATAAATACATAAAAATTATTAAAACAAAATATAAAGTAAAAATAAAACAAATTAACCTGCACTTTACCTTTAAAGAAAAGGAAAAATAAATCCTGACAGAGAAGTGTTTCTATTTGTGCATGCAGGCGCTGTGTGTGTGTGTGTGTGTGTGTGTGTGTGTGTGTGTGTGTGTGTGTGTGTGTGAAGTTAAAGTAAGGAGCCCCTCCCCCTCTCCCCCTTCTCCCCTTACACAGTTACCCTTCCTCCACTCTTTTCACTCACACGCACGCAAACAAGAAATCTGTTTAATGACTCTCGATTGAGTGACGCACTAGCGGAATCACAGTGTTATAGTAAACAGTATACACGTGCACGGATGTTGATTATACCAGTAAGAGACGAGCACTAGGACCCAGCAGGGGAGACGATTACCCACAATTCCGCAGCACAAGAGAGAGAAATACCGTTGGCTCAGTTGTGATCACGTGACGCTCTGCGTCAAAACAAGAAGCGTATGCGTGATACATGATACTTGGTACTCGTAAACCAAGACAATGCTCATTTTCCAAATCAAAATCTATTAAAAATATTTGCTCGTCTTGCGGAACACTCGTAAACCGTGTTACTCGCAATCCGAGGTTCCACTGTACAGATTCCTTTTCCAGCAGGACTGAGCACCTGTACACACTGCCAAAACTATCATTAATTCGTTTGCTGATCCTGATATTACTCTTACGCTGACATTACTATTACGCTTGATTGGCCAGATAACTCGCCTGACCTGAACCCCACAGAGAATCAATAGACTATCGTCAAGAGGAAGATGGGAAACGCCGACCCAACAATACAGAGGAGCTGAAGGCTGGTATTAAAGCAACCTGGTCGCCTCTGCAGCACCACAAGCTGATCACCTTCATGCCATCCCGCACTGATGCAGCAATTTGTGATAAAGGAGGCTTGATCAAGTATTAAGTGCATAAATGGACAAACTATTCATAAGTCAGACTTTTTTTTTAAGGAAATAGGTAAAAATATTCTTATATTTTGATATTTCATGAGGCGTAAGCCAAAATTAATAAAATAAAAATAAAAAATCTGAAAATATTTCACTTTACACACAATGAATCTAGACTGTATTTGTTAAGATGAAAATTTTGAAAAGCTGGACATTACAGAATAAACAGAAAAAGGCTGTACTTGAAAATAATTGAGAGTTTAAAACATACCAGTTCACTTTCATGTCCTTGCTTTTGATCTTTCCTTCCATCGGATACCTTAGAAACAGATCAAGAGGGTTCATCTCAGTTTACTTAAAGTCTGAGAAGTGTTATTTCTAAGATTAACATGTAGAAGTAGTTGTGCTGACCTGATAGTGACCCTGTTCTTATCTTTATTCAGCATGTTCAGGGTTCTCTTCTCACTGACCCGCAGCTGGACATCACTGAACTCCTTCACCTTAGATATTATATCAATCTGACACAAGCACAAGGCAAACAACTCACAGGTTTTGCCTGGGTGAACTCTAAGCTACAGGGAGTCTATGAAATTAATAAACCTACGATGACTAACATATCAGTATTACATTATATAATCATACAGCAGTTAGTTATGAGTAATCTGATTGAACGAGAGGCGTTATTACACGAGTGCTGATAATAGACAGTAACAGCACTGTGAGGTGTAACTATATGTATGTACTGGGCGTGTCCCAGGTGTTGTACAGTGGTTAATTACACTAACTGTCTGTACAGTCCACAGTACTGAGTCCCTCTCTAACCCCTGACCAAGGGTACTATTTAATGTGTGGGACAAGGGATTGTACACCCTACATAGATCACTAGCTTTCCATTTAGCACCATTTAAGATTCAACGCAGAAACCTCGGAAGTTAATGGAGCTGATTTTCTAAAGTGGTGAGTTTCTCAGGACTGTCCACCACCTGCATGGTTTATTCACCTAACATTTTGAAGGATATGTGTGGGCGGAGTAAAATAACTGGTTAAATAAAGAATCAAATCATAATCTGTTGATAATAAATAGTGTTTATGGAACTGCTACACAGTATAAAACCAATATCTCATTCGAGGTCGTGCTGTTATATTGTATGTCAGCATGATATTTTAAGTACTCTAGCTTCACCCTCATGCCTACTATTGCAGTGCTGATATTTAGTACAACGTCACAACCTCGAATGTGATATTGTTCTATCCTGATATGCTGAATTAGTTAAGAATAAAACAGGCAATGTCTCACCAGTTCAGACAGGGTTTCTGTACCAGTCACCTTCATAAACTGCTTCATAGTGTCAAATGCAACACAATATCGAGCCATCAGCTTCCCACTCTCTGTGTACAAGAGATTTAACTAATCAGTACAAATCTGTCAGTAGTTGATAATGTGCCAAAAGTATGTGAAGTCACTGAATGAACAAAAATCCTCACAGTCACGTGGCAAGAACTAGTGTTAAGCCAATCTGTTTGGCCATTTTGCCATTTTTTCCTTTTTATTTATACTATAACCTTAGTTTCCAGGTAGTTTTATTATGCATTTTACAATTAAAATTTAGCCTGGAAACCAGCACAACCTGAAACCAATCCCTCACCTGTAGGTTTGATGTTTATATCCTCATCCATTGTGATCAGATTGTAAGAAGCCAGCGCGTTCAGGTTTCTTAAACAAAGCTCTAAACAACAGCACAACTGTAATAAGTGAATCAGTCGTTAATTAATCACTTTAGACAACACAGTAAACTCCAGTCAACTCCAGCTTTCAGTCAGACCTTGTAGTTTGGTTTCAATTCCACACATGTTGAGATCCATAGAAAAACCTGAAAAGGTGAATGTGAGCGATAAATTCACAACATGCCAAATGAATATATAGCAATCTGAAACATTCTGTTGTACCATAGTGTTTGGGATTCTTCAATGCTCGGATGTAGAGGAACGTGGAGCGAATCCAGTCTAAAGCCATGTTGACGTCGGAGATGGTGTAAAGGACGATCTCGGCGTTCAGGTGCTCGACCAGGTTTGTGTGCAAACTTAAAGACAATTTATTGAATTACAAGACAATGAAAAGAATCAGAAACTCGTCATGTGACTGTACTGTGCACTTTATTATGTTCCTGTGAGGCTGGAGGTGTCTCCTACTTGCTCATTCGTCAAATTTGGATTTCTTGATGAGACTCTAAAAGGCCCATGCTCTTCTAGGATAGTGAAATGTTTGTAGAATAAATAAATAAATAAAACACTCATCACGTCGGGATCATCAACATATAATAAAGCATGGTGGTGGTAGCACCAAAAAAATTTTAACCAAATGTTTTTTCAAAGCATTGGCGTGGACTTATTTAAATAGCTGTTTGGTCTTCAAAATGCTGTTTTAGGTAAATTCGAGGTTCTTCCAGAAACAATGGCACTTATACTGAGGTCATGCGGCTCTATTAATTACACGCAGGCCAACTCCAGTCAACTAATAATATGACTTTTGATGGGAAAGGCTTGCAGGAAAACAAATTAAGAGACTTGAAAGCATTAAGGCTGAACGCTTAGGAGTTTCGATTTGTAAATAATTTGAAAAAATATATATTTTATATATGTATTATTCCATAAAGTAAAGGAGTGGAGTGTGTGTTTAATGGTTGTTCTGTCTACATCAGCATTATGTTTATATGAATGTCTACAGAATCCAGTTTAAAGCAGATGATTGACATCTTGTGACCGAGGCGTTTTCTTTTTTCCATATCTAATGATGTCAGGTGTTTATGTACCAAATCAATCCACTGATTACACAATGATAGAGACAGTTCGCATGCGGCCATACCTGCTCTCAATGGTCTCTGAACCGCTCAGTAACTGCAGGTACTTGTCTCTGGTCTGAGCGCGGGTCAGGATCACAGCAGTGGCCGATGAGTCGAACTGAAAAAGGAAGGATAAAAGCTAACGAACTATTATGGACCATATGGACACTACAAAGATAATAATTCTACAATCTAATCTAAAACATTCTGGTTAAAACTTTTATTAATTTCAGTGTAATTTACTTTTATCTATATAGTGCTTTGAACGCAAAGCAGCTTTACAGAATCAAATTCCAACATAATTGTTTAGACAGACTCTAATTTGAAGTGTTTAAGCAGAACATCATTAACTCTTACCCTCATGTGGGGCAAACACCAAACTAGAAGAAATTAACAGATTCTTTTGCTATCGAATGGATTTATCAAAGGTTATTCAGATTTGGAGATTATTCTTATTATTCTTATCATTAGTGGTACAATGGCTCGTTGTGTCTCATTATGACAACACTATTGTGATAAAACCCACGGAGTAACACAATGAATTCCTTTTTTTAAATACATTCACTTTGTGAATTATTGACCAACAACAAACATAAGCATTTATAATAATTCAATGAACACAGTTGTATTTCTGATTTCTGAGGTTTCCTCAGGTTTACTTAAGAAGCGTATGAGGCAGTTATGTGTCAATATTATATATTTTAAAAATGATCATGTAGAAAAATAATATTTTTAAACAATTACTCCTTAGCATTAACAACACGTCTGGCAAACTAAAGTTTTTTTTCTGAATAATATGAAGTTTATTTAATTAGAATTTTATTTAATGTAAAAGGCATATTAGCCATACTGTATTTAAGAATTAAAACACTTTACAGGATGACTGTAAAGCTACAAATTGAATATGTAGAATATGAAGTATATAAATAATTTTGCTTTGAAATATACTGATTTGTTACACTGAATAAAAGTGGAAGTATTGTAAGGTTAATTCATGCAAATTCATGCAAAGTCTATAAGAATCATGTGACTCCTTGCCCTCCTTCACCCTGCTGTCCTGTGTGAACTTCATGCCACTTTATTTTCTCTTCTGTAATTACATAAAGCGCTTCCTGCTCTCTTTCTTCTTCTTCCTCAAATATTTTAATGAGTCTCAGGCACAGTTTACAGTTAATTTTCACTGCTTTTCTAACACACTGTTAGGTCCGGTACCTGCGGTCTGCCCGCTCGACCGATCATCTGCAGCATGTCGGCTTCGCTGTACTCCTCACAGGCTCCGCCCACATAGTGCATGGTGGATTTGATGACCACCAGGTGAGCTGGCAGGTTTACACCCATCGCCAAGGTGCTGGTGGTGACTGAGAGAGTCCACAACATACAGTACAAAATCCAGAATTGGTGCTGATTTTATTTAGAATTTTATACATAAAATACAAAAAATGTGTGTGCCGAAAAAGCTACTTCTGATGTTTATACAACATGGAAGTGAACAATCTTCCAAATTTCTAACTTCAGCTGTTTTTGAAGAGATGATTTTATTTGAGCACAAAAAATGGCCATTTTTCAGCATTATACATTCTCACTTCAAACAATAATCATTTAAAATACAAAATCATTCATATTTCTTTAGAAGTATTGATACTAAAATCGGTTTACGCTTCTAGAAGCATATGACCTGTAAAAATGTTGCTTAAAAAGCAAAAAACGATCTGTAGTGTCGGTAACCATGTCAAAAAATGATGTCCAGGATTCCCCCCATGATTTAAAAGCACAGATACAACACTGTGTGATGTCTCTGTGTGAGCAAAGGGGACAGAGATTTAGTCAAGTGGATTGGTATACTTTCCATTGTTTATTCGTTTCAAAGATGTATAAGACCCACTTTGTCGGTGTCATGCACACTCGGCCCGTGACCGGCACTAGGACCCGGAAATAATGCGGTCACGATCCAGGAAGTATAAAAGGAGTAAACAAACGATAGTACAACGCTCAGTCATTGAGTTTCCCAGATGCCCTGTCGGAATCGTTCACCGAATCATGAGTACTCACCTTTTTGGCGTTTCTTCTTGATTGAGTGTGTATTATTAGGACGCGGGTTAAATTGTGTTTTTCCCTTGCTCATCGGTTGTGAGAGTCCTTAGATTAAAGAGCGTGAAAATCCTGCCTACTCGTGTTTCTCCGCGTTTGGGTTTACCATTCACGCAACAAAGGGCTAACCGCTAAGCTACGTCTTCTGGTCTTCCGAGGTTAGTTCTGACAGTCGGACTTAAGAACAAATCCGACTTACGAACGTGTTTCAGAAAAGAACTCGTTGGGGACTACCTGTAAACAACCGTTAAATATTTTTTATCATACAGTATGTATAAGTATAAATGATCTGTTTCCTTTCAGGAAGTGAAAGACGTGAAAACTGCTCCACTCACAGAGGACGGGCAGGTCGCCGACTGTGAACGCATCCTCCACCAGTTTTCTGTCCGACATGCTGACGCCGGCGTGATGATACCCCACACCACACATGATCAGATCTTAGAGAGAACAGATATAAAAGGACACATGGACACGCATGAACAAAATAACATCTCTTTACAAATGTCAAGTATTCACACACACACACACACACACACACACCTCTGAGTTTGGTATCAAGAACAGAGTTGGCATATTTCATCAGCCTGTGAAGGAATAAAGTGATTAATATTATTATTACTAACTATGGATTTATAATCAAAATATATCTAAGGAAGACAGTGTGAGAAAGTAAGCGCACCTCTGTCTGTGATCGATACTCATGATGAATCTGGCATCCTTGGCGAGAACCGCAGCGGACTGCTGAACTCCTTTTCTTGTTGAACAAAACTTTAATGTGAACAAATAAAGAAAAAATCTAAATCATTTTTAAAAAATAGCATAAAAAACACACACACACACACACACACACACACACACACACACACATTTCGTATTATGTTTTCTGTTCATGTAACGTTTCTTTAAGGAGTCTCAAGTGTCGGATAGAAACAATAACGTGAAGCACGGGTTCGCGGTCCCTCACCACCAGAGTTGGTTTCTGCTCGGAGTACGTCTGAATGATGCTGGCCATCTTGTAGTTGAGAGACAGGTCGAACTTGAATTCATTCTGTTTGTTTCCACACGGGAACCCCAACACCACTTTCCTCAGTTTCACTGGTCTGTGGCTCTCGTCCATCTCCAAACAAGCGGCCGGACCCGACTCGTCCGACAGCCACTCGGATATCTGCGTAATCATCACAGTGACACTTATTAATAAACTGATATTTAATTCACTACACAGGACACAACACACATATATCACCGGCGTTTCACTTTTACAGTCTGCTAGGGTTAGACACGTTCTCTATCATTCACCTGCTCTTAGTCTCCTGTCTGTCTATTCATTTATTTATCTGTTATGTCTATTCATCAATTCATTACTGTTTGTCTATTGATTTTTACTCCTGTTTGTCATCCAACTGTTCCATCCATCTATCTTCAATCTACAGTACATCTTTTACATTATAGATAGGTACTATCTACCTATCTACAGACATGTCTCTCACTGTCTGCCAGTAAATCAGTCTTTTTTATGTCTTCCTATATTTCTGTCTATCTATCATCTATCTGTGTATTTATCTATCATATATTTGCCTGTCCATGTATACTCCATTTTTCTGTTTCTATCTGTATATCAACATATTTTTATAATCTATCTATAGATCCACTACCCATCCTCCAATTTATCTCCTATTGATAATCTACCTATCTATTTATCTATCTGTATTTTTCTATTCATGCATCCATCATTCCATTTGTCTATCCATCCTCCCACTCACTCTAACTATAACCCATCTTTTCAATCCATCTATCTATTAATTGGATGTTGTGTTTGGCTACTTGACCTACCTTCTATCCATGGCTACAGTATCTACTCTATCTATCTAGAGACCTGTCTGTCTGTCTGTACATTTTGTATATCTGTCTGCCTTTATTTCCTTCTATTTATCATCCATCTATGAGTCTGTCCTCCTTCTTTGTTTATCTATGCTATTATTTATCTGTTTATTTATACCACTTATTTATCTATTTATTGTTTTTTATTCATCCATCCATTAATCTATCTATAATTTATCTATAGATTAATTGGTCTGTTTGGCTGCCCATCCTTCAATCTACTTTTTATTGATTGTTATCTATCTATCTATCTATCTATCTATCTATCTATCTATCTATCTATCTATCTATCTATCTATCTATCTATCAGTCTGTCTCTCTGTTTGTCTCGCCATCTGTCCATCCATCCCCTCGTCCACTGTTGCCCCTGCGTACATCCTTGAGGTTTGGGATGGTGGCTGAGACCGCCAAGAATCTCATGCAGGCCTTTGCGTGTGGATCCTCAGCGGTGCGGTACGACTGCATGGTCTTCATTCTGCTCACCACGACCTCCAGAGTGGCTCCTCGCGTCACGTCTTTCACCACGTGGATCTACAGCACGGTGCAGAAACAGAGAGAGAGAGAGAGAGAGAAAGACGGGTTAAAGCTCTGAACACTCAGTTAACTGCTCCGGTAACGTGTCGACCCAGCAGACCTCGTCAATCAGGAAGAGCCGGACAGAGTGCAGTAAAACGTTATCTCTCCACTTCCTGGTCATGCTGTCCCACTTTTCCTTCACAGAGAAACATCATAGGAGCATCAATGACACTGTCTTATTCTGGACAAAAACAAAAAGAAAGTGTAAGTTTTAAACTTCACTGGTGTGGTCATGATGAGATGGGCGTCCTGGATTTCAAAATAGTCGTCGATCTCAGTGTCTCCTGTCAGCTCTTTGCAGTTGAGTCCCAGCGGCCCGAATTTCCGCTTCCAGTTTTCATATCGCTGACTGCAGAGAGCTTTAATGGGAGCCACTGTGCTGGGTGTATGGGAGGGGGAGACAAAATTATCATGTGTTGTAAATTTTTGTTAATTGCTCGATTCCTGGAGTACAAGAGCAATAAAACACTTCACGGATGATAATCAATCAACTTCAAACAAACGGAGGAAAAAATCAATCAAGCGTCTGCTTTAATATAAAAAAAAGAAACTGCGCCGCTTGTTTAACGCGACCCACTGTATACTGCTTTGACATCGTGCCAAGGTTCCGTTGTTTCCATTAACACCCTGAGGATCGCCAGCTCAAACAGCACCGTCTTCCCCGAGCCGGTGGGGGCGCAGGCGACGAAGCTCCTGCTGCTGTAAAGAACCTGAAACACGGCAGGAAACAGTGCTACAACAAACAAACAGTGGATTATTGGTTACCAAAATAACGAGTGACACTCACGTCATCCAGCGCTTTAGACTGCACGTAGTTGAAGTATGGGAACTCGTTGAAGACGCTCCGGAATTTAACCGCTGAGTGAATATCACTAAGGGAAACTTTACACAATAGGAGACGTTTTAACACGGACCCCTCAGCAAAGCATTCTGGGAAAAGGATACGGATTTCAGACACGGGACGGAGGAGCTCTGGTCCAGATGTGCCTTTAATGATGTGGAAAAAAATTACTTATTGAACATTTTGTCATAATGATGCTCATAATTACCTTAGACCTTAGACCTATTTCTGTAGTCACCCCCAGGCCTGATTACTGCCACACCTGTTTCAATCAAGAAATCACTTAAATAGGAGCTACCTGACACAGAGAAGTAGACCAAAAGCACCTCAAAAGCTAGACATCATGCCAAGATCCAAAGAAATTCAGGAACAAATGAGAACAAAAGTAATTGAGATCTATCAGTCTGGTAAAGGTTATAAAGCCATTTCTAAAGCTTTGGGACTCCAGCGAACCACAGTGAGAGCCATTATCCACAAATGGCAAAAACATGGAACAGTGGTGAACCTTCCCAGGAGTGGCCGGCCAACCAAAATTACCCCAAGAGCGCAGAGACAACTCATCCGATAGGCCACAAAAGACCCCAGGACAACATCTAAAGAACTGCAGGACTCACTTGCCTCAATTAAGGTCAGTGTTCACGACTCCACCATAAGAAAGAGACTGGGCAAAAACGGCCTGCATGGCAGATTTCCAAGGCGCAAACCACTTTTAAGCAAAAAGAACATTAAGGCTCGTCTCAATTTTGCTAAAAAACGTCTCAATGATTGCCAAGACTTTTGGGAAAATACCTTGTGGACCGACGAGACAAAAGTTGAACTTTTTGGAAGGTGCGTGTCCCGTTACATCTGGCGTAAAAGTAACACAGCATTTCAGAAAAAGAACATCATACCAACAGTAAAATATGGTGGTGGTAGTGTGATGGTCTGGGGTTGTTTTGCTGCTTCAGGACCTGGAAGGCTTGCTGTGATAGATGGAACCATGAATTCTACTGTCTACCAAAAAATCCTGAAGGAGAATGTCCGGCCATCTGTTCGTCAACTCAAGCTGAAGCGATCTTGGGTGCTGCAGCAGGACAATGACCCAAAACACACCAGCAAATCCACCTCTGAATGGCTGAAGAAAAACAAAATGAAGACTTTGGAGTGGCCTAGTCAAAGTCCTGACCTGAATCCTATTGAGATGTTGTGGCATGACCTTAAAAAGGCGGTTCATGCTAGAAAACCCTCAAATAAAGCTGAATTACAACAATTCTGCAAAGATGAGTGGGCCAAAATTCCTCCAGAGTGCTGTAAAAGACTCGTTGCAAGTTATCGCAAATGCTTGATTGCAGTTATTGCTGCTAAGGGTGGCCCAACCAGTTATTAGGTTCAGGGGGCAATTACTTTTTCACACAGGGCCATGTAGGTTTGGATTTTTTTTCTCCCTAAATAATAAAACCCCTCATTTAAAAACTGCATTTTGTGTTTACTTGTGTTATCTTTGACTAATAGTTAAATGTGTTTGATGATCAGAAACATTTTGTGTGACAAACATGCAAAAGAATAAGAAATCAGGAGGGGGGCAAATAGTTTTTCACACCACTGTATCGCGCGGAAACACAGTTGCGCACTTCATTGAGAACTCATTTGGATTATGATTAAATTAGCATGTTTGTTTTGGCGTCGGTCCAGATTTAACCGTATTTGGGTCCGGATGCGGACCGGAGTCCACCTATTGAGTACCCCGGTTGTAGGTGATGGGGGGGAGGAGGAGGTTTATCTGGGGTTTTCTTTCTACCAGACTTACTCTGTGAGATGTCCATGTTAATTTTCACTTATTGTCAGGTTGCTTTTATTGATTTCATATATATATAAACGGTGCCTAACACCGCATCTCACCGTGAGTCAAACCGAATAGGTGAGATAGGGTTATAAGTAGGGATGTAACGGTATTGTAAATACCGTCGTACCGCAATAACAATTTATTTTGATAATACCGTGGTCGCATGACGGTAAAATGATAGGTCTTCTGAGAAAAGTTTGCTCAGGCGAACGGAGCGAACGGGAGGTAGCGGGAACTACAATTCCCATCAGCCCAGGCATGACCATCATCCTTTGCGGTCTGTTGTCGTTACAGATCCAGTAATGCGCACATCCGATTTAAAACCCGCTTACTCCGTAATGATTAATTACTCTTTCCATCTCTTTTCCTTCGCCGCTAATAGCAGCACCTGCCATTTCCGCATTACTGGATCTGTCATTTTTATCATACTTTATCAAGTCATTTCGGTTTCTCTCTGAAAAGAAACGAGAAAGGAAAAAAAATCCTGTCTCTGTCTGAATAAGTGAGTGAATGAGGTTCTCAAATACTCATTCAGCACATGGTCCAGCTGCAGTAAGTAGGCTGCTATTTTTATTTTTTCTAAGTTTTCAAGAATACTAAATTTAAACTTTATTTTTTTTACATGGTTTAATAATTTTTTGTTATTAAAATTAAAAAATTTAAGTTTCTGTTTCAAAGTTTACAGATAGATGGCTAATTTGTATGCCATTGATATGTTCAGTGTTCATGTATACTGTTTAATAAACACTTCTGGCACTTTTTTTCGAGTCTCTTCATTAGTTTTGTTTTTCCTGTAAATGATTCAATAAATACCTTACCGTGGAATTCATACCAAGGTATTACCGTACCGTGAAGTTTTGATACCGTTACATCCCTAGTTATAAGTCACTTAACCATCCAGTGAAACATAAAAAGATATTTGCACATTTAAAACATCGCATTTCTTCAGGAGACTCATTGACATACAAAGGATCATTTACAGTATTTGGAGAAATAGTAGAGGCATCACCATTTATTGCATTGTTTGGTGTGCCCCCAGAAAACACTAGTATTAACCAAAGGAAAATGAAAATTATGGCCTTCTGTTCCCTTTTGGCTCAGTGGAAAGACCCTGATCCACCGACGTTTAGCCGCTGGATAAGGGAAGTGATGTACTGCTTTAAGCAGGAGAAAATTAGGTATACAGCTTGAGGATCTACTGGAACATTTTATAATATTTGGCTACCTTTCTTGACTTTTGCTGAAGGCATGAACGCAGATAATATTGTACTGTCCAGGAAGTGTGTGAGGATGATTACTTACTGTATGTTATTATTATTTTATTTTATTTTATGGACATCTGATTGTTATGGCATCCTTGTGTTTGTCTGGTGTTGGGGGGATTGGGGGGTTTGGTTTTGTGTTCTCTTTTGTTGTGTTTTCTCTGTATAGTTTGAAAATTAATTTTAAAAACTTTGATCGAAAAAAAAAAGATAATCCGAATACTTCAAATCACTTTCAGATCACTTTACTGCACTAACACCGTCATTAAGAGTGCTGATTTACGTGTGTGTGTGTTTGAGGTCTCACACTCATCACCTTGTATCTGAAGAGGCTTGGGAGTGAGAGGGCGAATGACAGAGCGGATTTGTTGCGTGCTGCTGCATCCCTCCTCTGGATCGAGTTCTCCTAAAGAGCTACAGGAAGCAGCGACGCTCTGAGGAGGCAGAAACGAATAGTCTGTCGCCCTAGAGACCGAACTGAGGCTGGGATGGTTCGCTTCTGGAATGGAAACACTGTCAAGCTTCCTCATGGGGGGTGTGAATAACCTAAAGAAGAACACAGGAGGAATAAAACAGTTATCATTTGTATCATAGCATCCTGAGTACATCTGATTAAATAAATGTATAATAATCATCTGTGTGAACTCACCAGAACAGAACTGTCACATTAAAACGTTTACCTGGTTTTGAATTGACCACCAGTGGGATGAAAAACTCTGGCTTCTCCTGGTTTCTGCGATGCCACAGGGCAGCCATGATGACTACTGATGCTGGGACGGAATGCAGACGCAGACATTTCAGGCCGCCACACTTCAAACACCGGCTGCTCTTCATCACCAGTCTGACCTTTGACACACCGTTCTGCAGCGACACTGAGTCTACAGAAAGGCGGCAAAAACTTCCTCTGCTTCTGAGAGTAAGCTTCATAAAGAGCATGTGATGTTAATTAGCATATTGACATTAAGAAAGAAAATTAAGTTGGCACCATGCAATTTAGACCTTTAGACCTGAACTACAGAATAATAAATGACGCTGTTTGAGACATGAGACACTGATGTACTGTACCAGTGGAAGCCAGACTTTCCGCCTCTTCCTGGAGCTCCTGAGTTGCTGGGATTGTGGAAACTTCAGGTGCGGCATCCAGCTTCCATGCGCCACTCTGCTTCTGACGTAATGGCTTCCTGTAGGATTATGAACAACAAGATCAACAAATGCACAAACTACCTCCTTGAAAAAAGATTTAGAACTGATCTGGACCGAGATCTACAACCAGAACATTCCGTACATAGGCAGATTTTCTTGTTGAAGTCAGAATAACCTTCACAAAATGCCACCTTCACCCAATCTAACCAAACCTGACATTAGCCTACCAAGGTAGCTACAAACGAAGAACAGTAGTTTTTTAAATTGTGGAGGATTTCTCACTGCTGGAATCACCCATGCTTGTCCACATTAACGACATCATGTCAATTTAGGTGCAGATGGAAACAGAGAGCCACGGGATCGTCAACTAAAATTATACAACAATTAGTTCAGTCAGAGTAATCTGTCGAGAAGCATTCCACGAGCAATGATAATGGACAGTAACAGAACTGTGAGGTGTAACTACTGTATAAGTATGAGTGGGCGTGTCCCAGGTATTGTCCAGTGGTTAATGACACTAACTGTGTGTCTCGGCGTCGGTGAGAGTAGGTCTGTACAGTCCGCAGTACTGAGGAGAGAGCAGCTGACTGACAAAACCCACATTCACAACCAGTCATAGAAGCACTTTCAGTAAGAACACACATCTGATAACGTTATGTAACGTCTTAAACAACACGTCGTCTCTGCACTAATCACTTCTAAGTCGTTCCAAAATGGCTATAAAGCTAACTGGCTCCTCTTTTTGAACGAATCTTTAGCATGACTCAGATGAACGAGTAGTCTCGGAGAGTGATTCGTTCATTTTCTATTGGGCGCGCATGCACAAAGCATCGTAAAACCTCCGTATATTATATACAGGAAACAGAAATGAGTAGCTACCTTTGGGTCTTTTCGGTCCTGAGTCGTTCGTTCTTTTGTCATGTGACTCCTATAGACGCTATGCAATGCAGCACACAGGAAACAGAATTGAACGGTTCTCAACTAATATTCAAGTTCCGGGTTGTTCGTTCCTTTGTCACGTGATTCCCATAGATTGCTATGCGGTGCAATAGATTTAAAAGAACGAATGACTCAGACTGGAAGATATGATGGTGAGCTACTCATTCTGCTTATTATAATATGTTCTTAGTTGCATTGTAATATTTTCATTACTGGAACTATAGCCAAAACTTGTAACATATTGGGAGTCTTTTTTATTGAAAATGCAACATTTTATTTTATTTCTGATCAAAAGAATGAATTATTTGTTCATTTTGATGAATGAGATTCAAAGAACCGAGTCACTAAAATTATTCAAACTTCCCGTCACTAGCTCCTGACACAATGCTGAATCCCAAATCCCTCTCTAAGCCCTGATTAGAGGCACTACTTGGTGTGTGGAACAAGGGATTGTACAACATACATAGCGCATTTGACACTATTTGGGATTCGAGAATAAAGAATTGTAAAAAAAAAATAAAAATTTGTGTTATATTAATTACAAATCTGACGTATCTCAGTGGTAGATAATTAGATATTACAGACTCTGATGGAGATGGCGGACAAGGACAGAATTCTCCATCAGTGTGAGGCATGGGAATTCTCTTCCACACAATTAAACCGTAAAACTTTAATGCTTTCCAATGTATTCTTTTCAAACAGAGACAATAAGAGTCACACTAGTCACGCATGGATATCTAGTCACGCTAGTCACGCATGGATATCGGTGAACCCCTGAAAACAGTATTGTATAGATGATGTTCTCCTCCGAGTGTGTGAGCAGCAGTTGGTCTCACACGTCTCGTAGGAATCTAAGCCGTCTCTGGTCGGTAGCTGAGCAAAACACACCCTGAGGGCGGGACATATCCTTTCTAGACAGCGTTCGATTGGCCAAACGCAAGACAAGTACAGGCTGAGTCATCGAAAAATTGTTTGGTGTTTGTAGAAGGGAAACACTCAGGGAAACACTTTAAATATCACCATCTGCTCACACTTTATGAACCACTGGTCTGTCAAAGAACAGGTGATCCAACGAACAGCTGAACTCTGATGATGATTCCGACATCCTGTGGGCTCAGATAACAACCTTCTGTAAGAAAAGCAAACATATATGTATCTGGATTATTTCAACCAGGCTTCAGTTCCTAAATGATGTTTGAGTGCCTCAGGAATAAGTTCCTCCATACTATCTGGATAAGACATTAGATTTAACTAGCAGGAGTTTACTAGCATATTTACTCAGCCAGTTTATACATATGTTAATTCCACGCCACAATGTGACACTTCTTATAGGATGTAATTTTAATGTTATTTAAAAACATTTTATTTCTAACGTGTTTTTTTTTTGGCCACATATTCATTGCTAAAGCTAATAAAGGTAGCTAGCTAAGCTAACCTACCTAAGATTGGTCTCTCTCTCTCTCTCTTTAATTGAGTAACGCTAACCCATCGAAAATAAACCTTAAATTCTTTTAAATAAACTAATTTATTGTATTTTCTGAGGTAAACATATGTCACAAAACACGTAAATAAGGGTTACTGAACGATTAAAATCAAGCCAAGGGCGAGGTACGAGTGGAAAAACCCTGTTTGGGCTGTATACTAAACGACGCCCTAGTGCACTAGATATGTCGTGTAAGCCGTTAGTTTTTGTATTCTGTGTAGTGCACTTTAAAGGGAAGGAGGTGTCAATTTGGAGCGGGGCCCGTATAAGATTGATCAGAAAAGTCTGGTTTTTGATTAAAGGAATGTACAAAGAGTGCTGTGTCAAACATGAAAACTTGAAATAAGAAAAGCGAACAGCGTGTGAATAGTTTGGAAAATATATAGAGAGTAATTTTGGTGTAAAAAAAAAAAAAAACACAAGAGAAGAGGGGGGGGGGGGGGGGGTCACACTTCACTTGGTTATAAGGTTAAATAGGATTTACCTTTTATTTAATATTATTAATATATGACTTGGTAATAAAAACTGATTAATAAATCAGAACATTTTTAAGGATAATGTGATAAGATTTTTTTTACAGAACTTTCAGAGACATGATGAAATTTCATGATGAGAGATATTTAGAGAAATATATATATTCAAAGGACAATCTGTGTAAAGCATATTTAGTATGTATAAGACCTTTAGGTTTTTTTTAATATATCTTATTAAAGTTGGCTAAGCTAAGTGACACCGGCGAGTTGATTTTTCACACTAAATAACAAACTTGTCAGGTTTACTCTTACATTTACCATTATCGCAACGTAATCATATAACATCAAGGTGTACATTTTTATGTTTTTATGATAAAGACGCCACGTTCTGAGCGCCTCTTTGTCGTATCCTGTGTGTTAAACACACACACACACACACAGGTCTCACTCCCGACTCGGCTGTTCAGTTCCAGCTATTCGGACGATTCCATTCCGCTTTTAGGTGACACCATGTTCAACACTGACAAAACTTATCTGATTAATTTTAATATTAATTAACCTATAAGTGTGTGATTAAATATGGCCATCGTGTTCCGGTGAGATGTTTGTATTCGCTGGTTGTAAAAGTGAAAGCGGCGTGTTGTTTCTGCCGTGTCCCCAGCACGCGCTCCCCCATATGGACCGTCAGTGGCCTCGTCCGTGGACCATCGGCGCAAACATGGCGGCTCCGAAATGGATGGAAGGCATTTCAAAAAAATGAAATGATCTCACTTCGGTGTTATTGTTCTCGGTTTCAGCGACACAAAGGTATGCTAAAATGCCGATTTAAACCCAGAAGCCTCGTGTTTTATCCAGGTACTGTGTTCGATCTTGTCCTTAGTCTTGTTATAGACAGATAATAGGCAGAGCCCTTTGCTACCTTGCTAACACTTGGTGCTCTTATTCTTCACAGCGTGCATTAGCAGCAGAAATAAAATAGAAAACAGGCAGGAAGACAGCAGGCATGCCTCGGGAACGATTTAACATGCTGTCGGGCTTGTTTCAGATTCTGTGCATGCTCGGGGATTTTGATCTGCACCCTTTATTAACGTGCTTCAGGATGCAGGGACTCAGTGCTGCTGCTGTGTACAAGATGGCAAATCTGACCTGATCATCAAGGCATTCATTTTCATGTTTGCTCGTAATGCATGCTTCATAGCCATTCCTTTATTCACTTGCATTAAGTTTTTTTTATTTTTATTTTAAAACTCCTCATGGCAGGGCATGGACACCACTACACCACCAACTTTCCTTTTGCTGTCTACTTCCATTTGTTTTAAAACAAACAAAAACCCACCACCACTCTTCTTTACATTACAGTAACATCAGTGAGGATTATAAATGCATGGTCTCGTGGATGTGTTTTCCGATATAAATCTCGACACAGGTTTGTATAATGTTGTGTAGGATCTGTGTACGTCCAGGTTGTGCACTGTGTTGTCCTAAAAATACTTTTAAAAAATGTTTTATGCAAATGTAAACCGTATTTTTTTGTTTTACAGTTTCAAAAACGCAGCGAACACGATTTAAAACATGTATGATGTCGCAATCTGAATTAAATTCTGTTTTAATGATGATAAACCACCTAAATCCTCTTATTATGCATTACGTTATCAGGACTGTGTCAGGCGGCAGAGTCCACCCTGATTCACAGCGACGTTTCCATGGCAACAAAACCCCGCCTCAGACAGTAGCCCTATTCGGACCGGTTTAGCTTTACACGTTTACAGGCGTAACGTAATTATTACCCCCAGGTATCTTGCTTGGATCATGCAAATCCGTCTGTATTTCGCAGTAATGATTGCGTTGTATCCTGAGGGAAATTAGGTTTCAAATTTTTCATCAGAATACAGAAACTGCTTAAACGCATGCTTGTTTCTATGTCGTCTGACATACTGAAAGCAAAATGAAAACGAGTTTAGTTTGTGCATCAATAAAACAAAGACAACGTCTCAATGCTGCTGAGGGTTTTAGGCAGGTTATTAAGTTCCTAGTTCAGGTAAGACACAATCATGATTAAATGCAACCTGCGTAGACAGCACCCAAATAATGAAAAGAAAACAACAACTAATTCCTTGGGATCTATGAGCGCATGTATGCGGAAGAGGGCGCATAGCTGTTTGCTCCATCCCAGCACAAGCAGCAGTTTGAAAAGAGTGGCGGTTGGCTACCCTGATATGGTACGACTATATATATGACAGAAACGTCTTAACTGGTGGAAGAGAATTGGCTAAGAGCAAATTAAAGGTGCCATAATTGATCCTAATATTTTTAACTCATCAGCCAAACAAATGCAATGCATAGATGTACATCGCCAAAGAAAGTGTCAGACATGGCAGAATCTGGAGTCAAGGAATTTAGAGAGCACAGGCTTGATTTTCGCACCAGCACAGTGAAGTAAATAAAAAGGCTCGCATCTCTATTATAATTGTAATAAATTTATAAAATTTCCAGATTCTAAAAATTAGTTTTTGGAATCAGTGTGTCAAATCGCGGACATAAATCACTACCCATAAAATAGAATTTCTCCCCATCAAGGATACAAGCACCAACCAAGGAGGGTAGAGGCTAACTCGTGTTTCCCCCGAAAAAATACATAATTTCGACCTGCTTGCTCGATAACTGCAGGGGGCGTCGTAACATGCTCGGAGAAAAGCGCTTACCGCATGTGTGACCTTAGACGCCCATGACTAGCTAGCATCACAAAAAACACTACCCATCCCCGGCCCAGAGAGCTCGACCAATCAGCTCCCTCATGACTCCTCGTCAGTAGGACGCTACAGCATGACGCAGGATTCAGATTTGTGATTTCCGAATGATAGGAGGAGTTCCTTACCAGTGCAGACCGGGTTATGTATAACTGCAGTACATAACTGAATAAATTTTTCCCTCATCTCTATTCTCTACCAATGCCTTATTAATCAACTAACTGACTGACGCTGTGGTATAAAAGTCTGATCTTAATTTTGATGATTTTATTTCCAGATTTTTATCTTTTTTTATTACTATGGTTAGAATTTGACCTACATCCAAATAAAAATTTGCATCCATTTTTGTTTTTGTTATTTAATCTTCCAGACATAGTCCTGAGGCATGTCTGCTTTGAAGGAGAATACCAAGAAAGAGGAAAATGACAAGCCCATATCAGAAACCTCTGGGCCTCTAACAAGCAAGCCAGCATTCTCGAATGAAGGCAATGCATTAGAAGAATCAATGCAGCATCCACATGAGAACATGACACCAAACAGCGACCAAGCAGATCTTCTAAAGCATGTGAGTTATATTGACTCCATCAGCGCTGATGGACCTGCCAAAGCTGCCTATGTCAATGGATCAGCTTCACCCAGCATCTCACAAGAAATTTTATTGGACATCTCCAAGTCAACTCACACAAAGAATTCCACTGACACAACTACCATCCAGTTAGAAGACTGCGATCCTCTGAGAAAAGATGGAGAAATAGCCGTAAGGCAAATAGTAACCGCCGAAGATGTGGAAAACCGGGGCATATGGGGCTTCGATGCGGATTCACCAGAGAATTCATTGGACAAGTTTGATGGTGGAGAAAAGCTTGAGTGGAATCCGCAGAAAGAGTTTATGAATTTTCTGCTTGAGGATCAGGACTGTTCTGAAACAGAGGCTCGTCCTGCTTCGTCCAGAAGGAAGTGTTCAAGGTCGGACAAGGTGGCCTCAACAGAAAACTCAAAAAACGATCACACCATGGAGGGCAGTCCAAAAGCAGTAGAGCCTGAATCGAAACAATCCAAATCGCGTTCCTCAACATCGAACAAGTCACAGTACTCAAACGGAACATTAGTGGCCTTCAAACAATTTTTACAGAAACCAGCAAATATCAGGAAGACTAGTCAGAAGCTTGAATTCGTTCGAGAAAATCTGTCCAGAGACTCTGGCTTGGAGGAAGAGCCTGCATTATTTTCCAGCAATAGCAATTTTAAGGACAAATCTCCTTCGCAAATACATGCACCAAACTGGTTAGATCAAAAGCCGTTCATATGCAAAGAATGTGGAAGGGACTTTTATAGTCACACCTCACTTTTAAAACACATAAATGTTCACCGGACAAAACGACAACAGTTCCTCAAGTGTCCACAGTGCACTTTTGGAACCTACTGCCCTAATACCTTTGTCCAACATGCAAAAACGCATGAGAAGGACAAGCGTTATTACCCCTGCCACAAGTGTAACTTCTTGGCTGCGAGTAAACCTGATCTAGTTTCTCACATGCTTAACGAGCACCCTGTTTCCAATGCTCAGCGTGCAATAATCGGAAGACAAAATGTCCAAAAAGATGGTAAGTCTGATAGTAAGCCAAATTCTGTAAGGAATTACAAATCACCAGACAAAAATTTACAGTTCTCAGAAAATAGCAACTGTTCGTTTTCACTTGATTGCGAGTCGCTGGAAGTCGAAGACTCAAATGGGCTTTTACAAACAGATCAACCAAAATCTAAACATGCTGCTGATGATAAATCAGACAAAAGTGAATCGAAACTTGACAAATCGATTCACTCACTGCTATCCCGGAAGAGGAATCGTGACTCAGAAAGCAAGTGTACCCCAACCTTTGATGAAACTGGTATAGGGGGTGAGAGTCCAGACGCTGGTAAATGCTACAATGATGAGTCCCTCAATGCAGAAGATGGACCACCATCCCCTGTCAAGGGCAAGGGGAACCAATTTGCACTAAACGATGACGACTCAGTTTGCACTCAAATATCCGATGGTAGCGGTCATGGATTCGGCCATAAAAGCGACTGTTCTAAAGGACAAAACTCAAGCACTAACCACAAACACTTACCTTCAGAGAAACTCACTTTAAAGAAATCGCCTTCCAAAAGAAAAATGTCCACTCCATTCCACAATATACAAGGCCAAGATATACTGATTGATTTTCCCAAATGCAGGCAGATTTTCCAGAAAAACTCCAATCTCTACCTTATTAAAAAATGTGATAGTAAAGATGGTCTACGTATCAGCAACGCAAAGTTTAGGAGCCCGTGTGCCTCGAGCGACCTCTCTGAGCAAGAACCGGGTTTGCTGCAGACAGTTTCTATCAAAGAAGAATGCATGGAAATGGAAGTGTGTACCAATGAACCAGATAACGTTGTAAAAATCAGGGACTACAAGGTCGAGCTAAAGTCTTGCCCCTACTGCCCGGCTGTGTTTCAGTCAGGGATCGGTCTTTCCAATCATATACGAGGGCATCTGCACAGGGTGGGCGTAAGCTATAAAGCACGTCACGTTGTGTCTGCAGCCCAAGTGGCTTCACAAGATAAAGTGCCTCCTGTTCGGCGAAGGATGGCAGCGATACCTCAGATTAAAACAGGTAAGGTTTTGTTTTTGTCCTTACAACTTTCATTACCTTTAAGTTCCCTCCAGTTGACCAATTCACCCAAAGTCCAAGCCTTGGAGTTACCAATTCTGGGCTATAATGAAAATATCTACCTCACCTAGCATGCAACAGAAACCTTGCCCTATGCATTGTAAAAACTGGTGGCCTTTTAGTGTTCTCATAATGCCCTTTTAAATTTGCTTGCAAGGTCCCTAAAGGTCTCTCAAGGTTTGCTCAAGTACAAGACTTGGGTGAAAAAAGAATGCTTGGTAAAAATCTTTCATCTTTAAGTAACATTATTTTACATTACTTCGGTTTAGTCAAGTTCAAGGCTGAAGTAATGAGTGGTACAAGTTCAGACTGATTCTTAGGGTTGGGTATCGTTTGGGTTTTTAAAAAAGAAAAGAAAAAACCTTAGTCAAATTAGCCTTCTTTGCAATGGTAAATGGGGTCACTGTTGTAGTACTACTAGTACTAGCTGGAAAGCCATAATTATAAACAGAATCCATGTTACATTAGTATTTTACAAATCGTTTGACCATTTGTTAGCATGAATGTCCACACCAGAGGTGTCAAGTAACGAAGTACAAATACTTCGTTACCTTACTTAAGTAGAAATTTTGGGTATCTATACTTTACTGGAGTAATTATTTTTCAGCCGACTTTTTACTTCTACTCCTTACATTTTTAAGCAATTATCTGTACTTTCTACTCCTTACTTTTTAAAAACAGCCTCGTTACTCTATTTTTATGATCAGAACGCGCAACCCCCTACTCCCCCCCCACCCCCCGGGTCGCATGATAAGAACGCGCACAACGCCCCCCGTCACATGATCAGAACGTGCACAACGCCCCCCGTCACATGATCAGAACGTGCACAACGCCCCCCCCGTCACATGATCAGAACGTGCACAACGCCCCCCCCCGTCACATGATCAGAACGTGCACAACGCCCCCCCCCGTCACATGATCAGAACGTGCACAACGCCCCCCCCGTCACATGATCAGAACGTGCACAACGCCCCCCCCCGTCACATGATCAAAACGTGCACAACGCCCCCCCCCCCGTCACATGATCAGAACGCGCACAACGCCCCCCCCCCCCCGTCACATGATCAGAACGCGCACAACGCCCCCCCCTTGTCACATGATCAGAACGCGCACAACGCCATCCCCCCCCCCTCCGTTGCAGATCAGAAAGCGAGACCTTAATGCTTTTGTCGCCCCTCACGGTACTTTTACTTTTATACTTTAAGTAGTTTAGAAACCAGTACTTTTAAACTTTTACTTAAGTAAAAAGCTTGGGTTGATACTTCAACTTCTAAAGAAGTATTTTTGAACCCTAGTATCTATACTTCTACTCAAGTAATGAATGTGAATACTTTTGACATCACTGGTCCACACCGATAGTGCCAGTTGTTGTTTGCAAGCTATTAAATACGGTGCCTCCCTCTGCTTTTAACTTTATTCCGTGTGCCTTAAAATGTTTCATTCGATTTTATTCATTCATTCCCCCTTTACACGCAACTGCTGTAAAACATTTGCTGCACGTCGCAGTGTCGGAATCCTTTCTTGTGAAATACAGCCACTCTTTTGACCGTTTAGTTTTAGGCATTTTAACGAAAGTTATTTAGTTTAGCAAGCTAAGATAGCGGTAGACCGCCTGCTGCCGTCAGAGCGAGTGTAACGTTAGTTGCTGCATTCACGGGCATCTCGGATGGTCTCTCATTTCCTGATGATTTGTGCTTTTAATTTTTTAATCTAATCTAAAACTTTTAATCTACAAAAATAAAATGGACAGTAACATTACCGCAACAATGTTGGATTTGTATTATCAAAGCTTTCCGAAGTTCTCAAGATTTTTCTAATTATGGAAATAATTTATTTTTCCAGTAATTGCTGACACCCCATGAATGCAGTATTAAAATTTTACTAGCGATCATGTGTGTCGATGAATCTGATGCTTATTACAACTGCGTCATTTTGCATCATATTGGCACTGGTTTTCGATACCCAACCCTACTGATTCTATGATCAAAATACTACTAATGTGCTAGAAAAGGTGTATTTATCTACAATTTACAAAGTCCATCTCATTCATTTCCTTGTATAAAGGTTCAGCTAAGTAACTAACGTGACAAAATTGTAACATTTACCGTTTAATGCGTAACTACTGATGATAACTTTAAGGCTATAATGAAAACACTTCACCACCACAGCCTATGAATTACTAAATAAAACCAAAAAATTTGACCTCTTAATGCTAATGTTTTGATGAGCAAGTCACTTATTTCATCTTGTAACAGAGGTGGACTTGGTGTCGATTGAGCAGCCTTCAGGGGCAAAATCGGAGCTGACATGCCCGTTATGTCGGGAGTGGTTCGACACCAAGACCGGCTTATCGAATCACGTCCGGGGCCATCTGAAGAGACTGGGGAAGCCGTGCTCTACGTCCACGTCCAAGTCACCCGTGATCATCCTGAAGGAACTGATGCGTGACAAGAAGCAGTTCCAGGTTAAATTACAGGCCCTTGAAAAAAAGTGTCGCTCACGGACCTCCTTATATCCCTTGAAATTAAGTAACGGTCTCATCATTTCTACGGCGAAAGTTCAGCGTTTCGCACAAGGCGGCAAGCGACACGGACACAATTTCTCTCGCTCGGCGGAGGAAAAGAAAAGGACAGAGAGAGAAAAGGACCCGATGAAGGGATCGCCGTCGAGCGATCTGATAGGGATTCTCAAAAAGAGGAGAGCGCATGAGGAGGCCAAGATGAAAACCTTACCTCAAACTGCCAGGAAAGCTCTCCTTGTTAACGCGGTTAAAGAACGCGATCCGTCAGCACAAATACCAAACGCAGTATCAGGTAACTGTTTCACTTTTTTTGGACATTGTTGTTCATAAAACATGTTTTACTCTGTTTAACTTGTGGTAAACAACTTGCATTTTGAAGCGTTTCCACAAATATATTTATTTTAGTACTAATGTAAGGAATCTGCTTCACCTGAACAGGAACGGTTTTCTCTAAACTTTATAGGTCTATATTTCAACATAAAGATTTTTTTTAGAAAATTGAGCTAAGTGTTTTAGTAAAAAAAAAGAAAGCATTTGTTTTTATAGCAACTATTAGTTCTTGTAATGCTTTGATTATCTAAAACTTTATGTAAAATTATGTAAATGTGTGTAAGAAAAATAAAAACGTGCTGCCCAGCTCTACTATGAAACCGTACAGCACTTATGATTGTAAAAAGTATCATTAGAACTTGCTTTATTATTAATATCAACACAGAACATTGGGTGTATTTGTTAGTTCAGCAGTATGAACAATAACAAACCCCCGTACACTGCGTTATTGACCTCACACATCACTTTCGTTTGCTCTGATTTATTGCGCACTGAATGATGATTTGTATAGTCAAATTCGATATCACAAAATTTGGTTACAGCTGCTGTGAGAAACTCAGTCAGAACAATAACTGGATAGGATGTGTCATATTTTAAAGCTAAACTTGATTTTAAACAAGCAAGAATTTTTGGTTAATTTTCTAGTGTATGTGTCACTTGAGGATATTTTAATAAATATTAACATTTTAAGTCCAAACTGTTTGTTGTGTAATAAAAATCATATGAATTGATTCAAAATCTACAACAAATGTGAATTCATATTTTTTAATTAATTTAATTCTGTAAAAGAAATTTTAAATACAGTGGTAATGTCATTAAAATTGATCAAAGACAAGGAACATCGAAAGTGAAAGTTTTTCTTAACCTTTAATAAACACATTAAGTAAAGGAAGATAAACCATAACTAAGATGTAAGTTCCCTTTCAGTCGATTCACTCGGTACAACACATATTGTATGGGATATCACGCCCTCTCGTGTCCTGGCTGAAGCCACCTTTATTCACGCCGTAAGGCAGGCAAACCTGTGGTGACGTAGGTGTAGCCCCGCCTACACCTATAAACCATCGTCGCCACGGTTGACCTTCAGTTCTTTCGATCTTCACCTCGCTGTAAACACCTTTCTGTAGAGTTTTCTAGGTGCTGCTAGTCAACTCTACATTTACTTTACACGACTGTGCTTAAATCAGCTTAACTGTTCGTGTTGGTGTTAGCAACAACAGCCTCATTTGGTGAGTCGTCTACCCGCGGAGCGCTGACTTTAAGTTCCCTGTCAGTCGTAACATTAGCGACGTTTCGGTTTGGGTGGCTCCTGTTTAGCTGTGCTAACAGTGCTAGCCGACATGAGCATGGAAGCTAATGTGGGCAAAGAAGAAGTCCGCTGTTCGCCCCTGTCCTCAGGAGTGCGGCTTCTCCCTGCATGAGAAGGACCAGCATGAGGCGTGCCCCGTCTGTCTGGGAATTCTCCACGCTAGGAGAGCGCTAGCTGAGCCTGAGTCATGTGCGCTTTGTCGCCAGCTCCGGCGTTCAACGCTGGAAAGACGGGTCACCTTCGTGGAAAGAACCCTGGGAAAAAATACAGTCGCTCAGCAAGACTCCCTCTTTTCCGGACTAGCAGTCCCAGTTTCTCCTGTGTCTGCTGACGAGGAGTTTTCTTCAGAAGTCCCCGCGCTTAGCTGGGCAGACCAAATGGAGTATTTCAAGGGGTCAGAGGACCGTGAGCTCTCCTACAGCGCTGGCCAGCAGCCAGGCACCGATCAGCGTGCTTTCGAGGACGATGACCTGCTCGATATCGGCCTAGAGATGCATGGCTTGTCGGAGGACGAGCATGAACTCTTGCCACTCGCCCAGAGCTCCGCTGCTACTGCGCTAGCCGCACGGGACGACACTTCGTTTTTCACCCTCCACCGTCGAGCGGCTGAGAAGCTGGAGGTGGAGTGGCCCTCCCCACAGCCAGCTCAAAAACCGTCAAGGTTCGCTGGATTTTTTTCTCCCTCCTGAACCGACGACAGTTAAGAACTGCTTGCCTATGTTTCCCGACTTTGTCGGCGAGCTAACGTCGTCATGGAGCAAGCCGCTGTCGACCCGCGTATCAGTACCCGGTTGCGGACAGTTTTTGGAATTGGACGGAGCTGAAAAAGCAGGACTAGTGAGCCCACCGCCGATGGAGCCATCTTTGGCTGCTTATTTGGCACCCTCGCAAAACCACGGAGTGTCTGGTCCTACTTCCGTCCAAACACTGTAGATTCTCCTCTGCCCAGCTGGAGAAGATTTACCGCGCTCAAGCGGACACTGCTCGTGCGCTCAATTCTGTTACGCTGCTTCAAACATATCAGGCAATGTGTTTGGCGGAGCTCGGTTCACTGGTGCCTCAGGAGAGCCCACTATGTGCTCTGTTTAACGAGGTCAGGACCGCGACAGACTACATTCTGCGCATGTCTCATTGTGCGCCTCTTTCCCTCGGGAGAGTGATGGCGAGCGCAGTGGTAGCACAGAGGCATTTATGGCTCACGCTCTCTGACCTCCCGAATAGAGACAGGGCCGTCTACTTGGATGAACCGGTGTCTGCTGAGGGTTTGTTCGGCCAGTCACTCGATGCCATTCAGGCAAGGTTCGACTTCAAAAGGCTGAAGCGTTGCGAGATATCATTCCGCGACGAGAGGTGAAGCCCAAACAGGCTCGAAGAATGACAGCTCGAGCTCCCGGCCGAGTCAACAGTTTTCATTTCTGGGTCTAGAGATATGATCCGTTACCAGCCGAGCACGTCTCTCAGAGCATAGAATAGCTGTGTTTCAGCGCTGCCTTGCTCTGTTTCAGTTGCAACACAAACTTCATTTCTGAGTGTTTTTATAGTTAATGGGAATGATGGCGTCTATGATCGCTGTGGTGCCTCTCGGGCTGCTGAACATGCGTGCTTTTCAGCGCTGGGTGCGCTCTCACCGCCTATGTGTGCCGCGCCACCTCAACAGGAGGTTGACAGTGACACCGTCATGCATGACAGCTCTTCTGCCCTGAAGGGAACCCAGGCTTTTACGTCAGGGCTCTCCGATAGGCAGGGTGTCGTTTCGCAAAGTGGTGTCATCAGATGCCTCGTTCAGCGGCTGGGGCGCTCTGTGCGACGGCTCCGCAGTCAGGGGGGCGTGATCACAGGAACAGCGCAGGCTTCACATCAACTGTTTGGAGCTGTTAGCAGTGTTTTCAGCCCTGAGGCATTTTCGTCGGACCCTGACAGGCCATCATGTTCTGATCAGGACAGACAACACAACAGTGGTGTCGTATATAAACAGACAAGGGGGGACTCGCTCACTCCCACTGCTAAAACTATCTCATTCTCTGTTGCTTTGGTCCAGTGTTCATCTTCTGTCACTCAGGGCCACTCACATTCCAGGGTGCCTGAATCTGGGGGCGGACCTTCTATCCAGAGGGGGCCCGCTTGTGAGGGGAATGGAGGTTACACCCAGGGGTGGTAGCTCAGATCTGGGAGCGCTTTGGCAGGGCAGCAGTGGATCTTTTTGCATCAAAGGAGAATGCTCACTGCCCGCTATTCTTCTCCATAATGGACCGCAATGCCCCTCTGGGGATCGATGCGCTGGCACACTCATGGCCCCCAGCTCTATTGTATGCTTTTCCTCCAGTAGAACTGATTCTGCCTGTCACAGAGAGGGTGCGCCAGCAGGGCCTGTCACTAATCCTGGTGGCCCCTCGTTGGCCGGCGAAGTTGTGGTATGCAGAGATAGTCAGCCTGCTAGCAGCAGAGCCATGGAAACTTCCTCTCCTCAGGGACCTTCTGTCTCAGGCAGGGGGAGAGGTAGTGCACCCGCGTCCCGAGCTGTGGAACTTGCATGCTTACCTGTTGAAAGGTCCAATCTGATAGCTAAAGGGGCTTCCCCCGAATGTGATTGAGACAATTCAAAGTGCTCGGGCTTCGTCTACGAGAGGCTTATATGCTTACAAGTGGCGAGCTTTTGAGCAATGGTGTCGAGAACGTAAGGTTCTTCCATTTCAGTGCTCCATGGTGGAGGTTTTGTCTTTTCTGCAGGAACTATTAGAAAAAGGCCTATTAAAGTACACTATTAAAGTGTACTTGGCGGCTATATCAGCCTGTCATGTTGGTTTTGATGGAGTGTCACCAGGGGCTCATCCGCTGGCAGTACGATTTTTAAAAGGAGTACGACGTCTGTGACCCACTGTGAGGTCCAGTGTTCCGTCTTGGGATCTATTGCTAGTACTTGAGGCCCTCTGTGGGCCTCCTTTTGAGCCAATTGAGTCTATAGATATGAAAATTCTTTCATATAAGACAGCACTTCTTCTTTCTCTAGCGTCTGCTAAACGAGTGGGTGATTTCCACGCTTTGTCCGTGCATCCATCTTGTACGCAGTTTGCTGCTAATGGCTTAAAGGTTACTCTAAGACTGAACGCGGCCTATGTACCCAAGGTGGTCTCCACTGATTATAGCTCTATGGTCTTTGACCTTCATAGCCTTTGTCCCCCTCCTTTTGCTTCTGAGGAGCAGGGGAAATTGCATAATTTGTGCCCTGTACGTGCTCTACGGGTCTACATGGATCACACAGTGAATATGCGCTTATGTGATGAACTGTTTGTCTGTTTTGCTAGTTCAGTAAAGGGTAAAGCGCTGTCTAAACAGCGGCTTTCCCATTGGATTGTGGAGGCTATTTCATTAGCTTATAGCAGTAAGAGTGTGCCACTGCCTCAGGGTGTGAGAGCGCACTCAACGAGAGCTATGGCAACATCGTGGGCGCTGTTCAAAGGGATGTCCGTGGGTGACATTTGCGCGGCAGCCAGTTGGTCCTCACCACACACCTTTGTCCGGTTCTACCGACTTGATATAACAGCCCCCTCGGTGGCTCATTCAGTCCTCTCTGCGGGGTCCATGGTGCAGTAGAGTAGCTACCAGGGTTCTTGTGCCTGACTTTGGTAGATGCTCGGCGGGGCGTGAATATGTGTCCCATACAATGTGTTGTACCGAGTGAATCGACTGAAAGGGAATGAATGGTTATGACTATAACCTCGGTTCCTTGTGGGAGAGGAACGAGGTACAACACGATGCTGCCCCGCCTCACAGTTACGCTCGGCGAAGAGCGGCTGTCGAACTGAAGGTCGCGGCTTTTTAATTAAATATTTACGTTTATCTAAATGAGTTATTCTAGTAAAAAAATATTTTTTTTTACTTTTTACAAATAGGTAGTTAAATCAGATATATTAGTATGTGTAAATATGTATGTGTAATGTAATGTAATATATATATATATATATATATATATATATATATATATATATATTACATTACACATACATACATACATATATATATACAGTGGTGTGAAAAACTATTTGCCCCCTTCCTGATTTCTTATTCTTTTGCATGTTTGTCACACTTAAATGTTTCTGCTCATCAAAAACTGTTAACTATTAGTCAAAGATAAAATAATTGAACACAAAATGCAGTTTTTAAATGAAGGTTTACGTTATTAAGGGAGAAAAAAAACTCCAAATCTACATGGCCCTGTGTGAAAAAGTGATTGCCCCCCTTGTTAAAAAATAACTTAACTGTGGTTCATCACACCTGAGTTCAATTTCTGTAGTCACCCCCAGGCCTGATTACTGCCACACCTGTTTCAATCAAGAAATCACTTAAATAGGAGCTACGTGACACAGAGAAGTAGACCAAAAGCACCTCAAAAGCCAGACATCATGCCAAGATCCAAAGAAATTCAGGAACAGATGAGAACAAAAGTAATTGAGATCTATCAGTCTGGTAAAGGTTATAAAGCCATTTCTAAAGCTTTGGGACTCCAGCGAACCACAGTGAGAGCCATTACCCACAAATGGCAAAAACATGGAACAGTGGTGAACCTTCCCAGGAGTGGCCGGCCGACCAAAATTACCCCAAGAGCGCAGAGACGACTCATCCGAGAGGCCACAAAAGACCCCAGGACAACATCTAAAGAACTGCAAGCCTCACTTGCCTCAATTACGGTCAGTGTTCACGACTCCACCATAAGAAAGAGACTGGGCAAAAACGGCCTGCATGGCAGATTTCCAAGGCGCAAACAACTTTTAAGCAAAAAAGAACATTAAGGCTCGTCTCAATTTTGCTAAAAAAACATCTCAATGATTGCCAAGACTTTTGGGAAAATACCTTGTGGACCGACGAGACAAAAGTTGAACTTTTTGGAAGGTGCGTGTCCCGTTACATCTGGCGTAAAAGTAATACAGCATTTCAGAAAAAGAACATCATACCAACAGTAAAATATGGTGGTGGTAGTGTGATGGTCTGGGGTTGTTTTGCTGCTTCAGGACCTGGAAGGCTTGCTGTGATAGATGGAACCATGAATTCTACTGTCTACCAAAAAATCCTGAAGGAGAATGTCCGGCCATCTGTTCGTCAACTCAAGCTGAAGCGATCTTGGGTGCTGCAGCAGGACAATGACCCAAAACACACCAGCAAATCCACCTCTGAATGGCTGAAGAAAAACAAAATGAAGACTTTGGAGTGGCCTAGTCAAAGTCCTGACCTGAATCCTATTGAGATGTTGTGGCATGACCTTAAAAAGGCGGTTCATCCTAGAAAACCCTCAAATAAAGCTGAATTACAGCAATTCTGCAAAGATGAGTGGGCCAAAATTCCTCCAGAGCGCTGTAAAAGACTCGTTGCAAGTTATCGCAAACGCTTGATTGCAGTTATTGCTGCTAAGGGTGGCCCAACCAGTTATTAGGTTCAGGGGGCAATTACTTTTTCACACAGGGCCATGTAGGTTTGGATTTTTTTTCTCCCTAAATAATAAAACCCCTCATTTAAAAACTGCATTTTGTGTTTACTTGTGTTATCTTTGACTAATAGTTAAATGTGTTTGATGATCAGAAACATTTTGTGTGACAAACATGCAAAAGAATAAGAAATCAGGAGGGGGGCAAATAGTTTTTCACACCACTGTATATATATATATATATATATATATATATATATATATTAGTTATATTTTCGACGCGCACACAGCGAGGCGGGAGTTGAACCCAAACCCTGGAGGTGCAAGGCGATCATGCTAGCCACTAAGCCACTGTGCGACCCTCCGTGTGTGTGTGTGTGTGTACAGAGTACCAGTCAAAATTTTTGCAACAATTGTATTCATTCTCTACATTCTAGATCAATACTGGATTTTTTTTTTTCAGAACTATGAAATGACACACATGGCATTAGATAATTAAAGTAATTAATATGAAGGTCAGCTGTTCAGTAACAGTTCTTGCAATAACAGTATTGTGTCGAGTGTGTTTGTAAAACCCATCAAGCTCCATGATGATGAAACTGGACGGGATCCTCAGACCTTCCCAGGAAATCAAGACCAATACTGACCTCTGCTGCAGAGGAGACGTTCATTTAGAGTCAACAGCCTCAAAAATCACCAATTAACAACCAGCACCTCAGAAGTAGCAGATATACATCTGCTACTTACATCATATGTTTAACACGATGTAAGAATTTTCCTGTTTTTTTTTTTTTTTTTCTCTTTCAGTTTCAGAGAAAAGTGATCTAAACAGAAAGGTGTGCGTTCACTGTAACGCGACTTTCCACAGCGGAGTCAGTCTCTCCAATCACCTGAGGGCTTACGCTCGACGAAAACGAAATGCACTTTTGGAAGGAACAAGTGAGTCATTTCATTTTTTTCGTGAAATCTTACAGCATTACAACCTGAGAATGTAGAACTGTATGCGCCTCGTGTGTGTGTGTCATAGGAATATCTGTAAATATATGTATTTAGAGATTTAAATGTATTTATAATTTACATATCTGTAATTCCAAAGTGGATGAATGAACGGAGACCTTGGAAATAAATTTCCTATTTATTTATTTAAAATTTATTTAATGCTATAAATACTGTAAAACACATTGAAATATACTACTATAAATAATCGTATTCGGTGATTTATGAATAATATTAAAAATTAGAAAATGAAGAGTTTATATAATCGACTGTGTTATGCAGTTTAACGTTTAAATCAGACGGGATTGATTTATGGCTCAGTGGTAAAGGAAGTGCACCTGAGTCTGAGGCGAATGAGTTCAGATCCCGTTGGTTAACAGATGTGGGTCTACAGTCGGAGGTGCACTAACGCACCTGACTAAACACTTCCTCTCTGCCGTTCTCACGCACGACAAGAAAAATGATTTTACTGATGGTTCTGGTCAGGCGGTAAGACCGGATCGCAAATTGTTTTAAAATAGCAGCGGTGTCACTTTTTTAAATAAACCTCAGTGTTTTTGTGTCTCTGTGGCCTCGCATCGTGAGTGAAGAAGTTAGCGCAGATGCTATAAGACAAACAGATTTGAAACATTGCAACAATTGTTTTTGTACAAGGCAATCTGAAGTAAATAAGTAACAAAACCAACACAATAATTCACAGGCTCTTGTGAACGTAAAAAAGGGACCCATTCAGGCCCCTATAGACGTAAAAAGCTCAGGGCCCTGTTGATGTTAAAAACAATAGAATAAATCGATGCTCGGGCCCCTGTTAGATGTTAAACAAGAAAACAAACTTCTCAGGCCCTTGTGAATTAAAAAAATATTCTGGTGCTTAGGCCCATGTTCATGTAAAAATATTAATCAAAAATTTGTGCTTGGGCCCTTGTTGATTTTTTAAAATGAATAAAATAAAATAAAATTTGGTGCTTGGGCCCCTGTTAATTTTTTAAAATAAAATAAAAATTGGTGCTTGGGCCCTTGTTGATATTAAAAAAAAAAAAAAAACTTGGTGCTTGGGCCCCTGTTGGTGTAAAAGAAAAAATTGGTGCTTGGGCCCCTGTTGATTATAAAAAAATAATAATAAGAAGAAGAACTTGGTGCTTGGGCCCCTGTTGATTTTTAAAAATAAATAAATAAATAAAAAATTTGGTGCTTGGGCCCCTGTTAATATTTTTTTTAATTAAAAAAATTGGTGCTTGGGCCCCTGTTGATATAAAAAAATAATAAATTGGTGCTTGGGCCCTTGTTGATGTAAAAAAAAAAAAAATTGGTGCTCGGGTCCCTGTTGATATAACAAAACAAAAAAAAAAGCTTGGTTTACAAACACTTTGGGGAAAAGTGCACTATGTGGGGCCCCTGTTGACATAAAGCACAGTGCTTTTGCTTCTATTGATGTAAAATGATTATGTAAAATAAACAAACTATAAATCATGTATTGTTTTGCTGATGTCTGTATGTTTTAGCTTATGACTGTAAAAGGAAGCAGAGGTCACGGTCAGGGTCTAAGAAGAAAACTCACCCGTTGCTACACACACCGGAGGAAATTTACAGACTCACCTGCAGGTACAGTGAAGGATGATGATGAGTACGATATATTAACGACATATAATAACTCCTGTGTTAACGTTACTACAGTAGTTTAATGAATTTTTCTCGATTGATTCGGTATAAATGTCTTTTCCCTGCGTGCAGGTTTTGTGACCTGGTCTTCCAGGGGCCGCTCTCGGTGCAGGAGGACTGGGTGAAGCATCTACAGAGACACATCATGAACACGGCGGTGCCGCACACGGGCGCGGCCATGGTGGAGGTCACCTGCGTCCCGAGCGAGGCGAGCATGCACACGCCCCCTGAGACGTCCCCGTAAGGCTGGCCGGCCGACCCCGGTGTCATCCGTCTAACGACTTTCTCATTTTCACCTCGTCAGAAGTTTCTACGTGTCGAGTCCTTGAACTTTTCCTTTCATCGGCTCGCCGCGACATTCAGCTCTTTAACGCAGCCGTTCTTTTTATACGACGTTACATCGTCCTAGTATTTTATAGGGAAGCGTTTATTGATGATAATCTTCAGATTTCAGTGGCGACCAAGACACCAAAACACAACTGTTACCTCAGACGCTTGACATACGGTGGGTTTTATTTAAGGAATTTAAAAACAAACAAACAAAGCGCTACAGAAACCTGTATACATTTTTATTGAGGTTAAATTTTTTAAAGGACAAATTCTGACCTGGTTTAAACTTTTAGCCCTCACTCTTGTTAAACTTGTATGGTGCAAATGTATAAGAATAAATAGTAGATATATTTCCATATGATGTTTTTTTTTTTTTTTTTTTTTTTATAATGATTTACAATTAATGTGAAATAAAAATCTAGTCACTATTTTAGTGTGTTATAACTAGACATGTGCTGCTGCTGATGATGATGATCATAAACACACAAGCTGCCGGATATTTTATCACAATTTACGATATCACAATTTTTTTTCCCCCAAAAATAATACTGATAAGATGTTAAATATTGTGACGTATCGTAGAGATGATTATCGGCACATCCCTAGTTATGACTCGACTCGCCTCGTCTCATCCCTACGTTTGGAACGTCGTCCATGGATCTGTAACGTAACGTTCTGCCAGTAGTGATGGAACAAACAAAAAAAGAGCCGTCAACTGTTACTCATGTCCAGTTATTTTTACTGTTATTTTTTATTATGAACAATTTTAAATAATTTATGTTGAAATGTAAATGTTGAAAGATTTTCTCTTCTTTTTTTTTCCCCCCCCTTTTTTTTGTCGTGAGAAATAAACAGAAGTTTTCGATGTCTTCTGCTTCTGATATAAAACGAACTGACCTCATCCTGTTAGTGTGTTTTTAACTCATGGTGCCATTCAGTCCTCGACTCTGATTGGTCAGGACCTGTTACTGCGCTCGCTGTAATGTATTACCGTTTCCATAGTAACAATGTAAACAGATTGTGTTTTCAATGCAAAAGCTTCAGGTTTCTGACATTTCCAGGACGGGCCGGTATCACGCAAAGACAACAGCGAGGGGAGGTGAAATGACCGGTATTGGAAAATGGTGTTGAAACTTCAGCTTCACCAAAACACTGTTACAACACCCTGAATGAGCGCGATGGGCGATCGCTTGAATGCTTGGTGAAGTTACATGTAGCAAATGTCCAGCAGAAACCAGAGCTGTGTTTAGTTGTGAAAGTAAGAGCATTTCCACACATACACTCACACAATCATCTGCATAAAGTGTTAAAATGTACTCACTATATTAACATAACATTGTGCACTACCACTTTAGCATGCTGTCTATGGGTGTGTTCACACTTGACATGTGTGGTTCTGTTAGTGCGGTTCACTTGGACGAGTCTGAACGCTGTGAAAAGGAGCGGGTGTAAAGCAGGGGTGTCAAACTCATTTTAGGGTGAGGGCCGGATGAGAAGAAATGTGACCATGTGTGGGCCGAATTTGTTTTTTTAATCATAGTGCATCAAATTACAACAAATACACTATATTCTGTAAAACTGCATTTAACAAGTCCTCAGAAACTGTTCATTAAAACTCTTATTCCTTTTTGGGGGAAAAACAATGCCAAGTAATGGAAAGTAAAAAAACCTTTCCTTTGAACATGTATATTAATTGTCAGATACTTTTTAGTAATGATAAAATAAGAAATAAAAAATGCTGCAGACTCTATACACAGACAGTTACATTAAATATGAAGCTATAGGCTACAATATAATATACAAACTCGAAAAACACTTCATAATTTAAAAAAAAACTGCCTTTAACAACTCAATAGTTTAGAAAAAATCATATACAAAAATAAATTCTTTATGGTTAATGCAAATGAAAAAAGAATTATCATTCACTTTGGATATGAACATTAACTATACACTACAAATGAGAACTTTCCTTTAACAAATAAAAATCTAGATGAGGTTTTTTTAAAGCGGATGCTAAAGCATTAGCTTATTCCGTTCGGAGCTGTCCAGTGTATTTATCATATTTCTCTGCGTGTATGTCATAGTGCCGTTTAATGTTGTATTCTTTTTGCACAGCCACGGCTTGTGAGCGGATTAAACATACCGGCTTGCCGTTGACCTCACAGAAGAAATACTTCTCTTTCCATTTCTCCTGAAACATCCGCCCTTCCAGATCAATTTTTCTTTTTTTGGACATTTATTTTAAATCTCGAGTGCTTGCCACACATCTTCAAATAGCCGAAGAAATTTGATTTTATCCGCCAATTTAGGCGCATGCGTGTTAGAGGTTTCGGCGGAAGCGCAATAGAAGAGCCGTTAAATGATCAATGATAAAATAAAAAATTAATAAAACCAAACACAATATTGCAGCGAATACCCGGACATAGACTTTATTTAATACTACTACTACTAATACAGTAATAATAATGATAATAAAAAAGATTTGATATTTAATATTATTGTTCAAATCATCCCGCAGGCCGTACTGGACGCCTTAGTGGGCCGTATTCGGCCCGCAGGCCGTATGTTTGACACCCCTGATGTAAAGGAAGCATTTAGACTGGCCGTGCGTAAGGGAACGTCCTAGCTACGTCACATGCGTTAGTTAGCACGGCTCTGAACTAGTTTCCAAAGCTGCTGAGATAAAAAATAGAAATACCCCCAACGTCCTTAATAAATTTAACACTGCTAAATTAAAAGTTAAATTTAATGAGCATCCAACTGGGGATGTTCATGCATGAAAATGGACACGTGCATGAGATGGAGCTGAGTTAAATAACAAGAACACTTGTGAAACATTCAGCAATGTAGCACGGTTGAATGAAATGTCTTGTTCGTTAGCGTTCTCATTGTTGAACGCAGTTCTGCTGTACCATTGTGCACCTGTCTGTCATAGGGTTAATGATCGACGCTTGCCTTTTTAAATTAATTATTCAAAAGTTATTAATAATTTATTTATGTGGGATGGTTGCTACGGGTGACTGTGTGGATAAAAGCTGGTTGCAAAAACGAAAACGTGTTTATTGACCATCTGGCTTTCAGCAGGTAAAGACACCACTGTATTTAATCCACTCGTCCCCTGCTGTGTCTTCTGGTCCGATGGAGAAAATGTCAGCATGAACGCAAAAAGAGAACCAAAACTAATGTATCGTTTTATGCTTCGGCCCAAACCAGGTGTAAACACCCCCTAAAACACACACCATGTTATATGTTACACACGATATCTCTTGGCTCGTTAACATCAAACTGGAATCATATCGACTGACACCTGCTCGTTTTGTTCCTTAAACCTGCAGCTTTGTTTCAGAGTAACGAAGTGCCCGGGTGAGAGGATCCTGAGCTCTCGGAGAGGAAGAAATGGTTTCCTGCCCTGCAGCACCGTGCTGCCTGTTTCCTGTCACGTTTCCGTCGACGAGCTGCTAACTCTAACGTCACCAAACTAACAGAATTCTTAGTTCTGGCCGCAACTTTAAAAGAGTTTGTTTAAACACAGATGTGTTTTATTTAAATTAAATGAAACCTTCAGGGGTTAAAAAGAGCGTATTCAGTTTTTAACAGCGCTCATTGTTGCAAAGCAGCTTTACACAATCCAAAAATAAATAAAATAAAAAAATCTGAAGAAATGTGTACGAGTTATAATGATCAGTTTGTGCTTCGTGTATATTGTAGTGAAATTCTAAGCAGCAGTCTTATAGCTTGGTGTGAAAGGGTGTGTGTTCATGCTGCAAACTTTCCAGATATCGTCCTTATCAGCCACCGCCAGTTTTACAGCTTTATAAGCTGTCAAGGAAGTTCATAGCAAACTGGGTGGGGAAAAAAAAAAACCAGCATCG
The DNA here is from genome assembly GCA_030522415.1 of Channallabes apus. NCBI lineage: Eukaryota > Metazoa > Chordata > Actinopteri > Siluriformes > Clariidae > Channallabes > Channallabes apus. Next base: position 22,207,598 of record CM060111.1, on the reverse strand, counting down.
CACGCAGGTTTTAATATGATGCAAATCATCATCAATCAGAGATACAGTAACCTGGACGACCATTACAGGGCAAAAAAAGGCAAGGCATCCTAGTAATATTTAGAGTATTTGTGCTGTAGTTTGGCCTCAATAAATATGTTTGAATATGAAATGATTTAATCATAGTTTAATCGTAACATCGCAGTTTAAACTGCAATCGCATTCTGGGTCAAAATCATCACAGTGGGATTTGTTCTGGTTCAGGTTATTTCGTGCAGCCCGATGTCTAACAAAGTCTAAAGTGGAATTAAATTATTATTATTATTATTATTATTAATAATAATAATAATATTCCAGCTTTACGGACATGATTCCAGAGAAAAACATGATGTCAAACTGATGATTGTTTAATTAATAATAATAAATAGTAAAAAAAAAAAATCATTAGAAAACTGAGTGTTTGACTTTTGTGATTAAGCCGAGTCACTGGAGCATTTTAAACTTTTGTTCACATCGCTGAAGTGTCCGGTTAAGATAAATACTTGTGTACACAGTACTGTGAAAAACTATTTACCCCCTTCCTGTTTTCATTTATTTTGCATATTCGTCACACTTAAAGATTGACCAGTTCTCAAACTTATCATGTGTATAAGAATGTGTTAAAATGCAGAAGATAAAAAAATAGTTAAAAGTAAAAACGTTAACAAATAGCAAATACACCGTGTTGTTGTAAGTCACTGAAATACAGGCTGATCCTTCACGCCCATCATGGCAGATGGTAATGAATATTAATAAGTATGCAAATGCAATGTCAGGGGACAAGGTGTCAAAACAAATACGAGGATGCACAAACATAAAGAAGTGCAGATTTTTTTTTTTTTGGCAGATTCTGTAAAAAGCTTGCGTGTGTGTCCTCGCCACGATGGCTGTTTTGAAAAAGGTCTCAGGTCATGTGATCTCAGTGCCATGGAAGAGAGGTTGGGCTTAATTAGCATACCAAAATTACAGGCTGCACAAAAGAATTTTCAAAAAAAGTAGACAATAACAGTGTCGCTCGTCATTTTGATAAATATTCTACTAAGTTATTGTGAACTTGTGTAGTCTGAATCAATCAATAAATGATTGAGATTATCAATTAAAAAAATATATTACATTAAATTCATTCATTCATCTTCTATACCGCTTTATCCTGTATTAGGGTTGCGGGGACCTGGAGCCTATCCCAGGAGACTCTGGGCACAAGGCAGGGTACACCCTGGACAGCGTGCCAATCCATCGCAGAGCGCGCGCACACTCATTCACACACTATGGTCAATTTGGGAACACCAATTAGCCTAATCTGCATGTCTTTGGACTGGGGGAGTACCCGGAGGAAACCCACCAAGCACGGGGAGAACATGCAAACTCCATGCACACAGACGGGAATCGAGCCTGGCCGGGAATCGAACCCGGACCCTGGAGGTGCAAGGTGACAGTGCTAACCACTACACCACCGTGCCGCCTACATTAAATTAAGTAAGTACAAAATGTAATTTTTTACTTAGTAAATTACAAAATGCATGTTTTTAAATATTTTTTCATTTATTACGGGAGAAAAGCTGTCCAAACCTGCCTCACCCCACGAAAAAAAATAATTACTAAATCATGAATGAACTGTGATTTTTGAAAAAACTAGTTAAGGGTGCTTTCACACCTACAGTATATTTCGATTGCTTTAGTCCGCACCAGTCAGAAAAGTGTTACAATGTAGTAAACAGACGTTGGTCCGGTTTGCTTTCACATATGCAGAGTTCTAAACGAACCAAAATAGACCGCGAAGCCCATCGGCACCGGAAACAGACTATTTTCAGAAAATCGCGCCACTTTCAATAATCATGGAGGAACAGCTTTGCTTTGCGCTCATGGTGCTGATCCTCGCGCACTGCATTGTACGTGCAGATCATTATTTTCAGATAATTAATTTCGAACACGATTCGCGGCTGCGACTCCAAACCAGGTTTATTCCTGGTTCCTTCCTTCCTGGTTTATTCATCTCACCGATGGTGCAAAGCGCGCCACTTCAGGGAGAGACGTGCCCTCCTCCTGAATGATCATTTTGTTATTATATTATATTATATTATATTTTGTATATTCCTGCAGATCCATCAGGTAATCCGTTGGCCGATCGAAACAGCCCAGCCATACATTTTTTCATCTTTAATGTGAATACAGAGAATACTCCACGTTTCTCCGCGGTTTGATTTCATCGCGAGTCGAGCTTGAAAAATTTAATCGAGTCATCAGGATGGGAAAATAATTTTACCCGCAACCCCGTATCTTATACCCAAAGTGCATTAAACTATACCATTTCATCAGATTTGGTTTGGTTGCTTTCACACCAGATGAACTGTACCAAAGTAGAGGGATAAAGCGGCCCGAGACCACCCCTTCAGGCAGGTCTCAGATCGATTGATTTGGTGCGCACCAAAGTACCGAGATTGCATTCACATCAACGCAAACGAAGCGAACCAAGGGACCAAACACGTTTGGTGCGCACCAAATGCTGTAGGTGTGAAAGCACCCTAAATTTCACTTGTCACACCATGAACTGATGAGAAAGAAAGAAAGTGACAGTAATTGAAATGGAAAGAGTAATGTATTTCTAAGGCACTGGATGGTTTTTGAGCATCTCAAATCATTTAAGTGTGACAAATATGCAAAAAATTTTTTTAAAGGATACTTTTATACAAATACTTTTTCACTGCACTGTATATTGAGAGAGAGAGAGAGAGAGAGAGGAACATTTCCTGGATCAAACAAAAGCAAACAAACTGGCCTCAGCACCAGCCATGAGCTGATACTGAGTTGGACAATTTATCACATAATTTATCACATTATTATTTTTATAAATTAGCGCCACTGAGCGTTTAATCATACACATGATAGGAACTCTTTGTAAGATGCAACAGAAAACATGTCCGCCCCTGTTGTCGATGGATTATGAGTTCAAATCCCAAGCCATTCATGACGGCATGTCAAAGGATGTAAAAGCACCAGTGATGTCTGGTTGGGAGGGGCATACACTCTCACCCCTGTCAATCACAGTGACGCTAGCCAATCATGGCTGCCTCTGAGGCCACACAGCGGTTTCATCTAGACGCTGCCCTGCGATACTGCAAAAGATCGACCAAATGTGGATGTGGACAAATGCTTAGATATTTTACACAGATAATGGACGTGTTATTACTTGCACTCCTATCAGAGACGCTAATGTTGCTAACAAACGTAAATCCTAGCAAGAAGTCAGCATGTAGAAATAACCAGAAGCAGTAGTGTCTATTAAACATCCTGCGCCCTGTCCCCTTCAGTGAGTTAGCGTTTCTGTCTGGTGAAGTTTCTACACGCAGTTCAGTCTTTATGCCACTTTAGCAAAAAAGAATAAACGGGAAATTTATACTGTAAAGTCAACAGCTAAGCTGTAAATGTTGGCGCCTCAGTCATGCTCTCTTTCACCTCAAGCGGAAGTGTGTCAAAAAGGTGATCCTCCACAACGAACGAGTTTTTATTAAGATGTTGACATTGACTAAGCTGGTACGGAAGGTGATCCAAGCAGTTCCCTTTGACGTCGAGTTGCACTAGCTGCGTTAACTGTCCGATGGATTCTGGAAGCAGGGTGATGCTGTTGTTCCCCATAAGCAGAACTTTCAGCTTGGTACATCTGAATAGCTGTTTGGGAAGAACCTCTACTTTATTCGCCGTGATGTCAAAGTGCTGCAGGTACTGGAGACCTCCAACTTCGCCTGGAATCACCGAAATGGAGTTGTGTCCGAGATCCAGGTACCGGAGCTTTGGCAGGTAAAACAGAGCCGCTGGTAGAGTCACCAGTTTGTTGTAGCCAAGGTAGAGCGACTCTAGGTTCTTCACATGGCTTATGTTCTGTGGAATACTGACGATCTTGTTGTGCCACAACTTGAGGCACGTCAGTCTCTTCAGGTGCTGAAAGCTGATGACCTCTTCGATGGTGTGGATGCTGTTGGATTTCAGATCCAAATCTTGCAGGTTTGTCAAGCTGAAAATAGCATGAGGGATCCTCTCGAGGTCGCAGTGATGGAGCTCCAACTCGCGCAAGCTCGTCATCTTCTTCAGACTGTTCAGAATCAGCAATTTAGTCCCGTCGTTGTGCACGATCAGCTTGACCAGGTGTGGAGAAAGATCTGTGAGGTTGCTGGGTATTTTGTTGAGATTGCTTTTGAGATATAAGGTCTTGAGGTGCCTTAAGTCTTTCAGGGATTCCAAGCCGATCATTTTGTTGTGCTCTGAGTTCAAGCTACCAATCAAGTGAAGTTCCCTGAGGCTCCTCAGGAGGTAAATCCATGGAGGGATTTCTGCCACGTCGCTGAACTTTACATAAAGGCAGCGGAGGTGATCTCGGAGGAAACTGAAACCTGTTTGCTCCACCTTGGCAGGACTGTTATAAAGATGAAGTTCTTGTAAATTCATCATCTGGGAAACCTTGGCTGAAATCCGGACCTCTGGGATGAGTTCCAGCTTAAGAACTTCAAGCTCGGTGAGGTCGAATACTGCGTTGGGCAATCCCGAGAGCATGAACAAGTGCAGCTCTTGCTTGTCTTGGGGGTTGCTGGTTACGAGCTGACGCAGTTTCTCGATCGTCCATTCGTGATTAAGGCTAATTTCACGAAGCTTGTTCTCACTGACCTCTGAAAGAAAAATGCCAAATCGTTTGGAGTGTAGCTGGTCATACTGGTCAACCATGTGGAGGAGGAACGCAAAGTCGTTTTTGACATCGGGGATGTCGCTGAAGCTGCTTTCCTCTCTGACTTTTTCAAACGAGTATTCCTTGAGTGAACGTCGAAAAAGCCAGAAAAGTGCATACAGGCACACGAGGCAATAAAGACCGATGATAGCCATGAACGTAAAAAGCAGCTTCTTCAGCATGAAGGCCATATTGTGGGTGCAAAAGAATTTATCATATCCGGTTAAATGCTCGATTCTGGGTTCACATATATGACAGAAATTGATGTGTGCAGCAAAAGTTGATGTGTAACCCAAGATAACGATTAACTTAAAAGCTTTTATGATCGTCTGCACCATGTAGAGGTTATAGATGAAGTCGCTGTCCTCGACGTGAGCTCGGAAAGTCCGGACTTTCTCGAAAAGCGCCTTGGCTTGCTCGCCATCTTTTTTGTCTAAAATGGTCATACTTGGACCTTCATGAACCATCTTCTCGGCTGAGAATGTCACGTTGGCATTTCCTAACAGAGGCTGGGACAAATTGGTATCCGCGATGTCCTGACTATCTGTGGACAGCTGCTTAGGACCAGACTGTCCAGCAATGATCCTCTGCTTGTTTTCTTCAGAGTCTTCGCACGCGGTTTCGGACAGTGCCTTCGTGGTCCAGGGTGACTCGAAGCACCTGCCCAGGATGGACACGAAGTGCTCGATCTTTGAGCTGGTCTTTGGGTATTTGAACCAAAAATTGCTGCTTACCATCAACACGATGGTGTGGATCAGGACGAGGTAAGGAAAGTACTTTGAGTACCAAGGCAAGGCCACGTGGTAGCACATCTGGTTGACAAAAATGTACTGCTGATAGTCCAAGTTCGTTTTGCGTCCTTTGGGTTTAGGCTCAGCATCCTGGCTGATTGTATGCACCGCGCTGTCCGGAAGATCCGGAGTGGCTAAGGGTATGTTGCCCAAAGCTGATGTAGAGATCTCTGCTGGACTAGGGGTCATGCACAAGTGTGTATTAGTAGTCTCATTCAGAATGGGAAGGCACGCAACGTGATCTTTGGTTAACTGCATCGTCCCAGCAAAGATGGCTATCATCAACATGACGAAACCGAGGTAGTCCATGAAGACGTCCCACCACGGCTTCAGGATTCGATACGTGGGCTGGATATCATTAAGGGAGGCCACTTCAGTTAAGGTGAACATCTCTGCAAACAACAACAAAAAATGCAATAATATGAATAAATAATAGAGATATAAGAGATTGAGAAACAAACTGATCAGAAAAAAATAACGTTTAAATTTAAAATATGATCTCGATATTAGAGTTTTTAAGAGTGAGACGTTGAGTTACGAAACAGTGGCATAATATCTGCCCACAGTAGTTTTTTTGCTTACTTGAGGTTTAGTTCTTCCGTAAGTGACAACTGAGAACTGCAGAGAATAAAACCAACTCGAGTTTGCTTTAACGCCCCGACACACATGAAAAACACATGTTCCCAGAGCCTTGAGCTGCTCAGATAATCCCTCATCATATAAACATAAGAAATGTCATGTATTCGTTTCATTTCGACACATTCTACTGTTCAAATGTTAATAATTTAACATCATCCAGAAACTAGAAGTAGCTGAAGAACACAAAGAACTTGCACATCTGCTTAAAATTACACACATAAAGGTAATTACTTACAGAAACTGGAAATAAAAAGGCGATGCAGAAGTGAGAACACTTATTTATTTATTTACTATAAAGCCGATGTGCAACACTCACTGGAGATGATCACTTCTCATTCAGCGCTTTTACACCCAGTAACGAGGAAGTATGAAAACCCAAGACATCCAGATGTTTTTTTTTGTTTTGTTTTTTTTAAGACTTGGCACAAAAAAATGTTGTTCGCTACTTCGGTGTGAAGACGGAGCTGAGCTTATTTTACGTTTATTAAGCTGAATTTGTGTGATCAACGTATATTTACTACGGGTTTATATTAACCAGTGTTCCGGCGCTTTTTAACATTTCCTGCTACAGGGAAAAAACCTTCAAGTGTACGTTTTGTGGTTTCTCCGTAACGACAAGACGAGCAGCGATAATGTAAGCGAGAACAGGAACAAACTGTTCTCTTGGATGTTCAACAACCTTAAACTTAATTATATACAGTTTAAAAAGTACAACATGTTATATATTAATCCGGGATAATGGTTGTAAGAGGACGCGCCGTTATTTCCATGTATTTGCCAACACCAGTTTTTCTTAAAAAGAAATAAATATAATCCTACTCCATTTGTTGTAAACTTTTGTGTGTGTGTGTGTGTGTTGTGCTGTTTTGCCTTGACATTTGTTTTGTTCTGGAAGCTCTGTCACTAAAACAAATTCCTTGTACGTGCAAGCGTACTTGGCAATAAAACTCTGATTCTGATTATTTGTATACATCATGTTACAAAGTGCTCACACACTGCACATTTGATTGGAACTTTACTTCCAACTTGCAAGTATCTTGTTCTTTCATATGTGTATGAAGACGTTATGAAGAAAAAATCAGGCTTGGAAGGAAGCAGAAGAAATTGTAAGTGTCTCCGGTGAGTGTACGTCGTTACAGTTGATACGTAGCTATGATTAGCTCGCTTTGATAATCAAATCAGACAACAAAGCTACTAGTTCAAAGGCAAATGTCCATTCATTCATCTTCTATCCTGCAGGAAGCCTGGAGCCTGTGTCAGGAAACTTTGGGCATGAGGCGTGGTACACCCTGGACAGGGTGCCAATCCATTGCAGCACACACACACACACACACTACAGGACAATTCGGGAACACCCAGTAGCCTAATCTGCAGGTCTTTAGACTGTGGGAGGAAACCAGAGTACCCAGGGGAAACCCAGAACATGCAAACTCACACACACACCTGAGGTGGAAATCGAACCCTTGACCCTGGAGGTGCGAGGCCACAGTGCTAACCACTACACCACCGTACCACAATTTATAAGTAACATGACAGACACATCACTCGCTAGTGTGAATGATGACGGTATGGTTCCATGTCTGGAAATGTGCGATGTTGGATTTTAGAGTTTTCCCAGATTATTTCGAGAATGCTGATTCATGACAGAAAGAATGACAGAGACAGAGGAACTGAAAATACCTAATCTGAGATAAAATTGGGCGAAGGGGGAAAAAGCAGACAAACCTGTGTATGCGTGTGTCAGTTTGTTAAGTAAAGCATGTGTGAGAACTGATAATACAACTTCTCTAATGTGTCTGTACAGAACCACGGACACACTCACACTCTGCTGTAGGATCATATAGCTACTGAAAGTGAGGAAGTTACAACACACACATACACACATTTGCATTACTATGAGGACCTTCCAGTGACTTACACTATATGGACAAAAGTATTTCCCCAAACCTGTTAATGACATTGTATCCAAATACATATACTTATACAATATGGAGTTGGTCCCCCCCTTCTGCAGCTATAACATCTCCCACTCTTCTTGGAAGTCCGTCCACAAGATGTTGGAGTGTTTTTGTGGGAATTTATGTCCATTCATTCCGTAGAGCGTTTATGAGGTCAGACGCTGGACGTTGGACGAGAAGGTCTGGCTCACAATCTCCGTTCCAGTTCATCCCAAGGTGCTCGATGGGGATGAGGTCAGGGCTCTGTGTTCGGGCCAGTTATGGTCTTCCACACCGAACTCATCACACCATGTCTTTATAGTTGTTGCTTTGTGCACTGAGGCTCAGACATGTTGGAATAAAAAAGGGCCTTCAACAAACTCTTGCCACAAAGTTAATAAAAAAGATAGAATTGTCCAAGATGTCTTGGTATGCTGAAGTATTAAGATTGTCCTTCACTGGGGATAAAGGACCTGATTGAAACACCTCAATGATTAACATGTTTGGACAAATACTTCTGTCCATATAGTGTAACTGTTAATGCACTCACTCACTCACTCTGTGCTATGCTTTATCTTACGTTAATCCTGAGCTTTACTGCATAAAAAGAAATGTTTACATGAGATTAAACCTGGCTGATATTCCTGTGCATATGTGTAGAAATTTTGGTCCTATAGATAGATGGATGGATAGATGGATTGATGGATACTTTATTGATACTCACGGAAATTCCAGATATCCAGCAGCAATGGAGACAAAACACAGTATTGGTGCTGCTTTAAAAAAATTTTACAGTACATATTTATTACAGGAAATGTGTGTGGGCCAAATAAGCTCCTGCTGAAGTTTATGCAACATGGAAGTGACCAATCTCGCTTTCCTAAAAATTTCAAGTTGCTAACTTCAGCCATTCTGGACAGATGATTTTATGAGCCCCAAAAACAGCCATTTTTTGCGTTATACTGTCTCGCTTCAATCAATAATCGCTTCAATCATTTAAAATGCAAATGATTCATATTTCTTTATGAGTATTGACACTAAAATAGGTGTATGCTTCTAGAGGAATATGACCTGTGCATAACTTGTTTTTTTGGTAAAAGCTTTAAAAAAAAAGCAAAAAAATCTTTAGTGTCCGTAACCATGTCAAATTCATGTTGCATAATCTTAACAATTTTGCATTTTGTAGAAATAATATTCTTTTTATGTCAGGTTTATGAATTTTCATGTGAAATCTATGTTTCATCTACTGTAAATGACGATTAAGATCATTGATCATATAAGATCATATAAATGTGTATGCATATTTGCACAAAGAAGAAGAAGAAGAAGAAGCATGGATCGGGAGATTAAGAAGCATTAAGTATTGTGAAAAATGGTGTTATATGATCCTATCTGCTGAGAATCCACTTTTTCACCGAGGTCAGACACTTTTAGTACCAACACCATGTTTTGGCTGACAGTAACACACACACACACAGGTTGTAGATGTGATTACACACTGTACAGTACACACGGTGAGAATGTGAGAACTGACCAGAGGTTACTAGTGCAATGCTAAGAACAAAAACTACAAGGTATAAAAAAGTTATATAAATAAAGTATCAAAAAGGAAGTAATGAGTGAAAGGAAGAGACCTGCGGTGTGACCTTGATGTGCAATTTTATGTGTGGCAAATATAAAATGTGACACATACACACACACACACACACATACTCTCTCTCTCACACACACACACACGTATTATACAGTAAGTTGTGTTGTTGTTGATCACACTGCTCCTTTAAGGACATGGACACACCGGATGTTGTGTAATTTGCTATAATAATGACATTACAGTAACAGTGTAACTGATCAGGTCACGTGTCCTGGCACGCAGGGATCGATCTGCGTTTGGCGCGCGAGCGGTTTTACCGAACACACACTGATGAACTTTCCCCGTGTCTTAAACACTAACCACGGGTTCAGCTCGAGCTCAGGCTGACACACACACACACACACATACACACAGAGGAACTCAGTAGAACCCTACCGTCTCACACAGCCGCACCGCCGTCCCTCCGCGAGAGAGAGAGAGAGTGTGTGTGTGTGTGAGAGAGAGAGAGAGAGTGCGGTCAGTAACGCGTGACGGAGCTCCCGTGGGTTCTGCGTGGAACTGGCTCAGCGACACACGCGGCCACGCGAGCGCCCCATCGCACGCCTGTGTGTGTGTGTGAGTGAGTGAGTGATAAACAAGAGTTCAACGTCCAAACCCGCCGGAGGGAAGAGAGAGGGTGTGTAGTGTGTAGTGTCTCATTAACACTCACACACAGCTGACTTATTAACACTGTATACACCTGAGTTATAAACACTATAAACAGCTGAAAAAACCTTATACACAGCTAAATAAACACAGCTGACATAACATTAAACATACCTGACTTAACACTGAATACACCCGAGTTAACACTATGAAGAGTTAAATTAACACTATACACACCTGAGTTAACGCTATACACACCTGAGTTAACGCTATACACACCTGAGTTAACACTACACACAGGTGTCATAACACTATACATACCTCACAACACCATGCACACCTGACTTAACACTATAAACAGCTGACGTAACACTATACACACCTGACTTAACACTATAAACAGCTAACTTAACACTGTACCAACCCGAGTTAACACTACACACCTGACTTAACACACACCTGGATGAACAATAAAAATAGTTGAAATAACACTATACACACCTGACTTAACACTGAACATACCTCACGTAACACTATAAACAGCTGAATCAATACTATTAATTAACACTATACAGGTCAAATTAACATTATATACAGTAGAATTAACACTAATATAGAACTGCATTACAGTTTTTCTAATTTGCTAAGACACGCTCAGTGAAAGTGGGATTCACTTGATCTTCATCATCACATTCTTAGCACAGGAGAAGTCTTCTCTTTCAAATGCCTTAACACTTTTTCATTTGTTTCACACATTTTTCACACCCTTTGTCAAAACAGTCACCACAGATCTCACTGAAAGATCCCAAACTCCATTGGATCCACTTTGTTGAACAAAAGGAAAAGATCTATTAACAGCTGAAAGAAAGTACTTACATAATTATGAATATCCAATGCACCTGTGTGAAACTTGTTTGAACAACTCTTCAGTCAGCAATCAATCCTCATCCCTCTACAAAAGATGCCACCTCGGAAGGATAGTAAGAGGCCATGGCAGAGGGGCCCGAGGAAGAGGAGTTCGTATGCGAGGTGAAGGAGCTGCAGCAGCAAGAGGACAAAATCGAGCTCAAGTTCTAAATAAAATTCGGGCAACAATTATTGACCATGTCATCAATCATGGTTTGTCCAGAGAGGCTGGACAAAGGGTCCAGCCCATGCTGAGTCGGAGCACTGTGGCATCTATTTTCTGGCTTTTTAGATATAAGAACAGGTAATTCACAGTGTTACTGTAATGTATACCACTATGTATTTCAACTGCATTGCCCAGTTAGCAGAACAAACTGTGTCTACACTAATGCAGATGTTTTATCAGTCCTATTTATGTGACTATCATACAGTAATGTCAATTTTGACATGATTTTTGCTTTTACTTTATAGAATCCACACATTGCCACACACATTTCTTGATGCATTGAAAGAAATACTGATTTCACCCGGAGAGAGAGAGCTGTTGAGGCCTGGCATGACTCTGTATGTCATAATTTGGGGCAATGTGGCTTTCCACCACTCTCGCCTTGTGAATGAATGGTTTGCAGCACAGCTTCGTATTATGATGCAATTCTTGCCTGCATATATATACATATACATACATTTCTTTTTTTTAGAAGGTATTTCCACCCATAAGTTTTCTTTGGTAGTTTTTTTTTCAGTATCCATTTGAGTTTGTAAAGTGTTATATTGCATATTGATGGCTGTATTTTGTTATCCATCGTGTAATGATTGATTGAAAGAATAAATTAATTTGACCACAAGTTGTGGAGTTTGATGGAAATATTTGCTTATGTTGCATGTTTTTAATGTTTTGTGAGTGTTAGAGCATTTTGCTAACAAAAGGAGTCATTTTGGCCATTGAGCTTCAGTTTATTCCTGTGTGTTAACTGTTTTGAAAATGTGATGTCAGAGTGGGCAAATGTGTTTAAGCAATCGAGAAAAACTGTACACACCTTAAAAAATAAATACTAGAAAAGAGTAACTAAATCCTGGGACTAGACTGAGACACACAAAAGAAAGGAGAGTGGGGGGATAGTGATAATGTAACAACAACAACAACAATAAAAACACATTCACTTTGCTTCAAAAGAGAAGAGAAGCTGAACAAGGAACTTTAACATATTAATTCATTAGGGTGAAACACAAGTACACCCGTTGCCCAGTAAAGGAAGCAAGTGAGTGGGACTGACAACAAATAAAGACAGATTGGGAATAAATGTCTATGTTGGACATAAAATAGAGATGCACAGATCCTATAGCACATAATGTTATGAGGTCGTGGCCCCTTGGATGGTGATGACAGAGGGGAAGCCAGTTGAGGGGGAAGTGACGACTCAAAATCTGAGGGGAATTATTACCTATGGCAGGGCAAAAGGGCCACAGTGAAGCCCGAGCACGGAGTGACAGTGAAGATGAGAAGTGAGAAGTGAGAGCTACAACAATGACAAGGCGAAAGGACCAAGCAGTCAAGCAGGGAGGAGGAGCTACATTATCCGACGAGCTAGGACGCAGTGTGACAACTAAAAAGTATATTAACGAAGACTAATATAGAGTTACAAAATTTGAACAGGTAAAATAAGAAACTAGACTGAGATACGCAAAGAAAACTAAGTATTAAAACAAAAAACACTTAGAGTAACAATACAAACTCCAAATACATTGACGATGATTAAATCAAACAAAAACAAAACAGTGAGTGGAGCAGACAACAATTTTTTTTAATGGCAGCATGGTGGCATAGTGTTTAGCCTCCTAGGGTCGAGGGATCGATTCCCACCCTGGGGTCTGTTGCATGAAATTTGGTTTCCTCCGGGTTCTCCGGTTTCCTCCCACAGTCTGAAGACATGCAGATTAGGTTCATTGGCGTTCCCAAATTGCCCATAGTGTGTGTGCATGTGTGTCCTGTGATGGATTGGTACCCAGTCTAGGGTGCCCGAAGTCTCCGGAGATTCCCAGGCGCCAGGCTCCCTGCGACCCTGTACAGAATAAACGATATTTGGGTTTGAGTGCCCTCTGGTGTTCTGGGGAAAAACTGTCGACGGTGTACAAACACAAAATGTAAAGACTAAAGTGTACATTCTATACATTACGTATAGTATTACTGTATAAGTTTCACTGTGGATGGATTAATAAAGATGGGTTAATGAACATTACTAACATTTGGTTTATAAGGTTTACAAACCAATGTTTCTGGTTTGTAAACATTATTCACCCTATTTTAATTTAACTATCTGAAAATAAATGTAGGTGTTAAAGGTGTTAATAAACGCAAGCAATCTCTAACAAGATCCTGCGATTAAAGAAAAGATGTGAAGTGACACTGAAGAATTTTTAATCAGAGTTGAGTTCACATGGAGGTGGTTCGATTCCCAGCCAGGCTTTGATTCCCATCTCTGTCTGTATGGAGTTTGCATGTTCTCCCCGTGCTTAGTGGGTTTCACTGCGAGTTTTGGCGCTGTGATTAGGTTTCCATCTTTCCGCACATTGGTCCTCTCCTATTCAAACTGCATAGGTGAGATAGGGGTATAACAGCAGGAATAACAGAGGGGGGGCGAGTTATCGGGGGGCGGGGCTTGTAGGACGACTTTCACACACACACACACACACACACACACACACATACACACATTACAACAGATTGGGAATGACTGCTGTCTGGCTCACGGTTTACATACATTGTCTGAAAAAAATATATACATTAAAAAAAAGTAACTAAATAACTGAGTACTTAAATAGCGGACCTAACGCGTTAGATTACTCGTTACATCAAAAAAGTAATCCAAGTACTCTAATACGTTACTTTGTAACACTTTACACCCAACACTGAGGAGTGATGTTTTCGGCAGAGCAGGAAGGAGGAGTGACGTTCTTGGTGGAGCAGGAATGTGGAGCTACTGTATGTCCTTGGAGTGACATTCTTATGTTGCTAATTCAATGGTTCAATAATAAAAAAAATTGAAAATAAAGTATTTATTTTGTCTGAAGTATTTTAGGAATTTTTGTGATTGTTAATCACAGTTCTTGCTTTTTAAATGCTGTAGGCTTTATGCTGTTTCAGCAGTGTGTGTGTGTGTGTGTGTGTGTGTGTTGAGTCAGCATTGCTTGTGTTAGTTCAGCTCTCTTTGGTGATATTTAACTGCAAAAAAGGTAAGTGTTTAGATAAATGTAAGATAAATTAAACGATAAATGTGTGTATTAAATGTGATAGTTCTCTACAAGGTAAGAATTCATTCTAAAATGCAGTGTTGAACAGTTTAGGTGTTTATTTAGCAAAAATAAATTAATATAACACTGTATATGTAACACTAATGCACGACTGTATTCATTTTTAACAGGTGAACACACTGACCTTTTCTTCATTTTCTATTGCAAATACTTAATTAATATATTCATTTTTATAAAAGAACTGTGGGAACTGAAGTTATCCTGTAAAAAATAGAGATATTGGATAAAAGCGGTAAAAGTCTGAGAGTGAGGCCGAGAGTGAGACAGGGAGTGAGACAGACAGTGAGACAGAGAGTGAGACAGACAGTGAGACGGCGTCCTCATGACTCTTAAAGCCACTGTACAGGGTTAATATGGAACTAAAGGGACGGAGAAGAGAGCGGCCTGTCGCATTAATACTTGCATCATATTATCTCTAGGGGAAGGCTGTTGCGATGGTGCAGGAGGTGTCTAGGTAACAAACACGTCTCTGACGTCTCCCAAGGGGCTTCTGGAAGTTTCCGTCACCATCACTTCTCTCTCTCTCTCTCTCTCTCTCTTTCACTCCACACCACTGCACATCGAGCTCTTTCCGTTTCCAGAGGAGGTGTTTTATGTCTGTAACACAAATTAACTATCAACTTACACAGCTAACATCCAGGCCTGTAGTTTAGCGTTAACATTATTATTATTATTTTTATTATTATTATTATTTATAAATAAACAAACCAGTGCAGTTTCTCTAGAAGATCCTCCACTGCAGCCAATCACATGCATTTAGGTGAATTATGCAGCTCATCTGAGCAGAGAGACTCAGAAAGGGCAAACAGGGAGGATTAAACACAACCAGAGAGTGAGATTACAGTTTCTCCTGGACGGAGTTCTCATCACGTTCTCATCACATGGAGACCACACAACAGTGCTGAGGAGGACAAACTCGGACGGTCTGCTTTATGGGAGATGTGTGATAACTGAGGACGGTCCCACCTAGAAATCATCAAGATCCCATTAGACTGCAAACGGTTTCATTATGACGTTTATGACGGTGTGTCGTCAGCATAGTGGACTTCATGTTAACTGAAGCATGTTATACAATAACAATTATAGAAGGGATTGATTTATACTCGTCATCACCCCTTTTACACCAACGTAAACCAGGTGCTAGTGCCAGTACTTTCTCAGCAATGCGTTATGCACAACAACAACAATGGTGGACTTCAACATGGCTTTGCGAGTGGTTCTCCTGACTTTATCATCACTAGAAAGCATTTGAGCTGCCCATTGCATCTTGAGTCCATTTTTTAAAAAGATTTTTATCTGATAATCCTACACCAGTCCCTGACGTTAGTGGTTCTTTGTTCTGGCCCAGCAAACTGCTGGTGCAACCATGGAACTGTTTTTCTGCCTGAGGGCCGGTGTTTTAACTGTCTAAAAACAAAGAACTGGCTGAGAACCGGTTCTGAACCTGTGTGTGGTGAGGTCCGCCGAGGACGGACAAGCATATTTATTATTCATTAGATAATGGTGAAATGAGGATGAGATTCCCTTTTTGTGTCTAGTTCCTCTTAAGGTTTCTCCTTAATGTCGCCTCAGGGGAGTTTTATTCATTCATTCATTCATTTTCTATACCGCTTAATCCTGTGTTCAGGGTTGCGGGGGACCTGGAGCCTATCCCAGGAGACTTCGGGCACTAGGCGGGGTACACCCTGGACAGGGTGCCAATCCATCGCAGGGCACACACACACTCACACACCCAATCACACACTACGGGCAATTTGGGAATGTCAGTTAGCCTAACCTGCATATCTTTGGACTGTGGGAGAAAACCGGAGTACCCGGAGGAAACCCACCAAGCACGGGGAGAACATGCAAACTCCATGCACACAGAGACGGGAGTCGAGCCAGGCCGGGGAATCGAACCCAGACCCTGGAGGTGCAAGGCAACAGTGCTAATCACTACACCACCGCGCCGCTGCACAGAATTTTTATGTCTGTAAAGCTGAATCAAACTGCATTGTCCATTGTGTAAAGTGCTACACAATAATCTATTCATAAAAAAATAATTGTTTTGTGCAGCCTGTACTTTTAGTATGCTAATTAGGCCCAACCTCCCTTCCATGGCACTGAGATCACATGACCTGAGCCATTTCACAATAAAAGACGCAAGCGTTTCACGGTATCTGCCAAGAAAATCTGCACTTGTTTGTGTTTCCGACATCTTGTTTGTTTTGACACCTTGTCACGTGACTGTTGCATTTGCATACTCATTAATATTCATTGGTGTCTGCCAGATATGGGCGTGTACACAGGATCAGTCTGCATTTCAGTGGTTATACAACACGTATTTGCTATAGCAATTTTATTTATTTTTTTTCTCATCTTTTTAAAACACATTCTTACATTTTGGGAACCATTTATGATCTGTATCAATAGTTAAGGGAGATTTATGGAATATACAGCAAAACTACAGGTTATCAAAAGCTGCGTCTGATGTGGGCAACTAGGCATACCTGATGTATCAAAGCCACGTTTATCATCTGTCCATGCAGTCTGCGAATAGAACTTTTATAGACCTTTTATAAAGAGTAATTTGTTAGTTTAATATAATTATTCTAATATGAAATAAATACAGCCCTTAATGGTTCTTTCCACCCACGGTTAGGGTTGAGTTTAGGATTATCTCTATTTGCTGTATATAATCAGCCATATGTTTGGATGACATCAACTGATTCCAGAGCCACATGTGAGCGTACTGTACATATCATTGTGAGGTTGCTTGAATTTTTTTTCCATGCATGAATTAATTCACGCAGGTCAAATGAGGAAAAACACAAGCATGAGCTGGCAAGTGAGAGCATGTCTGATGTCTTACACACATCATAACGTGACGAGGAACATCTTCACACGTGTGCCACTATATTTAGGCAGGTTTTATTCCGAACAGAAATATCTGTAAGCCTCCAGATCAGATTACAAATTTAGTTAAAAATGGAAAGCAGCCCAGCGATGTCTGCCGGAGCGCATCCCCGCGTGTCTCTCAGTCTTATATAATTTGATATTTATTTTTAACTTACATACCCAACGGCTGGGTTTATTTAAAGCAAGATGGTTTGCACAAGGTAACGTTAATGTGGAGCATCATAAGTAAAATCAAGATTGTTTGTTTAGTTAATTTTTTTGTTATTGTTTATGTTACCTTTATTTAGATTGTTTTCATTACGATGCTTCTTTAATAGCAGAAGAACCTTACAGTTTGTTTCAGTTTGTAGTTTGTTTCAGTGTGTAGTTTACACGTTCCCCATCTTGTCCACAGATAAACCCAGTATCAGAGCTACTGCAAGGAACTTATTATTACAGTGAGTAGTTGTCTTGTCCTTGTAGGTCGGTAGTTTGACTTATTGCGTTTTGATTCAGTTTGTAGTTTGACTCAGTGTGTAGTTTGATTCAGTATGTTATTTGATACAGTGTGTAGTTTGACTCAGTGTGTAGTTTGACTCAGTGTGTAGTTTGATTCAATATGTTATTTGATTCAGTGTGTAGTTTGACTCAGTGTGTAGATTGATTCAGTATGTTATTTGATTCAGTGTTTAGTTTGACTCAATGTGTAGATTGATTCAGTATGTTATTTGATTCAGTGTGTAGTTTGATTCAGTGTGTAGATTGATTCAGTATGTTATTTGATTCAGTGTGTAGTTTGACTCAGTGTGTAGATTGATTCAGTATGTTATCTGATTCAGTGTGTAGTTTGACTCAGTGTGTATATTGATTCAGTAAGTTATTTGATTCAGTGTGTAGTTTGACTCAGTGTGTATATTGATTCAGTAAGTTATTTGATTCAGTGTGTAGTTTGACTCAGTGTGTTGTGTAGTTTGATTCAGTATGTTATTTGATTCAGTATGTTATTTGATTCAGTGTGTAGGTTGACTCAGTGTGTAGATTGATTCAGTATGTTATTTGATTCAGTATGTTATTTGATTCAGGGTGTAGTTTGACTCAGTGTGTAACTTGACTCAGTGTTCGTTTTGACTGCTGTGAAGTTTGATTCATTGTGTAGTTGAATGTATCACGTTTATTTCTGCTGTTTTTACAATCATAAATAAAATGTTAATTGCAGTCTTATAGAAACTATTAGTCTGTCCCTCTACCTGAGATTAAGCCTTAGTGTAATAGTTTCCCTGTTTGACGCCGTTGTCATGGTGATGTTGACTGCTGGTGAGCCTTTCAACGTTCAATGTTACGGAGTTCACTTGTTGGCTAACAGACGGTGTAGCCACGGTCACAATTAGTGAGTTATCTAACGGGTAACAGGTGTTACTGCGGGCTTCTGCCAGTGTCCATCACGTCCCCTGTGCGGTGAGGATGTCTCAGTCCAGATGTCCAGATCAGGGACAATCTGATCATTCTGATTCATATCCATACACATTCACATTCCATACAAACTTACATAATTCTTTTGATTGTGTAAAGCTGCTTTGCGACAATGACAATTGTTAAAAGCGCTATACAAATAAAATTGAATGAATTGAAATGTGTAATGAAAAGGTCAGTGTGTCCCTGCAGTGAGTTCTATGACTGAATGCTGTCTGTGCCATTTCTCACACATGGCTGTGTGTGTGTGTGTGTGTGTGTGCGTGTGTGTGTGTGTGTGCGTGTGTGTGTGTGTGATGTCATTCATCTCTTGCATCTTTTGCATGCTCAATTTTGGAGATGAAAAATCCCAACCAATCAGCTTCAGTCTCTGTGTTCTTCTGGAGATTCTGTGTGTAAAAGGATGTTGTGCACCTGAACACCACATGTTCCCCTCTTGTCCCTAAATAAACCCAGTATCAGAGCTCCTGTACTGCAAGGAACTTATTCAAAATCATTTTATTATTACAGTGATTACATTGAGTATTTGTCTTGTCCTTGTAGGTCGGTGTGTTTGGGTGTGTTTTTTCAGGTGGCAGAAAAGGTCAAAATAAAATAACAAAATAACAAAAAACAAAAATAACAAAATCAAAAATATAATAACAAAACCGAATAGGGAGAGATTAGTGCGTCATCCTACTATTGGGAGTGGATGATGTTTTTGTTAAAGGCTCGCTTAGGATATTCGCAGAACTTGTCTTTAGATGCTTCTGTTTAGCTTCAGTGGAGGTGGAGATGTTCTCCGCCCTGTGGTGCAGCGTCCTGATGACACCTAATCAGTGTCCCAGTGGTTGGTGGGAAAAATGCAAGTACTGTTGTTTTTGTTTGCATGTAGTTTTTCTGTAGACTTCTGTTTTTAGTAGGGTTGTTCCGATTCCGATACTGGTATCGGAAATGCTACCGATGCCACAAAAAAATCTGGCATCGGAATCGGCGAGTATTTGAGTCCACGTACCGATCCGATACCATTTTCCTAAACATAACCTATTTATGCCCGCTAGTTTTGCTAGCTTAGCTTACTTACAGAGTGTCACGGCGTGCGCCTGTGATGGGCGTGCGTCCAAATTGATATCGCTCCTCGCTCACTAGTTAGGCGGCCTCCCCCCCTTTAGGTATGTGAACCAGCAGGGCCGCAGAATCAGGCAACGGCCCATGAGCTATCGCCGCTAATGATCCTGGTGCTATAAAACACAGGGGGGAGTGTAGCTCGGGGTCTGACTGTTGGGAAGCTGGACTTTATTGTGACGCGGTGGATTTTATGAGAGACAGTGGCACAAGAGCGGGGCGATGTGATGCGCCCCAGAGACTTTAAAAAGGTGGGCGACTTTGATCTCCGCGAGAGGAGCAGCTCGTTCACGCGGCACCTTCAATTCCGCGTAGAGCCCGCCTTCGTATCCCTGCCGCCGAAGTGGAAAAGGCCGCAGAGAGCCTTTAACCCTTTCCTTCCCCATTTCCATCCATCCATCCATCCATCCATTTTCTTCCGCTTATCCGAGGTCGGGTCGCGGGGGCAGCAGCTTCAGCAGGGATGCCCAGACTCCCCTCTCCCTGGCCACTTCTTCCAGCTCTTCCGGGGGGATCCCAAGGCGTTCCCAGGCCAGCCGAGAGACATAGTCCCTCCAGCGTGTCCTGGGTCTTCCCCGGGGTCTCTTTCCGGTGGGGCGTGTCCGGAACACCTCACAAGGGAGGCGTCCAGGGGGCATCCTAAATAGATGCCCAAGCCACCTCATCTGGCTCCTCTCGATGCGGAGGAGCAGCGGCTCTACTCTGAGCCCCTCCCGGATGACTGAGCTTCTCACCCTATCTCTAAGGGAGAGCCCAGACACCCTGCGGAGGAAACTCATTTCGGCCGCTTGTATTCGCGATCTTGTTCTTTCGGTCACTACCCACAGCTCATGACCATAGGTGAGGGTAGGAACGTAGATCGACCGGTAAATTGAGAGCTTTGCCTTTTGGCTCAGCTCCTTCTTCACCACGACGGACCGATACAGAGCCCGCATCACTGCAGACGCTGCCCTGATCCGCCTGTCGATCTCCCGCTCCATTTTACCCTCACTCGTGAACAAGACCCCGAGATACTTAACTCGAGATACCCCGAGATACTCCTCCACTTGGGGCAGGATCTCACTCCCAACCCTGAGAGGTTCTGCAAAAAGCAGTGACCCAATCCTGAGCCCACCAAACTGTACCCCCTCAACGACCTGGCTGCGCCTAGAAATCCTGTCCATAAAAATTATGAACAGGATCGGTGACAAAGGGCAGCCCTGTCGGAGTCCTACTCTTACCGGAAACAGGTCCGACTTACTACCGGCAATGCGGACCAAGCTCCGACACCGGTCGTACAGGGACCGGACAGCCCTTAACAGGGAATCCGATATCCCATACTCCCGGAGTACCCCCCACAGGACTCCCCGAGGGACACGGTCGAATGCCTTCTCCAAGTCCACAAATGGGGCAAACTCCCATGCCCCCTCCAGGACCCTGCTAAGGGTGTAGAGCTGGTTCACTGTTCCGCGACCTGGACGAAAACCACACTGCTCCTCCTGAATCCGAGGTTCGACTATCCGACGGACCCTCCTTTCCAGGACCCCTGAATAGACTTTCCCGGGGAGGCTGAGGAGTGTGATCCCTCTGTAGTTGGGACACACTCTCCGGTCCCCCTTCTTGAAGAGGGGGACCACCACCCTAGTTTGCCAGTCCAGAGGCACTGTCCCAGATGTCCATGCAATGTTGCAGAGACGTGTCAACCATGACAGCCCTACAACAACCAGAGCCTTGAGGAACTCCGGGTGGATCTCATCCACCCCCGGGGCCCTGCCACCACGGATCTTTTTGATCACCTCGGCGACCTCGGCCCCAGAGATGGAAGAGTCCACCTCTATGTCCCCAGACCCTGCTTCCTCATCGGAAGTCATGTTGGTGGAATTAAGGAGGTCTTCGAAGTACTCCCCCCACCGACCCACAACGTCCCGAGTCGAGGTCAGCAGCGCATCATCCCCACTATACACTGTGTTGACCGTGCACTGCTTTCCCCTCCTGAGACGCCGGATGGTGGACCAGAATTTCTTCGAAGCCATCTGGAAGTCATTCTCCATGGCCTCCCCAAACTCCTCCCACACCCGGGTTTTTGCCACAGCAACCACCGAAGCCGCATTCCGCTTGGCCTGCCAGTACCTATCAGCTGCCTCCGGAGTGCCACCAGCCAAAAAGGCCCGGTAAGACTCCTTCTTCAGCTTGATGGCATCCCTCACCGCCGGTGTCCACCAACGGGTTCTTGGGTTGCCACCGCGACAGGCACCGACCACCTTACGGCCACAGCTCCGGTCGGCCGCCTCGACAATGGAGGCGCGGAACATAGTCCATTCGGACTCAATGTCCCCCACCTCCCCCAGGACGTGGTTGAAGCTTTGCCGGAGGTGGGAGTTGAAGCTCGTCCTGACAGGGGACTCTGCCAGACGTTCCCAGCAGACCCTCACAATACGTTTGGGTCTACCAGGCCTGACCGGCATCCTACCCCGCCAACGAAGCCAACTCACCACCAGGTGGTGATCAGTTGACAGCTCCGCCCCTCTCTTCACCCGAGTGTCCAAGACATGTGGCCGCAAGTCCGACGATACGACCACAAAGTCGATCATCAAACTGCGGCCTATTGTGTCCTGGTGCCAGGTGCACATATGGACACCCTTATGCCTGAACATGGTGTTCGTTATGGACAATCCGTGACGAGCACAGAAGTCCAATAACAAAACACCGCTCTGGTTCAGATCGGGGGGGCCGTTCATCCCAATCACGCCCTTCCAGGTCTCACTGTCGTTGCCTACGTGAGCATTGAAGTCTCCCAACAGAACGATGGAGTCCCCAGGAAGGACGCTCTCTAGCGCCCCTTCCAGAGACCCCAAAAAGGGCGGGTACTCCAAACTGCTGTTCGGCGCATAAGCGCAAACAACAGTAAGGATCCGTCCCCCCACCCGAAGGCGGAGGGAGGCCACCCTCTCGTCCACTGCGGTGAACCCCAATGTACAGGCCCTGAGCCGGGGGGCAATAAGTATGCCCACATCTGCTCGTCGCCTCTCACCGGTGGCAACTCCAGAGTAGAAGAGAGTCCAGCCCCTATCAAGGAGACTGGTTCCAGAGTCCAAGCTGTGCGTCGAGGTGAGTCCAACTATATCTAGCCGGAACTTCTCAACCTCACACACTAGCTCAGGCTCCTTCCCCGCCAGAGAGGTGACATTCCACGTCCCTAGAGCCAGCTTCTGCAGCCGAGGATCAGACCGCCAAGGCCCCTGTCCTCTGCCACCGCCCAGCTCACACTGCACCTGACCTCTTTGGCCCCTCCTACAGGTGGTGAGCCCATGGGAAGGGGGACCCACGTTGCCTCTTCGGGCTGTGCCCGGCCGGGCCCCATGGGTGCAGGCCCGACCACCAGGCGCTTGCCATCGGGCCCCACCTCCAGGCCTGGCTCCAGAGGGAGTCCCCGGTGACCCACGTCCGGTCGAGGGAAAACGTTTTCCTATGGTTGTACTCGTCATAAGAGGTCTTTTGAACCACTCTTTGTCTGTTCCCTCACCTAGGACCAGATTGCCATGGGTGACCCTGCCGGGGACATGAAGCCCCGACAACATAGCTCCCAGGATCATTGGGACACGCAAACCCCTCCACCACGATAAGGTGGTGGTTCAAGGAGGGGTCCTTCCCCATTTATCAAAATAAATTACCCTTTTCCCTGTAAGGCCTCGCCTCGTGTCCGTGTTTCATGGTGTCGCCCGTGCATTTAGGGTCGAACCTGTTACACAGGGCTAGTAGTATTTTACTTTAAAAAAGAAATGATATATATATATATATATATATATATATACATTCATTCATTCATTTTCTATACCGCTTAATCCTGTGTTCAGGGTTGCGGGGGACATGGAGCCTATCCCAGGAGACTTCGGGCACTAGGCAGGGTACACCCTGGATAGGGTGCCAATCCATCGCAGGGCACACACACATACACACACTCACACACCCAATCACACACTATGGGCAATTTAGGAACGCCAATTAGCCTAACCTGCATATCTTTGGACTGTGGGATGAAACCGGAGTACCCGGAGGAATGACAATGCCCTTCGGCGAGAACTTAAGCAATTGGTACGAGGTCAACCCACTCCGACCCTCTTAGATGTATGGGGTGAAGTGCTCCGATGAGAACGGGAGGGTATGCCAGGGAGTTTGTGGGGTTGTAGTCATTCACTTCCTTCTGCTTAGGGCATTCAGTATAAAGTGCAGGGTGAGCCTCGTGAGAACACCATGCGGTCTTTTTGGGAGTTGGCAGAACTTGAGGTTGCAGCAGGAACAGATAAGTAAGTTAACTCAAAATATCGCCCGTTTCCTGACCCCCCCAGCCCCATAGTCAATCACCTTGTCAACTTGTCATTCAGTGAATGAATGTTCTTAGTTGATGCTACCAGGATCTTTTTGGTCAGTATAGTCCTGGCTTGTTTGATTGCCCCTCTTCCATGGAGGCTCCAAAATTAGTTTTTTCTTCAACTTTGTTCAAGTCGCATATTAATCAGCTTCTGGAAACCAACGTTATCAGAGAAAGCTGTAGCCCATATGCGCCGCCCATATGCGCCACCCATAAGCGTCACCCATAGTGCTTGTCAGGAAAAAGGGACGGTAGTTTATGCATGTGTGTTGAACTAAACGGAAAGGCAAGGAAGGATGATTTTCCTCTCCCGCGCATTGAGAAGTCACTAGATTTCTTGACCGGAATCGGTTGGTTTTCAACTATGGATCTGGCTAGTGGTTACAACCAGGTCCCCGTCCTTGAAAGAGGTAGATCTAAGACTGCATTCTGTACCCCCTTTGGCCTATTTGAGTTCAATCGTATGCCCTTTGGGCTGTGTAACGCTCCAAGCACCTTTCAGTGTTTGATGGAACGGATGTTCGGGGATCAACAGGGTGACCATAGTTGATCATTCAATTTCAGTTCCCTGATGTTTGAGACACAGCAACCTTAATAGCACTTTACTAATAGTTCAATTCAATTAAATTTTATTTGTATAGCGCTTTTAACAAGTGACATTGTTTCAGAACAGCTTTACACAATCAGAAGAATTATTTAAGTTTGTATGGAATGTGAATGTGTATGAATCAAAATGGTCAGATAGTCCCTGGTGAGCAAGCCGCGGGCGACAGTGGCAAGGAAAAACTCCCTGAGATGGTAATAGGAAGAAACCTTGAGAGGAACACAGGGAACCCATCCTCATTTGGGTGAAACAGGTAGCAGGAAATGATCTGCAATTATACAGCGTATTAGGTGGCAGGCAGTTCAGCTGTAATAGTTTATGTTAATTGATGTTAAAATGGAGTCCAGGTAGTTATTGGAGACTCAGATAGACTTGTAGAAAGTTCCAGTCCTGAACTATCGAATTGTCAAGTCCTCAGAGAAACAGCTGCCAACACCAGTCGAGGCCAGAACCGTCTTCTAAGTAGAGAGAATCATCCCCAGACACCAGACGCATCCCAAAGAGACACACGGGGCATCCATGCGATGAGATCTCCAACCAGAAGGGGGCACCAGGATTGGTCAGACAGGTCCGGAGGGCAGAGGGAGTCTGGATCACTGGCAGCTCAGGAATGACATGTGTAGCTCGACAGAGAAAGAGGGGGAGAAAGAGAAGAAGAGGAGAGATGGCAGTTAGGTATGGTCACAGTCACATAATGTATAATGTGAATGTATATTTACTGTAGAGTGCAAGCAGGGACTCCGGCAGGACTAACTATGACATCATAACTAAAAGGGAGAGCCAGAAGGAAACACAAACATGGGGGGGAACTGAGATGTAAAGCAAACAATCACCTCACCGTCAACAAACCTAAGTGATCAAATGAGAGTGAGGAAGACAGCATCTAAACATCTCAGTTCACCATAATACTTTACATCCATGAGTCCCCCAGATCTGCTCCTTCAACTAAGGCAAATCTATTTATAAAAGTGCTTGGCTAAATAAATAGGTTTTTAGCCTAGACTTAAACACTGAGACTGTGTCTGAGTCCCGAACACTATTTGGAAGACTATTCCATAATTTTGGGGCTTTGTAAGAAAAAGCTCTGCCCCCAGCTGTAGTTTTCATAATACGCGGTACTGACAAGCAGCCTGCATCCTTTGATCGAAGTAGGCGTGGCGGATCGTAAGCCACTAGCAGTTCGCTCAGATACTGCAGCGCAAGACCATTTAATGCTTTATATGTCAAGAGTAGTATTTTAAAATCAATGCGAAATTTCACAGGGAGCCAATGCAGTGAAGATAGGATAGGGGTGATGTGCTCATATCTTCTGGTTCTAGTGAGGACTCTCGCTGCTGCATTCTGGACTAGCTGAAGCTTGTTTATGCACCTAGCTGAACAACCAGACAGTAAGGCATTACAATAGTCCAACCTAGAGGTGATAAAAGCATGAACTAGTTTTTCTGCATCGTTTAGCGACAGTATATTTCATATCTTGGCAATATTTCTGAGGTGTAAGAATGCTATCCTGGTGATATTATCTACATGAGCTTCAAATGAAAGGCTGGAATCTATAATCACGCCGAGGTCTTTTACTGTTGCACTTGATGGAACAGAAAGGCCATCTAAAGTTACGGTGTGATCTAAGATTTTACTCCTAGCTGTATGCGGTCCTATGACTAGAACTTCTGTCTTATCCGGATTAAGCAGAAGGAAGTTAATTAGCATCCAATTTCTTATGTCCTGCACACATTGCTCAACTTTAGTAAGCTGGTTTTTCTCATCAGGTTTTGCTGAGACATATAAGTGTGTGTCGTCAGCATAACAATGAAAACTAATATATACCATGCTTACGGATTATGTTGCCCAGAGGAAGCAAGTAAAGGGAAAAAAGCAGTGGGCCTAAAACTGAACTCTGCGGAACGCCAAACTCCACTAGAGAACATGTAGAATAATCACCATTTAAGTATATATACTGATAACGATCGGTCAAATAGGATCTGAGCCAGGAGAGGGCTGTACCCTTAATTCCTACTACATTTTTGTCACGACACGCCAAGCCACAGCCCCGTCATGATCCATGTTTGTCAACCACTCTCGCATCGCACCGCCCCCCCCTCTTTGCACACCTGGACGCCATCAGTAATCAGCCCCTGCCTATTTAAACCACGCTCTGACACCGCCACGTCGCCAGATTATTGTGTGCTATCCATGCCCAGTATTCCAGCGTTTCACTCTACCTTGACATCACAGATCTCGACCACGCTCTGTTTTCATTTTTGAATTCATTGTTGACGTCGATGCTTCCGACACAGGAGTGGGAGCCGTGCTCTCCCAACGAACACAGAAGGACAACAAACTCCACCCATGCTCCTTCTTTTCCCATCGGCTGATGCCCCCCGAACGGAATTACGACATCGGGGATCGTGAGTTGCTCGCAATTAAGCTAGCCCTTGAAGAATGGAGACACTGGTTGGAGGAAGCTGATCACCCATTTCTTGTTTGGACTGATCATAAGAACCTGGAATACCTCAAGTCAGCCAAAAGACTTAACTCACGCCAAGCACGCTGGTCATTATTCTTTTCACGATTCAACTTCACGCTTTCTTACCGTCCTGGATCCAAGAATACTAAGCCTGATGCACTCTCCCGACAGTTCCCCGCCCCTCAGGATACACCCACTAGGGAAACCATCCTCCCACCACAGTGCCTTGTAGCTGTAACCCGGCTGGACGTAGAAAACCTGGTTCTACGATCCCTGGAACAGGAACCGGGCCCCAGCAATGTCCCACCTGGGCTACGTTTTGTGCCGGATTCTGTTCGCCCCCAAACTTAGAATGGGGCCACAACTCTAGACTTGCCTGTCACCCAGGGTCAACCCGCACCCTCGCTCTGCTTAATCAACGCTTTTGGTGGCCAACCATCAAGGAGGACATTAAAAACTTTGTGGCGTCCTGCGATGTTTGTGTCAGGAACAAAACAACAAACCTTCCTCCCGAGGGACTCCTGAGGCCCCTCCCCATCCCCCATCGCCCCTGGTCTCATATCTCAGTTGATTTCATAACTGGGTTGCCACTTTCTGACAATAACACCTGCATTCGGACAGTGGTCGACCGGTTCTCGAAGTCTACCCTTTTTATCCCCCTACCCAAGCTTCCGTCTGCAAAAGAAACAGCTGAACTCCTCATCTCCCATGTCTTCAGACTCCACGGTCTCCCTTCAGATATAGTCTCTGACAGGGGCCCACAGTTTTCTGCGCAGTTTTGGAAAGCCTTTTGTGGTCTTATTGGCGCCACCCCCAGTCTTTCATCAGGATTTCACCCTCAGAGCAATGGCCAAACGGAACGCATGAATCAGGAATTAGAGAAATCTCTAAGGTGCATGACCTCACGAGACGCAGCTTCTTGGAGCCGTTTTCTACCTTGGATCGAGTACGCCCATAACTCACTCCCCACCTCATCCACCGGCATGTCACCATTCCAGTGCTGTCTTGGCTGATCAACCTCCAAGTTTCCCACCCAGGAGAGTGAATCTGCTGTCCCTTCAGCCCAAGCCTTCATCCGTCGCTGTAAGAGGACATGGCAACAAGCTCGCGCTCAACTACGACGCACTGTGGCCATCTTTCAGCGCAAAGCTAATCTCCACTGCTCAGCTGCCCCAGCTTACCGCATCGGACAAAGAGTGATGCTCTCCGCACGTAACCTACCACTCAAGACAACATCCCAGAAACTCTCACCTAAGTTCCTAGGTCCGTTCACAATCTCTCGAGTTATAAATCCATGCTCTGTCCGACTTGCTCTACCCCTCACCATGCGCAGGATCAATCCCACGTTTCACGTTTCTCAGATTTGTCGTTTAGTCTCCTGCCCATTGTCCACCCCCCCCAACCCCCCCCCACCCACCCCGACTCATTGATGGGGGAGAAGCCTTCACAGTTCGCAAGCTCTGTAAGGGTACTGTCATGACACGCCAAGCCACAGCCCCGTCATGATCCATGTTTGTCAACCACTCTCGCATCGCACCGCCCCCCCCTCTCTGCACACCTGGACGCCATCAGTAATCAGCCCCTGCCTATTTAAACCACGCTCTGACACTGCCACGTCGCCAGATTATTGTGTGCTATCCATGCCCAGTATTCCAGCGTTTCACTCTACCTTGACATCACAGATCTCGACCACGCTCTGTTTTCACGACCTTGACCTTGTCTCACGTTACGGATTTCTTGCCTTCTCGGATTTACTGTTGCCGACTATTGGAATTGTTTTTCGACCACGAATTTGGATCACGGACTCGTTTCCCCAGCTCTCTGCCTGTTCCTCGACCGCGAGCCACTCCACGCTTCCGCATTCCCGCCGCGGAGTTTATTCAGAGAAACGGCACTCACTCCGCACTTCCGCATTCCCGCCACAAGTGCCCATTCACAGAAACTGCGAGCGCTCCTCACGGCACTTCCGCATTCCCAGGGCTCATTGATTAAAAGCGCTGAACGCGCTGTGCATGCACACGCCGGTCCTGCACTACCACATTATCTCCACGGGCCTTTTTCAGAACTATAAACACTTCTCTCTGCACTTGGATCCTTCAACTCCACCCCCACGACGTGACAATTTTCTAATCTGTGAAGAAGGATACTATGATCAATGGTGTCAAAAGCTGCACTGAGGTCGAGTAATACAAGCATAGTTACACAACCCTGATCAGAGGCCAATAGGAGGTCATTTACTACTTTAAAGAGTGCTGATTCTGTGCTGTGATGAGACCTAAATCCTGACTGATACAGTTCATGTATGCCATTTCTATGTATATATGAGCATAGCTGCTCCGCTACAATCTTTTCCAGAATCTTAGAGATAAAGGGGACGTTTGATATTGGCCTGTAATTGGACAGCTGACAGGGGTCGAGGTCAGGTTTCTTAATTATTGGTTTGATAACTGCTAATTTAAAAGATCTTGGAACATAACCAATGCTGAGTGAGGAATTAATTATTCTCAACAACGGTTCTGTTATTGCTGGTACTATCTGTTTAAGAAAATGTGTCGGTATAGGATCTAATATACAGGTTGATGAATTTGCAGAAGAGATGAGTGAAATTTGTTCTTTCTCTTCAAGGGGAGTAACGTATTCTAGGTTTCGATCTGACATGGCCAGATTAACATCTGCATCAATTACATTGTTCGGTTTCAAAGCCTCAATTTTATGCCTGATATTTACAATTTTATTATTAAAAATGTTCATGAAGTCCTCACTATTGCATGATGTTGTTGTGGAGATTTCTGTAGTGGTCTTATTTCTGGTTAATTTGGCTACGGTATTAAATAAAAATCTAGGATTATTTTTATTTTCTTCTATAAGAGTGGAGAGATACGTTGATCTAGCTACACTAAGAGCTTTCCTATAGTTCAGGATGCTCTCGATATAGTAGGTGAGCACAGAACAGGACTCTTTGAGGGACAACATAAAAGTGAGACTGTCGAGCATGCACTGCTCTCCTGCAGGAAATATATATACAGCAGAGACTAGATATGGTGGAGAACTAGTCTATCCAAGAACTAGGGAGAGTAGAATGCAATGTGTAAGGTTTTATAATATCGTAAGACACTGTAATCTAATAAGAAGATTCCTGTGACTTGAGAACATGCCTTATGTGGTAACACATATCCTTAAGACTTGTCTTGTCTTCTTCTTCTTTTAAACTTAACACAATGTTAAAAGTCTTTTAAAATGAGTTGTCTCTGTTCAGGAAAAGAAGGAAGCACTTAATGTTGTTTGTGAGGAAGACCGGACTGGAAGCTGAAGAGAGAGAGAGAGATAGAGATCTATAGGTGGCGCTGATGCAACCTGCAGATCTCCAGGCTAAGGGCACAGCGTGGTTTGTTTTACTCACTGTTCTCACCCATTTTTCTCTGGACAGGCTCTGCTGTAGTCTGAGGGTCATGTTCTGGTGTTCTGAGCGGGAAATGAAGGAAAAAAAACTAAGTCATAGACAGGTAACCAACAGTCACATGACCATACTCCACACATACTCCTATGAAGGCCTGTGAGCTTGGATAGCTCAGTCGGTAGAGCATCAGACTTTTAATCTGAGGGTCTAGGGTTCAAGTCCCTGTTCAGGCGGAAATCAGAGTTTTATATCTGAAGCACTGCAGCTGTTCACATTGAACGGAAAGAAGTGTTTAAAGTGTGTTTTTCACATCCTGTTTTTCTTTTTTACAGAACTGACTTTAATCATATAAAATTATCATATTCAATTGAATTTTATTTATAGCGCTTTTAACAATGGTCATGGTCTCAAAGCAGCTTTACAAAAAGGAAAAGAAAATTTGAAAAGAATATTTATGGAAGTGTGTATGTGTGAGAAAAATGTGTCTAGATAATAATGAGATGTCCCTGATGAGCGAATCAAGGGTGATGGCAAACACTGTCTGGAAGGCTATTCCAAAGCTTTGGAGCTAAATATGAAAACACTCCGCCCCCTTTTGTAGCTTTTGATATTCTGGGAACTACCAGAAGTCCGGAGTTTTGTGATCTTAAGGCGCGTGGTGGATTGTAGCATATCAGAAGACTGGTTAGGTATGTGGGAGCTAAACCATTTAAAGCCTTGTATGTAAGTAATACTATTTTGTAATTATTTCTAAACTGAACAGGTAGCCAGTGCAGGGATGATAATATTGGGGTTATATGATCATATTTTCTGGATCTAGTGAGAATCCTGGTGACTGCATTATGGACTAACTGAAGCTTGTTTATTGAGGATGCAGGACAGCCACCTAGTAATGCATTACAATAGTCCAGTCTGGAGGCCATGAATGCATGAATTAGCTTTTCTGCATCAGATACGGATAAGATGCTCCTAAGTTTGGCAATATTTCTAAGGTAGAAAAATGCTGTTTTTGTGATATTGGAAACATGACCTTCAAAGGACAAGTTACTGTCTAATATTACGCCCAGGTCTTTTACAGTCGAGCTGGTAGTAACAGTACATCCTTCTAAATGCAGGCTGAATTGTGAGAGCTGTTTTATACTGGTTTTTGGGCCAATAAGTAATATCTATCTCTTATCCTAATTTAGTAAAAGAAAATTAGCGGTCATCCAATCATTTTTATCTTGCAAAAATCTAGACAACTTGGATATTTCATCTGGTTTTGTTGAGATGTATAACTGGGTATCATCAGCATAACAATAGATACTCATCCCATGTCTTCTAATGATGTTATCACGGGGAAGCATGTACTGTATATGGAGAACAGCAGAGGTCCTAAAACTGACCCTTGTGGGACCTCACTGGCATGCCATCGGAACGATTCTCCATTTACATCTACAAAATGGTATCGATCAGACAGGTATGATCTAAACCATTTTAATGCCTGTCCCTGAATACCTATGTGATTTTGTAAGCGATCTATGAGAATATTATGATCTACCGTATCGAAAGATCAAGTAAGATTAGTACTGAGACGCAGCCTTGGTCTGAAGCTAAAAACAAGTCGTTTGCAATCTTAACTAATGCAGTTTCTGTACTATGATGGGGCCTGAAACCTGACTGAAATTACTCGAGGATGTTGTTTTCCTGCAAGAATGTGCATATTTGAGCTGATACTACTGTTTCTAATATTTTTTATATAAACGGAAGGTTTGAAATCGGTCTGTAATTTGTTATTTCATTCGTGTCTAAATTAGATTTTTTAAAGAAGAGGCTTAATAACTGCTAACTTGAAAGGTTTAGAGATGTGATCTAGATGTAATGAAGAATTAATAATGTTTAAAAGCGGCTCTCCAACTGTAAGCATCACCTCTTTTAAAAATCTGTCTGGGATTGGGTCTAACAGGCATGTTGTTGATTTAGCTGAGGTGATAAGTTCATACAGCTCTTCCTGTCCTATAACTGTAAAGCACTGAAAATCTAAATGTGAAGCTAAAAACATAACTCGTTGAATGAACATAATTAAATTATGGAAAGAATTTCCACCTGATTTAATGGCTTTCGTTCAGCATTAAGCAATTTTGTTGGCCCAACTTAATGTTCTTAGGTTACGTCAAAGTAATGTTATTAGGTTCATTTAACTTATTTACTACAGCTGCGTCCAACATAATTTAATACTGTTAACATAAATGAATAGGATTGGTACAACAAATTTTTCAGTTGTAAATTAAGTTGATCCAACTCAAGTAAATTTAAATTTCAAGCCCTGGCCAACAGAATTCTGTGAAGGAAGGAAGCAGACAAACGGGATAAAACAGAGATTTTTATTTTACACCAGGAGCAACTTACAAATAAGTCTCAATTTGAAAAGATGTACAAAACATAAAACACCACAAATAAGTATTAATAAAAATAATAATTAATCACCAACAGAAACGTTTTGTACTTTATAACTGTACGTTATGACTTTTAAATATGACCGTTAGATACGTTGGTCAGGAAACTCCTGAAGTCAGATGCAGACAGGACACTTTTCAGTCACAAACTCCTGTGAAAAAATAAAGAGATAGATATTCAATTAAAATTCATGATACTTAATTTAGCAAATGAACAATATGTATACTTTGTTCCGCTCGCTTCACAACTCATGAGAACAGACCAAAACCAGAACCGAACCGGAGATTAAGCACGCACGTATAACCGGTATTTTAAGTGTGATTAAAAATACAAGAAATAGCTTAAACCAAAATAACGTGACTAAACATTGCTAAACAACAGGTGACATTTATGTTCAGTATTTAGTTTCTATTTAGAAAGATGGGAATTAATTCCTGCTTACCTTTTCCACACGCCCACCAACGTTTGTCTTCTCAAACTGTGTTCTCTTCTCGCGGTGTCTTCTCGCGATATTTCCGGTTTTGCTATTTCCGGTTTTCATATTGACAAGATCTCGTTGGTTTATCTCAACATGATTGAATCTAGTACATGTTAAGTTGTTGAATTTCATGCAAATACAACATACCTTATTCATGTTTAGCTTGGAAACATGAAATTATTATGTACAAAACACATATTACATTTTAGTACATGTAACAGGTAGCCATGTTCATTTTATGGAGTGAGGCTGAACTGGATCGTGGATACTATTAGATACTATTAGATGTTGAACCTCCGTTATTTTCTTCATGATATTATTGATTTTTTGATTACAGAAGTCCATAAAGTCTTAACTTCTAAACTGTGATGGGATACTCTCTGCAGGCATCTTAGGTTTTTTAGGCGAGCCACTGTACTAAATAAGAACCTGGGATTGTTTTGGTTTCTTGCTTTCAGTTGGCTAAGATGCTCAGTCCTAGCAGTTTTTAGAGTCTGTCTATAGCTGCACATACTGTCTTTATACGCAATTCTAAAAACTTCTAATTTAGTTTTCCTCCATTTTCACTCGAGGTTACGGGTTGCTCTCTTTAGGGCGCGAGACTGTTGTACCACGGTGCAACTGTTTTATCTCTGACTTTTTTTAATCTGATGGGAGCAACAGTGTCTAATGTACTGGTAAAAATAGAGCCCATGCTGCTAGTCGCTTCATCTAGATCGTCTGCATTTAGGGGTCTAATAAGAAATTGATCCGGCAGATTACTTGTGAGTCTGTCTTTAGTAGTTGGATTCATATTTCTAACAAATTGATAACGTGGGGAGACACAGCTAATCTGTTCTACGGGTAGAGTATATATCAGGAGGTGATGATCTGTGATATGACTTTGAGGTAAGATCTCTATATTAGAGACATCTATACCATGGAATATTATTAAATCTAACGTTTGATTAAATTGGTGAGTTGCTCCATTTATATTTTGTTTAACCCCAAAGGAATTTAACAAATCCATAAAAGCGAGTGCTAAAGCGTCATTAACATCATCTAAATTAATGTTAAAGTCTCCTACTATCAACACTTTGTCTGAGTTAATCAATAGGTCTGATAGCAGATGTCCAAATTATTTAAGAAAATCGACATATGGCATATACAAATAATAAATAAATGTCTTTTTATTAATGATAGTTTATTAGCAGAAAATTCATTTTTCAGCTTTAAGTGATATATAAGCAGATTATATATCACTA
The DNA here is from genome assembly GCA_030522415.1 of Channallabes apus. Taxonomy (NCBI): domain Eukaryota; kingdom Metazoa; phylum Chordata; class Actinopteri; order Siluriformes; family Clariidae; genus Channallabes; species Channallabes apus. The sequence continues at coordinate 22,172,623 of CM060111.1, read as the reverse complement.
TATAATAAAATCAGATATAATTATAATTATATCAATATAATATAATCAGATATAATTTCCCTCACGGGATAAATAAAGTCTATCTATCTATCTATCTATCTATCTATCTATCTATCTATCTATCTATCTATCTATCATAAAACCAATATAATCTTTTAAGCCAACGATTTAGACATATAAGGGTTAACAAAGGGTTAACATAATGGAAAGATTATGTTTCTATTTTTTTTATATATTTTAAACTATATCATTAATTGTATTGTTTCAAACCTAAGTTATTATCCTTAATCTTATTCATTGTCAAAGAACAAAGTGCAATATACAGTAAATACTGTGATATTAAATATTTAAATAAACTTTTAGGAAAAAGTGCAGTTTAAAATATTTTGAAGAAGTGCAATAGTTTCATATCTTGGAGTCATGTTTAAAATAATACCATAGTACAATAAATATAGTACTAAATTATGTTTATTATAGTCTGACAACTTCTTTCTACTATTTATTTCCTGTATTATATGTTTGTTCTACTTTTCTTATATTTTTTACATTTGTTTTATCACAGAGCTTCTGCAATAAAATAAAATAAATAACCCCATTACACCTGTACTGTTTGTGTATGTACAAATGGCAAATAAAATCTCTTGAATCTTGAATGAAAAGACCACATTTATCCTTCGAGTCCTGACAGTAAAGTTCCTGTTAATTAATGAATTAATCTAAAACACATTTTTTGAAGTAGACGATCTAAAATTTCAAATTAAAAAAAAGTTAAGTATCTTATCAAGTTGCATTCTAGCAAATCACCAGCAATATATATCTATTAACTATGTTCTAGTAAAACAGCCATATAAATATGATCCAAAGGCAAAGATTAAACTTTTTGAGTCTTTTTTCCCAAATTATGATTAAGGTTTTTCAGTCCTGGTATGTAAGAAGTTCTTCAGACACATAGTGAGTTTAAACTGATGGCCGAACGGGGACGTGAACCCTGGACCCTCAGATTAAAAGTCTGATGTTCTACTGACTGAGACAATAGAAATACTGCACTTTCTTCTGCAAAATAACGTAAAAATTACCTTATCTTAAAGGTTCTTTGACTATTTCCTGAGTCGTTAGAAAACTCTAAACCTATTTTAAACAAACACTGTTTACAAATGTGCAGTTGAGAACAAATATGAATATTTTAGTCAGCAATTGATTCATCTCTCACATTATACTATATTCTGTATAAACATATATTTATATACATATACTGTATGTAGTATGTAGTTTTGGTCATAGTCTTTCCTAACTATAATGTGATCACAGACCCTTCCAGCATTGCCCAGGGTGAGAGACACGTGACCACTCCATATGAGGAGACCACGTGAGCAGACACTGTTCCTTGCAGTGCACGAGCCCGGATAGCTCAGTCGGTAGAGCATCAGACTTTTAATCTGAGGGTCCAGGGTTCAAGTCCCTGTTCGGGCGGAGTTCAGAGTTTTAGAGTAATTCCTGTACATCTCTAAACTGCAGCGAGTGCAGATGTTCAGCTCGAATATAACATACAGGAAACAAGATCAGGTTTCATATCCGCTTTATTAACTGAAAGGCAGAGGGCTGGATTTAAACACAATCACTATAGGAATATATACGGTTTTAATGGATGCTAGTTTATTACAAAAACACAAGCCGTCTTACTTTGCCTTCTAAGTGATATATACTGTAATCAGCTTATCGATGCAGCATACTGTTTTTAGAGATTTATGTCAGATTTAACCCATTTGCACACCTGTCTTTCACATGAGCATGCTTTGATAGCCTCCGATAATCTTTGATAATTAATGTATCAAATAAAAGGAAATTTATAATTCTACAGCAGTTTAAAGGTTTAAAGCTTGTTTCAATTATTTAATTAAACTTGTAAGTTTGTGGTTTTTGTTATTGTTAATGTATAAAATCATTTATCAAATTTAAACCTTTCCGTTCGAATATTTTTCCGGAACTTAAAAGAAACATGCTTAGGAAACGAAAGTTAAACAAATAAGCGCAGAAATGAAAGCGTCTCAAATAGACAGACGAAACCAAAACATTTTTGGCCCTGTTGGCTTTCCGGAAGCCAGTCACGTGATCTTGGAACGTTATAAATAGAAGTTGCAACGTGAGCCCCTCTCTACACGAGCGCAGATGAGAGGGATAGTATGGCGTCCACCAGCCGGTTAGTACGCTGTTCAGAATGCTTTTTTTTAAATAACAAATAACTTGCGTTTAATTATAGTTAATATCATCATAACAAAATTCAGAGATTTGTGTGCTCGCTTTAAGAATCGTTGTTGTTTCTATATATAAAAGAGAGATGTCGTGTCGAACAACAGAAGCGGCGGTGTTCCGAACGACGCCGCTTAGCGCTATGTTAGTGCCGTATCTAGGGCGTGACGTAAAGGCTTGTGTGTCCTATCTAGTGCGGTCGCGGCTAATAGCAGAGTCATTTGGGACACCGCTATTCTCACAGGCGCTAGCTAACAAACTTCGTTCTCTCAGGCAAGCTAAGCGGCTAGCTAAACAAACACTCACGCGCTAGCAGTTAACTCTGATTTATGATTAAAAATTTCTGACGTTAAATATTTGTGTGCGAAGTTATTCGACAAGTGAACGCGAACTGAAAAACGTTTTTTTTTATTTATCTTGGGATTTTTAGTACATAGCTTGCTAACGTGGCTAATAGGAAATTGCTAAACCGGGTAAACTCAAACTTATAATTAATTTAACTGATTTGTAAAACATTGACATGTTTCAAATCTTTAAAAGGTCACATTTTTATAAGTCTTATGTATTTTAGTTTGCTATTTATCTGTTTATAATAAACGTTTGTTTGCTGGTGCGTGAAAACATTTTTCATACGCCAGCCTTGCGGCTGAGTCCAACAATCTTGCTTGCGCCCTAGATAGTGCACTATCATTCTATAACCGCGCCTACATACTGAACTGCAGAACGATTAAAGCATGAGGCTTTTTGGAACACAGCCCCTGCCACTGTTCTCAATAGAGAAGTACAAGAGAATGAAATGCTGAAATTGTCTGTACAGCAGATTTGATTGTAATTAAAATAAATTATATAAAATGAACTCCAACTCCAAAAAATATTTTTTTTTATCTTTGGATGGCTTTATTTCATACTTTAAGTGTATAAAAATGGAATAAAAAATGTATAAATTGCTATGAACATAAGGTGGAAAGATATAATGCAAATTTAAATGTAAAAAATTTATGTATGTAAATAAGTTAACAAAGGACAAAGAAATGTTTAATCTACATTTTAATAATCTTTTTTTTTCTTCCATCAGTGCGCTTTAGTGGAATAATGAGTATATTTGAGTATATAAAATTTTATTTTATAATTTTAATTAATAATAAGAAAAAACAAAAAGGAAAGCTTAAAAAATAATAACCCAAGGCATAAAAAAATAACCAGAAATGATGTAACTGCATAAATTATTTAAATATGTAATGTGTAAATAAATGAAATAAACATTTAAGACTAATTTAAATTTAGTTTTTTTTTCTGTCACTGCATTCTAGTGGGTAACTGAGTATATTAGATTGTATAGAACCTTTTATTTAATAAAAAAAGAAATCCCTAAAAGACAAGTTTGTTAAATAATTTAAAAAAAATTGTACATGATAACATAAAAAAAAGATTAATCTCTGTATGTGCGTAATACACTTATACAAATCTTTTAAATGTTTTACACAGATGTATTTGATTAAATAGAAAGTAAATTGTGTTTAAAAGCCGCTGCGGACGTGAGTCGGACGTCCTGTAACAAGGTGAAGGTGTGATCAGGGTGTCAAAGGGAAAATACAAATCCTGTAGATTAGATGCAAATATTAAAGCTATGTGGACGTCCAGGGTCATGTGACCTCATGACAAAGGTGAATAAATGATTAACTGTGGTGCGTCTCTTCTATAACGCAGTGGAGATGCTCTTCCTAAGGTGCAGTGCCCTAATCACCCCGACGCCATGCTGGTGGAGGACTACCGCGCTGGCGACATGATCTGCCCCGAGTGTGGCCTCGTCGTCGGTACGTACTCGCAAACACAACAGTGTCGATAATACAACAATCATTCCATTTATAAAATATCTAGATTAATTTTTATTAAGTAAAATTAAATTCAAATATCTTTTTCAAACAAAAAAAGTATAAATCGAATAAGAAATGAAGGATGAATGGCAAAAAAAAAATTCTCCAAATATTTAGACTTTTTTTGTTAATAAAATGTTTAAGTCCTTACAGGTCATTATTTATTAGATTCATACTTTGTTATTCCTCAAGTCTGTGTAAAAAGGTTTTTTTAAGATCCTATATAAAAAAAATCCCAGATGAATTTTTTCTTTATTGGGGCACAAGCACTACAACACCAGCGCGATGACATCATGGATATTATGTCATCTTCATGGCTATGAAAGTGCTGATGTTTGATTGTGCTGATGTCAGTGTGTGAAGTGCCCCAACATATTGAGTGACATCGTTTTGGGTGACCTCACATGTGATGCCTTTTTTTCTTTTTTTTTTCCCCCTAGCATCTGGGACTTTTTGGAGGTCTAAACATAAAATTCACTCTGTTCTAAAATTCAGTAAAATTTTATTTGTATAGTAATGATCTCATTATGCTATTGGCACGTCCCCTTTACATGCATGTGCCCATTGTGGTTGGGCAAAGACCCAAGGTGCGTGGACCCACTCATCGTTGCTTGCTATATTGTAATTCATTATTATTCTATTTTTTTGTGCATTTTTAGATTCGTTTAATTTTACCCCTTGTTAACAGAATGACGACTGTAACGTAAGTGAAATATTTTTAGATGATTTTTAGGATATTAAAAATGATTCTCATCTCCATTAGGTGACCGTGTGATCGACGTCGGCTCCGAGTGGAGGACGTTCACGAATGAGAAAGCTACCAAAGACCCGTCACGTGTCGGTGACGCCCAGAACCCGCTTCTGAACGGAGGAGACCTGACGACGATGATCGGAAAGGTTCGAACCCCCAGAGAGAGATTGTCCAAACACCTACATCTGTCCATCATTTGTATACTCAGGTTATGGTGTCTGTCTATCCTAACCCCCCTCCCACCCCCACCCCATGCATATCCAGGGAACAGGTGCTGCGAGTTTCGACGAGTTCGGTAACTCGAAGTACCAGAACCGGCGGACGATGAGCAGCTCGGACCGAGCCATGCTGAACGCCTTTAAGGAGATCAGCACCATGGCAGACCGGATAAACCTGCCCCGCAACATTGTCGTGAGTGTCGCACAATCACCTCGTTTATCTTCCTTCTAAATGTCTCTCTGCTCATATGTCAATCATTTAAAATAAATAACAATAATTAAATTAATACATGTTCTTGGAGCATTTTTCATAATGACGCACAAGTAAAGTAGTAAACAGCGGTAAAATGTGCACTGAATCAAAAGAAGAATAAAAAAATGGTGTTATTTAAAAATATTAAATGTATTTTCAAAAAAAGTTGAAATATTTTAGTGTAAACTGTTAATTGTAATTCATTTATTTCTTAAACTTAAAATTTAAAATTAAATTTACTTAATATCTAAAACTAAATATCCAGAATATTTTATCAATTAAATGTTTTTTTTTTAAATTTAGACATTATATATATGGTATATTTAAATTTTTAACCAAATAAGGGATTTAAAAAAGTGTGCATGTAAGCAGATTTAACAATTAACGAGTAATAAGTAACGAAGTAATAGTGAACAGGAGTAAACATAGAATAAAATAAAGAATATTAACAGGGTATTTAAATAAAAAAATTAATTTATGTAAATTAAATGTCAATTAATTGAACTGAAAAATGAAATTTGTTTTGTATTTTATAAAAATGTTTGTTGAATTTAGGATTTTTCTATTTTTTAAACAAATCACTTTTTTTTTTCTTAGTGTATGCAGATTTAATGATTAACAAGTAATGAGTAATAAACGGCAGGAGTAAATAAAATAAAGAACATAATAAAAAATGCTGTGTAATGATGTAAAAATATCAAGCATATAAAAAACTAATACTTTAACTGTAAATTATCTTAATTTATTAATTTTGTATTAATTAAATTGTGTAATTTTTTTACATTTATTTTTGAAAAAAATAATAAATTTGTTGTCCTTATAGGACCGTACGAATAATCTGTTTAAGCAAGTTTATGAACAGAAGAGTCTGAAAGGCAGGAGTAATGATGCCATCGCTTCAGCCTGCCTCTACATCGCCTGCAGACAGGAAGGAGTGCCCCGAACCTTTAAAGGTAACAAGCTTACCCCGTCTGTGTAGGTGATAATTATACAGAAGAATCCTGAACATTTATAAACGTACTCTAGGCGTCTGTACACAGAGGGTGGGGCTGCTCGCTTACGACATAAATCAGCACCATTATTTTAGTCAATACTGACGTCACCATCATTCAACACATTTACTCATTCACTTCATTTAACTTTAAATAAAATTGCCTTTAACTGCGAATTCTCTTAAAATGTGATTAATATTAATAATAATAATAACTAGCAAAAAAAGATGGGCCTGGCTAAGAATCACAACAAATCACAAACATACACTTCAGACTGAATGCCGGTTTTGAGTCAGAAATCAGAAAAAAAGATGGAGATAAATATACTTTTGCTTTCTGTCTATTACTTACAGAACTTGTACAATCTTTTTATCTTGGCAAACAAATCTGACTCCATAGTCTGTGTAAATTATCTGTTTGACACTTACATTAGCTCATATCTTTAATACGTATACATCGTTTATCCTCATGAGGCCTGAATCTAATTAGCGTTTGTCGTGTAGGGGTGTGACGGCTCTCAAATCTCCCAAAAATACTATTCCACTTTCCTCACTATCTGTAACACTTGGAGCAAGGAAGCTTCTGCAGAGGATCTAAAATACTAACATTTAAGATGTCTAATGTTTAAATCAATCAAAAATACTTGGTGCTTAATTGTTAAAGTACATGATTTAGAAAAAAAATTATCATAATTGGTAAACTTATTTTGATGAAAAGATGTAAATAAAGGCTAATTTCAGTCAAACATGATGTTGAATACATGACTGGGCTACAGTATGAGTGGGTGGGGTCTAAGCACTGCCAGTGGGGAGTTCATCAGTGTGCTCTGGCAACCCAGATGAGTACTATGCACTAGAGTTTGAATACGATTTGTGCACGTGTGAGTGAAAACTTAGCAAGACTCGATTTTCTATCCTCGTTAACGTCTTTCCAGAGATCTGTGCTGTGTCCCGGATTTCCAAGAAGGAGATCGGCCGCTGCTTCAAGCTGATCCTGAAGGCTCTGGAGACGAGCGTGGACCTCATCACCACCGGAGACTTCATGTCTCGCTTCTGCTCCAACCTGGGCCTGCCGAAGCACGTGCAGATGGCAGCCACCTTCATCGCCAGGAAGGCCGTGGAGCTCGACCTGGTCCCAGGACGCAGCCCGATCAGCGTGGCCGCCGCCGCCATCTACATGGCCTCTCAGGCCTCGGCCGAGAAGAAGACACAGAAAGGTGAGAATTTATAAAAGGTTCTAGGAGGCGTGTGTTCACTCCTGGTGCAGAGTGAGAGACGGTGGTGTCTCTAAACCCCTGAATCTAAACCTGTAGACGAGATTTTATCACCACAGCACTGCTGAGACCTGGATTCTGATTGGTCAGGGTGGTGTAGAGGATTGTTTAACATTTAACATCAGTGTGTTATGTATGTAGTGTAGTATTTATACATGTGAAAATGGATGAAATCGGCAGTCTTTAGGAGATATGTTTGTTTACAGAAAGGGTAACGATGTAAATGCTTTTTTTTAGTTTCTTGCTAATTTTATGATTAACTCTAAAAGAGAAAGAAAAAACAAGGTAAGTTTATAGCTGATACACCGTTTAGAGTAAATGTTTGAGAGGAAATGTGTTGAGTAACATGTTTAACTGTCTGTACATTGCTGTGGTGTTGGAGGAATAAAGTACAGTGAGGTAACAGTAACCTGGTTTTTGGGTGTTTGTTTAGTGTGTGAAATCTGTTCTGAACCATAAATAATCTTTTTTAAGCTTTTGTATTAATTTCTCCTGAACAGAAATCGGAGACATAGCCGGAGTAGCCGACGTCACCATCCGCCAGTCGTACCGACTCATCTACCCCCGAGCCGCTGATCTCTTCCCTCCAGACTTCAAATTCGACACGCCGGTGGATAAACTGCCTCAGCTGTGAAACACCAACACACGCATACCGAGTTCTTCCTATTCTGGTTTTCTTTTGTATTTGATTGACAAGACAAGGTTTTTGCTCTTCTTCCTCTCCTCTGGCGACTTTTTTTTTTTTTTTTTTTTTTTTGGTGATTAAACCCACAGCGCATAAACAGGATACACATTCCACGGTTTAACACTAACCGAGCTCCGAACACCCCATGTTTCATTTGTGTGTATATATTTACTGTACATAAGTCACATGACAATTTAATTGGTGGATGCAACTAAGCTGAATTTCATACTGTAAACTTTTTCTTTTGTAGGAAATGAGCCAGTTATTTTGTTTAGTGTGTTTGCATTGTATTTAGTAATTTAAAACAATAAATGCTTTTCAGAAAAGCAAGTCAAGTGTCTGTAGTTATATTTTTAAACATGCATATTAAATATAAATGGAGGTGGCCAAAAGTATTGGGACACAAGTGAAAATTTAATCTACATTTTTTTTTTAAATAATAAAGATAAGAACTTTTTAAGCAGTGCTCTTCAACAACCAGTATTTAGTACAAAGTCCTTTATTATTCAGATCTGGCTGGACATCGGGTCAGAAAGTACTCATGCCTGCCTGATGACGTGCAGAAGTACATTTGCCACAGAAGTTCAGAGTTCAGTTGATTCTCTAGGTGTTTTTGTGCGGAAGTGGACAGTAAGTAAAAGTCCTGCCATGTACAGTATTTGTTCAATCCATTCGCTAAACCAGCTTCAGCCAGATGGACTCGAACTAATTGAGGACATCACCTGTTTTGTCTACTGAGGGCATTATAATACAAAATAATGAAAAAAAAATTTTTGGTTATATTAAAACTTGTCTCTCAGTTCAGCTTAAAATATTTTTTAGTTGTTGGTCTTTTGGCTGTTCTCAGCAAGAGGTCGCCACAGCGAAGGGAATAAATACAAAAGCTTGTTGATGGTCAGATGAACAAAATGTATTGAAAAGCAAGATCTGGTGTATTTGTCCATTCTAAAAGTGCATTAAAATTAATCCAGAGTGAAGATAATTTTTGACTCAGCCTTGTGCATGCATGTAATTTTGTTCGTTAGAAAAACAAACATAGGAAATTTATGGTCGTTACGACTTAATGCTACAGTTTTCTGGAGAATCTTTACACAGTAAGAAACAAAAAAAAAAAACACAGCTGATCTTTAGAACATCTCAGAATTTCATGAAAGTACAAGTTTATTACTTTAACTTGCCTTGGAACTACGTTTTTCACAATTTCTTGATCTTTATAATGTTCTGATCACCCCTCCCCCCTCCCCGTACATGATCGTTCTCACTCACTTGGTGTACATTCACAGTATTATAATAATAATCATCCAAAAAGTAATGTTTTACATATTTGCCTAAAATGTTACATTAGCCAACAACTGTTCAAACATGCAAGATCCTTGGCTAGTCCTTCTTTATTAGCCGCTGGAACAAACTCGCTGCTTCACGCCGTGGCGAGGGAATCCACGGCCGAGAGTCTCTGAGCGTAATCTCTGTACTTGGCATCCACGTCCTGATTTCGCTAAGCGTCTGGTTTCAAAAACAGCAAGGTTACGACACTTTAAGTCAAGTGTACGCCACTAGCATAAAATACTTTTTATTCCTCAATAAATTAGCTAACAACATTAGCTAAGCTAGCCAGTGCTTGCTAAACCTAGCAATGGGGCTAACATTAGCAAGCTAATGCGCAACTGCGTTTAATGTTTCAGTTACAGCCATGCACTAGCTAAAATTTTTAGCTAGCATATTAGGCAGATATGCACGTCAGAACATTTAGATACCCACCTGCTGCAGTGCATTGTGGGACATCAGGATATTTTAAGAAATTATTTATATACAATGCATTAGTAAATAACTAATATTATAATACACAACTATTGTGTACGTCATTTAAACAAACTGGTTTAGCATGAGGCAAACAAAAACAAACTTGCTAACCAATTCTTAAAAAAAAAACCAAGGTAAATAAAACCAAATTTAGTAGCAACATTTTAGCAAGCTAGCTAACTAAGGTAATGTTAGCTAAATTATTTTGACCACAAGTCAAAAGTTGTGACACTAGCTGATTAATGTTAGCGCACAGGCGTTACTGTTGTACCAAATGAAAAATATAATATAAAGCCAGCAAAGATTTGATTAAATATTTAGAGAATTTTTGGAAATTTGGTTAAAAATCTAAGTAAACGTTAGGCTAACTGTTACACCTTGCAATGTTAGCTTTGAATTAACTGTGTAATTTTAAACCACGAGACAGATTTGATTAAAATTACATAAACTATTGTTGAATAATTGACTATTTTTTTTAAATGAAATTAAACACGCTGAGACGTTACCCATGCTGTTGACTTTTAGCGAAATCAGGATGTGAGTAGTGTCACGTAGCATGTTTTTACGTTGTAATAAGAAGGTTGTGTGTGTGTTAAGAACAAGGAGGCGGAGCCTGTAGTGGTAAATACGCTCGTGTAAAGCAGTGGCACGTTTATCACGATATTCAACATTGTTACCGTGGAAACATTGTTACAGATTAAACTCTGAGTGTTTTCATTCAGGAAGAGGCGGTGTAGGTGGGCGGGGCTTAAACCCATGTCCTTCTTCGTTTGGTTTAAGCCTGCGAGTTCTAGCCAGAGTAAAAGCGTCCCGGGTGCGAGAGCAGAACAGGAAGTGGAAGCCGTGTTCACAGTGGTTAATGCGGACCGGGTGAGCTAGCATGGGTGTGCGTGGTCGCTAACACCAGTCGGCGATGTAGTCGAAGTCAGCGAACATCTCCTGCTCGTCCCGGCTGAGCGGGCGTGGCTCCCGGGGCGGGGTTAAGACCGGTGCCTCCGATGTGAACTCGTCGTCGAAATTGCTGACATCGCCCGCTCCGTGGATCATCGGCGCGAACGGCGGCTTCACTTTCTTCGCCAGCAGTCCGTTCCAATCGATGTTCTGGAGGAGGAAGAACAAGTGTAAGGGTTGAGCTGCACTTTTCTGTTCTTTTTCTCATTCATTTTTTCCTTTCTCTCGTTCCTATTCCTTTCCTCCAATCCTTCCTTCCTTCTTTCCACTATGGTTCCTTTCTTTCTCTCTCTTCACTTTCTTTTAATGTTTATTTCTAATGAAACGGAGAATGAGAGAAAGGAAAGAAAACTGGAGAATGAATGGAAAAGAAAAGATAAAGTGAAAGTAGGCGGGGAAAAAAAAAGATGAGGATGAAACAAAAGAGAGGGGATGATGGAGCAAAAGGGTGAAGGAAGGATAACGTGGATGGAAGATGAAAGAATGAGAAAGAAAAATAAAAATAGGGATGAGAGGTCCACTTTCCTTCACTTCCTTTCATTCTGTTCTCTTATTCTGTTCATTCTGTTTCATCACTTTACTTCCTATTCCTTACATTTTTTTCTTCTTTTTCATTTCTGTTTCTTCATCCCTTCCACTTACTGCAGCAAAAGTGTGAGTGAAATGTATGGAACGTGTGTGTGTGTGTGTGTGTGTGTGTGTGTGTGTGAGAGAGAGTGTGTGTTCAGGGTCACCGTGACCTGGTAAAGGTCACTCATCCTTCACTCCTTTAGGTGAAATTTCCCTGCATTTGCGTTCGCGAGTGTGATCTAGCCACATTTGAATTAAGATCTTGTTGTGTAAATTAGAACACACACACATACACTCAGTGTTAATGATATTCACTCACCCGGAAGAACAGATGCTTCTTGACCTCCTCCGCGTCGCGCTCTCCTCCCCCCAGACGCCGCTCAGGATTCCTCCTCAGCAACTGCATGGCATGTTAGGCGTTAGTTAGAGCTAGTCGTGCTAATGTGCTACAGTATAAAAGCTAGCGGCCCTGAGGGACGGGGTAACGCCCACAGCACTCACCCTCCTCATGATGGAGATGGCCTCGGTGGAGAGGAACCTTGGGTAGCGCACCTCGTCGTTCACGATGCTGTCGAACACCTCCTCTTCATCATCACCGGGAAACGGAGACTGCGAGGAAACGCCACACTGTCACTCACCCGCTGTTTATACACCGCCACCAATATTCTTATTAAAAAGAGCCGCTGTGCAACGTTATTGAATTTAAATATTATAAGAAACCAGTTTGAGAAACCAGCTCACATTAGTCACTTTGCTAGCGTTAATTTAGCTAGCTAGCTAACACGGGGAATGCATTACCTGGTTAGGAAGAAATTAGCTAACCCCAGGTGAAGCAAACTAGCTCACATGTTTGCTCTGACAGGCTTGCGGTTCTAAGACAGATCCTGCATTCTGATTGTTGATTAACCCTCTACAACAGCTGCTCTCAGCACCAGGAGCGCAGGTTTATATGCACTATTGAGCCACGAATGCCCCGCTGTCTTTAGGTCTTTATCAGAAGTGAATCTTTATCCTTGTAGTTCTGCTTTCGGGGGACAAACAGGTGAAAGTCACCTCAGAGTATCGACAGTGTGGGCAGAAGCGTGTGGACGTACATCATCACTCGAGATCATATCATATCAGATATCAGTCCTCTGTGTTTAATCTGATGTTTAGTCTTCAGCTCTTCAATAATCGTCTCACTGTAACGAGCACTGCTGATTGTTGAACCTTTTTTCTGATCATGTTCCAATACTTCTGTCCCTTGAGATGGCAATCTCAGAAAACGGTTTGCGTTTTGACGTTTTAACTTTTTCTGGGTCTGTGATTGAGGATGTTTGTGCGGGCAGCAGGAGCTTTAATATAAGCAAAATAACCATTATGGTTCCATATCTTTCTCTCTCTTCACTTTCTTTTGTCCTTTCTTTTAATTTTTATTTCTAATGAAACGGAGAATGAGAGAAAGGAAAGAAAACAGAAGAATACTTCTGGCCCTTCTGATTATTTTATTAGAAAGCACTATATGTTGTGTGTGTGTGTATGTGTGTGTGTGAAGCCTGACCTCGCCAACCAGCATCTCGAAGATAAGTACACCAAGTCCCCACCAGTCCACAGCGCGGGTGTACGACGTCTCTGTGAGCACCTCGGGGGCCAGAAACTCCGGTGTACCGCAGAAAGTACTCGTCCGATCCTGGAAGCCCATTCCTCACACACACACACACACATTATATATATATATATATATATATATATATATATATATATATTAGTTGCCGTTGACTAGCTAGCTCAGGATGAACCTCAAATAACCAAAAGCAGGATTTCTCTCACCTTCTTTACAGAGGCCGAAGTCTGCGATCTTCACGTAGCCCTCTGTGTCCAACAGCAAATTATCCAGCTTCAGATCTCTGCATGTTACAATTCACTACCATCAGTTTCACAATCACAATCTCAACAGGAAGCAAAAACATTAATCAGAGATACGTGTGTATGTGTGCGGTGTGTGGATGTTAGGCTACCTGTACACGATCCTGTGCTCGTGTAAAAACTGCAAGCCCAGGACGACGCACGCCGCATAAAACCTGCGAGAGGAAAACAGAAACTATCAAACTGGAGGTGTTTCTTTTAAACATTGCATTGAAATGTCAAAGCTAGCACGTAGGGAAAGTCCACAGGCTACAGTGTTTAATTGGATTGATCAGGATAGAAGTTGAACTGAAAGCGTAGCAGATGAGTGCTTGTCCTTCAAGAATAAAATATTTTAAATAGTGATAAAATTTCCTTTTATTGCACCCTTTACTTGCGCCCATGAAGAAAGAGCGTGTGCTGGAAGTGCTATTCTGTGCTTAGTTCAGTAATAATAATAAAAATAATAATAATGAGTGTGTGAGCTATTTTATCAATATACACAAATGGTGAATGTACTACAGCTATTAATGTGTCGCATTATCCTCGGTACAAGTTAGCATCAGTCTTAAAAGTCTCTGAGACCGATGTGGTTTGTGGTAATGTTCCAGTAATGGTAATGCACTGTAGCTTTACATGCAAATGAGCACCACACCCCTTTGCCAGAGTGCATTTTTCTAGCCAAACACAATTGTGTTTGGGGTCGGGCGTCCTGGAAACAATTCTGTGTAGACGCTCTTATTTCAAGCCACTGAGTAACCCAACCATGGATACCTAACCCGTGATTAGGCAAATCTTTAGGTCTTACATGGCGCGCGCTTCTGAGAAGACGTCAGCGTGGATGTGCATCATGAGGTCCCCCCCTGCGGCGTACTCCATCACAAAGCACACATGCTCTTTGGTCTGGAAGCAGGCAAACAGGTTGACGAGGAACGGGTGCCGAACACTGTTCACCGTCTCGAAGATCCTCTTCTCGCACATCAGGCTGACGGAAAACACACTGGACTTCAGAACCACGGCTAAATCACAAACCTTCATCTGACAATCAGGAAATGTTCATCCTGTACCTGTCGACTTCATCACGAGCCACAATGTCGCCTTTCTTTAGAGCCTTGATGGCGAACATTTCTCCTGTGATGCTGTACTCGGCTAATAAAACCTGCAGAATGAGACATGGCCGAGTGAGCGAGGTTTCGTAAACTACTCACATAAATAAATAAATGGAAAAAAATTATGTAAGAAGGTGTAAGGAATCAGGTAGTAGAATTTGAAAGCACCATGTTTCATGGTGAATAAGATGAAGCATGTAGACAGAAAACAGAAGTGGACCCATAACTGATCCTTGGGGTACACCTTGAGAAACTGGTACAGGGTGAGATTAAAATGCTGATGCTTCCGTGTGAATGTAATTTAAGTGAGAGTCTGAATTAGTCTGAAAGAATCAACAGATAGAGAAAGGACGCACAAGCACAGAAATATATTCTAGAAAAAAAAGGACTACATGGATAAAAGAAAGGAAAGAGAAAGAAGTATCAGGTAGATATGAAATATAGAGTGTGTAGAAAAGGAAGAAATATGTCAGAAAGAAATAAACATTCCAGAAAAATATACATGATCAGAGGGGAAATGAATAGACAAAAAACAAAGAACAAACCAATAAACTAAAAGTAGGAACGTGTGTATGAAACAAAGCAGGCAAGAACAGACAGAAAGTGAATGAAAACAAAAAAAGGAAAAAATACAGAAAAATCAACATGTAGATGAAAGAAAAGAATAACACTGAAAAGCAGGACACTGAGGATGAAAACACCAAGGGGTAGAATCTTAATGAAGACAACACTGAGGAAGAGAACTATTAGGAGAAAACACTGGGGAAGAATCTCCATGAGGAGAAACCTGAGGTCTTTGAGGATCAAGGGCCCAATGGGAAATGCAGAAGGGCAGAACATTGAGGGGAAGAACGCAGAGATGGAGAAACTTTGTGGGGAGAACACCAAGGAGGAGAACAAAGAGAAGGAGAACACTGAGGGAGGCTTGGAGTAGAGGAGACAGAAAGAGGACACACAGAATAAGATTCCTGAAGAGGAGAACACTTGAGGTGACGAACCAGAGGGGGAGGAACTTTACAGAGAAGGAGGAACTTTAAAGAGAAGATTCTTGAGGATGAGAAAACAAAAGTGAAGGGGAGATTCCTGAAGAGGACAACGAGTTGGAGAACACAGTGAGAGAACCTCCAGGAGAAGAATCCATCAGGTTCTGGTTAAGCACAGCGTAGTGTGTGATTTGTAGACGTACCTTTCCGAAGTGTCCGCGTCCCAACACTGCGATACATTTAAAGTTTCTGAGACTGAAGTGGAACTGCTCCTCCTCTTCATTCTCGTCTTCCTCATCCCTAAAGATCACCACGTATATAAAGACAAAGAATATCATCAATAAACAGACATGGAGACCGACACACACATCTGTAGTTATTATTCCTGAGGTTAGGGATCACCTGATCTCTCTACGCTTCCGTTCCGCGAGCAGCTCGAGCCGCGCCGTTCCCACCCCCAGCTCCTCCCCCGGGGTGTGTTTACGCTCCAAAGTTCCCACCACGCTGTTCCTGCTGTTCAGGAAGTCGAAGGATCTCAGTGCCTCCTGTGGACACATACACACACACATACGAGCTGTGAGCTCCTGCTTCATGCAGAAGTGATTGGTTAAGTGTGAGTTAAGGCCCTGACTCCTGATTGGTCAGCAGGTGATGTTGAGTAACTGGCTCCTCCTCCTCCTCACCTGCTCCGCCTGCAACTTCTCCTCCTCGACAGCGCCTCGTCCTCGCGCCACAGAGCGCCGCTTAGAGCTGCACGCCGCGTCCTTATCAAAGTCCAGCTTAGTCACCGCCATGTCCCTGCGCAGAGTGGATCACACACACACACACACACACACACGGACAGACGTTAATGACACATTCTCAACAACACACACACAAAACTCCTCTTTCTCTTTTAAAGACCAAGATTGTGTGTGTGTGTGTGTGTGTGTGTGTGTGTGTGTGTATATCTCTGGTAGGTGTGTGAGAATGTGTGCGAGTGTGTGTGCGTGTATACCTGGTGTGTGTGTATGTGTGTCTGTGCATCTCTGGTAGAGGTGTGTGAGAATATGTGCGAGTGCATGTGTACCTGGTGTGTGTGTGTGTGTACCTGGTGTGTGTACCTGCAAGGGGTGTGTGTGCATGTGTATGTGTGTGTGTGTGTGTATACCTTGTAGAGGTGTATGTCTGTGTGTGTGTGTGTGTGTGTGTGTATATGTGTCTGTGTATCTCTGGTAGAGGTGTGTGAGAATGTGTGAGTGTGTGTATATACGTGTTGTGTGTGTACCTGGTGTGTGTACCTGGAAGGGGTGTGTGCGTGCGTGTATGTGTGTGTATACCTTGTAGGGGTTTGTGTGTGTGTGTATACCTTGTAGGGGTGTGTGTGTGTGTGTGTCTGTGTGTGAGAGTGTGTGTGTGTATATATACCTTGTAGGGGTGTGTGTGTGGGGATGAACCCTGCGTGTGTGTTCCATCCCGTGCTCCACCCTGCTTTGAGGACTGAGTGAGTTGCTGATGGAGGGAATCGCTTTGCGCAGTCGCCCCCATGTGGCCATGTTCATGTTCACCTGTGGGGCCCTGACGAATGTCTTCCCTACACACACACACACACACACACACACACACACACACCCACACAGCATTATGTCAGGCTTGTAGATTATATTAGTGTCAAAACGTAAAAATAAAAGTCAAACAGTAGCAGCACAGATACTGAAGCTGGATGTGAGATGATGTGTGTGTATGTGTGTGTGTGAGGTCAGGGTCACATCTGCTCGTTCTGTTAGTCCTTTTCAGTGTGAAGTGTGTAAGAGTGGTCACATGAGTCTGCACCTTGCTGCTTGGAGAAGATCTTCTTCTGCCTCCTCAGTTTGGTTCTCCTCTCGATCACAGGGTTAAAGAAGGTCACCTGTAAAACACACTGCAATCAGTGAACACGCCTTCACACCGCGGCGCCGGATTCTGATTGGCCATGTTGGTAAGTGTGTTTGTCTGGTCACCTCGGCGAACAGCGTCCCCTGCGGCTCCAGGTACAGACACATCCCGTGACGCTGGTTATCCAGGAAGTCCTCCAGCCTGAGGAATTTCACCGCGCAGAGGGAACGCCAGTCTCGCCGGTACACTGAGATCTCCAGCTCACGCGACTGCGGAAACACACACATGAAAGTCTCATCATTTCCTGAGTCTGGGGTCACGCTGTCCGCTCCAAGGTCAGACTTAGGGGGGGAAGGGGCATGGCCTGGAGTTTGTAGGTTTATTTTTATTCGTAAATTGAATGTTAGACAATCATCATGCTAATTTATGCAGTGTTTAGATTCTGTACAAAAAACGTTAATGTAAATGTTTTTGTAAAATCTTATTAATGAACAAATGATAAATTAAGATAAAATAAAGCTTGAAATAAATGATTAAGAAATAAAAACAACCAGAAAAAAAAGAAATTATTAATAAATAACTATTAGAATAAATTTTTTATTCAGTATTTTAACGATTCATAAAATGTATAAAATATTATAATGACTAGTAAGTAAAATTAGACTGTGATATGTGAACGTGGGAGTGAAACATTTAGGTGTGTGT
The DNA here is from genome assembly GCA_030522415.1 of Channallabes apus. Lineage (NCBI taxonomy): Eukaryota > Metazoa > Chordata > Actinopteri > Siluriformes > Clariidae > Channallabes > Channallabes apus. The sequence goes on along the minus strand of CM060111.1, from coordinate 22,154,474 downwards.
GCAGCCATGATGATGATGATGATGATTTACCCGATCGAGCTCGAGTGTAAACTTCTGATCCCACGACTGATTACTGACGGGTTTCCAGCTCGTCTGTCCCACTACAGTGTTATCAAGCTTCAACACGGCGCTGATCTCATCTGTTCAACACACACACATTATTACATAATACACATTATTACATATACTGCTGTGTCGATTCGATTTGTCTTGCGATTAAATAAGTATCATGATTTTATAAACATCCAGATTAATTAGTTTTTCCTTGTGCGCTAGGATGCTGCGCTGCCTGCTAAAGTGTGAATAGTGTAAAGTGCCACCTGTTGGATCATAGAGGAACTGCAGCATTTTACTATCTCAAATACAATGTATAATCTAAATAATAATTGAAATTTTCTAATAAATCAATTCTTTAAAAAATCTTTTTTTCAACCAGTGAATTGCCACACAAGAGACACGTAACTGAATCGATGTACATGATGTTAGTGTTTCTTATAAAATTATAATAAAGTTAAATATCAAGAACCTGAGGTTATTCAAGATTCAAGATTCAAAGAACTTTATTAATCCCAAAGGGAAATTGTTGTTACGTTGATAAACAAAGCGGGATGTGTGATGTGCTGTTACAGGAAAGTGATGACCTCCAGGGTATCACGGTAACACAGAGTCACTGTAACACCATGTGAACTACATCCTGAAGTGTTTTTACTCCTCTTACACCACAGCACTAGATAACAACCGCAATTTATTTTATTCACTAAACGACACTGTCAGGGCTTCTGACCAATCAGAGAGCAGAACCAGGCTTCCTGTGTGTGTGAGTGTGTGTGTGTGGTGAGGGACATTTAGCCACTGAACTGGACAGCTCGTCGGTTTTGGAGAAGCTGCGGCTGCGACTGTGGCGGCTCATGAAGGAAGAGCGCGTGTCACTCGGGCTCCAGCTGGGCAGAGACGCCGTCACGGCCTTCGAGCGGCCCGGAACGTTCTCCAGCAGATCCTGACAACCCATCAGCCGCACATCTAACGTTCCTACAAGAGACAAATTTATCAGGTCAGATTAAACATCACCTTCATCATCACAATCACAATCATCATCATCATCCTCACCATCTTCACCACGTAAACAGGTTTTGTCATAAGTGTCTTATGGTTGCCGTTGTGACGTCTTTTGTTCTAATTTATGGAAGGAGTCTCCAGTGTCAGTACTTTGCTCCAGTTAGAGAAAACGCTGTAACCTTACATTTTCTCACATTTTAAGTAAGTCAGAACAGGAACAATAAAACAATATAGTAAAATCTCACTCCAGATGATTAGCAACAAGGCTAATGTAGCTTACCCCCACCCACTGGACTGGAGTGTCGGGAAACAAAAGATTATGGCTTTGTACGAGACGTGACGTTTAAACAGTGAACAACACAATTAAACAGAATTTCTGTGTTTATATACTTTTAGTATCTTTATTAATACTTTATAACCAAAGGGAAACAAAGTACACGAATCCTGTCCTTGAGTAAAAGTAGAGATTGCCCAGGACAAACGTTACTCAAGTAAAAGTCATCATGAAGGTGTCTTGGAAGAAATGACTAGTCACGCAATTACACATAACACATAACTGCTTCATATAACCAGTGTGGTTCAGGATGCAGCGTGCAGAAATGTACTGAAGTAAAAGTACAGATATTAGTGGCACTGAGTTAAAGTATAAATACTAGGGCTGCACGATATATAGAAAAAATATCGTTATTGCGATAATGGTATACGCGATAACCATATCGCAAAGAGTTGCGATAAATAATTTATGTGCCAAGCATTTGTGTGTCCAAATTTGACCAATCAGATGGGCCCTTACTATGTTTATATACCTGCTCATATCTTTATATATACATTACTTAATTCTGTCGCGAACTAAACCGGGATGATCAGAAGACTTAGCGATTAGCCGTTAGCCCTTTGTAGCGTGGACGGTAAACCCAAACGCGGAAGCAAGCGAGTAGGCAGGATAACCACGCGAATTAGTCTAAGGACTCTCACAGAAGGGGAGCAAGGGAAAAACACACATTTAACCCACGTCGTATAAACACACACTCGAATCAGAAAGTAAACAATCTGAACCAACATGCGTGAACTCAGTGCCTAAGCTCTATGAGGTGGTTTGTTTACTCCTCTTATACTTCCTGGTTCGCGACCGCATTACTTCCTGGTCCTAGTGCCGGTCGCGGAGCGAGTGTGTGTGACAAATAATATTTTTTTATTTCATTTTTGTTTTTTTTATTTTAAAAAATCTAAATAAAAAAAAAACAGGCAAGCCAAAGAGAATATTTTGTTTAAAAGATGCTCTTGTTTTAAGACACTATTGATGAGTGTATGGTTACATGTAAATAAAAAGTAATGTTTGAAAGTAATTCATATTGTCTTAAGGGTTTTAAGTCAATCATAGTGTTTCGAAGTCTAAATATTTGCAACTTCCTTGACATATAGTTTCTTTTTAGCCTGAATTAGATTTAATTACATCAGACGAATATCTATTACCTGTTTATTTTAGTATGATCACTACATATAAATAAAAATAAAAAAAGGCAATAATAATAATAATAAAAAATGCATTTCTCTAGGGAAATGTTATATCGCAAGAAATATAGTTATCGCAATATTCAACAACAATATCGCATATTTTCCTAATATCGTGCAGCTCTAATAAATACCCTCTAATAAATCTACACAAGTACATATTTTACTTATCTTTACTTAAGTAAATGAGTCAGGGTTCATCCTGTACGGAGTGCCAGTCCATCACAGGGCGCATACACACACTTCAAGCTAATTGAAAACACCAAAATGTGGACTGTGGGAGAAAACTAGAGTACCCAGAGGAAACACACACACACACACACACACACACACACACACAACCCCAGGTGGGACTTGAACCCTTCTGTTGATTCTTTAAACATCACATCTCAGGCAAAACCATCATCTTTTTCCCCCTCCGCAATTCTGCACTACACACTCCAGTCCAGGAGGTGGCAGTATCGCATCAACTTTCCACAAATTCAAGTGAGTAAAGGACTATTGATAATATTTCACTACTTGACTATTTTGCAGAAGATGGAAGAAGTTTGTGTTTAAAGAAATTAATTTTAAAAAGTGTGACTCGATTCAGAATCAATACCTGATCTATTACAATACCAATAACTATCCAATGCACTGTTACACTGTGCGGCTCTACACAATAACTACAGCTTCAAGGATGATGTTAGGCCCCGCCCCTCTACTCCAGCACAGCTCTTTAAGATTTCACACTGTAGCATTTCCTCTCTGTGACCTTGTCCTCATGTCCATGTTTCTAGATACCCGGGTGAACGAGGATGTTCCTGGTGTTTCAACTTCTTCAACCTTGTGTTTGTGTGTGAGTGTGTGTGTGTGTGTGTGCGCTCACCGGTGAGAGCGGCGGGTTTGGCCAGTGTGCCGTAAGGCGACTGCGTGTGTGTGGAGACGAGGCTGTGTCTCGGGCTCAGAGCGGCCGAGCTCATGAACACCAGCTCCTCCATGATCACGCTGCTCTTGGGGTGTTGCGGCGGGAGCTCGCTCAGACGCTGCTCTAACGAGAGCTTCAACAGGTCCAACTTCTGATTGGACTCGTTAAAGCGAGCCTGAGCCTGTGTCACACACACACACACACACATATACACACAAACACACACACACACAAACACACACACACAAACATACACACACAAACATACACACACACACATACACACACACATACATACACACACACATACACACACACACAATTAAATGGCACAACAAATCATGTCTTGTAAATAAGTAATAAAGAGAAGAAAAAAAATAAGCCAAAAGAATAAATAGCGCAATAAATAAGGAAACAGGAAAATAAATAATCAGTAGTTGTAACAAAAACTATTTAATAAGTAAATAAATATTTCATTTAAACAAGTCAACAAAGAGCATAATTAGTACATCAATAAATGCGAAAAAACATAAATAATCTTAGACAAATAATGTAAACTACAAACAAACACACAAAATAGTTTATGTGCATGCAGCCTGGACACGCCCCCAGAGATACACACTCTATTTCATTCTTTTTTTTCTCCAAAAAGAGGAAAAAATGCAAAAGACTGAATATAACGTCTGAATAAAGACTGAATATTCTATATCAAAAGACTGAATATAACGAATATTTTTGAGAAATGAACAGAAAAAAACAGTTGATTCAGTAATTTATTACTGTTTTCTGTGGGGTGAATCCAAAATGGAATAAAATTTTTAATAAAAGTTTATGTATACAGTACACGTGTGAAATGTTAAAATAATGCTCTATGATCCTGCAGGTGGCGCACTTTAAACTACTCGTGTGTGGTGGGAGCGAATTATTCGCCGAATCTGTTTAGAATTCTAACAAAATCTAAAAAAAAGTGTGAAATTGAATCACAATGGTTATAAAATGGTGACACTCGGTCTGACTCAACACTGACTATTTGAACTGAACTATTTGATCTAAACTGAGTAACAGAAAGTTGGTTGTATTCAGAGTCGGGTTACACACGTGTGTACGGTAGAGTTAAAGTGAAGAGAGAGAGAGAGAGAGAGAACGGAGACAAAGTGACCTCACATTTCTCCAAATACAAGGTTTGAAGTGTAGAACTGCGTGTGTGTGTGTGTGTGTGTGTGTGTGTGTGTGTGTGTGTGTGTGTGTGTTTTTTGTTAAATTTCTTTAATTTTTGTGAAGCTGCTTTGAGACAATGACCATTGTTAAAAGCGCTATATAAATAAAATTGAATTGAATTGAATCCATGCCTCTGAGTGAGTCTTCTTCTCTGCCAGTTTGCCTGAGCCGAGCAGCTTCATGACGTTCTTGGCCCCCTCGGCGACGGCGTGCTCGATGCGAGCGTGATGACAGAGTTCCTCCACCCGCAGGTCCAGAGGGCTGATTATAGGCTTCTCTGGAAATATATACATACCTTCATATATTTAACAAAAAACACAATACATGAAATTTGGTGAAATATTATAACAGTAAATGCAGTGTATCTGCAGTATAAACTGCAATGTAAATGCAGACAATCTGTTCCGGCCACACAAAAATATTACCAATATTAACCCTAACCCTAACACTATAATCATATTTTGGCGTATAAAAACAATCAAAACATTTAGTAAAGACATTACACCTCATTTAACATTAATTTATGATTCCTCTCGGCACCAACTTTAAAAGTCAAACTGAAAGCGGCTCCTTTTCCTTCTTGCTGCCGTCCTTGATAACATTCTTGGTGCTACGTCGTCACTAAATCTTCCAGAATACAATAAACTTAGCCAGCGTTCAGTTCAACTCGCTCGTATGTCGGCGCAAATGTCTTGCAAAACTTCTACATTTAGTGAGACGAGTGTATGGCTGGGTTTTTTTTCTTTATTCTTTTCTTCCTCTGCACTTTATCGTGTTCCAGGCGTGAGGAGATCAAGTGAAACACATGATGATGTTTTGGTACTGAATTTTAACTGAGATGTTTTCCTAGGCTTAGACGTAAACGCCTGATCTGCTGGCGTTAGACGCAGTGACGTTACCGATGAGGTCGTGTGTGTCGAAGCTGAGCTCGTGACTCTGGTTGGCTTTGAGAATCTGCATCCTGATGAACTCGATCTTCATCTTACTGTCCTGAAGCATCTGCTGTGCAGCGGCCAGGAGCTTCCGGTCCTACACACACACACACACACACACACACACACACACACACACGTGTACCGTATATGAATACAAAGTAAACAGCGTATAATTACAAAACTAGTAAATAGTAAACTGAAGTATAATTACAAGAATTTCATAAGCGTCAAAGGCTTTTATTGACAATTACATTGAGTTTATATAGTCAGTATTCATAATGTTGATCTTCTTTATCAAAACCTCTACACTTCACCCTGACATGCTGTCAATCACCTTCTGTTTCACACCCTGACTGATGGAGCATTCTTACACAATGTCAATGTTTGAGTGTTTGTCCTCCAGCCTCTTGAAGGTCGACCACAAGTTCTCACTGAGATTAAAGTCTGGGGAGTTTCCTGGACATGGACCCACATTTTTCCATGTTTTGTTCCCTGAGACACTGAGTTATGGCTTTTGCCTCATGGTGAGGAGCTCCATCATACTGATAAAGACATCATTCATCACCAAACTGTTCCTGGATGGTTTGGAAAAGTCGCTCTCGGAGGATGTTTTCGTACCGTTCTTTATTCATGTCCATGTTCTTAGTCAAAATTGTTAGTGAGCGCCCTCCGCTGGCTGAGAAGCAACACTACACATGAATGGTCTCAGGACGCTTTACTGTTGGCGAGACACAGGACTGATGGTGACGCTCACCTTCATACACTTCGAGGAGACGCCTCTCTTCAGGACAGAAAACATGAGCGACAGACTGATATTCTACAAAAGCTGGAGGGACGGAACTGCTGAGGGTGAAGACGTTCTCTCAAACTTAAAAACTTAATGTAATTATCAATCAAAGACTTTGACTCTTATGAAACGCTTGTAATTATACATCAGTAGACCAGAGGAACATCTGACACACAGATCTAAACACACTGAAGCAGCAGAACTTTATGAAAATTTATATTCATGTCATTCGAAAAAACTTTTGGTCCCCGTCCGCTGTACGGTGTGTGTGTGTGTGTGTGTGTGTGTGTGCATACACCAGCATGATGAGTCACAAATACATCAGGTTTATCATTAAGCAGAAGACAACACACTGTACCAGAGCAAACACACACACACACACACACCACCCGCCCAAAGAGGAGTGAACTCAACCCATTCAACCCAGATTCCTCAGGCAGTGTGTTTGTGTGTGTGTGTGTGTGTGTGTGTGGAACAGCTTCTGTTTATCAGTAACTTCCTGTATGACATCATGCTCCACTAGAGTCCGTGTTATTATCGCAGGTGATGTAACTCTGCACACTGCTGTATCCCACTGAGTCAGGAGTCTCTCCCGCGCTGATCCGGAACGTTCCCATCGGGATTCCCGTCTCCGTGACCATCAGACCCATCACTGCTCTTTCTCTTTCCCTCCCTCTGTGTGTGTGTGTGTGTGTGTGTGTGTGTGTGCGTGCGTTACATGGAACAGGGCAGGCGTTTCCACAGAACAGTGAGAGTCTCCCTGCAGAGACTCGGCGCGAGGGGGATCGGATCAGATCGGACAAGTGACGCGGCGCGACGTCTGTTTATGACAGTCCTGTAAATCTCCCGTCTCTCTCATCAATAAGAACCCACACACTGCTGCAGGACGAATGCGTGCTCGCGGGAAAACAATCAACCCTGAGGCGAATGAGGACGCAGCAGGACGCTCCGCTCTTCTTCCTTCACATCCATCTGCTGCTCCGGACATCCGTCTGTCTTCCTGTCTCGGCTCCTTTCCGCTCGCTATCTCTCCACGTTTCCTTTTTCAGGGCTCTGAGTTTTTCTGTCTTTCTTTCATTCATTCATTTTGTTTTCTTTCTGTCTCACTCTCATTTTATCACCTGTTTCTTGGAATCTTTCTTTCTTTCTTTTCCATCTCATTCATTCTGCTTTTCTTTCTCTCTCTCGCTCTCATTCTTTCTGTCCCAATCTTTCCATCTTTTATTCCATCCTCTTTTCTGGCTCTTGAATTCTTTCCATCTCTCTCTCTCTCTCTCTCTCTCTCTCGTTCTTTCTGTCTCACTCTTTCCATCTTTCCTTATTCAATTTCCAGCTCACTCTCATTCTTTACCTTTTTCTTCTTACATTCTCATCCATCCATCCGTCCTTCTCTCTGTCTCGCCCAAGTGTGTTGTATACGTGTGTGTGTGTGTGTGTGTGTGTGTGTGTATGTGTGTGTGTGTGTGTGTGTGTGTATATATGTGTTTGTACCTTAGACGAGCCGTTAGAGTACATCTGGATCATGTTCTCAGCTCCCTGCTTCACCTTCAGCTCAATGTGGATCTGCTTCTTCAGCGCCGCCAGCCGGCTCTCGCTGTTCGGCGTGTCGGGGGTCAGAGGGCATTCTGGGAAAAAAACAAAAAAACAAAAAACAAACAAACACAAAACGTGACGATCAGAAGCTCAGAGACGAGAACCTGCCCGAGAGTTCAGCAAGTAGAGATAAACGGATAAAGGTTTAAAGCGCTGGTCTAAAAGAGATCACTGCGCCACCGGTACATGCTGGGAAGTATACGGTCGTGTCAGGTGTGGCCATGGCGACGAGGGTTTGTGATGAATTCAGGGTCTGGTAACAGTTTGGCACGAATAACCACTTTGATACGTATTTTATATGTTTGAGTCAATGCCAGAGATTCTAATTCTGTGAACACACACACACACACCTGTTAGCAACGAGACTGAAGGTAACGTGAGCTGGAGAAACTCTGCGTTTTGCTCCACTGCCTCTGGGCACAACAGGTTGATGAACCTGACAAACCGTAAGACAAAAGCATAAACTATCGTAACGGCAAATCCGCGGCACTGACAGGTGACCTTAGCCATTCATGTTCAGACTGGAATTGCATGCGATGCAGTCAACACACACAAACACACACACACACACACACACACACACACACACACACACACACACACACACACACACACACACACACGGAGGAAACCTGTTCGACTTCTTCTGCAGCACTTCCAAGACTCATCTCTCACAAAAGCAATTAAAGCGACACAACAACAGCCACAATCACGTCGTCTTTTCTTCCCCAGCGGCCGTTCCGGACCAACGGACTAAAACCTTGCGCGCACTAACGACCTCGCCTCGACCCATAGCGCAACCATTACCGTGACAACGGTAAAAAAAAACTGCACATGCACAGTGTTTTATTCCTCTTACACACCACACACACCTGCACTTTATAATTATAACAATTACAAAGGATTAAAGGTCTGTTTTGGGTTTTTTTTTTATTAGCACAGATCTCAGAGAGAGAGAGAGAGAGAGAGAGAGAGAGAGAGAGAGAGAGAGAGAGTGTGTGTGTGTGTGTGTGTGTGTGTGTGTTAATGCTCCAGCTCGAGACACACTATAACACATTCATACTTCAACCTCCCGCTGTTCTAAACACACCGTTTCAGCATCTATGTAAATGATCTCCTGCTGAGCCACGCCCCCCTTGAGAACAGCAGAGCTGAGCAACAGAGCCAGGGTGAGGGGCCATTCTTATATGAGGTCACATTAGGGGGAAAATCTAATTGTTCTGTTCACGAGCCTCGCTTTATCCACCCAATACAGACAAATTAGACAGATCGATTGAAAGAATAAATAGATATATAGATGGACAAAGATTAAGATCGGGAGACAGACAGACAGACAGATAGATAAATAGACAGACAGATAGACAGACAAACTGACACAGTGAGACACAGACATAAATATTTAGATAAGGAGATATACTCTATATACAGACAGACAGATGGATATATAGATAGTGAGACAGATAGAGACAATTACAGTGGTGTGAAAAACTATTTGCCCCCTTCCTGATTTCTTATTCTTTTGCATGTTTTGCACTTAAATGTTTCTGCTCATCAAAAACCGTTAACTATTAGTCAAAGATAACATAATTGAACACAAAATGCAGTTTTTAAATGAAGGTTTACGTTATTAAGGGAGAAAAAAAACTCCAAATCTACATTTGGAGTTTGAAAAAGTGATTCACACCTAATATTTCTGTAGTCACCCCCAGGCCTGATTACAGCCACATTAAGAAATCATTTAAATAGGAGCTACCTGACACAGAGAAGTAGACCAAAAGCACCTCAAAAGCTAGACATCATGCCAAGATCCAAAGAAATTCAGGAACAAATGAGAACAAAAGTAATTGAGATCTATCAGTCTGGTAAAGGTTATAAAGCCATTTCTAAAGCTTTGGGACTCCAGCGAACCACAGTGAGAGCCATTATCCACAAATGGCAAAAACATGGAACAGTGGTGAACCTTCCCAGGAGTGGCCGGCCGACCAAAATTACCCCAAGAGCGCAGAGACAACTCATCCGAGAGGCCACAAAAGACCCCAGGACAACATCTAAAGACCTGCAGGCCTCACTTGCCTCAATTAAGGTCAGTGTTCACGACTCCACCATAAGAAAGAGACTGGGCAAAAAACGGCCTGCATGGCAGATTTCCAGGTGCAAACCACTTTTAAGCAAAAAGAACATTAAGGCTCGTCTCAATTTTGCTAAAAAAAACATCTCAATGATTGCCAAGACTTTTGGGAAAATACCTTGTGGACCGACGAGACAAAAGTTTAACTTTTTGGAAGGTGCGTGTCCCGTTACATCTGGCGTAAAAGTAACACAGCATTTCAGAAAAAGAACATCATACCAACAGTAAAATATGGTGGTGGTAGTGTGATGGTCTGGGGTTGTTTTGCTGCTTCGGGACCTGGAAGGCTTGCTGTGATAGATGGAACCATGAATTCTACTGTCTACCAAAAAATCCTGAAGGAGAATGTCCGGCCATCTGTTCGTCAACTCAAGCTGAAGCGATCTTGGGTGCTGCAGCAGGACAATGACCCAAAACACACCAGCAAATCCACCTCTGAATGGCTGAAGAAAACAAAATGAAGACTTTGGAGTGGCCTAGTCAAAGTCCTGACCTGAATCCTATTGAGATGTTGTGGCATGACCTTAAAAAGGTGGTTCATGTTAGAAAACCCTCAAATAAAGCTGAATTACAACAATTCTGCAAAGATGAGTGGGCCAAAATTCCTCCAGAGCGCTGTAAAAGACTCGTTGCAAGTTATCGCAAACGCTTGATTGCAGTTATTGCTGCTAAGGGTGGCCCAACCAGTTATTAGGTTCAGGGGGCAATTACTTTTTCACACAGGGCCATGTAGGTTTGGATTTTTTTTCTCCCTAAATAATAAAACCCCTCATTTAAAAACTGCATTTTGTGTTTACTTGTGTTATCTTTGACTAATAGTTAAATGTGTTTGATGATCAGAAACATTTTGTGTGACAAACATGCAAAAGAATAAGAAATCAGGAGGGGGGCAAATAGTTTTTCACACCACTGTATATAGACAGACAAACCAACAAACTGAGACTTCAATAGACAGACAGACATACACACAGATAGACAGAGAGATAAATAGTTAGACAGACTGATTCCGGTTTTATATGATTACTGGGAGTCTGGGGGGCAGATTGGAGGCGTGGCAACAATCGCATCCTCATGTCAATCACACAAGGTCGTGCAAGCTAAACCAGCTGCTAAAATGGCGGGAGGATGTCAGGGGAGGTCGTCTAGTCGCTGACCGTAATGACTCTAATTGCTGTTTCAGTAATTGCCGTTTTCCTCCAGCCAGCCCCAAAGGTCATGGGGTCACAGGGCTTTAGGAGAGCCGCACTTCAATAGGCTAACTGTACGGTGCGTGATGACGAGCAGAACATGAGCTGCGTCAGTCCAGATCATTTCTATAACATAAAATCTGAACATTTAAAGGGAGACGTTTGAGTGTCAGTGATTTATGGCTTCACCAGAGTCGAGCACACTTTTCAGAAACACAGACCCTGTTTTTCTTGTTCTTCCTAAGAAGCAAAAGAAACACTAGCTGCTTCTCAAATATCTAAATGCATGCCTAAATGCACGTTAATCAAATAAGCACTCACCATTTATTTTTTTTTATTTCTGTTACTGAAAAGAAAAACAATATAACGATGAAAACCGACACAGGATGTAGATGCCTTTAGTTTGTCAGACGCTCAGATCCACTGATTTTAAAGAACGGTTCAGCAGTGAAGTAAAAATCCAGACTCATGAATACTCCTTTCAGCGCCGCGCTTGCGAAACCTCCTCCAAGCTTTTGTGTCTCAGATTAAAAAGCTACTCGACGTCCGTGGCCTGGATGAAAAGCTCCTTTATAGTGGTTTCATCACCATTGTGTCGAGTGACAGCAGAAACCCAGCACGCCGAGATCTTACCTAACAGCAGCTCTTCTGGATCCTTGACCACAATGTGAACGTTGAGTTCCTGCAGCTCCTGGTGAAGCTCCTCCACCTTCTTGTTGCTCTTCTTCAGCATGGTGTCCACATACGCCAGCCTCTTCTTGTCGGTGGTGACGCGCCGCAGGTTCTCCGCTCCCTCTTTGATCTTCAGCTCTTTTCGGATCTCGCGCTTGATCTGCTCGCGGATCTCGTCCAGCTTCTGCTGCACCATGGTGTCGGACAGGTCCAGGTGATGACCCAGGCCCAGCTGATCTGACACCATGTGACCCTGCAGACGAGAATAAAAATGTCTGAGAGGAATTTAACATGACAGCTACACGTGTTGCAATAAGTAGCAGAAGTAGAAGCATAAGTGTCACATATACATCAAAGCAACATGAAGTAATACTCAATAAAGCAGAGTTACTGTTAAAACACCAAACACTGATTCATACTATTTTCAGATTTAACTTTAAACTTAAATTTGTACTTGTTAAGTACACCAGCACACACACACACACACACACAGCACCTCATACAGTGACAAGTTTATACAACTGCACACTGACTTAACCATTGAAAAATTACTCAAAAAACAAATAAATAAAAAAATGTACACTAGAAAATACACTTAAAATACTATGTAGAATTTGCAATAAAATTGAAACTGGAAATTAAGTTATGAAATAAAATAAAATGCATTTAGGTTGGCATTTCAGGAGGGTCAAATTACTGGGACACATCAAGCAAAGAAAACATCTAAGCAGATCTGAAATTACTGGACCTGGGTTACGAACATTTTAACACATTATCAAAACCTAGAAGGATAGCGCTGACCCGTCAACATTTCTGCAAGAAAAATAAATCATAATAAAATATCACTTAAACACTTGGTGAAGTCGCAGAGATAAAAAAAATAATTAATCAACGGTCGAAACCAGGGCCAGGGGTAGCTCAGTGGTTAAGGCATTGGACTATGGTTCGGAAGATCCCAGGTTCAAACCCCACAACCACCAAGTTGCCACTGTTGGGCCCTTGAGCAAGGCCCTTAACCCTCAACTGCTCAGATGTATAATGAGATAAAAATGTAAGTCGCTCTGGATAAGAGCGTCTGCCAAATGCCTAAATGTAAATGAAACCAGAGTTCTGTTTAATAGTGAAAGTAAGAGCATTCCCACACATACACACACACACAATGTGATGTGAACTCACAGGATTCGACCTAAACAGCTGAAAAAAGGCTTCAGTTTTCTAGAGAGCAGAAAGACTGGACTTTGGAGCGATGTGGAAAAAGGTCATGTGACCAGACTGATCCTATTCCAGAGCGTGTCAGGGTAAGAAGGGAAGGTCAGGGGTCGCTCAAAGGCATTGGGCTACGGTTCGGAAGATCTCAGGTTCAAACCCCACAACCACCAAGTTACCACTGTTGGGCCCTTGCGCAAGGTCCTTAACTCTCAACTGCTCAGATGTGTAATGAGATAAAAATGTAAGTCGCTCTGGATAAGAGCGTCTGCCAAATGCCTAAATGTCATGAAGCGATGCTCCATCATGCATAGTGTCCACTGTACAAGTCCTCTGGAGACAGTGTTATGATCAGGGGTTGATCTGTTACTCAGGTCGAGACTCAGTAACGTTATGGGGCAATAAAATGAAGTCAGCTGACCACCTGAATGTACTGAATCACCAGAGTGTCACATCTATGGAGGGTTTCTCTTCTTTTCCCTGATGGCACGGACATGGTTCAGGACTGTGAGAGTGTGTGTGTGAGCGTCTCTAGCACGAAGAATCACTGTTTGCTGTAATCAAAGCTAAAGGTGACTGAATGAAACCTTGGAGTGTGCGACCAGCCCGTGTGTAAAAATATATAAATTACTCCTAAACATGAAGCGTAAACTTTGAAAAGTATCAAGATATGAATGTATAATTACAATAATAATAATATTAAAACGTTAAAGCTCTGACACTGGAGACTCCTTCCACATACATTACATAAACATTTCCCTACTTATCACACATTTCCACATCTGTGTATGAGAATGACTTGGTTGCTATGAGAATTAGAAGGTACGAGAACGAAAGCAGTGAAAAACCCAGCTGCTCTTTTTCTCATGACAATACCTGAGTTTTGCTTCTTTAACAAACACAGAAAAGCCCCTTTGTCTATTATCACCTTCAGCAGGATGAGTCAGAGGATTACACACTTATAGTCACTTCACACACACACACACACACACACACACACACACACAGGAAAAGTCTGGATGTGGGAAAAGTTGTGTACACTGCTGGAAAATCGAACGATATTATATAGAATTTGTAAAACGTTACTGTTGGAAGGTTTTACACGACACTTTTCTGCGATATCACGTGTGTTTTCATAACAAAACACATACTCTAATCTTTAGCTGCGAACTCATGACTCCACCACTGCTGGTTTCACTTCCAACACGTTCCCAATCCTTTATCACACACACAACTACGGCCAGAAGACACCGTGTAGACAAACAACACTACACCACACACTTCTCTCTGTCTCTCTCTGGACTGTGGCTAAGTGCTACGCTACACACGGTCATGCTAGCTTCCATGCCAACTTTCCTTTTTTTTTTTTTACTTCAAAACACTAAACCGTGATTAGTGTACAAGATTTTATTTAAAATCCATTCTCTAAAATATTCTTTCGAAAATTTTGGAAAACAATGATGTATGGAAATCCTTTTCCCCCTGAGGATCACGTACTAAAGACGGACTCTTTCTGCTGAGGAGACGGGGGTCTCTTGGAGTGCAGGGAGCGCTACTGAAGACCTTTTGGACTCTGTGGTGGCCTCAGCCATCATCTATGGAGTGGTGTTCTGGTGCAGCAGCATCTCTACTGCAGACAGGAAGTGACTGGACAAGCTGATAAGGAAGGCGGGATCAGTTCTGGGGATTCCCCTGGACACTGTACAGGAGGTGTGAGAGAGGAGGAGGGGAGCGAAGCGGTGATCATCACTGGAGAACGACTCCACAACCTGTATTAGACTGTACAGTCAGAGCGGCTCCCAGTGAACCAGTCTCTATAGTGGACACTGTCATTACTGTTATATTACATCAAATTTTATCGCCACAATAGTTACAATATCTTAAATAGAGTAATAATATCTTACAATATAGTTAGAATATCTTACATTTTTGTGCAACGGTGCGATAACACCATTTTAAACTACGCAATATTATATTACCTAGTCCAATTTGTTTAAAAGTGTAACTATTGTATTGTTTATCTTATTCATTTGTATTTATACACTGTACTGTCCCTACGTACACTACCGTTCAAAAGTTTTAGAACACTTGCAAATTTCTTTGTTTTTGTTTAATGATTTATTTTCTACATTCTACAACAATACTGGGGATTTCAAAACTATAAAATAACACATATGTAATTAGGTAATTACATAACAACAAAAACAACAGTTAGTTGTTATTTTAAGACACAGAGGTCGGCCTTTCTGTAATAGTTCTTGCAAGAACAGTATTGTCAAGTGCATTTGCAAAATCCGTCAAGCACCATAATGAAACTGGCTCTCATGAAGGCCGTCCCAGGAGGGCGAGACCAAAACCTACCTCTGCTGCAGATGAGAAGTTCATTTAGAGTTATCAGCCTGAAAAATGCCCAATTAACAGCACCTCAGATTAGAGGCGTTATGAAGTCTTTACAGAGCAGAAGTAGCAGAAACATCTCAATATCAACTGTTCAAAGGAGATTAATGCATTTTTTGGACGCCTTCAGCATTCCTTTACAATGCAGAAAGAAATAAAAATCAGAAACCATCATGGAGTTAGAAAGTGATCTAAAACTTTTGAACGGTAGTGTATATATTTGCACATTTTTCTATGCTGCTGTAACAAAAAAATTTCCCCTCTGTGGCATAAATAAAGGTATATCTCATTTTATCTCATCTTATCTCATCTTTTCTTACTGTTTCTTAATGTACAATTTGTGTGTTCATAAACTCTCAATTAATAAATCTGCAAATCCAAAATGGATATACAGCGGTACCTCGAAGTTTAATCCGTTCCGAAGGCGAGTTCCTAAGGTGAAATTTTGTATTGTGAAACGCATTGTTCCAGAGGAAATAATATAAATGTAGATAATCCGTTCCAGCCGCCCAATTATTAATTATTAAGTATTACCAATATTTCCAATTTTCAACTTCATAAGGATATATTTGCATATAAAATCAATCAAAACATTTAGAAAAGACTTACATTCTTAGTAAATGAAGTAACATATGTAATAAATAGACATTAAACTTCCTTTAACATTAATGTACGATTCCTCTCAGACATTAAATAACTGAAAGCTGTTCCCTTTTCTTCTTGCGACCGTCATTGTTAACATTCTTGGGACCCCATGGTGCTGCGTCTTCACTAAATCTCACACAACATGCAAAAAACACCCACAAAAAAAAAATATGCTTAGATTGACTTTCCACAAAAGGCAACTTAGCCGTCATTCAGTTCGGCCGTTTTGTAACGCTCCGATTAAATTTTTGAGCTAATTACACTAAATCGGGGGCTTAAATCGATATACAGGCTGATAACCCTTACTTCCGGTATTGCGCAACCTTCGCGGGGCAAGGAAAGACGGACACAACAACAATTACCAAAACCAAACCGAAGTGTATTATGTACAAAAGAAAAACAAACACATGAAGTGCAACAAAAAAAACAATATATACAAAATATATACAACTATAAACACGGTCAGTAGTGTATGCGTGTGAGTGTGTGCGTATGTATGATTGTCCAAGTCCAGGTTATGGTGAGAGTATGTAAGGGTGGAATGGAGAGACAGCTCGATCTCACCGGTAAAAGATGTTAAGTCCGGGAGCCCGAGAAACGGAATGAGAGGGTTATAGTTGACGTCCAGGAAAAGAATAGTCCACTGGTTATGACAAACTAGCTCACTCTCTCTTACTAAACGCAGCGCTGCACCCTTCATCTCTCCGTCCCAAGCGTCATGCCGGCACACGTGACCCGATAGGTCATCGGGGTTCCCTCGCGCCACAGCTGCACATGCGCGCGTGAGCTTAACCCCGGAACCAAAACACCGTTGTCATGGGGACAAAAATAACCGACTGGGGCAAGTTTGCTGGTGCAGGTGAGCAACATTAGCTCTTTCTTCGTTCCCCTGCTGATTAACTGCCCCTTTATGTGGCCGCGCTACAGTTTGTATGCCAAGGCAAATTTCTTAAAAAAATTTAATTTCTTAAGGTGAAAATTCGCAAAGTGAGCGTTTGTACTGTACACCAAAGTACCAATGTATAATGTAAAATAGTGACACAAAGATCATCTGTAGCTATTTTTTTTTTTTTTACTTCTGTAAGGAAAACAGCTGGAAAGTCTTGACGTAACTCTCCTACACACTTTGGTTCTCACTTCTGTTTCTGCAGTAATCAGTCTGGATTACGGTTTCCTCATGACATCTCTCTGTTACATTTCACTTCTTTTTGGAACGTGTTCCCATCTCGGACACCGAGTGTTCCCAGGATACACTCCACATCCAGCGTGACCTTGACCAGGTCGAAGCGAAGGTTTATTGAAGATAAATAATGATGTTTGAAAACCTAATGTTTCTTTCTGCTGATACGGTAAACCAGAAGACGCCGAATAAACACCAAAGACAAAAATGTACAGTAGTGTGCAAAAGGCTTGACCCCTCTCTTTATTACATTTCTTCCTATTTTGCTTAAAAAGCTCCAGAATTTCTTCCTGAAGGACATTTTCAGGTCAGTCCCTGTACCTGAGCCGTTTCAGAGGAGTGTTTGTGTTTGTTAAGCCACACAGTGACATAGGAATCATTCAAGCATAAACACATCTAACTTAAGGCCTGAACCAGTGAGAAACAGGTGCAGATGATGACAGATGATCAGGCCGGTGATTAGTATCCTGAGTGGAACAGATGAGAGGGCAAATGAGGTCACTGCTGAGGTTTTTCCATAAACATCCTGTTTTTAAATTAGATCTTTAGGCACATTGCAGAAATGTATTCCCATGAATTTAATTAAATTTAATATAAAGGAATGACGGAGGGCGTCAAGACTTTTGCACAGTACTGTATTTATAAAAAAAAAAGATGCTACACTTTTGCAAGAGTAAATTTATTTGAATGACTTCACAAGGACTAACCCCGCCCCTCTAAAACTGTTCTGATTGGATACTGTTAATGTATCCAATAAATGTAAATGGCAGGGTTAGTGCTTATGACTAATTCAAATAATTTTACTTTTGCAAAAGTTTATTATCTTTTTCAATAGCGTTAATGTTACATAACTGATAATATAACCGTAGAGCTTTGATCCTGCGCTCTAATGTTATCAGTTATATACACTGCATTCATAAAGTATTCACACCCCTTTTTACAATTTTTTCAACTTTATGTTGCAGCCTGATACAACTGAGGCTGCAATTTCTCTCTAATTCACAACCGAGTCTTTCTGGGTATGACAGGACAACTACTGCACATCTGGATTGGTGGATTTTCTGGGATTCTTCTTTGGCTCTGGCTCGGCCACTCTAGGAGTTCCACAGAGTCGTCCCTAATCCACTAGATTGTTGTCTTGGCTCTGTGCAGTCTGAACGTTTTCCTTCAACCCACGACCAGTCTGTGCTGATGGAAAACACCAACACCATGCGGCTGCCACAACCATGCTTCACTGTTGGGATGGGATTGGCCAGGTGATGAGCTATGCTGGTTTCCTCTAGACAGAACATTCAGAATTGAGGCCAGGACAGTTCAATGGTGGTTTCATCAGACCAGAGAATATTGTTCCTCACGGTCTGTGCTGTTTTGCTGTTTGCACCGAGGAGAGGTTTGCCATGCCTACTCTGCCATGAAGCCCAGACCGGTGGAGGGCTGCAGTGATGGTTGTCCTTCTGGTACTTTGTCCCATCTCCACCAAGGATCTGTGGAGCTCAGTCAGAGTGATCGTCACCTCTCTCGTCTTTGTCACCTCTCCAATTGGTCAGTTTGGCCAGGCGACCAGCTCTAAGTCTTGGTTGTGCCAAACATTTTCCATTTGAGAATTATGGAAACCACTATACTTGCACTTTTTTTTTTACTTTTCCCAGACCTGTGCCTTTCAATAATCCTGTCTGAGCTCTGCAGCCAGTTCCTTTGACCTCATAGGCTTTTGCGCTGAGACAGTATACACTGTCAGGTGTGAGGTCTTCTATAGAGATCAAATCATGTCCGATCAAATTTACCCCAAGAGAAATGGGAGACACATGAGCGACAAACAAACAAAGTGTTTGTGTGAAGGGTCAGAATACTTAAGTAGATGTGATATTTCAGTTTTTTATTTGTAATAAATTTATAAACATTTACAAACTTCTGTAATTACTTCATGGGTGTGTCCTCTGTAATTGTTAACAAAGGCTTCTGTACCAAATATCTAAAAATTTTGACTCAAGTGATCAAATACTTATATAAAAACATCTCTCTGAGGTAAAATCCGTCCTAGTCACAAAACATCGCATTTTCCCCTAAATACCAAATTATGGACAAAAGAACTAAACTAATCCATGCCATAAATACAGCAGCAGCGGCTTATCTTTAATGCAACACTGTAACAAGATCATAAACCGTGATAACAGGGAATAACGCGCTCCTGTTAGCACGTGCCCACTGTGATTACTGAGATTATGAAGCTCTGACAGATCGCGCACGTGTACACACACAACGCTCATCCAGCACACATCTTTACACATAAACACGAGATTAGCAAAATCCTGAAAGGAAGAAGCAGTAAAGAGCAGGAAGGAAGGAAGGAAGGAGACAGAGATAAAACAGAGAAAGTGATTCAGCGCCATCGGTCTCAGTTTCTCAGGCAATTTGTTCTTCATGCTAATCATCGCAAGTGAAAATATTTTAAATATCTGATTAAGTTATTATCTAAGACGTTGTACTGTATAAGAGTATTATGAATAAGAGGTTATTCAGTCTGTTTTTTATGCTTTTAAACATTTATCTTTTTAGCACATCAAGCTAACTGGACAATAAACAAAGCTAAATGCTCACATGTAAAAAAAGTAACAATAATAATTAAGGTATATATCTATAACTTAACGCCAGTGTTAGGGGACGTTACTGTTTAAATGAACTAATTACATTACAAAATTACTGTCATTAAAAAGTAATCAGTTAGATTACAGCGTTACTTTCTGATTAAAGTAACTAGAAGGCAGTGGTGGCTTGGAGGGCTAAGGCACTGAGTCACTGATCGGAAGATCGGCGGTTCGATCCCCAGCTCCACAAGGTTGCCACTGTTGGGCAGTTGAGCAAGGCCCTTAACCCTATCTGCTCCAGGGGCGCTGTATCATGGCTGACCCTGCGCTCTGACCCAGGTTACGCTGGGATATGCGAAGAAGGAATTTCACTGTGCTGTAATGTATATGTGACAAATAAAGGCTTAACTTAACTTAACTAACTTCGAGTACTTTTCCATTGCAGAAAATGAAAACTCCTTTGTGATTCCTCATGCATGTTGTTTTAGTCAAGACCTTTACTGTATAATTATTCTATCATCATCACTCAGCCAAGTTTGGCCCATAATCTGTTACCTACTAATACCCCTATCTCACCTACTAATACCCCTATCTCACCTACGCAGTTTCACGCAGTGGCCGTAAGTACGGTTCATCATGAATCACCGCCAGTTTTGGTGCTGTGATTAGGTTTCCACCTTTCCGTGCGTTGATCCTCTCATAGTCAAACCGCATTGGTGCGATAGGGATATAACAGCAAAAATAACAGAAGGGGGGGGGGGGTCGATCATCGGGGCGGAGCTTGTACTAGTGGATTCGGAATGACTGCTGTCTGGCTCACGGATTACATAAATTGTCTAAATAACGGATTACATTTTTGAAAAAGTAACTAAATAACTGAGAACTTAAATGGTGACCTAACGCATTAGATTACTTGTTACATCAAAAAAGTAATCCGAGTACTCTTACGCATTACACCCAACACTGCTTAAGGTCTAAACGCTAGTTAAAACTACACCGCATGCAGCTCCAAGTACCGAGACAAAACACCTACAGATATAACTCACTCCTGGTGTGAGAAGAACCAGTGCAGTTTGATACCTTTACACCTTTGATAACTTTACTTTAATCTTCTGTATATTCATTGTGTATAAATATCAGCGGATAGGATCAGAAAACCTGATCCGATTTCAGAGCAGCATTTTAATCATGTGTATGGCGGAGCTGATCTTCAGTGTGTCATAGATTTTTATGTTATTTCTCGGACACTGACAGAAACTCAAACTTCAACAGGAACAGAAACAGAAGCATTAACACATTTAACAGGAACAGTACAGATACAGTGTAATGTCTGCGGGAAAGAAAACAACAACAACAACAACATGAAGAACAATACAAACATTCTGAAGGTTCGAATAATTTCCTTGTAAACTGACTAAAAGTCTGAACAGAACCGGGACTGAGTTTAAAGTGAGTAAGTGAGTTAAGACACAAATCTGGAACATTGTGGTGCTGGGCCGACGAGATGCGAGTGCAGCTGCATATCATGGGTTATATATTTATGATTTCCATAGTAACAACTCATTCAGGGAGATTTGCCACAGATGCATATTTTTAAAAAAAAAACATAAACAATGAAAATTTCTTATCTGCAATGCGATGTTTATGTAACATTAGTGGAAGGAGTCTCCGGTGTTAGAGTTTTGAATCAGTTAGAGATAAATAAGTAACTTTTTCAGAAGACACGAGTTCTCAGGAACATGAAAAAGTGACTTTTTTGTATTAAAGTTCTTTAAAAAAATAAATAAAAGAGAGAGCGAGAGATAATATAGGATGGTGAGTCAATAATAAGAAATAATGATATAAAGATAATTGTTCATATTTAGTTTATGTTATATAGACTATTTTTTCCTGTCCTTTCGGTTTCTGTCCGTGTCTTTAAGAAAAGTATTGAAGCAGTGTCTGGTTGGACTAAGAAGCAACAGGAAACATGGCAAGAACATCACACACACACACACACACACACACACTGTTGCTAAACCGGGTCATTATAATTATATACATCTACGGGACACAATTTGAATTATTTCTATGATTATTATTATAATGATTCGATATGTATACTTTAGACATTTATTTCATGACACACATTATATTAAATAGTGTTTTTAAGGTACAGTCATGTTCTGTTCGTACATAAGAGCCCCTGATGAACCTTTAGTGCTGTACTAAATAAAACCTGACACATCTGATCTGGGACCAGTACAGCATTACTAACCAGTGTCTAAAGCAGTAGTGGTAATCAGTATCATATTGCTGCTACACTTAGACACACACACACACTTAGATACACTGTTAGAGGAACAGAAAGAGAAAGATTAAGAGTTAAACAGGAACAATATAAACAGTGTAATGTCCAGTGGAAAGCAGAGAAATAACACAAAAACAACACAAAGGCAGTGAGTCAGTGTGAGCGCGCGCTCCGTGTTTACTCAAAGTCTAAACAGAACCAGAACTTCAAAGCGGGGGAAAAGTAACGGCTCGAGCGCGCGACAATGTAACACTTCGGAGCGCGAGCTTTGTCTAAAGATAAAAAGATTTTAAAAACATTTTGTTTAAGCCGCAACATCTGTAACTCGGAGTTCGTGTCACTCAAAGCGCGTAACGGAGTGAAGAACCATCGCGCGCGCGCGCTCACACACTGTAGAGGAATGAGGAGTGTACACTCTAAACTCTTCCAAAACAACACAATCAGAGTAATAAACTGTTTGTAAACAAAATGCAAAACTTCTCCTACCTGCATGGGATCGGCGGCCATCTTGGCCCTCACACTCCAACACACACACACACTCCAACACTGTGCAGTGAGGGGAGAGGAGGTGAGAGGGGCAAAAAAAAAAAAACACCACCAACACCCTGTTCAAAATCCCAGCACACACACACACACACACACACACACTAGCCTATACTGTGTAATAACAGCGGTCCGAGGCCCGGGTGTAAACACTGTCCCATTGCGCAAGACTCAACGCCTCCACTGAGAGGGTTCTTCTGGAGAGGAACGTGTAGAACCCGCACGCGCGCGCGCACGCACACACTCTCACTGCTCAGGAGAAGCTGTTGTCCCTTACATGTGAAAAGCCAGGGTTGCCAGATTGGATCATCTGTTCCCACAGTGGGTTGCCAGATCGATGTGGATTTAAGTAGTTAAAAAAGAGAAACATTTTCACAAAGCATCAGTAATAATAATAATAATAATAATAATAGCTGTTGGAAAACTTCAATTTACAACTTTGACTTTTACAAAGTGCTGACACTGGAGACTAGTAAATTAGAGAGAGAGAGAGAGAGAGATTCACATTCAAAGTCCCCCTCCCCCAATTTTAAAAATAAACATTTCAAGAACATTTATTTGGTTATACTGCAATAAAAATAATAGGTGTTGTTAAACTTCAACTTAAAACTTAAAAATTTTTTTTTACAAATAAATATTTTACCAGAATTTCTCAGGTTATACTACTACGACTACTAAAAGTAATAGTTGTTGGAAAACTTCAAGTTATAAATTTTAGTGCTGACAGTGGAGAATTCTTCCATGGATCAATAAAGAAGATAAAATAAAAAATAATAAAGATTTCACCAACATTTTCAGGTTATAATAATAATAATAATAATAATAATAATAATAATAATAATAATAATGATTGTTTGAACTTCAAGTTACATCTTTGACTTATACAATGGGACGACTTCCCTCCATAAACCTACAAAACCAAACAAATAAGTTAATAAATTTGTGTATATACTGTGCTGCATTAGTGCAAATTCACCAACATGAGAAAACTAGTCTCTATTCAATGGTGATTGAGATTAAAGTCAACAAAAAGATAACAATTTATAACACTGAAACTAATGTGTAATTTTGCCTGATTGAATTTTATTGATTTGATGTCTAAATCAGAAGTGTGTATACGTGTGTGTGTGTGTGTGTGTGTGTGTGTGTGTGTGTGTGTGTGTGTGTGTGTGTGTATGGTCACTTTCATCCATGTTTGGTTTGTGATTTGTATTTTATAGAAGAATTGTAATTATTTTCTCCAAAACATTTTCTTAGCAAATTTGTAATATTTAAAATAACTTGACCAGAGATCTGCAAATATCAGCCTTCTTCTGTTCTGCTCTGTTCTCTTCTCTTCTGTTCTGTTTAGACTGTCTTTTGTAAAACTACATGTAATAACTCTACTGTTACTGCACTTTAGAATATTATGAAATATATTTTTGTAAGTTTATAGAGAACATAAATGGCCAGAAGTAAATTTAACCAACACTACAGTGAGGAAGAAACAGACAGTGCAGATAAAGATTTTAGGGATAATGAGGCTGTATTTGGTGACAGATCTCTGTAATGAGGCGGTGAAGCTGTCAGCACGGTGTGTATCCACAGATCAACAGCAGCCCAGGTCACAGTGAGATCATCTGTAAGTGTATACAGGAGATTAGTAAGTGTGTGTGGAGTCTAAGACACCGGGGTTACGGGGGACTTGTGAAGGTCTGGTGAGGGATTAAAGAGATCAATTAGTGCCTAAGTTTAAGTGAACTGAACTTAAGCAATTAGGCTCATTTCATCTTAATAAGGTTTTGACAAATTCTACACCTGCGTTAAAGTAAACTTCAGAGTTTTTTTTCTGTTTAATATTGTTTTGTAAGTTTGTAATATATAAACATGCATTTTTTAATAGTTTTTTAGGATTTTTAAGATTAAATCCTAAATGAAAAAGAAATTGATGTCTATGTAGAAATACTCTCTCACTCCAGCATCTCTGTCTCTCTAGGCTCTGGACCCTCCATGACCCTCCATGACCACCAGGACAAAATGCTTTCGAAAGATAAATAAATGACTTAAATTATTTTTCTGTTAAATTAACACAAGAAATTTTTTTTTAAAAGTGTTCATTTACTTTATCCAGCTGTCCCCTAGTGATCATAAGCTTATGCAATGTCTTGCTGTGTAAAGTCTTCTCCAGCACATCCCAAAGATTCACAATATGGTTAAAGTCTGGACTCTGGTGGCCGATCCGATGGTGCGATAATGATGTCTCATGCTCCCTGAACCGCACTTTCCCAATTTGAGCCTGATCAATCTGGGCATCGTCATCTTGGAATATGTCCGTGCCATAAGGGGAGAAGGGAACCTCCACAGATGTGATAGCCTGGTGATTCAGTACATTTAGGTGGTCAGCTGACTTCATTTTATTGCCCCATAACGTTGCTGAGTCTCGACCTGAGTAACTGATCAACCCCAGATCATAACACTGTCTCCAAAGGCTTGTACAGTGGACACTATGACTGATGGGTGCATCGCTTCATGTCTTCTCTTCTTACCCTGACACGCCCATCACTCTGGAATAGGATCAGTCTGGACTCATCAGGTCACATGACCTTTTCAATCACTCCAAAGTCCAGTCTTTAGGCTCCCTCCGTTCTTTTATTCTGATTAGTCTAACTGATAATTAGTCTACACGGCTGTTTAGTCCCAATCCCTTGAGTTCACTTTACATTGTGTGTGTGTGTAAATGCTCTTACTTTCAGTGTTAATCATATCCATGAGTTCTACTGCTTGTTTTTACAATGTGATGTCACAAGTGTTTAAGTGATCAAATTCAAATTAAAATTTTATTCGTCACATACACAGTCATACACAGTACGATATGCAGTGAAATGCTTACACGACCGCCAGTGACCTTAAAAAGAGAATTAAATCTTATAGTAAGAAATAAATACACTCTAAAAAATGCTGGGTTGTTTTTTCTACCCAAACGCTGGGTTGCCGCTGTTGGGTCATTTTTCTGGGTTATTTTCAGAGAGTTGGGTAGTTTTTGTGTAACCCAGCTGCTGGGTTGAAGTTTGCTCGGCCCCTCCCCCAAAGTTCACCGGCTGTGACTCAGCTTCGTGTCTCTTGAGCTCCCACACTGCTGATGACGGTTCATCCTCCTCGGACATTTAAGGGGAAATGGCGTTAAATACAAGGTCTGTATACACATGTTCACTCACCTAATTCACATATGACTGAAAAATTATTACTATATGTAACATTTATTACTGTTACCGTGTTAAGGTTACACACAAACTTTCCGGCTGGTCTGAGGTACTGGATGATAATTTAGCTGAGAATAGCTGCTAGCCATAAACCCCACCTGTGTATGAAAGAAACGGCTAAGATGTCTGAGCTTTTTAGCTTTCTCTGTAGAATGTTTGCAGGGTTACGAAGATGGTGAAGTGATGAATGAATGCTAAACTGTTAACTGTAGTGTTAGCATGACGCAGGCATTTAGTTAGTTTGCTAGCATTAGCAACCACTTTAGAACTTTATTAATCTCACTGCTTGAGACAATAAAATGCTGGGGTGTTACAAAACACTGACCCTCTCACAAATATACAGACCTGCTAACCCTCCCGTTTTTCATCAGCTAGTAATTTACTCTGCGGTCAAATTTCTCTTGCGTTTCTCCCGAGTTATAACAATATTTTACACCTTTCCCCCTTTGGCAAGTATGCTAATGTATCACCAGTAATAGCATGTAAGCTAACCAGGTAGCTCTCTTTAACCAAAGTTAAATTAACTATCAGTCAGTGCGCCAACTACAGGAAAAAGTACCACAGCTGTACAGATAACTACTAGATGGAAGTATTAATATTTTGGTGATTGTAATGTACCAGTATGACACCAGCTATGACATTTTTTCGGTAATTAGCTTAAAATCAATGCAGACTACAATATCAACTAGTCTGACATAAAGAGCTGTATCCTAAAAGCCATGCTTATTCTGCTGTTTTATGTTTGGTAGTAGCTGTCTCCATGTTTTTGTTTCAGTTTACCTATACCCTATCTTAATGGGCAGCTTTGTAATTTTTGAGTATCAATCCAATTTCACACTAAATTAATAGTCTTATTCAGTTTAATCTTTGCTATTCAACAAAATTTTAACTTTTTCATTTATTTCTTTCTAAGGTTGGAACCAACATGGTGGAATACCTCCAGCAGGCTGAAGTGTTAAGGCCGTACCCCTACATCCTGACGTTGGGAGATAATGACCAGCGCTGCTCTCAGTAATGTTGTAATGTTGTTATGAAATAGCGAGGCCTACCTGAAAAGTCATAGACAGTGTTTGTACTGTATGTTACAGTGAGACCAGGGCTGGATAGTTTTGTTCTGCAGAAAAGATATCTGAAGTCACAGAGAGATCCTGCTCTGTAGAAGCTGCCTCAGTCTATATAGTATAGTCTTATAGTATAGGAATGATGTCACTGTTGATTATCTGTTCTTGTGCTTTTGAAAAATAAATATTTTTTCTAAGAACATTTAATAGGATGTTGTTTATTGCATATATGTATGTTTTTTTTTTGTAATAGACCAGTATATCAAAGTAATTTAACTGTTTAATAGACATGGGTGTTTTTTTTTTTAACAGATTAACTGTAAAACATGAAAATAATAATAACCTATTTGTGAGGTAGAATTAACCCAACATTCCAGTTAAAATGAAGCAACAAACCCCAAACATATGGGTAGAACATTTGACCAATTTATGTGGTAGAATTAACCCAGCATTATAGTTAAATAAGACAGAGCATTTGGATTGAATATTTAACCCATCTTGTTGGGTTAAACAATTAACCCATCTTGCTGGGTTAAATTAACCCAGCATTTAGTTAGTCCTATATTTACCCAGCAGCTGGGTTAAAAACAACCCAGACTGGGTTGTTTTTAACCCAGCATTTTTTAGGGTGTATGAATAAAGAAATACGATAGGAAAATTTAAACTTAACTAGAATAGAAATAAAAATAAAAGTATACTGTACATAAAATAGAAATAAAAATAGAAATGTACTGTACAATAGAGATTTTTATTTATTTATTTTTTATTGAAATTTGTATGGTATTATATGGAAGTATGGTGTGCAAGTATGCATAGAAACGTGTCTTAAGGTGCCTTATTAAATTGTCTTTGTGCAAGGGTCCAGAATGTAAACATAAGGGTCCAGAATGTAAACATAAACATGAGTTCCGATATAAGTGTAGATGTGCATGAAAGTGTCCATAGTGTCCATTGACGTTAACAGGTTGTATTAGTTCTGTGTTTGTGGTGTGAATGTGGTATGGTTGAGAGACCGTATTGCCTGCGGGAAGAAGCTCCTCCTCAGTCTCTCTGTGTTGGCCTTCAGGGAGCGGAAGCACTTTCCTGACTGCAACAGAGAGAACAGTCCATTGTTGATCTCCCATCATGCTAATTCAGAATGTTTTTCCAATCACATCTTTTACTTAAAGATGACGGGTCATGACTCTCCATCCAGGGTTTAATAATGCAGTTCATAGTTCTTAGCCCAGTGTTAGTAGTTTCAGCAATCTCTTCAAGACTAAGATGAGCCAAAGCACACAGAGCTTGGACAGTGGGACGGAAAGTGTTATTTATGCACAGACACATCTAAGTTTAAATGTTAGAAAAATAAATCAGTCAAGCTCAGAAAGGTGTGCTTTTAATTTTCATTTAAATACATTATAGTGTCTTATCGTGGAGGTTCACTGCAGTGTCTAGTTTGCACAGATTCAGCTCATTTCTGGTAATCATCCGCCACCTAGTGGATATATTTTGAATTGTAGTGAAGAAGTGAAGTGCTGTAGAGCTTAGGAGTGTGTTATGATGCTGTGTAAGTCTGTCATGTGTAAAAGGTAAATGATGGAAACATGATGCTGTTTTTCTGAGGCCTGGAAACAGAACATGGAGAAAATATGATAATAGGCACAGAACACAGATTTTATTATTATTATTATTATTATTATTATTATTATTATTAATACAATTATTATATTTCTCTATGGAGGCAGAAGCACTCAGGTGGACTACATCTTGTGTCGACATTATAATCTAGTTTCAATGCAAATAGGGTTGAAATAGGATTGGTCACCAATGCAGTGTTAATATCCCTGTTAGCCAATCAGATCCATCCTTGAGCGGGACTGCGGGACACCTGATGAAGGGCCGGGAATGAAAACAGGTGAGAGACGTCTCTGAAAAAGAAAGACGGCAATGGTGTGTGTGTTTTAGAAGAGAGGAGCTAGGGGAGACGTCTCTGCTCATGTGCCTCCAAAAATCTAGAAAGTCTTCTTAAAGTTATTTATGTTTCCAGAGTTCTCTAAACAGTGTGTAAACTTCTTTAAGTAAAGCGTGTTAATTCACACGTGTTTAGATAGAAGACGGTGTGTCGCTGGAGTTTTAGCAGGCCTTGCTAATGCGGTCGTGCTCTACTAAAGTGGTTTGCTACAGAGATTGAGGACTGGGACAATTTGTGAGATAATATCTGAAAGCAGAGCAATAGCGCCCCATTCTACCGGGAACGTTCGGGGTTCCTCCGTTTGGCCAATGAGGGACACGAGGACATCATGTGGTGACCTGAGCTGCTGACAACACGGAGTTTAGGACTTTGCCAAGGAAACGGGAGTTTCTGTTCAAGACTCTGGTTGCAACAAGCGATTTGGAGGTATTCAAAATGCTGTGGTGCGACATTTCAACGGACACTGAGTACAGTGCGGTGAAACAGGCCTACAACGAGTTTCTGCCGGCATTTTAGTTTTGTGAGGGTTCACCTCTAGAAGGCACTGTTTGCCCAGAGTCTTGTTTGTGTAGTTTTTGTTTGTAGACAGTTTCCCAGAAGGCACCTCGGTCAGGTGATGCGGGTGCTCGGCTGAACCGAGGTAGCTCATTAGTTTCGTTATAAATAGCTGTTTGTTCTGGGAAACTGGGTTGAGTATTATTTATGGTTATGTTAAGTGGGCATGTTATGTTATTTGTTTTGTGTTTTGTTTCTGTTATAGTTAGCATTTGTTTTATGGAGCTGTTTAAGCTAAGTTTACATCTGTTTTGATTTAGTATGTAGTGCTAGCATGTCTCTTTGTCTCTGGGTCTCCTAGTATGATTAACCGCTAGGAGAATTAGCCTTTTGTCTCCCCTTGTATGTAAGTAAACTCTCTTCGATGTTTAGTTCTTAGTCTGCATAATTACTAACCTGCTTAGATCCTGGTCTGTCTAGTCTCCTCGTCTGTTTAGATCTAAGGGTGCTTTCACACCTATAGTTAGAATGCTTTAGTCCGCACCAGTCAGAAAAATGTTACAATGTAGTAAACAGACATGTGTACGGTTTGCTTTCACATATGCAGAGTTCTAAACAAACCAAAATAGACCGCGAAGCCCATCGGCACCGGAAACTATTTTCAGAAAATCGCGCCACTTTCAATTATCATGGAGGAACAGCTTTGCTTTGCGCTCATGCCGCTGATCCTCACGCACTACATTGTACATGCAAATCATTATTTTCAGATAATTAATTTCGAACACGATTCGCGGCTGTGACTCCAAACCAGCTTCCTGGTTTATTTACCTCGCCGACGGCGCATCGCATGCCACATCAGGGAGAAGAGACGTGCTCTCCTCCTGAATGATCATTTTGTTATTTGCCAGCGATATTCCTGCAGATCCATCAGGTAATCCATTGGCCTATCAAAATAGCCTAGCCACACATTTTTCATCTTTAATGTGAATACAGAGAGGCATAGGCTTATTATGGAATTGTCATAATAATTTCTTCGGCACTCCACATTTCTCCGCAATTTGATTTCATCGCGAGTCGATAGCTTGAAAAATTTAATGGAGTCAACAGGAAGTGAAAATAATTTTACCCACAACCCCGTATCTCTTATACCCAAAGTGCATTAAACTATACCATTTTGCCAGATTTGGTTTGGTTGCTTTCACACCAGACGAACTGTACCAAAGTAGAGCGGATAAAGCGGTCCAAGACCACACCTTCAGGCAGGTCTTGGATCGATTGATTTGGTGCGCACCAAAGTACCGAGATCGCATTCACATCAACGCAAACGAACCGAACCAAGGGACCAAACACGTTTGGTGCGCACCAAATGCTGTAGGTGTGAAAGCACCCTTAGTCTGTTTAGTTACTAACCTGTTTAGCCACAAACCTGTAGAGTTCTTAGTCTGTTTAGCAACTAGTTTGTTTAGCCAACATCTAGCTTAGCAGCTAGTGTGTATAGCAGCTAGTAGGCCTAGCCATGTTTAGTCTCTTGTGTTTAGTCCCCAAGTCTGTTTAGTTTGTCTAATCTTGTCTGATTTGTATATTAGTATGTTTAGTCTTGCTTGTTTAGTCTTGTATGGTTAGTCCCTAGTCTGTGTATAATTTGAGTAATGGTGTTGTTTATAGCATGCTCCAAAGTAAAGCCAACAGTCTTTGTCCATGTTTTCTTTTCTTGGTTTTATTATTAAAAGACTCTATTTACCATCATCCCCTCTGAGCCTATGCCTCACCTTCAAGCCCACCGTCCAACACCTAACATACGTGACAATTTGTTTGTTTTTACAGCTAGGTGACCGGTCACTTTAGTTAGTATACAGAGGTATACATAAAATAATTGGTGTATTAAGAGCCCCACTCCTCTCGGCTACAAACACAGAGGAAAACTCTTCACTGTCGAGGTTGTTTTCAAAGGTGAGGAGCTGATTAATTTGTTTTTTGTTGTTGTTGTTTTACTTTACAGCAGTGATTCTGTTAGTATGCGCTCACACGAGTGTGACCTAGCGATGTTCCTTGCTAATTTTAAAACGGTTTTAAATACGGTCTCTCTGTTAATGTGTGTGTGTGTTTGTGTGTGTATTCACCCAACAGGGGAGACGATTACCTACAATTCCGCAGCGCAAGAGAGAGAAAAACCGTTGGCTCAGTTGTGATGACGTGACGTCGGTGTTAAAACAAGAAGCGCATGCGTTATACATGATACTCAGTACTCGTAAACCAAAACAACACTCATTTTATAAGTTAAAATTTATTTAAACTCTTTGCTCGTCTTGCGGAACACTCGTAAACCGTGTTACTCGTAATCCGAGGTTCCACTGTATTTCTCTACGTATTTATTTATTTATTTATTTATTTGGTCCCAGAATGAAGTTTGTCTGATGTATTGAACTAAACTATTGTAAGGGTTAGCCCCTAGAGGGCGTCAAACGACCATTTAGTTTTGTTTGTAGTTTGCTTTCTGTTCTGTTTGTATGATTTAAACTTCAGTTCCCAGGTTACACCTCGGTCAGGTGACAAAGGCGTTCACCTGAACCGAGGAAAGATAATTAAGTTTATTCAGTATAAATAGCCTGACTGAAGCTCAGTCAGGTGTCTAGCTTTTGTTCCGTTTATAATGTTTCTGGTTTGTGTTGTTTTCATTTTGTTTATTTTGTAAAAAAGAAGGAATCATTAGTGCTCAAAGCAAAGAGCTTGATTTACTTTGTTTTGTAAATAAACAGACTATTGAAACGCCAGCTCGCCTCCTGCATTCATGCCACGCACACACACACGCCGAAGAAACCGTGACAACTATACTTAGATTAAAGCTCATTGAGTGTTCGTAAGCAAATCAAAATCAAGTCGGCAGATGTTCAGGGAACAAAACGTATGGCATCTGTTAGAAATCTAGACGAATTGTAAGCATTTGAATGGTGTTAAAAATACTTGCAAAACAAGTATTGAAGCCATACATGGAGGGAACTTCTGAGGTGGTCAGTGATTGATGGCACGGTCGGTCGGAGGGGGTTGTGATCACACCTATAGATCTTTTGTTCTAGGCTAACGGTCAAATATCTCTCCACTTGGAAGCAAAAACATGCAAGGGATTTCAGCATCTCGACGCACATACTAAGTTGTTTATAAAGTAGACACTGTTTTTTGTAATCTTTCCCGTGTTTACCGTGTACTGTACAATGTATATTCATTTTTTAATGAATTACTGTAAATAAACTACATATGCAGTTGATTTACCAGAAATTACTTTTCTGTATTTTTTTGTGTGTTTGTGCTAAACTAAACTTCAGGGTCAAGTAATAGCGATTTTATTTGAAACGTATTTTGTATTTATGTGTTTGATTATATACACACACACATCTATCTATCCGACTGACGAAGGGCTCAAGGGAGGTGTGTCTGTGTGTGTGTGTGTGTGTGCGCGTGCGCTGCAGCCTGTCCTTTTTTCAGCTGATTTTTCCGCTACCGCAGATCAGTTTATCAACTTGTAATATATACATTTTAGGAATATATTAACATGTGCAGACATTTATTTGAGGGTGCGCTGCCCTCTCTTGCCCCTGCGTAGAGCCTACACACACACACACACACACACACATCTATCTATCTATCTATCTATCTATTATATAAATACACATTTGGAATCTGCATCTACATTTTCTGTTACAAGTATAGAATTAGTTTGAGCTGAAACTCATGATCAATGGTGTTAGGGTACTTATGTAGTGATAATTAGTTTCAGCCAAATCATTAAAACTAATAATGGACTATGGCACTCTCTTGAGAGGGGATATGAAGGTGTTATTCATTTATTTATTCTCTACAAGGGTGCGAACTACAGTACAGACCAAACTATAACTTTCTCTTATACTACTATAAAAATCCTACATATAAACAAACAAAATACAGCTTTTTTTCCCTCAGAGGTAAACGGAAAAGTGAAGTTGTTCAGCTGTTTACTGTCACTGCAGCTTCTTCAAAGTCTTTCCACTCCGTGACCGCTGAAATCCGACACGACACCACGTTAGGCTACGTCTTGACTCATTTGTATACCGACGGTGATTGGATGTTTCCCGAGGGCTCAGGGGAGTGTGTGTGTCTGTGTGTGTGTGTGTGTGCGTGCGCGTACTTCTACTGTTATAAAAATTCTAAATATAAACAAACAAAATACAGCTTTTTTTTCAGAGGTAAACGGAAAAGATGTTCAGCGTCACTATGCAGATGTTACACTCAGTGGAGTTACCGAAATCTTTGGTTTAGTTCTCATTGAGTTGCCACACATCATTTCCACATTTCACTCGCTTTTATTACTCTTATGTGAGCATAAACAGTGAAACATTCCACAGGGTTATAATACACCGCGGCCAAGTAAACCACGTTCCCGTCGAACGAAACGAGGCACAATCGTGGTGTTTGCTTTGGTTATGACACACCATAGTTTATTATCTACTGTGGTAGATCTGATTATTTATTCAAACACAATAATAAAGCTTTATATCCTCAGGAGGGCTCATTACATTGTTTTAGTGATAGTTTCACGGAAACGAGTTCAGAACTAATCTAAACAAAAAAAACAAAAAAACATCCGAAGCTTCAGAAGCTTCAAATAGAATGAACGAACTAATGAATTTTCTTAAAACGTTAGAAAATTCATTCATTCATTCATTCATCTTCTATACCGCTTAATCCTGTGTTCAGGGTCGCGGGGGACCTGGAGCCTATCCCAGGAGACTTCGGGCACTAGGCGGGGTACACCCTGGACAGGGTGCCAATCCATCGCAGGGCACACACACACACACACACACACACACACTACGGGCAATTTAGGAACGCCAATTAGCCTAACCTGCATATCTTTGGACTGTGGGAGGAAACCGGAGTACCCGGAGGAAACCCACCAAGCACGGGGAGAACATGCAAACTCCATGCACACAGAGACAGGAATCGAGCCTGGCCGGGGAATCGAACCCAGACCGTGGAGGTGCAAGGCGACAGCGCTAACCACTACACCACCGCGTTAGAAAATTAAGTAGAGCTAAATCCCTAAAATCTCCTTATAAAATATCGCTGATTATCAATGTGGGAATGAATGGCGAATTGTCATATGGCGAAGCATATGCTTCCGTGAAATTTATATAATTGTGTGTGTGTATATATATATATATATATATATATATATATAATTGATATACTGTATATACAGACATGTGTGTGTCATTTTAATTCAAATGAACATTTTAATGCTTTCTGATACACTTATCAACTTATCCACATACATTTATCAACACAAACTCTCCGTGCATGCACACACAATCTCTAAAAAAATAATATTAATAACATACATATACAAATAAACACATGTACGTGTAATAAAAGTAGTCGTGTAGACACTCGATTATTATGCATAGGTTATTTGTTTAATTCAAAAAGTTCGTAAAAACACTTTAAAACGAGAGAAAAACTGTTAAAATCCTCGTTCGCCTTCTCAGCGTTAGGTAGCGAGTGACGTCATGATTTGAATCTGCGCGCCACCGGGGAAACATAGGGAAACTGACTTTCCCGGACCACCGGCTTTTAGATAAAGTCCTTCCATGCGCCATCTGGCGGATATTCAGTGAAGCACAACACATTTATTTTAAATTACCGAACGTTGCCTCCGGCAAGTCGCGGCACGCCGCGCGCTAAATTGCGGCCTCTCGCGGGAAAACACGCGCGGTCTTAAAGGCGACATCTGTATAGACAGGTGTGTGCCTTTCCAAATCATGTACAATCAACTGAATTTACCACAGATGGACTCCAAGTAAGGTGCAGAAACATCTCAAGGATGATCAGGGAAAACAGGATGATCAAGGGAAACAGGCTGCGCCGGAGCTCAATTTTCTCAAGTTAACTTTTTTCACATTGTCATTATGGGGTGTTGTGTTTAGAGTTCTGAGGAAAAAATGAATGTAATCCATTTTAGAATAAGGCTGTGACATAACAAAATGTGGAAAAAGTGATGCGCTGTGAATACTTTCCGGATGAACTGTATGATAATGCAGTGATGAAGTGCGTCTGTTTACCAGATGATTTAAGTGAAAGCCTGTTAATAGGAACCTACGATGAACATGGCATGCATGACAATACAGTGTAATGAGGGGCATAGTATTATAGTATTATTATAAAAGAGGAAAATATATTGCAATATTTAAAGTGATAATAAAGGGAACATATTTGCATTGAATTTCATCATGTGGCACTTTTAATATTCATAAGACACTCAAAAGCTAATAAACATGATTTAGAGAAAATAGAGAGAGATTCACATCACACACAATCGCACTTTACATTATGGATATTTATTTTTCATTTTCTTTTTTGTTTCCATCCTTTTCTATCAGAAATAATTCTCTTTCGACTGTGCTTTCTCCATTCATTCATATTATTATTATTATTGTTGTTACCGTTGCTTTTCTTCATCATTAGTTTTCCCTTTCATCACTTTATGTTTGACTGCACAGTTAAATGTGTGTATATCTACTTCATATTTGAATCTATTTATTTCTGTTTTTATTTGATGACTTGATTCTGAGCTTCAGCAGAAGCCATCTTACATTACACATAATATTGGGATTCTCCCTTTGTAGTATATACAGAAACAATGCCATAGATGTCTTCCTTTTTGAAAAGTCCAGGGTGCAGGTTTGGCTGTTTTTTCATCATCAGCAGGTGGTTAGGTGTCAGAGGTTCCAGATCTGTGGGATCTTCCGAGACAGTAGTGAGGGGTCGGTTATTCATTATCGCTTCTACCTCACACATGAATGTATGCAACCTCTCATCAGTTAATGTTTGTTCTTTCAGTACTGATCTCAAGATCTTTCTAACTGACCTGACCTGTCTTTCCCATATTCCACCAAAGTGAGATCCAGAGGGCGGGTTAAATATCCACTGTATGTTCCTTTGAGTGAGGAAGCTTTCAATTCGTGACTGATTCCATTTGCTGAATAGCCTTGCGCAGTTCAGTCTCAGCGCCTATGAAGTTTGTTCCATTGTCACTTCTCATAACTGACACCTGACCTCTCCTGCTTATCAAGCGTCGCATGGCATTCACACAAGAGTCTGTGTCCAGCGAATGAGCGATTTCAATGTGCACGGCTCTTGTTGTCAGACAAGTGAAAAGTACGCCATATCTTTTAACGTTACTTCTGCCACGTTTGACCTCGAAGGGTCTGAAGTAATCTACTACCACATTAGTAAAGGGTGGGTGGTCTGCCATTATTCTGTCGCTTGGTAGTTCTGACATTTTTTGCTCACATGTTTTAGCTCTAGACTTTCTGCAGATCACACACCTGGAGAGAAACTTACGAGTGAGTTAGCAGTCGGAATCCAGTATTTCTGCCACAATTCTGAAAGCATGTAATTTCTGCCACTGTGACCAATCTTTTCATGAACTTCTCTTAGTATTAATGTTACAATATGTGAGTCTTTAGGTACAATGACTGGGTGTTTAACGTGCTCTGGCATTGCGGACCTGCCGAGACGTCCTCCGACTCTCAGCAATCCATCCTGTAGCACTGGGTCCAGTTTGGACAAGCAGCTGTTTCTTTTTACAGATGCCTTTCATTTTTGCTGTGTGGGAATTCCTTGTTTGAATTCTGCTGCTGCTTTACCTTTTTGCAACGTGAGAATTTCTTCCTTAAATTTTTGTCTTTGAGTAAACTTAATGATTTCGTTTTCTGCTCTTGTTAGGTCTTGAGCTGTTAGCGACTTGTGATTTTCTGTCTTTGGGTTATCTACGTGTGTTTTGACCATTTCTGTTTTTTGTTTGAGCATGTCTCTGATGCGAGGGATCCAGGCAACGGATCTTTTTAACTTGTGCCAGTCGGAGTGATAATTAATTAATTTACTCACTGCGTCTGTGCTTTCTGTAATGCTCATAATGTTCACTAAAGCTGAGAGCTTAATTTCATCATCATTTTCTTTCATTGACGTGTCATAAATGTTCTCAGGCCATTTGCACTCTGCTTCTTTGAGAAAGGAGGGACCATGAATCCAGTCAACGTTTTTCATGAACTTTTCACAGGATACCCCCCTGGAGGCAGAATCAGCTGGGTTTTTTGAGGTATTAACGTACCTCCATTGCTGTGACTTGGTTGACTCTCTTATAATGGCGATTCTGTTGGCCACAAAGGTTTTAAAACGAAGTGTTTCGTTATCTATCTCAAACAAATTCATAACAAGTACGATATGGCTCTTACAACATTTATATTGTGCATCGGACTTTAACATGTAATATATCTTTCAATCATGTTTAATCATGACTATTTTCCTTAAAATATCACTTCGTTAATTTTGTCATTACTAAGAGGATTTTTGGCTGCCGAATGCCAAACAGGTAAGCAGGTGAAAAAAACTGATAAGGACTCCATAAATGGGTATAAAAAAACAATAATGAATCGATAACGGTGCTTATGAATTGATACCAAGTTGTTAACAAGGTGCTAATGTCGGGAAGGGGCAGCCGAAATTTTTTAACATGCTCGCTCCAATTTTCCTCTCGACAATAACGACATTGGCGACCACGTCAGGATTCATACAGAACCCAAAAGAGGCTGTAAGCAGCTGTTACCTTCATGTACCGAGGTCTCCAGTGGTCATAACGAATTTTCATCTATCTAGATACAGGAGCACATTTGGCTCAGTGGAATGGGGGCCTAACACACAGCATGAATGCAGATCAATCCCAGCTATCCGTTATCACCCAGATGAGGATATCCATTATCACCCAGATGAGGATAGGTTTAGTCTGGTTCCTCTCAAGGTTTCTTCCTATTACCATCTCAGGGAGTTTTTCCCTCAGCACCGTCGCCCTCGGCTCGTTCATCAGAGACGACCTGATCATTTTTAATGACACATTTTTCACATTTTATATAAATTTCAGTAATTTTCTTTTGATTGTGTAAAGCTATGGAACAAAAATCCTGCCAAAAGTATTTGAAATAAAAAGCCTGTTGAATTCCACAAATCGAAAAAAAAAACAGCACTGCAATTAACAGTGCTTGCATTTTAATGCATTGTATTTTCATGCTTGCATTTTTATGTGCTGCATTTTAACATGGCTAAAATTCGCTTCCGAAAATTCAGTGGTCAAATACGACAGAAGAAATTCGCTTCCGAAAATTCAGTGGTCAAATACGACAGAAGAAATTCGCTTCCAAAAATTCAGTGGTCAAATACGACTGCACATCCGGGAACTGCAGGAAAAGCAGTAGATTACTGATCCAAGAACCCTTCTGCTGTTAGATGTCTTCACCAGCAGGTGGTGCTTTGAGTATGAACGTCTTCATCAACAGGCCTTTCCACTAAAACAATAAACACTGCCTTGTGCAAAGTGAAAGTGAGTTGCGCGTGCGGCTTTTTGATCAACGCTGAACCCATTCACGAAAAGAACATAATAATAATAATAATAATCATCGTAATTTTAGCTGTTTATGTCCAGCATTGAATTATTTAATTATTAATTAAAAATAACTTTTTTTCACTTAAAAAATAAAATAAAAAATGCAGTGTTTAATCATCGAATATATGTTGCCTCTCTTTATGATTGATAAATATTATGAATGAAGCCAGGGGCGGACTGGGACCAAAGAGTGGCCCTGGACTTCCTGGCCCACAGCAGCCCACATCATAATACATTGGTTCATTAACGTAGAGATAAATTTTTAACACCAATTGCTTGTATAAAAATATAATACAATACAGAAATCAATGCTATTTAAACATATTATTTGAAGTATCACTGAACATATATCGGGCCATATAAGTAAAACTAAGAAACAAAGAAACAAAGGAAAGAACATCAAGACAAACAACAATTAAATCTATAAAGACAATATTTTAAAAAGAATGGCAATAAAACTGAACAGGGAAGCTGAAATAAAACCAGTAGCAGCCTTAGCTTACGCTAGTAAACTAGCTACTTATTTTAATTATTATAGTAGTCAATATTAATTCGAAATAATGCTGAGAAAAAATGGCAAATTTTTCTTTTCCTCATAGGTGAAATTCCACCCAAGTGTGACAAATATGCAAAAAAAAAAAATCAGAAAGGGGCAAATACTTTTTCATGGCACTGTCAGATTGTTCCACTGGGATGAAACTGTGGAGTTATAGCACTTTCAAAATCATACTAACTTTGCACTGATCTGAATAACTTTGAATGATGAATAGCTTTTTAACACCCTCGTGACCCTCGTGAAGAGACAATGCACAGAATATTTTCTAACAGTCTGTAAATGAAACATTTTGGCAGTATTGCCTTGTATCTTTTGAAATAAATAAAAAATTATATCACAATACTGCCGAAATGTCTCATTTTGCTGTATATACGTTTTTACGTTTTTGTATTGTGTTATATTTTTATATTAGTATGATTTATCTCCGCTTTAATGAGCCAGTGTATTATGATGTGGGATGTGGTGAGCTTCTGGATCCAACCTCGCTGTCCCTTATAGGCGGAATCTGTTCATTTGAAGCATTTCACAGCATTTACACCTCTAAAGCTTTTTTCTTCGTTTCGCGTATCTTTCAGCTCCAACTTTTTTTCTTCATTCATGGAAATTCTTGTTAATTTGTTCAGAGAAATTCGTTGCATCGAGAAAGGATCAATATCTCTCCTTCCGTAAATCAAAAATGAAGGTGTGTGTGTGTGTGTCTGTGTGTCTGTGTGTGTGTGAGGGAAAGCAATACATCCGCATGCGCGGTAACAAACACACGCTCTTTGTCGGCGCCACCTATGCGATTGACACATTAGTCCATATGCGTAGACAAAAGAGATGAGATGCGATATTATGGCTTCCATCATTTTTTATATATTTGCTTAGTGACTGGGCCGCCACACATTGGCCGCCGTCTACATAAGAACGGAAGGAGCTCTGGAAAACAAAACAAAAACTTATATCCTCTCGCTGAGTTTGCCCTTACCGAGGATTTATTGAGAGAGAGGGGTTTGTGTTTTATGTACTGTACATTTTATACTTCACCTGAGAGCGCACGCTGCGTGACGCTCTCTCTCTCTCTCTCACTCACTCACTCGCCGGCGTCTTAAACAGGCAGAGGCTGGGGCTTTGTCTCTGTTTTTTCTTTTTCCTCTCTCTTTTCTGTCTTTCTTTCTTTCTTTCTTTCTTTCTTTCTTTCTTTGTCATGGCCCTGATACCTTACCGGTGCTACCTAAATGATCGCACGAACTGCGGAGGTATCAGGACCCTTATATAGATGCGCCGCCAGGTGTGGCTCATTCAGGCCGATTGCCTGACGGCAGCGTTGCCTGGCAACCACGTGTCTATAGATGGCTGCGCCTTTGCCTGTTTAGGATGCCCAGAACAGTGCAAAGCATCTTTGCGCAGCTCTGCCCCTCGTGAGACCCGCATCGTTACAAGAAATAACTGGTAAAATAGATCTTCAAGTTAGAACATTAAAATAACTAAAATATACACTTCCATCTTTGGTATAATATGGTTATAGTTTAGTATATCGAGGCTGTGTGACGCATCCTGTACTCTGCGTTCCAGACTCTTTGGTGGAAGTTGTTGAGGTTTATTTGATTTATTTAGT
Organism: Channallabes apus; assembly: GCA_030522415.1. Classification (NCBI taxonomy): domain Eukaryota; kingdom Metazoa; phylum Chordata; class Actinopteri; order Siluriformes; family Clariidae; genus Channallabes; species Channallabes apus. Next base: position 22,113,262 of record CM060111.1, on the reverse strand, counting down.
TTTGTCTATGATGTTAACTACACAAAGCAGTGTCTTCCCACCTGGGAGTTTCTCCAGCATACTGTATATCAGATTGATGGACATGAGTTCTCATCGGTTACATTTTTGGTGACAACATTTTTTTCAGCACACATTTAATCAATAATATTTTTTAAAAGTTTGATCCGGCATCATAATTCTCCTCTTTAATTTCCTACATAGTCTAATCAGTGCTCAACCGCACCCATAAAGTTTTCGAGATCGCAGAGGAATTTAGTTGTACTAAATAATATTTATGCAGTATAATCAGGGCCTCTTATTTCTATTTACTTTAGGTTGTTGTTCTTGCAGTGTTACTGTGTGTCAGACAAATGCAAATAATACACCCTCCCCCGATGTGAATCAGCTGTTCTCCCCTTTACACTCGGAGAAACTAAAATGCATGAAAATTCAGCAAACTGGGGAGGATCTTGGATCTTGCTTCAAGCCTCTTCTTAAATTTGTGTAAATTTTAAATTTTCTGGATTCTACATTCTAAAATTGACATTGTTACTGTTTTTAATCCCTGGAATGTATTTTTTCTTATCATAACATGCATTGTATTGTTAGTAATCACTCTACACTGTTTTAATTACTCTACAATGTTTTAATTTTAAATTTGATTTTAAAATAAATAAATAAACCAAATAAAAATATTCCATTTGTATTTACCCTTGTAAAATGATGGGTTGTGTATTGAGCAATTAAAAACAGTACAAGGCATGTTATGATAAGGAAACTTTCTATCTCTTCCATTCCAGTTGTCACGTTTCACTACCATACTTCTGTGTCTGTGTCGGCCGTGGTTGCGAGGCATGATCGCGGAGGCAAGCTGACGGTTAACAATGTCCTTTATTCAAAATAAACATAAACAAAATACACTCCAACACAAACAAACGTATATTAACGGTTGCCAGACGCCTGACTGGAGTCCAGCCAGGCTATTTATAACTAAACATAACAATCATCAAATTAACTTCCCTCGGTTCAGGTGATCTTCTACGTCACCTGACCGAGGTGCAAACCGGGAAATGTAGTGCAAACTAAACGAAAAACAAACTACAACTCAAAACCAAACAAAAGTATAAATGGCGCTCTGGCGCCATCTAGCGGTTAACCGTTACATTACCCCCCCTCCCAAAAATGCTCCTCCGGAGCATCACCGGAGGCCCCGGACACCCAACCCAATGTTCTACCTCTAGCCTCCTATCCAGGAGGCTGGGTGACGGGGCTGGAGGACTGCTCTGCGGCTGCTGGGCTGGAAGCGTGCTCGGCTGCTGCAGAGCTGGAGAAGTGCTCGGCTGCTGCAGAGCTGGAGAAGTGCTCGGCTGCTGCAGAGCTGGAGAAGTGCTCGGCTGCTGCAGAGCTGGAGAGGCGCTCGGCGGCGGCAGGGCTGGAGAGGCGCTCGGCGGCGGCAGAGCTGGAGAAGCGCTCGGCTGAGGCTGAGCTGGAGAAGCGCTCGGCTGCGGCTGAGCTGGAAGCGTGCTCGGATGCTGCTGAGCTGGAAGCGTGCTCGGCGGCTGCAGGGCTGGAAGCGTGCTCGGCGGCTGCAGAGCTGGAGAAGCGCTCGACGCAGGCGTTGGAGCGGTCACTGCGCTCGTAGACGGCGTGGGAGCGGTCACTGCGCTCGTAGACGGCGTGGGAGCGGTCACTGCGCTCGTAGACGGCGTGGGAGCGGTCACTGCGCTCGTAGACGGCGTGGGAGCGGTCACTGCGCTCGTAGACGGCGTGGGAGCGGTCACTGCGCTCGTAGACGGCGTGGGAGCGGTCACTGCGCTCGTAGACGGCGTGGGAGCGGTCACTGCGCTCGTAGACGGCGTGGGAGCGGTCACTGCGCTCGTAGACGGCGTGGGAGCGGTCACTGCGCTCGTAGACGGCGTGGGAGCGTGCAGTGCGCTCGACGCGGGCGTTGGAGCGTGCAGTGCGCTCGACGACGGCCCTGGAGCGTGCAGTGCGCTCGACGACGGCCCTGGAGCGTGCAGTGCGCTCGACGACGGCCCTGGAGCGTGCACGGCGCTCTCCTGCATCGTTGGAGCGTGCACGGCGCTCTCCTGCATCGTTGGAGCGTGCACGGCGCTCTCCTGCATCGTTGGAGCGTGCACGGCGCTCTCCTGCATCGTTGGAGCGTGCACGGCGCTCTCCTGCAGCGTTGGAGCGTGCGCGGCGCTCTCCTGCAGCGTTGGAGCGTGCGCGGCGCTCTCCTGCAGCGTTGGAGCGTGCGCGGCGCTCTCCTGCAGCGTTGGAGCGTGCGCGGCGCTCTCCTGCAGCGTTGGAGCGTGCGCGGCGCTCTCCTGCAGCGTTGGAGCGTGCGCGGCGCTCTCCTGCAGCGTTGGAGCGTGCGCGGCGCTCTCCTGCAGCGTGGCAGCGTGCGCGGCGCTCTCCTGCAGCGTGGCAGCGTGCGCGGCGCTCTCCTGCAGCGTGGGAGCGTGCGCGGCGCTCTCCTGCAGCGTGGGAGCGTGCGCGGCGCTCTCCTGCAGCGTGGGAGCGTGCGCGGCGCTCTCCTGCAGCGTGGGAGCGTGCGCGGCGCTCTCCTGCAGCGTGGGAGCGTGCGCGGCGCTCTCCTGCAGCGTGGGAGCGTGCGCGGCGCTCTCCTGCAGCGTGGGAGCGTGCGCGGCGCTCTCCTGCAGCGTGGGAGCGTGCGCGGCGCTCTCCTGCAGCGTGGGAGCGTGCGCGGCGCTCTCCTGCAGCGTGGGAGCGTGCACGGCGCTCAACGACGGCTCAACGTCGTCCTCAAAGCCTGGAGGCGGTGGTAAAACGGGTGCGTCGGCCAGCAGCTGTTGACACGCTGGCTCACTGTCCTCAAAGCCGAAAGGCGGCGGTAAGACGGGTGCGTCGGACAGCAGCTGTAGACACGCTGGCTCGCTGTCCTCGAAGCCGAAAGGCGGCGGTAAGACGGGTGCGTCGGACAGCAGCTGCTGACACGCTAGCTCGCTGTCCTCAACGCCGAAAGGCGGCAGTAAGACGGGTGCGTCGGACAGCAGCTGTAGACACGCTGGCTCGCTGTCCTCGAAGCTGGAAGGTGGCGGTGCGTCGGGCAGCGGCTGCTGACACGCTAGCTCGCTGCTGAGTGTTGGCGAGAGAGGAGAAAGCTCCGAGCCCGCTTCGCGGTCATCCCGGAAGTGGAGGATCATCTGCTGGAGCTCCTTAATATGCTCCAGCATTTCACTCACCCGTTCCGGCTCCGGAATCCACCACATGAGCTCCTCCTCTCTCTGCTGCTGCTCTGCCTGGGGTTTTCTTTCCCCCTCGTCACCGCCGTACTTGGGCTTCCTCGCCCTTCTCTTCCGGCCAGTGCGGGGAACCACGTGACCCCGTGCCGCGTCGCCCCTGAATGGCGTCCGCCGAATGGCGAGCCTGCAGCCCTCCCAGCTTTGTGGTGTCTCTCTCTCTCTCTCCTCGCTGCTCTCTCGTAGGTGCTCCTGCTCCTCCAGCAATCTGTACTCGCAGCTGCGGTACATCTCCTCCTCGTCCTCTACCAGCCCGATGTTATAGTCCCAGCCGTAGTCCTCCTCCTCGCTGTCCCGCCAGTTCGTCAGCTCGGGCAAGATGGCCACTGCGCCCCCCCCAAAAAACTTCAGGAGGGGATCCTCCGCCATGCCTCTTGGTAGGTCTGGCATTCTGTCACGTTTCACTACCATACTTCTGTGTCTGTGTCGGCCGTGGTTGCGAGGCATGATCGCGGAGGCAAGCTGACGGTTAACAATGTCCTTTATTCAAAATAAACATAAACAAAATACACTCCAACACAAACAAACGTATATTAACGGTTGCCAGACGCCTGACTGGAGTCCAGCCAGGCTATTTATAACTAAACATAACAATCATCAAATTAACTTCCCTCGGTTCAGGTGATCTTCTACGTCACCTGACCGAGGTGCAAACCGGGAAATGTAGTGCAAACTAAACGAAAAACAAACTACAACTCAAAACCAAACAAAAGTATAAATGGCGCTCTGGCGCCATCTAGCGGTTAACCGTTACACCAGTGATTAAAAAACTGTAAAAATGTTAATTTTGGAATCCATAGACGCTTAGTGGTCCGAGCACAACGTAATAATCTTTGTATGATAAAATGACTCGTGGCATGAATCTACACGAATTGCTTCAGTTTCAAATAATCATTCAACGCTGAACTTAAACAGCAAAAGAACATGATAATAATAATCAAAAGAATAATATTGTTCTTTTTGCTGTTTATGTCCACCATTTAATAATTAATTAATTAATTAATTATCAATAATTAAACCTGCTCACATCGCGCTCACAAAAAAACCTACATGCGTAGCTTTTCTAATTACACATGATAAAATCTAAAGGCTCACTGTGTTAACATTTACTTTGCTAAAATTCCATCCTAATAAGATTTAATTTAATTTAAATTCTACATTTGTACTGTAATTTTAATACTGTGATTATGAATTTGTTTAACTACTAAGATAAGAACTAAGATCAAAAGGCTGATAAACGCGTGCGTAGATATGAGCAGATTTATCGATAAAACTATAGACATGAAATGCAACAAACACAAAAATAATATTAGTACTGAAGTAGTACACTAAAACAATGCTGGGTTTCTGTAAACACATTGTTGGGTTGTTTATGCTGGGTCCAAAAAAATTGTGGTATTTAATAGCATTCACTTGTTTTAATAATATACTCAGCAAAAAAAGAAACTGACTTTTCAACTGTTTTTACTTTCAGTAAATTTAATGTGTAAATATTTGTATGAACACTAAAAGAGTCAACACCATAAGACATAAACTATAAATGTTTCACAATGTGTCCCTGAATGAAGGGAGGCTCAAAATCAGTCAGTACCAGTCAGTATCTCGTGTGGCCACCAGCTGCTTGAAGTACTGCAGTGCATCTCCTCTTCATGGACTGGACGAGATTTGTCAGTTCTTGCTGTGAGATGGAGGGATTGTGTGTTCCTGGTGTGACTCGGGCAGTTGTTGTGGCCATCCTGTACCTGTCACGCAGGTGTGACATTCGGATGTACCCATGGGGTGCGTTTCCCAAAAGCATCGTTAGCCAACTATGGTCGCAAGTTCCGTCGTTACCAACATAGTTCAACAACTAGGTGTTTCCCGAAACCATAGTTCAAACGAACATTCGCAAACAGCGTCGCAAACTTACGTGGTTGGAACTACAGCCTTCGACCTGTGGTTAGAAGCATAGTTCCTTGCTGCGGCTGGGTGTGTTCTATTCACAGTTAACGACCCTACGCCCTATTAGTTTCTAAAAAAAATTCCCAACCACTTTGAGTGATTTGGAAAACTTAATGTTTTGGTGCAGATATTAGGTTATTAATTTTTCGGTTATTTTGATTACAAATTCACTTTAAACGATATAACAGCGGTACCATCGCAATTATTCTCCCTTCGAAGTGCCCTACAGAAGCATTATTTATGCCGGTTGGAACACAGCCTTGGTTTCGTTTGTGCGAAGAAAAGGTGAGTATCTTTAAACATACCCAAAGAGAAATGTCTCATAACAATGTTTGTAGTATTATGTTAGAGGTTTTCACTTATAATGAATGTTATCTGTACTGTTCACGTATTCAACATATACAGTGCACAAAGTGTTAAGCACTAAGAAATTGTAAAATTTATACACTACCATAGTGTAAGCCTATTTAAAATATTACTCAATATAGGTAAGTCTATTTAAAATTTTACTCAATATATATTCAATGAATGTACTCAAATAAATCAACAAACTGGGGTTTGGACACTGGCTGGGAATCGAACCCGGGCTGTCCGCACAGTAGGCGGAACAGCTACCGCTGAGCCACCAGTTGGTCACACTTGCACTTATTTCTGACTTCCTCTGGGCTTCTCTCATACCCATTCCCAGAAGCATACCTTTTTTGTACGATATCATTCCAATTTTATTTGTCCGAATTTGTAACTGCAAGCTCTTTTTCTTTAGTAAATTGTGGTTTTCGTGTCATTTTTTTCACGTCAACTCTCATTAAACCATGGCTGTATGTAAAGGGACTTATATAGGAAATAATATTGAGCAAAATAGGTAACAGGTGTTCACAACACAATCCGAGCATTTTCAAAACCCATCATTTCTTTTTATTTTAATTGTACTGATGTATCAATACCAAATAAAAAATGAGTTCAAATGAAATATTGAAAAATGAAAAATGCTGCGTTTGTGACATTATTACACCACTTCTACGTTACGTCACTGCGAAAGCGCATTGAATGCGAGCCAAAGAGAGAGAGAAAAAAAATAAACACACTTTACAGTAGGGGGCGATATGTGCCTATGGCACTATTCCGCCATTGTATCGAAGAAGAAGAAGAACGACAGTTTAAACCAACGTAGTTCTAACCATGGAAGTGCGACACAGGTACTATGGTTTTGGGAAACACTTGTGACTAGTTAGTTAGTTTCTTCAACGTTGCATCGTACTATGGTGGTTAAGCAAAGAGCTACATAGTTGTACGGGAAACGCACCCCTGTGCAGGTGTTGTTACACGTGGTCTTCCACTGCGAGGATGATCAGCTGTTCTTCCTGTCTCCCTGTAACGTTGTCTTAGGCGTCTCACAGTGTGGACATGACAATTTATTGCCCTAGCCACATCAGCACCCTGATGCATCTTTCTTTGGGTGTTTTTCACAGTCGGTAGACAAGTCTCTTTAGTGTCCTGCGTTTTTAGAACTGTGACCTTAAATGCCTACTTTCTGTAAGCTGTTAAGGTCTTAACGACCATTCCACAGGTGCATGTTAATTAATTGATTATGGTTAATTGAACATGCATGGACAACATTGTTTAAACCCTTTACAATGAAGATCTGTAAAGTTAATTGGATTTTTACAACATTATTGTTGAAATACACAGTCCTGAAAAAGGGGCGTTTCTTTTTTTGCTGAGTATATATAGTAGTTATTCAATTACCGATTTTTCTACTGACTTTATTTGACATACTGACTTGATTTACTTTATTTTCAAATAAATAGAGTTACTGCATTATGTTAGACATCCTTAATTTACATTTTCTCCTAATTATATGTCCACAAATACTTTGACAGCATACACTTATCAATTTATGAACTTACACTTATCAACAAGTATCAAGAATGTGCATTTCATATGATTGTCCATATGAATGTCAAATATGAGACACGCACACTAACACACACAAACTCTCACCGTGCGTACACATGGGAAGCGCGTGTGGACACACACAAACTCTCCGTGCACGCACACACAATCTCTCCATGCGAAAATAACGCGAGTAGCCTATATACAGTACATGTATTTAACTTTCAATTTATTCTGGTACTACTGCAGTACTACTGCTTTTATGTATTACTTTTATCTACTTCATGCTCTGGGATTCCCACAGAAGCATATTATGGAAACTTGCTGACACCATGGAATGAAAAATAAAAGGTAATTGAGAGTTTTTATCTCATAATTCTATGGAAATCCAAATCGCTACTTATCTCACAATTTACTATATATTGTTCTCAGAATTGGAAGATTAAATCATCTTGGCACATGCACATGTGGTTTGTAAAGGCCTGTTGATGCAGACGTTCATACTCAAAGCACCACCTGCTGGTGAAGACGTCTAACAGCAGAAGGCTTCTTGGATCAGTAATCTACTGCTTTTCCTGCAGTTCCCGGATGTGCAGTCGTATTTAATGTCGTATTTGAACCACTGAATTTTTGGAAGCGAATTTTAACCATGTTAAAATGCAGCGCATAAAAATGCAAGCACTGTTAATTGCAGTGCTGTTTTTTTTCAATTTGTGGAATTCTACAGGCTTTTTATTTCAAATACTTTTGGCAGGATTTTTGTTCCATATAAAGCTGCTTTGCAACAATGATAATACAGATAAAATTTAATCGAATTAAATTAAGAGTTTTGAATTCAGTTCAGAATGCACTTCAAGTTAATTAGGCAGATCCATGCGTAGCAGGAAAGAGTTCCAAGATTCAAACTCTCTGACATTGTCAGGGTCAGTTTCAGGTTCAGTGTCAGGATCAGGTTCAGTGTCAGGATCAGGTTCAGTGTCAGGATCAGGGTCAGTGTCAGGATCAGGGTCAGTGTCAGGATCAGCGTCAGGATCAGGTTCAGTGTCAGGATCAGGTTCAGTGTCAGGTTCAGTGTCAGGTTCAGTGTCAGGATCAGGGTCAGTGTCAGGATCAGCGTCAGGATCAGGTTCAGTGTCAGGTTCAGTATCAGGGTCAGTGTCAGGATCAGCGTCAGGATCAGGTTCAGTTTCAGGGTCAGGCTCGGTTTCAGAGGCAGAGTTAATGTTAGTGTCGGGTTCAGAGGCAGACTCAGAGTCAGAGAATATGTTGGTTCCCTTCGTGGAGCTTGACCCTGGGCGAGACAGATCAGGGAGCCGAATATTGGCCACTTGTCGATTAGGCACTCTCTGATAATGGAAAGCTAAAAAATGTAAACATCCACATGTTAGAGGTTAATCACAGGATTTTATAAGTACATATAAGGATTTTATAAATACATATACAAATCTGTCATTTTATCCTCATAATGCTGTTATAATTGCTAATTTCAACTATGACCCAACACTGACATGTTTACACTGGTGTGTCAGAGAGAGAGAAGAATGAATGAAGTAAACAGTGTAATGGGTTCGACCGTTTTTGCACTGGCAGCACCATAAAGCACTTACGCAAAATTTATTTAGGAAAATGGGGAAGGAAAGGGTTAAAGGAGAGAGGACGGCTGGGAGGAAATGGTCGTGACGTGACCCTCATTGCGGCCTTTTCTTCTTCGGCGGCAGGGTCACCATAATCCAGCTCCATTTTTGCGAGAACCTCGAAGCGCCGCAGGAGCTCCGGCAGTGAGCTCACGGCTGTCCTTGTGGTGGAGTTCAGAGGCGTACTCGCCTCTTTGAAGTCCCTAAGGGCACGTTCCATTGCCCTGTGAGCTTGCCACTCTTCCGCGTAATAACGTCCAGCAACCCAACAGACAGTATACTGTATATTTTACGGATATTAATAGTTTTTTCTACGGTTTATAGCCGTCTAATTTACATTAATCAAGGACTTCAAATTTGTGAATGGTATTCCACCCTTTGATCACTGGGGCAAGGACAGCCGCTAGCACGCACCACTTTGCCCGCCGCCAACGCCATAGTTAGATTGTCTGCCCAAAAAAATGTCCACCCTGAGATTTGTATATTTGATTTTGAGAATTTAAATATTGTTTTGCTGTCTTTATTAAAAAATACATGGGATCATGCTGATGTCAGAGTCTTGAACAACTTTTGATGGGTTTTGATGATTTGATTTATCGAACGTCTCAGATTGGAAGGTGAGCTGCTCATTCTGTTTATTATATGTCCTTAGTTACATTGTAATAATTTCATAACTGGAACTATTGCCACAATTTGTGTATGTAGACGTATTGGGGGTATTTTTATTGAAAATGCAACATTTAAATTCATTTCTGATCAAATGAACGAAATGACTCAAAAAAAGATTCGTTCATTTTGATGAACGAGATTCAAAGGACCGAGTCACTAAAATGATTCGAACTTCCCATCACTAATAGATGCCCGGGGTCATTAGCGGCGATGGCTCACCAGCCGTGCCTAATTCTGTGGCCCAGCTCCTTCTCACCACTGCAGATAGGGGAGGCCGTCGATCTAGTGAGCTTTGGAGTGAGCGAGGAGCGATATTGATTTGGCTGCACGCCCATGTAGCAAATTGAAAGCCTTTGTTTCAAACATGAGTATGATTTAAAAGCACAGGGCAGGGGTGGCTCACCGGTCTAACACAAGACTTCTGATAGATTGTTTGCAATTGTATGACTATTATGATGCATGATGTCTTTCTGCAGGACAGGAAGTGTAAAACACAAGGATCAAGAATGGGGAATGTCTAGTTCAGAAGATATTCCTACATCTGAAAGGCTTTTTCAGATGATTTTCCCAGAAAATGGGTATATTTGGATTTTATTTTTATAAGTAGATTGGATTTTATAAGGAGAAGCATTTAATAAAAAGCTAAACGTTTTTGCATATTTATTATACTTAAATGATTCAGATTTTAAAGCAAATTTTAATATCACACAAAGATAACCTGAGTAAATGCAAAGAACAGTTTTTAAATATTATTTCATTTATTAAGCCTGGTCCTTGCCACACCCAGGTCTGATCACTGCCAGACCTGTTGAATCAAGAAATCACTTGAATAGAACCTGTCTGACAAAGTGAAGCAAGATAAAGGATCTCAAAAAGCAACATGATCTAAAGAAATAAAAAACAAAACAAAAGAGAAACATGGTAATTAACATGTATCAGTCTGGAAAGGGTTACAAAGTTATTTGTGTGAACCACAGTGAGTGACATTCTCCACAAATGGAGAAAATGGTGAACCTTTCCAGGAGCAGTCAGCCTACCAAAATTACTCCAAGGGCACAACGACGCCTCATTCTGGAGCTCATAAAAGAACCCAGAGCAACGTCTAAAGAGCTGCAGGCCTCACTTCTTTCAGTTTAGGTCAGTGTTTATGATTCAACAATACAAAAGAGACTAGGGGCAAAAATGGCGTCCATGAGAGAGTTCCAAGGAGAAAGCCCTGACCAAAAAGAACACAAAGGCTCATCTCACATTTGCCAACAAACATCATCATACTAACAGTAAAACATGGTGGTGGTTGTGTGATTGTTTGGGATTTTGTAGCTTCAGGACCTGGACGACTTGCCATAATTGATGGAATCATGAAAATCCTGAAGGAGAATGTCCCGCCATCAGTTTGTGGCCTCAGGCTTTAGTGCACTTGAGTTATGCATTAGGGCAATGATTCCAAAAACATGAGCAAGTCCACGTCTGAAAATTACAGTTTTAGAGTGGTTTAGTGAAATTTCAGTCTGAAATCTGATTGAGATGTGGCATGACCTTAAACAGGTTAAACAGATTAAACCCTCCAATGTGGCTGAATTAAAACTATTCTGCACAGAAGAGTGGGCCAAAATTCCTCCATAGTGATGTGAAAGACTCATTGCCATTTGTCACAAAAGCTTGATTACAGTTATTGCCACCAAGGGCGACACAGCCAGTTATTAGGTTTATGGACAATTACTGTACTTTTTGACATAGGGCCAGGTAGGTTTGGACAGATTTATTCCCTTAATAAATGAAATAATTATTTTAAAACTCTATATTGTATTTATTCTGTGTATTTATCTGTGTAATAAAAAAATTGTTCTGTCTTGTTTTTCCTCATTCTTGATAGAAGAATTTTGATAGAAGAATTTCATGGTTCTTTTCACTGTGATGCAGAAAAAATGTTTGCTTCATTACCTTGTGGACGGATTTTGTTGAATTCCTCCACGCAGATTTCCTCGACTCGTTTTTCCAGATCTGAGAGAGATTTCCTCAGTCCATCAAATGAGAGATGTTGATTGACAGTGAGGCTGGGTGAGTCCTCACATCCAGGAGAAACACAGAGAGACGGGAAACTCTACAGAGAGGAAACACATCATAGAGAAGGAGAAAAGTGTAGGAGAGGAACGAATGAATCTCAGACTGAATCAGACCAAAGACACACTTGTGATCTCAGACAGGAACATTTATTGTTACTGTAATGAGCTTTTAGGAGGAAACCTTGTGAGGAACATCGCCCTCTGTAGATCAGACAGTGAGTGTTACCTGGAGGAAGTGGATGTGATCGTGTGTGTGTGAAAGCTGCTCCAGCTCAGTGTCTCTCCTCTTAAGATCAGCAATCTCCTGCTCCAGTTGCTTCAGGAGTCGTCCAGCTCGACTCAGTTCAGCTTTCTCCTGAGCTCTGATCTTCTCTGTCATCTCCGAGCGCTTTTTCTCTATGAAGCTGATCAACTCAGTAAAAATCCTCTCACTCTTATTTACTGTTGTCTGTGAATGTTTCTGTTAGGACACACACACAAAATTGGTTGAAGATAGTGGCGCTGTAGGATGCAGCAGACTCTTTTTTTGCTGGGCTCCCGGACTTTACCAGAAATCAGGGACAGGTGTCCAAGCAACAGCAATTCCATAAGGAAAGCCTTTATCAAACCCCTTATGATAAGGTCAAGGAAGCACTAAATTAACTATCAAAAGCTAATTCTGTACCCTGATGAATTTATTAAAAATCATTGCTAGGGATCTTAACCAAGGATAAAAGGGGTGGGGGGCATCATTAGGAGTGTGACCCAGCTCCATTACTATTACCCCCTCTGACTGCAAGCTTTTTAAATGGATGTGCAGATAGCAGAGTGGATCAGCACCCTATCCCCTGTCTACAAGAGATCTCCCAGTCTTCACACCCTATCTCCTTGTCTTCATCTGCCAATCCATTCATAAGGCCATCAACACTATGACAGACTCTTTTGACCCCTCCCATGTGGGAAAAAGCTCTGTAGCATGAGGACCAGCTCTGCCCTTTACTCCTTCCCAACTTTGACCCTGTTCTCTACCCCCTGCTGTGACCCCACTCCATGGGATTTACAGTATACCCATCTTCCCCACCTTCTTAGACCTTTATTTCCAACATTCGTGTCTTTTGCTCAGGTGCTTTACCAAGAAATTAAGACAATCCACAGACACCAGTGTTGGGTTTAAGGTGTTACAAAGGAATGTGTTAGAGTACTTGGATTACTTTTTTGATGTAATGAGTAATTCAATGCGTGAGATCCGGCATTTAAGTACTCAATTATTTAGTTATATTTTACAAAATTTAATCCGTTATTCAGACAATTTATGTAATCCGTGAGCCAGACAGCAGTCATTCACAATCCGTTAGTGTGTGTGTGTGTGTGTGTGTGTGTGTGTGTGAAAGCCGTCCTACAAGCCCCACCCCCGATAACCCGCCCCCTTCTGTTATTCCTGCTGTTTATACCCCTATCGCACCTATGCGGCTAGACTCGCGGTGAGAAGCGGTGTTAGGCACTGTGAGCCACCGCGAGTGACCGTCCAACGCTCCACGAAGTTCTGCAAGGTCCGCGAGGACAGATGCTCGGAAAGATGGAAACCTAATCACAGCGTCAAAACTGGCGGTGAATCATGATGAACCATACTTACGACCACCGCGCGAAACCGTGTAGGTGAGATATGGGTATTAGTAGGTGAGATAGGGGTATTAGTAGGTGAGATAGGGGTATTAGAGATAGGGGTATTAGTAGGTGAGATAGGGGTATTAGTAGGTCAGATAGGGGTATTAGAGATAGGGGTATTAGTAGGTCAGATAGGGGTATTGGTAGGTGAGATAGGGGCATTAGTAGGTGAGAGAGTGGTATTAGTAGTTAACAGATTATGGGCCAAATTTCACTGAGTGATGATATAATTATAAAGGTCTCGACTAAAACAACATGGATGATGAATCACAAAGGAGTTTTCATTTTCTGCAAAGTACTCAAACTAGTTACTTTAATCAGAAAGTAACGCTGTAATGTAACTGATTACTTTTTATTCATTCATTCATTTTCTATACCGCTTAATCCTGTGTTCAGGGTCGCGGGGGACCTGGAGTCTATCCCAGGAGACTTCGGGCACTAGGCAGGGTACACCCTGGACAGGGTGCCAATCCATCGCAGGGCACACACACATACACACACTCACACACTACGGGCAATTTAGGAACGCCAATTAGCCTAACCTGCATATCTTTGGACTGTGGGAGGAAACCGGAGTACCCGGAGGAAACCCACCAAGCACGGGGAGAACATGCAAACTCCATGCACACAGAGACGGGAATCGAGCCTGGCCGGGGAATTGAACCCAGACCCCGGAGGTGCAAGGCGACAGGGCTAACCACTACACCACTGCGCCGCGATTACTTTTTAATGACAGTAATTTTGTAATGTAATTAGTTACTTTAAAACGTAACGTCTCCCAAAACTGATTAACACTCATATAACATTACGTCCTTCCATAACTGATGCTCAACATGTATACTATTAGAAGAGAGCCTTGTTAAAATGAGTTTACTCTACACATTTTCTCACACATTTCATACTGACTTAAGTCTATAAGTACTATAAAAAGGTAATTAATTTGAATTTAATTATACTATGTGTCACAGTCGAACCAGGCTCTGAACCAAACCCAACACAGTGCCCCCTGCGATCAAGGAACTACAGAGGTTTTTGGGCTTTTCCAACTTCTATAGGAGGTTCATCAGGAACTACAGCATTCTCGCAGCCCCTCTCACTTCCCTCCTTCGAGGCAAGCCCAGGACCTTGAAATGGACTACCGAGGCTGACAAAGCCTTCCATGAGTTGAAAGACCGGTTCATTACAGCACCCATTCTCACTCACCCAAACCCCGAATTACCGTTCCTGGTGGAAGTTGACGCCTCGACCACTGGAGTCGAAGCCATTCTGTCCCAACAACAGGGAGAACCCCCAGTTTATCACCCATGCGCCTACTTCTCCCGAAAGTTCACTCCAACTGACGCCAACTATGACATAGGCGACAGGGAACTACTCGCCATCAAGATGGCCCTGGAAACCTGGAGGCATTGGCTAGAGGGAGCCGCCCAACCGTTTCAGGTACTCACCGATCATAAAAACCTGTAATATGCAATATCTCAAGGAAGCAAAACGGTTAAACCCAAGGCAAGCAAGGTGTGCCATGTTCTTCACACGCTTCGACTTTAAAATCTCTTACTGACCGGGAACTAAGAACCTCAAGGCCGATGCTCTCTCCCGTATACATACTCCCGACGAAACCACTGAAGAACCAGAGGGAATACTCCCAGAGCGCATGTTCGCCAACCCCATTCAGTGGGAATCACCTCCATTCCTTTCCGAACCTCCGCCAGCTTCTCCACCCGAGTGTCCACCACAATGCCGGTTTGTCTCCGAACCCGATCGAGAACCCCTCATGCATTCTGTGCACATCTCTCCAGGTACGGGGCACTCACAGCGCACTCTGGAAATCCTACGCGAATGTTTTTGGTGGCCTCTCATGAGTCAAGACGTACGTCGATATGTCCAAGGGTGTCCAGAGTGTGCGGTGGCCAGAACCCCTCGACACCTACCGGCAGGGAAGCTCACTCCACTCCCAATTCCCCAAAGACCCTGGTCCCATCTGGGAATCGACTTCCTCACTAATCTGCCCGAATCAGAAGGAAATACCTGCGTCCTGGTAGTAGTGGACAGATTCTCCAAGGGGTGTCGGCTTCTCCCT
Source organism: Channallabes apus (assembly GCA_030522415.1). Lineage (NCBI taxonomy): Eukaryota > Metazoa > Chordata > Actinopteri > Siluriformes > Clariidae > Channallabes > Channallabes apus. Next base: position 22,098,096 of record CM060111.1, on the reverse strand, counting down.
CTAAGGTCCCTTCCATCGGCCATGACCACAGCAGAACTCCTATTTAACCAGGTATTTCGGCATTACAGCATCCCAGAGGACATCGTTTCAGACCGAGGACCTCAGTTTATCTCCAGGGTGTGGAGAGCGTTCTTCCGGCTCTTGGGAGTGTCAGTTAGTCTATCCTCCGGGTACCATCCTCAGACCAACGGACAGACAGAGAGGAAGATACAGGAAATTGGGAGATTCCTCCGGACTTTCTGCCATGGACATCAAGACAACTGGCACCAGTTCCTGGGTTGGGCCAAATATGCCCAAAACTCACTTAGACAAGTAGCTACCGGCCTTAACGCCTTCCAATGTGTCTTAGGCTATCAACCTCCATTGTTTCCTTGGAGCGCAGACCAGTCAGACCTCCCTGCAGTTGATTACTGGTTTAGGGAGAGCGAGAAAGTCTGGGAGGAGGCCCATCACCACTTACAGAGAGCCGTAAGACGATTTACTTCAAACGCCAACCGACGCAGATCCGTGGCTCCAATATACCAACCAGGCGACAAGGTATGGCTCTCCACGAAGGACATGCGTCTGCGACTGCCTTGTAGAAAGCTCAGCCCCAGGTATATCGGTCCATATGAGGTAGTAGAGAGACTGAACCTGGTTACATACAGACTGCACTTACCACCACATTTAAAAATACATCCCACTTTCCATGTGTCTCTACTAAAGCCATACCGGACTCCTGTTGTTTCTTCCCCAGAGCCTGGTCCTGAAGTAACACCCCCTCCGCCACTCATCGTCGACGAAGGGAACATTTACCAAGTAAGTGAAATCTTGAGCTCCAGACGCCGACGTGGTCACCTTGAGTATCTGGTGGATTGGGAAGGATATGGACCAGAGGAAAGATCTTGGGTACCCCGCGACGACGTTCTGGACCCCACGTTGTTGGAGGAGTTCCACAACTCACACCTCGCACCCCGAGGACGGGGCAGACCACCAAAGCGACGAAGAGGTCAACCCTCAGGAGAGGGTCGTGGAGGGGGGGGGGGGGGTAATGTCACAGTCGAACCAGGCTCTGAACCAAACCCAACACAGCGCCCCCTGTCACCCGAGTACTAATCACAACCACCTGACATTAATCAACAGGAGCATAAAAGCCACACACCATCCCACAGTCTACGTCCGGGCTCGTTTACGGAGTGTGGACCCTACACGAGACGGGCAAGTCAAAGATTCATGTTTGAATATCCAGTTTACTTACCATTCTCTCTGGTTCCAGAAGTATATTCCTGTCACAGCTCCAGAGTGGAAAACTCTGTGTATCCGCGGTTTGGACCGCCGCCGGATCCTCCCAGAACCCCAGGTCGCAGATCTAGTCTCTCTCTCTCTCTCTCTCTCTCCTCAGGAATCCAGAGGGAAGGCGTTCCGAGGTAGCATCGCTCCCCCCGCTAGTGGACTCGCTAACCTAGCCTCCCGGCTAACTGGCCGAAACCACCCCTTGCCATATCTCTGCCTGACTTTCAATAAACGAATCATTGTTTATACTTTACCCTGTGTGTGAGGTCTGCCATTGTTACACTATGGTTGATCCCACAACATATTTGTGCTACACTTTTCCTTTTTTGCAGAAATGCATACTGTTTACATAGTTTTTTTGCAATATAATTTGATTTAATGTACAGTGTTTGTATGTCTGAATGTGCTGCTACCTGTCTGTATTGAATCATACGGTCCAAGGTCCATTTTGTTTCTGCTGTTGATGTTAATGTACAGTATATGGCTGAGATTATAATAAATCTGTAATTGATGGACTTGTGTGTTTGTTTGTGTGTGTGTTCAGGAGAATCTCATGTCTCACCTTAATATTGTCCATAGTCTGTTTTAGCTCCTGGACCTTCTTCTGCTTCTCCTGAATCTTCTGCTGGGATTTCTCCCGCTTCCCCTTTAGCTCATTCTGAATGACCAAATTTTTTAAAATTGGTTATTCATCAGGAGCTTAGGAAGGCTATATTAATGGTGGCTAAACAATTACGTAAAATAACAATAGACATCAAATAAAATAGCAATGTTGCACAGGTTAAAGGGTAAATATCATGTGCCATAAAATAGCTCCTCAATGTAAGGAAAAAAAAATCTGTTCCGTATGACTTGATTATGTAGTATTTGGATCAGGGTTAAGGTTTGACTAAAATGTAAACCTTTTCAACACCATCACACATTTTGTGTGCTAAAATTAGTCAATTGTGACTAATCTGTTAACTTCTCACAATACAGAGCTTAATAACTGCTGGGTGAATCCTGTTTTGGCTGAGTTCCATCAAATGCATGTATACCAGGGCTGCTATTTTCCATCATTATTTGCGTTGCCGAAATTAACACTAGAATACACGTTACTAACCTGTGTGAGGTGAGTTCAACAACTTAACTTTAATTTTAGCTAAAGTTTGATTAAAAAAAATTTTCCTTATCCTAATAGGAAATCTATCTCCTTTGGCTGAAATGATGATACAGACCCAGTGAACCCTAAAACAGGTGTTTTTTTTTAAATATACCCTTTCCTACTACATGTAATGATCCCTTGGGATATCCAGTATGTTTTACCAACTGGTTACTTTCACTCATGACATAAAGTCAGCAGTTCTTTCTTACATTTAGGCATTTGGCAGATGCTCTTATCCAGAGCGACTTACATTTTTATCTCATTATACATCTGAGCAGTTGAGGGTTAAGGGTCTTGCTCAAGGGCCCAACAGTGGCAACTTGGTGGTTGTGGGGTTTGAACCTGGGATCTTCCGAACCGTAGTCCAATGACTTAACCACTGAGCTACCCCTGGCCCCTTTCTTAGTAAGGAAAGACCAGATTCTCATTTCAAAATATATTTATTGATATTAACTTTTCATCAATGACTATGCACATAAAATTTTCCTTTGTAGGGAATCATCATTTCATCAATTGACTGCTGACATTTTGGTGTCCCTTTCAGGCACTGTTCACGAAACATGACAAGGAATGGCCTTAGCTTCCACAATCTGTCCTTCTTTGCTTCCTCATTTGCTGTCTCATTGTCTACAAAGTGGATGACTGAGAGAAGGAGTTGGAAATGGTTCCTGCTCATGATGTCTGCCACTGGAGCATATCTTGATTCATTTTCCCAATACGTTCTAGTTCCAGACATTTCCACAAGTCCCATCCGAAAGTACATTCCCAGCAACTGTTCCACTTCCTTTAGATTAGTGTTCACACACTTGCCTAGCTTTTGAACACTATAGCAATTGGTATATTCTGCTATAAGCTCAAGCATTTCATGGGTGACAAACCGGCGGAAGTATTGAAAAGGTGTCTCAGTGATGCCAGTTGGGTCTGTTGGAAGGATGGGTGGGCCATGAAAGTTTATTTGAAGTGGATTGTAAGGTCTGTTTCGCCACCTGTATGCCCTCTGCACAGTTTTTGTCTGAGACTGATGTTGAGGAAGTGGAACATCATCACTTGAGTATATTTCCTCACTTGTTGCCTGTCTACTCTCCTCCTCACTGGTATCATCAGCAATATTATCACCAGGGAAGATGTAATCCTCATCATCAGAGTCATTATCTGTCCCAAAGTCACTGTCATCGGCACATATCTCATCTAGCACCTCTTGTACAGTATTGTATAGTGCCGTTTATGGGAAGCAGAAGCCATTGTTTGCTAGTTTACTGAAAACCAATTTTTTAAAAAATACAAAAATAAAATACAAAAAATCTATCACATATACATAAATATACATCTTTACACATATATACTTGTTATAATACAAGAAAATATACAGAAAAACACCCTATGACTACTCAGATTATAATATCCTATGTTACTCAACATCATGTATTAGCATGCTAAATCTGCACCACTTTAACCCAATGGGTCAGCTGTGGCCCCTCATATTTACAATCAAATTAAAGTTACTGAAAAAATTAAAAACTTTCCAAAACTTAATTCTACATATTCTATAACATCTAAACATCATTGTTGATGACATAAAATAAGGTCATGAACATGCAATTCTCACCTGTTTCTCAGTTCTTTCTGCTTTAGCTGAAACAGTCTCATGGCCTTGATGTTCATCCATCGTACATAAGTAACAGATGACGCTTTGGTCAGTACGACAGTAGATCTTGATCGGTTCGTCATGCTGAGAGCAGATCTTCTCTTGGAGATCTGCACAGGCTTCCACTAACTTGTGCTTCTTAAAGGCAGGAGACTGATGGTGAGGTTCAAGATGATCTTCACAAAAGGAGGCCTGACACACCAGACAGGACTTGACGGCTTTGCGTTTTCTCCCAGTGCAGGAATCACACTCCACAGCTCCAGGTCCAGAGGAACAGTGAGCAGAATCAGCTTCTGACTTCTTTAGTTTCTCTAGCACTTCAGCAAGTATGGTGCTCTTGTGTAGAACAGGCCTTGGAGTGAAAGTCTGTCTACACTGGGGGCAGCTGTAGACCCTCATCTGATCTTGTCTATTCCAGGAGCGATTAATACACAACTTACAGTAACTGTGTCCACATGGAGTTGTCACTGGATCCTTCAGGAGATCCAGACAAATTGGACAATTAAACTGATCCTGATCTACTGAAATCCTGGCCTCCGCCATTTTCCTGCTCTGTGTGTATGAGAGAGAGCGCTAAGTTTTGTTTTCGCTGAAACTAACTTCCCGTGTCTGTGCGTTTTTGAGAGACAGAGTCAGCAGGGTGTGGCAGTGAAAAGAGAGAAACTAGAGACGAAGATATTTTATATTTTTATTTTTAATTGCTGATGAATTGACTCTTCTCACAAAATCTTTAAAAAAAAAACCAGCAACAAATAAAGAGAGCGACTTTATAGAGCAGTCAATAAAGTCATCGAATCAGGATAAAACAAAGCGTCAGACAAAAAAACAAAGGAACTGATGACGTAGTTGGAGGCATCAGGTAGCAAGCATGTACATGTCCAAGTGTAGAGAAAAAAAACCAAGTGTTCTGGCAGATATTCCCTATAATATTCAAGTGTAGAGTAATAAAGAATAAGAATTGTGAGACCATGTTGGATAATAGACCAAAAAATGGAAATGGAAAAGCTAAAAGAAAATAAAGTGAAATACCTACCTGGAAAAAGAGCCATCCTTTTCAAATTTTATTTCACCTTCACTATTTTTATTTTTATTTTTTTTTTGAAAAGTCAGATTTGACTGGGTAATTTGTTGACACCTAGACGTTTATAGCACTGTGAAAAAGAATTTGCCCCTTCCCTTTTTTTTTTAAACTATTTTTTAAAGTAACAGAACAAACAGATCACCAGAGGCATCACATACGACTATCACGTTTTTCTTATACAGTCGTTATTATAGTGCAGGTTACTCTACCATTATCCCTCCACCCCACCCCACCCCGCCCCGCAAAGGGTACAGTATTATAAGCATAAACACCAACATAGGTTCCTTCAAGTCCTTATGATTCAGTCCGTTGAAATCTGTAATGTACGGTCCAACCAAAATATTTCCCATATATAATATACATGTACATATATTGAAAAAAAGAATACTCATACACATAAATACACACACACACAAACATATAAGTAAATATAAGTAAGGGGAAGGGGGGGTGTTGCACTCATTGCAAAAAATTTCCTAACAAATTATATGATATCTGTTTTCTTATATATAGACCATTTTGACCAATTTTTATCAAATTTAGCCTTGTTTAATCTTAAGGAAAAAGTGAGGCCCCTTCCCTTTTTATATTTATTTAATCACACTTAAATTATTGCGATCATCAAACACATTCTGATATTACACAAATATAAACCAAAATAAAAACAAAATGCAGTTATTAAATTATGATTTCATTTTCATGTGAAAAAGTAATTGCCCCTAAACCTAATAACACATTGTGCCACCCTTGGCAGAAACAACTGCAATCAGTTTATTCATGATTTAGCCAGAGGGGCAATTCCTTTTTCACGTGGGGGCCAGGCAGGATTGGACAACTTTTTGTTCCTTAATAAATGAAATCCTCATTTAAATATATTTACTCGGGTTGCAACTCTATTATTAAAATTAGTTTGATTTGAATTATTCAAGTGTGATAAATATGTGTGGCAGGATGAGCTGTCTCATCATGTTGGTTGTATTTCAAGTTCAAGTAGGCTTTATTGTCACTTCAACCATATACAGTGTTAGTACACAGTGAAACAAAACAATGTTCCTCCAGGACCAAGATGCTACATGCAACATAAATTTACAACATAAATTAACTGAAGAGCTAAAACTAGCTAACTAAGAGGCCTAGTTAGCTGGCTAGCGGAGACAAGACAGGACAGATTGACCTGACAACATACATTTTAACAACATAAATTAACAAAAACTAACTAGCTAACCTAGAGAACAGACAACATACAGTGCACGTGCAGATGTGCAAATAAGAGCAACAAAGTGACGGTGTGACAACCACAACATAACATAATACTCTGTGGTGTTGAGGTGATGAGTTGAGGTAGAGAAGAACCAGTAAACGTTCCTCAAAGTAGAAGCAAGAATTTATGTGGGTGCCTTATTTATGACCAGCTGTACTGGTTTATATACTGCCATACTCATGGTTAGAGGACTTCCGGGTCACCTGGTTCGCATTTGTGATTACTCCAGACGCTAGCCAATCCGCTTGCCTGTGGGCTGTTATAAAGGTAGCGAGAGAGTCATGTAGAGCGCCCGCCTCCTTTTAGTCGTGTACCGGACTTCTGGTCTTGCCACAGGTTCAAATAAAAATTTTATTTGTCACATACACAGTCATACACAGTACGATATGCAGTGAAATGCTTGGACAACTGCTCGTGACCTTAAAATAGAGACTATGAATAGAAAATAGTATGACTGTGTATGTGACAAATAAAATTTGATTTGAAAATAAATATGAAAAGGAAAACAGGTAAATTTGACTAAGAAAGAATAAAATAAAAAGGTGAAATTAAAATAAAATAACACTGTACAGGACAAAATATACAATACAAGAAACATATATGAAAAATATAGAAAAATAAGAGACAGCTGTACTGTACAGGACAAAATATACAATATAAGAAACATATATGAAAAATATAAAAAAATAAGAAATAGTTGTACACTACAGAGATATCGAATTTATGGACTTTTGTGGGAATGAAGTTGAATATAAATTGAATATAAACGGAAATGCCACACATTTAAAGTGTTTAAAGTGACTTGTGCATCTTGGTAACAGAACGTCCAGGGGTGTGCAAATATGCTTGAGTCCAGGTTTCCAGGGGGGTATTTTCCCATCAACCCTGTTTGTAGAGTGCGCACGCTGTTTTATGGTGCATCAGACTTTCGCTTTCATTTACTGCGGTGTATGCATTCTTTGTCTGATAGTTTATTTTTAAATTGTAAATTGTTTGTCCCTTTCTCGTCTTTCTCTCTCTTTCTTTGATTTTAAAGATACAGTGGAACCTCGGATTACGAGTAACGCGGTTTACGAGTGTTCCGCAAGACGAGCAAAGATTTTTAATAAATTTTGACTTGAAAAACGAGAATTGTCTTGGTTTACGAGCACCGAGTATCATGTTTCACGCATGCGCTTCTTGTTTTGACGCAGAGCGTCACGTCATCACAACTGAGGCGATGGTTTTTCTCCCTCTTGCGCTGTGGAATTGTAGGTAATCATCTCCCCTGCTGGGTGAATACACACGTGCTGTTTGTGTGTGTGTTAACGGAGAGACCGTTTTTAAAACCGTTAAAAAATTAGCAAGGAATATCGCTAGTCACACTCGTGTGAGCGCATACTAACAGAATCACTGCTGTATAGTAAAACAACAACAACAAAAACAAATTAACCAGCACCTTACCTTTGAAAATAATCGCGACAGAGAAGAGTGTGTTTGTTTGGGACATTTTACACACACACACACACACACACACACACACACACACACACACACACACACACACACACACAGCGCCTGCATGCACAAACGGAAGTGGAAACACAATCTGTCGGGATTTATTTTTAAGTTTTTTTAAAGGTAAAGTGCAGGTTAATTTGTTTTATTTTTACTTTATATTTTGTGTTAAGTATTTGTATGTATTTATTTTTTTGGGCTGTAGAACGAATAATTTGAGTTTCCATTATTTCTTATGGAAATTTTTACTTGGTTTACGAGTGTTTTGGAATACGAGCCCGCTTCCGGAAAGAATTATGCTCGTAATCCAAGGTTCCACTGTATGTCTCAATCTTGTAGAGCTGTGAACTAAAGGTGGTAGCAGTGCGACGTGTTGGAGTTTGTTTCCTTTCTTCGTGTGCGTGTTGGTTACTCCTGTGTCGATTGTCACAGTGAATTGTGTGTGGATGTGATTCACGTGTGTTTGGGGTGACTCTGGCTTGGATATTCATCCCCTCCTTGTCTTTCATAGTCTGCCATCCACTGGTAAGCTCCAGTTCTAATCTGATGGTACATTTTAATGTTTCTAATTCCTAGCGTTGCATATCCCTAATGTCAAATTAAAACTATTTTTAGTATTATACCTAACTGTTGAACTGCGACATTGTGTATGATTGTTCTGAGAAAATAAACGTTTATGTACGAAATCCACGCCTCTTGCATCTTCAGTGAACGTACCTGTGAGTCTTAGTTAATTTAATAAGTTGGGTCGTTTATTTCCTTTGGTGTAACTCCCAAGGTGGCATAGTTGGCTACATTTGTTAAAATCAGGGGAGCGGCGGAGTTCGAGTCAGCCCCCCTACCACTCGCCACATATGGAAGGGGCAAAGTACTCTTTCACAGAACTATACAGTATATACTGAGTTTACATATCTTTAAGGCAACGAAAGCAGACAATTATATTTCTCCTTCATTATTCAGGTTTTCTAGTTTTGTTTAACCACTTTAGTTAGTTAGTTAGTGTATGTACTGTATATACATTATTATAATTATTATTATTATTAATTTGATTATAGATTAATTTTCTTCAGAAAGATACTCAACTTTTTTTCAAAACTATGAAACACATATGGCATTAAGTAATTAATTAACAACACTAAAAGTCAGTTATTTTAAGACATGAAGGTCAGCTGTTCTGGATCAGTTCTTTCAAGAACAGTATTGTGTCGAGTGTGTTTGTAAAACCCATCAAGCTCCATGATGATGAAACTCTCTCTCATCATTCCTTCCCAGGAAATCAAGACCAAAACTGACCTCTGCTGCAGAGGAGGCGTTCATTTACAGTTACCAGCCTCAGAAATCACGAATTTACAACCAGCACCTCAGATTAGAGCCGTTATGAAACTTTACAGAGCGGAAGTAGCAGATACTGTATACATCTCAATATCAACTGTTCAAATGAGATTATTGTGGATTTTGGATAAACGTTTTCAGTATTGTTTTACAGTGTAGAAAGAAATAAACATAAGGAATTAGAAGGGGTGTCCAAACTTTTATTATACTTATTAAAAGTACTTTACTTTACTTTACTTAAGTATACTTACTTTTATACTTTTATTATACTTTATTATAAAAAAATTATAAAATAAGAACTGGTAAAAAGCATTTTTTTTATTTGTTGTTAATTTTTAGAAGTTTTCCTGACATTAAAGTTTCCCCTTATTGGTGCTGTTTTACATAATGACTTATTCATAAACATTCCAGTGACAATATGAAAATCACATTCATATTTACACTATAAATGGTGAATATGATTTGAAACTTGGCCTCCCTTTATTACCATGTGATTGCTTGGAGGTTGCAAGCTAGTCACTATGTAATTTTTCTTAGGTTCAGCTCAATAATTCAAAGCGGTAGAAATTTTTCTGTAACCTTCCCCAGATTTGTGCCTCGAGACAATTCCTTAGACTTACCACTTGGTTTGTGCTCTGTCAACTGTGGGACCTTATATAGAGGTGTGTGCCTTTCCAAATCATGTCCAATCAACTGAATTTACCACAGGTGGACTCCAAGTAAGGTGCAGAAACATCTCAAGGATGATCAGGGGGAACAGGATGATCAGGGGGAACAGGATGATCAGGGGAAACAGGATGCGCCTGAGCTCAATTTTGCAAACGTTGTGAATACTTATGTACATGTGCTTTCTCAATTTTTTTCTTTTTAATACATTTGCAAAAATCTAAGTAAACGTTTTTCATGTTGTCTTTATGAGGTGTTGTGTGTAGAATTCTGAGAATTTTTTTTAAAACCATTATAGAATAAGGCTGTGACATAAAATGTGGTGATGCGCTGTGAATACTTTCCAGATGCACTGTAGATTATATATAAAAATAAAAAAAAATTTATGATTTTATTTATTCCCCCCAGAAACCACTCAGCACATCAGTGTTCAGGCTTGTGTGCCTTTACTTCCAGACATCTGAACTTTACATTTCTTTTTGCACATGGTGCAAGTTCACACACACACACACACACACACACACACACACACACACACACACACACACACACACACACACACACACACACACACAGTCACTGAAAAAGCCAGTATATAAAACAGGGGGTAAAAATTCCCCCTCCAGCATGATAAAGTACAATGGAGGCAAAAAACTAAAAGATCTAAGACTATCTGATACGAACCAACACTGACCTGAACACTGACTTTATTTATGAGTACCATGTAAAAGCATTACGTTCAAACACGGCATCCCTGCTGCATGGATATGAAAATGCTATGCAACTTCTCATTTTATTTTGTTTTGTTTTATTTAGCATTTATAAACGAATTTGTTGCGGTTTAATAATCATGCTTACAATTCTATGTTTTAAGCCTGAAATCATTTAAAACCCATTAAAGATGCGTTCGGGTTTTCTTTTGGAATTGTTTATCCTCTAAAATTTTGTAAATAATTAATGTAGATTAGGCGGCAAAATGTCTAAAGATATAATCTAAAAACCAGTTGTTTATGTGACGTCCTTAGCAGCAAAAAAAAAAAAAAAAAAAAAAAAAACATCCGTCAAGACAAAAAATGTCCTTCCGAAAGCCTGGAGAACTATTTCTCTATGTGAAGTGTCTAAATCTGTCACTGTGTGCTTGTGTTTTTTCTTCACCTCTCCGTCAGACATGTTTCTAACGCAAATATTTCAAGTTCAAGTTCTTAAATATATTATAATGACCTCTGGTATTGTGACCAATTAAGCCTTTCTGAAAAAATATTGGAAATTTTGTTACAAAGCTGCTTGTTTTTTCGCCATTATTATTATTTTAATGTATGTTTACATTATACATATTTGAACTAATTGAATAAATTGTAATCAGTGTAAACATTACAAAAACTACTGTATATATTTATTGTGATTAAGCTGAATACGTATTTAATAACAAACAATTCAATAATACACGGCCAGCATCTGACGTCTGGTTCTTTAGATTTAACCAACATCCATCTTAAGCGACGTCTGAATTAGCCACACCAGTCGCCATCTTGGGAAACAGGCTCCACTCCCTCATGGTTCGAAGTGACAAGTGTAGCAGGATGCAAAAGTCATAAAGTCAGCAGTCAGGTCAGTGTAAAGGTTCCGTCTGATATTCAGAGCTACAATATTAATACCATAGTACAAATTCAAATATATGTCACGACATGCTAAATAAAATATTTATACGGATTCGGTATCCAGTGGCACAGAGTAGAGAGGTTATAGAACAGTGTTCAGCTTCAGGCTCTAAGACAGAACAGAGGTTTAAAGGAGCCAATTATCTAACAGATTATAGGGTAATTAGATAACAAAAAAAAGATTAATTAATGCTTAAAGTCTGTCAGCTTTAACCACACGTGTGTTTGGGTTTGAGCATTCAGGTGACGAGAAAAACATGAAATATGAAAAATGGCAGCAAGGCGTTTCATCCAACCCTGAGTTCACTGCTGGAGGTGTGACGATAAATCATGATTTAAACAACAAAAAAAAAGGCAAAACAAAAACTTTTATATAGTTAAAAGTATAACTAATCGTTTCCAGGTACGTCTACACTGCAATCACAAACAGGCTTGTTTTTACTCATACGTGACTGGGATCTGACTTTTCCCATACGTATAGGTCACGTGGAACCTGATCTCTACCAATCTGAATCACACGGAATAATAAAAATAAGAATGAATAAAAACAAGTGGGATGAACAGATTAAACTTTAAGGCTCTGCTCATGAACACGTCATGTAACAGGTTGATCTGAGGTCAGAAACGCGTCATGTTGAAAACAGACTATGAATTGTGTCAGACAATTCTGACAATCAGATTTAATCAGGAAACTAGGACACATTTGCAGTCTGCAGTGTGAAGGTGTGTGAGGGTCAAAATGAGGAAATACAAAAGCTTGTTGACAGACGGACAAAGTGTATTTTGTCGAAAAATTATGTATTTGTCTGTCTTCTTATAAGTTAAATGAAAATAAATTTTACAGCCAGAATGTGGATAATTTTTGATTCGTATATAAACACAAAGGTAAAAAAAAAAAAAAAAGTGTCACCCTGTAAAGTGTCTAATCAGACAGAAAGCATGAATTTTAAGTATTTCCCAATTTCATCTCGGATCTGATTCATTTCATAGCTAACTTCATTCACGCGCTCTTCCTAATAGTTAACGTTTCTATGGTAACAGAAGGATTTGTTCACAAAGAAACTCGTTTTAAGAATTAAATTTATCTATAAATAAAAAGTATGAAATGCTCAATAAAAAAAATAAGAAAAACTGGAATAAAACACGAGCTATTTTGGTGTTAAGAAAAGGATTTTCCTGTAACTGCACATGCAGAACTTATGAAGCTTTGCATCCAGCAGAGAGCGCTAAACATTACAACTGGGTCCTTTATCCAAAATTCTAACCAAATGAAAGTGAACGCTACGGCACATGAGTAAGCCTGATCGTTTTTGTTTTCTTTTAAATTCTCTGTATTAACATCCATTAAAATGAAATCAGATGAATCAAATCACCTGCGGTTACTGTCCATGAGTCCGACATGTGCACTAAACCGGTCCTGCTGCCTCGAGCTCGTCTCTGTGTTTACCTCAAGTGTAAAGAGATCAAACGTACAAACATAAAGACAAAGAAAAGTGACATCCAAACACAGCCGAGCTGTGAGACATCCAGCTGCACGGCAAGGACGATGCGGAAACAGACAGACCTCAGAGCCGAGCCGTGCTCCTCCAGTGGACATGACAGTAAGTGGCACCAGGCGGCGCTGCTTCCATCCCTCTCAGGTGGTCTTGGGGTAGATTTTCTCATAGAAGTAGTTCTGCGGTAGGAGGTACAGCTCGCCGTCCTTCTCCTTCACGCCGTGAGCGCGGACGAACTGGAACTGCTCGAGCGCAAACTCATAAAACTCGTTCTCAAGCTTCCAGATGTCCGACTGCTGCAGCCGAGCGATGGACTCCTTACTGGGGGGCTTCTTCTCGCTAGTCTTCCTCAAGTGGGACTTTTTCCCTTTGGATGAAATGAACACGTAAGCAGCGGGAACGTGAACACCATCTCTCTCGCTCTCTGTACTTTTGAAAGATAGAAGACAATTTACTGAAGCCTTGCTCCTAACCGGAGGATACCTGTCCTGTAGAGCTCGGTGGCTCCTCTGAAGAACCGAGGCAGTGCTGCCTCCAGCATCATCACAAAGTCCTCGAGCTCCTCGGTCACGCCCACCATCAGGTACTCGTTAATCAAGTTATACTTGGCCTGCTCCAGAGCCCAGCGACTGCCGATGTTCCTGCACACGACCGTTACAAGAACTTACACAATGTCCACTTTATCTCTAATGTCTAACATTTAGGCTACAAGGCTAACGTTGCGTACAAATAACGTTACAAGACTGACCAGCACTCGGAGTAATGACCACAGAAGAAGGGGATCTGGAGCCACAGCTTTTCTGGAGCGCAGTCTGAACCTGCTGCAGCAACACACTCATCAAACGTCTGGAAAATAACCACAGAAACATAAAATTCAATTCATGTTCAATATCACCCAAAAATAAAAAATAAAATAATAAAATAAAATAAATGAGAAAAAAAAAAAAAAAAAAAACACACTGATCCTAAAAATTTTAACAAAATAAAATTGAATAGGTTTTAGTTGTACCCTTGACCAGGCTTGATTTAATTTTGCACAACAGTGACATCCAGTGACCGAAACAGTAAAGGCTTTCAGTATAGCTCAACTGTTTCAAACCTGTTAGTACTTGCATAAAAAAATATTTCAAAATAAAAAAAAAAATACTAGTCTGACCTTCTTGTCCCCCTGTTTCCTGCGTTTCAAGCCCGGTCTGTAATCATCCCCGAAGCGCAGGAAGTAGTAATAGGACACCAGACGTTCGATGGGGTCGCGCACGATGTTGATGTAAATGGGTTTTTTCATCACGCCAAATCTGAGAAAAGAACAGAACAGTTTTAGCACAAGTAAGTGTTTGAGTGTCTCCAGTGGAAGGAGCCTCCAGTGTCAGTAACAGTCAAAAGTAAAGCTTTTGTGTACATCACTGTACGTAAACAGAAAACTTCTTTTTATTACACAACGCATTTAATTTATTATTATTACACTTTATTTGGTTTAAAGTTTTATCAGATTCATTTAAACGTTAGAATAAGAATTAAAATTATTATTTAATTAAGATTCAAGTGACAAGAGACATTTTTTTGGGTACTGTTAAAGTGCAAAATTGATACGGCGTAGACATACACGTTACCATTTGATCTGACGTGGACACTGCAGGAAAAAAAAGTAAATCTAAGGACAGTGCAACTGTGTCTCTTCTGTTATTGTCTGCCTGCATCTCTTTTTGTTGAGTTTCTTTATTAAAAATAGGACACAAGCCATGCGAGGACATACACCTATCAGAAATGTTCGTTCGAAAAGAACTATCATATTACAGTACAAGTTGTATTAACACCATGGCTAGACTTATTTCAGTGTATTTGAAATGTACTGTACACAGAGACATGGTACTGTATGTAACTCCCCAATACAAAGCCTGAAGTGAAGATAAACCCTGAGGTGAGGGTAAACCCTGAGGTAAAAAACACTCATGGGAAGATAAACCCTGAAGCGAAGAACACTCAGGCGAAGATAAACCCTGAGGCGAGGATAAACCCTGAGGCGAAGATAAACCCAGAGGTAAAAAACACTCAGGCGAAGGTAATCGCTGAGTTGAAGAAAAACCCTGAGGTAAAAAACACTCATGCGAAGATAAACCCTGAAGTGAAGAACACTCAGGTGAAGATAAACCCTGAGGTGAGGATAAACCCTGAGGTAAAAAAACACTCAGACGAAGATAATCCCTGAGTTGAAGATAAAACCGCGGTAAAAATAAACCCTGAGGTGTAAAACGCTAAGGTGAAAAACAGTGAGGTGAAAAACACTGAGGTGAAGTTTATTCCTGAGGTGAAGATAAACCCTGAGGTGAAGATAAACCCTGAGGTCAAGATAAACCCGGAGGTGAAGTTAAACCCTGAGGTGAAGTTAAACCCTGAGGTGAAAAACACTCAAGTGAAAATAAACCCTCAGGTGAAGATAAACCCTCAGGTGAACAGATGCAGCGCTCACTTGGAGAAGTCGAGGAATGACACGTGTCCGTGGTAGATGGCTGGCTTCATCTCCTTCCATGTTGTCACATTCTTCACGAAGCGCATCTGGAGATATAAAACATTAATACTGGCATGAAATGTCTTTGTGTGTATAAATTGAACAATGGAAATGTTTTTCCCCAATATAATATTAACATAACAGATATACAGCATATAAATAGAGTGGTACGCCCAGACAGACAGAAATAGTAATAGTAAGTAGTAATAGGCAGACAGATGATGTAAACAGACAGAACAACACAGAGTTGAAGCAGACAAAGATAACAAGACAGACACACAGACAGATCGGCAGAAGGACAGACAGATCCAGAGGTGGTGTGCCAGACTCGGAGGCAGACTGGTAGATATAAAGGCAGAAATGCAGACCCAGAGGCAGATATAGAGGAAGATGGACAGATCCAGAGGCAGACTGGCAGATATAAAGGCAAAGGGCAAACCCAGAGGCAGACGCCCAGATATAAAGGCAGATGGCCAGACCCAGAGGCAGAAGGACAGGCCCAAAGGCAGACAGCCAGATATAGAGGCAACCGGCCAGAGGCATGGAGGCAGACATGCAGATGTATAGGCAGACGGGCAGATCCAGAAGCAGACTGGCAGATCCAGAGGCAGACGGGCAGATTCAGAGGCAAATACAGTACAAACAGATATAGTGACATACACATATAGAGAAAAACAGACACAGATGCAGACAGGATGAAAGCCAGACAGGCAGATAAAGAGAAAGACAGACTGACAGTCAGACAGATATGGAGCAGACAGACATATCGGTGAACAGACAAGTGTTAGTGTATGCTGTGTGCTTGTACTCTGTGTGTGCGAGTGGTGTCCTCACACACCTGGTCCTGTAGGGACATGACGGGGTTGTTCTTGCTAGTGTTGATGTGCAGGACATGGTAGTGGTTCCTGCTACACAGGTCGTAGGCGAGGTTGGTGAAGGAGGTACTGGCAGTTTTGGGGACTCGGTTGTAGATGACCACCACATCGTTGTCAACGTCCTCGCGAGATTCCCTCTGTCCTTCCTGAGTGCGGCGTTCCTCGATGTCACGTACTTCCAGCCTCGCGATGGCACGCTCTGTAAATAGAGGAGCGATCAATTACCCAACACGGAGAGATTTTACCATTAGATGACTTCACATTAAAGGAACAGTGGGCGGGATTATTTCTCCACTCTCTTCTGGGTGTGCGTTTGATCTTAAATATAAATTTTCTAATCACTAGGTCACATGACCAAAATGTACTATATTTTGGAACTTGATAATGAATATACAGACCACATAAAAGTCACTTCTCTTATACATCATTATAGTATACACCTTTATTTACTAAACTAATCCTGCCAGAATAAGGCTTTACACAAGTTAATTTTTTTCAACAACATTCAGTCGACATTTGTCAGCATGGTCTCCGGTGTTATATTAAGAAAGCATTATTCCTCAGTCCCAGTGACAGTCCTCCCTCCATCCGGTGCAACGATACACACTAAATCTGAACGCAAGTTGGCCCTCTGGTTTATAGGCACCTAATACTCGTGGGATCTGGAAGCGAGGACTGAGATGATGAGGCTTTAACACATTAGCGCTGCAGAAACAGCTGCTACTTGTGAGTGATGAAGAGGACACGGATAATCATAGCGTCTCGTTTTTGGCTGTCCGTGAGCACCAAGGGACAAAACGATGCACTAGGATCAAACAAAAATCATATGGCCAGTATGGTTCAAGAGATTGCAGGCTTTACAGGTCTGCGGCTCGATCAGGACCCTGGGGGTCTAAGGAGAGCATCTTTAGTCTGGGAGTCCTGAAGAGATTCTTTTAGATTCTGGGATCCCCTAAATGACTAATTTTAGATTTATGAACCACCAAAATTATTCTTTTAGATTCTGGGAGCACTGTGTGATTGTGAGAGGAAATAAAGATAACTCATTTAGCATATAGGAGTTCCTAAATGACTCTATGATTCTGGGAACATTACACTGATGCTTTTCTGAGAGACTATGTATGCCTCATTACTATCCTTGATCCTAGATTCTGTGAGCACCAAATGACTCAGTTTCGAATCTCTCAGTTTACAGAGCCCCTAAATGACACTCTTAAGATTATGGGAACCCCTAGATAACTATTTTCAGACACATTTAGCCATTAAATGACTTTTTTTAGACTCAGATGATTTTTTAAATGACTCAGAGGCAGTAAGAATCTATTTTAAATGGCTTTTCCAGTGTAGCACCAAACAGACACTGTTAGATCCTGGGAGGCCTGAGGCAACCCCTTTAGCTAAAGGAACCCATGAGGTGACTCTTATTAAACTGGGTAATTCTTAACAGCAACTCTTTTAGACACTGGGAGGCCTCCTGTGTCTCCTTTAGACACGCTGAGACCTGAGGCAGCTCTTTTTAAACTTTAGAGTGTTCTATGATGACTCTTTTAGACTCAGGAGCCCCGTAGTGAGTCTTTTAGATTCAGAAAGCACTAAAGTGATTCTTTTAGACCCGAGGTGACTCTGTTTATAGACACAGGGAGCCCCAAGCCCACTCTTTTATAGTCAGACCGCCCCAAGACCACTCAAGTGGAACCTGAAAGACAGCAATAAAGTAAATCAGGCACACGCAATGCAAATAAAGTGTCTTCCCTCGAGGCACAGTAAATTAAATCGTTCATGCAGATCACTACATAGTGCACATCTAATGCATCTTTAAAAAGAAAGTTTCTCTTTTCTCTCTGGGGCTACAAAGGAGACAAGCGTTTCCTAAAAACTGCATTTTCACTAAGATGCAGAATGCTTGAACTTCTCAGACTCTTCTCAGTTAGTCTTCTGCGTAGTCAAGAGTACAGGAACGAGCTTTCTGACTGTTTGGAAACTTGACACCATAAGTGCTGAAGAGCACGAGTGCCAAAGTGACATGTGCTTTAGGTGTTAATGGCGACGGAGAGCCTAAAAACAGCTCAGCATTTCTATATGAGCTGCCTGGAGCATCTGCTCGCAAACTAGGGCTGCACGATATTAGGAAAATATGCGATATGCGATATTGTTGTTGAATACTGCGATAACGATATTTCTTGCGATATAACATTTCCCTAGAGAAATGCATTTTATTATTATTATTATTATTGCCTATTTTTTTATTATTTATTTATATGTAATGATCATACTAAAATAAACAGGTAATAGATATTCGTCTGATGTAATTAAATCTAATTCAGGCTAAAAAGAAACTATATGTCAAGGAAGTTGCAAATATTTAGACTTCATAACACTATGAATGACTTAAACCCCTCAGCAGATATTCTGACTTCTGGTTTGCTATTACTATAAACCTGCCAACACAATATGAATTACTTTCAAACATTACTTTTTATTTATATGTAACCATACACTCATCAATAGTGTCTTAAAACAAGAGCATCTTTTAAACAAAATATTCTCTTCTAATCGCGGCTAACAGCTAATCGCGGCTAACGGCTAATCGCTAAGTCTTCTGATCATCCGGGGTTAGTTCGCGACAGAATGAAGTATAAAGATATAAATAATATATATATATATATATATATATATATATATATATATATATATATAAAAAGATATAAGCGGGTATAAACATAGTAAGGGCCCATCTGATTGGTCAAATTTGGACACACAAATGCTTGGCAAATAAAGTATTTATCGCAACTCCTTGCGATATGGTTATCGCGCATGCTATTATCGCGATAACTATATTTTTTCAATATATCGTGCAGCCCTATCGCAAACACAGCGTGAATGACAAGCTGTAACAGCAGAGCATCATGGGATCACAGAGAGGGGGGGGAGGGAGAGAGACTTGAGTTATTGTCATGGTGTCAAGAAATAAGAAAATATCTGAACATTTAGGCTGAAATCTGACAGAGAGAAACCGGACTATGCAAAGACACATGTGACCTCACAGAGGAACCTGCCTCTAATTTAAATACTGATGTCCTCATTTAAGCAGATGATTCATTAAGTATAATTATATAATTTTATATTATATATTACAGCTTTAAAATCTTAACATTATCACTCACTCACTCATCGTCTATACCGCTTTACACTGTATACAGAGTCATGGGGGCGGAGCCTATATAAGGAGACTTGGGGCACAAGGCGAGGTACACAAGATTGGGGTGTTATCACAGGGAGCGTGTGTGTGTTCGTACACACACATGCACGAACACAAACACACACTGGGCAACTTGGGAATGCCAGTTAGCCTAACATACAGGTCTTTGGACTGTGGGAGGAAACTGGAGTACCCGGAGCAAACCCACGACGCACGAGGAGAACATGCACACAGAGCCTGCGGTGGGAAGTGAACCTGGACCATAGAGGTCCGAGGGCACAGCACTAACCACTACGCCACAGTACTGCCCCTAGTTTATATACGAGCTGGAAATGTGGCGTAAAATGAGATGTGATTTTTGCGTCATTCATTAACACATGCTTAATAAGCGGCATGACTCTGGTCTATTTCTGAAAGTTGAAGAGTCGCTCTGCTCCACATCCTGTCTCCGTCTCCTATGGCTGAGGATTAATGACGCTCAAACAGAGAAGACACAGAAATATACTATATTTCTATATACTATACTATTACTAATCAGATTCCTAACCACTGTGTGTGTGTGTGTGTGTGTGTGTGTGTGTGTATGCGTGTGTTACAGTACAGTATTTAGTGATGAAGTCGAGTCAGTTGTTCATGATTTACACAATTTACGATTAGCTTAAATTAGTTACTTCCTGTTCGTGACACTGGCTATAAAAAGAGTCACTCCCTCACCACTGCCCTGTCTTTTGTCTCACAAATAAGCGTCGACTCACTCATGTAAACCTCAAGCTTCACCTCTGAGCTTCTCTTACGTCGTTAAAGCCAAACCAGCAACCTTCCGACCAATCAGGCTCCAGCACAACAGTGCAGTGTGTTTTATTGGGCCGTAAACTAAAACTTCACACCTTCCTCTCACTCTCAAACATGATGCAGCGTTGAGACTTTAGTGCTGCTAAGGACTCGGGACTGTGTGTCTCGGGACTGACTGTGCAATATAATATAGGTCATGTTTATTTATTAAACAACACACATGCATCTAATGTACTCCACACACAATCGTGAACGTGCTCGATGGGGTTGAGGTCTGGGATCAATGTTCGGCCCGGTCGAGTTCCTCCACACTGAACTCTTCAAACCAATGTCTTTATAGTACTAGATTTGTGCACTGGGGCGAAGTCATGCTGGAATAGAAAAGGACCTTCTCCAAACTGTTACCACAAAGTTGCATAGACGCATAGCATTGTAGGGCTGCAACAACTAATCGATAAAATCGATAATTATCGATAATGAAATTCGTTGACAACGAATGCCGTTATCGATTAGTTGGGCTGCTCACGTTATTGAGGCGCGCGACCACAAGATGCACAAATACACACACAGATACACAGTCGCTCGCGCAATGGAGGTTACAGAAGTGTTTGCAGGAAAAAGCGCGCGCCCCAAGTCCTCCAAGGTATGGGAGCAATTTACATTACACACCTCTTATCGGGCGTTAAAAGCGAGCGGTTTTCTGCCGTTCGTAGTGTCCGGTGAGCGCGGATGAAGCGCAGAGGGTTTTCTACACATGTGGGAGCCCCTAGCGACGGGGAGGAATTGGCCAAGACTAAAAAAAAAAAAAGGAGTCAGTGAGAGAGTTCCCACGGGCTTTGGTGACGTGTGTTTGTCCGGCTGCGCAGTTATACGGGGTAAATAAATAAATAAATAAAAAAACGTTGCATGCAGCTTTTTCTTGGTGTTCAAATCCCAACGAACGCAAGGAAAACACTTCTAGTGCGTTTTCTTCACGTTCAGTTTACACCTCGGAGGACCGGATATATCCCATCATCCTACATGCTGTACAGAGGGAAATGCGGGAAAAGGGCAAAATAAACAGAGTGAACACAGTAGCGGCCATTTTTTTCTCTCCCTACGTCACCGTATTACGAGAATGTCTAGTATAGCAAAATGGTTTATATATATAAAATATATATTTTTTTATTTATTGAGACAACAACAAAAAAGGATAAAATACCTGAGAGGGTTGAAATAATGTATAAACCGTGACAAGGATGTAGCAAGAGACACTTTCATTAAAAATAATATCATAATAATCGAGAAGTCTATTATTCTTCTTATTAAGTTGAATTAATTTAACAGAATTTAAAATTGAGGTCATTCTTAACAACTGAATATGTCAGTGTATTTTTTAAACTACTGTGTGTGTGTGTGTGTGTGTGTGTATATATACACGCACACCGTATCAACACTGTTAACTTGCCATCTGCAATTATTGTTAAAAAAGAATGTTGATTTACATAAACTAAGGTTTAAATGTCAAAATTAAAGATCAATATACTCTAGGTGGCTATTGCATTTTTTAAAGTTTACTTTTATACATAAATAATACCCTGATTTATGGATTTATATTGTTAAGCAAAACAGCAAATTAAAGCGGTACACTTTTTATCCGATTAATCGATTAATCGAAAAAGAAATCAACCAACTAATCGATTATCAAAATGATCGTTAGTTGCAGCCCTACAGCATTGTCCAAGATGTCTTGGTATAATGAAGTATTAAGACTACGAAACAATTAACGTATTAAGAAATTATTCCTCAAGTAACTTTTTTTATTTTTGCATCTGAGAAAAGGCTTTAAAATAAGAATGTATGGCATTGTAATGCACTTAATTCATCTCAGTCAACTTTAAGCTGTTCCTTGTATTGTGTATAGTGACAAGGTTTTTGATAAAATGCTGTATGCATTTAAAAAATAAAAGTAGATTTTTCTAAAAAGAAAATCAATGAATCTTTGTTTCTCTGATATATTTTACATTGCTGTTTAATTAAGCAAAAGTACATTTTATCCGATTACTCGATAAAATTTTGATAGAATACTCGATTACTAAAATATTTGATAGCTACAGCCCTAATTAAGACTGGCCTTCACTAGGGATAAGGGGCCTAATTGAAACACCTGAATTCCATAATTAACATGTTTGAACAAATACTTTTGTCGGGACAGAAATGAATGAAACTTGGGCAGTCCTTAGATCTCCTACAGAGTTTCAGAGAGAGAAACACCTAAAGTTTAATCTGCACCATAAGTGAAATCTAAATGTTGAGTAAAAGTGATGCTATGAACAGTTATGTGCCGGATTTAATAATCTGCTTTAAAATAATCTACTAATGCGCTACCGTCTCAATGTAAACAAACACCTGCACCAATAGATATTAATTAGAAAATATAAAGTGAATATTTTTACTGGGATTAGTTCATATTTTCACATTTTTACTTTGTCTGAAATAACAGAGCTGAAGTGGTATAAGTGAATTTTAACACGCTGGAGTCGTTTTAAGACAAAACTTCATCTTTATCTGATCTACTTTTTCCATTTCTCATCTGTGATTCTCTCTCCGATTACCGAACAGGGAGTGTATTTGTCTGACCACCAAAGAAGGACAACTTAGTGTAAACAAGGCGTCAGATACTCAACCTTACAGAATGTGATTTCTTTGTATTAATAAGTTAGACAGAGAGTTCTGCTGTACAGAAAGACACAGACACGTACGTGGACTTCAACCTCAAATAGTAAAATAATAATAATAATAATAATAATAATAACAACAATATCACTGATTACATTAAAGATCAGGAGGCTTAACCGTTAACCTAATATATATATATATATATATATATATATATATATTTAGACATTTCTTTTCTCTCTGTCCTCACATTCCACTCTACAGCTGTCCTCGGCAAACTTCAAACCCATTGATCCAGATGTTGCCTCCTGTTCTTCTTCCTAAACATCATCCATCTCTCTCTCTCTCACACACACACACACACACACACACACATCTAACCCTGGTCTGTACACACTCCTGCATCCTCACCCAGCTTGCCTCTGGACTCCTCCAGCTGGTGGATCTGGTTCTCCAGGAACAGCATGGCTACTGCGAAGGCCAGCAGCGCCAGGAGCTGAAACTTCGGTGCCATCATGATCCTGAAGCTCCTCATGAACTCACAGCAGGAGAACTGAAGACATGCTGAAGTTCACTGCTCGACCTGCAAGCTTAAAACAGCTCAAAACAGCAGCTGTTACTGACAATAATAACTAATAACCCCACACTCAGGTTGTTTTGGAGCTCAACACTTCCACTATAATCCACTCTGGACTCTACAGTAAGAAGAACAGCTCGGATTTAGCTCACTGTTCCAACCTCAAGCGCTCTGATGTTTGGTTAACCAGGGATCATTCCTCAACCACGGTTCCGTTCCACACTTAGTGTACTACCTAGTACGCAGAAAGCGTTACGTCATCCACTATGAAGTGCTACTATACCTAGCGTAAGGACCGGTTTGAGATTCAGCCTTAACAGACCGGAAATATATTCCGCTACTAATATGTAATTTATTAATTAACTAAATATAGTCATATGATTGAGTGTGTCCCGTGAATAAATAACTTCAAACAGAATAAAAGTTTGCATAAAAAAATACTTTTCCGTCGTCGTTCTTTGCTTTCACTTCCCAGTCAAGATCTAATCGCTTCCGGTTGAAAAAAACCGTCATAACTTCCGGGTTGCTGTGAAGCGGAAAACCATGGCGGCGGAGGTGTATTTACTCTGGCTGCTGCCGCTGCTTCAGTCGGTAAGTTGTATAAAGTTTAACATTAAATAAATAATTGGTATGTGAGGTGACAAATGTGAGAGCACGACGTTTAATAATTAAATGCTAAGTTTATTAAAACGTGAAGTAAAGATGTGCTAATATGCTCAATGCGGCTAGCTACAGCGCTCGTGACGTGGCTTATTCAAATTGGATGAACTGTTTCACTTTGGATATTATATTAATATACACGTTTTTACGAAATGTAAACATGATTAATAATAATTTACTACAAGATCTTGTTATATTAAAAAATGTTTATTTAAATCTAAGTTCCGGCTCCTGTGTGACATCACTAGGTGAATTGATAAAAAAAAAAAACAGTTAGAGTTTGTAGAAATAGTTAAAATGTTAAATCTAATAATAATCTGCTGATCTTTAATGTAATCAGTGATATTATTATTATTACTATTTGAGGTAATAATTTGAACTTTCATTTATAATTAATATCTATTGGTGCAGGTGTTTGTTTACATTGAGACAGTAGCGCATTAGTAGATTATTTTAAAGTAGATTATTAAATCCCACACATAACTGTTCATAACGTCACTTTACTTAACATATAGATTTCACTTATAGTGCAGATTAAACTTTAGGCAGAGATCTAAGGACTGCAGAAGATTCAGTAAATTCTGTCCAGACAGTTTTGTGTGATACTCTGAGAAAATCTGTCTGGAGAGACATACATACAAACTATTGTCTGGTTTCTGGTCCTCTGATCTATGAAACGTAAACATATCAGAGTTTTGACTGATGTACAGACAAAAACGATTTTATTTTTATAGTCCTTTTACACAATTTACCTTCAACTGTTTGTTTATTTTCTCTAAACTTTTGTTCAGATATTAAATGTGGTTGATAATTGTATAGTTTGAGGTGTGATGTGTGTGTAAATGTTAGGGATAATAAAATGACATGGGGAAACCTATGAGACTATGTGGCGAGTGAGTGCACCGGAGTGTAAGGTGTGAAAGGGGCGGTGAGTCCACGCACACACACAGTAAATGAGAATACCTGTGTAGGTTTAGTGGCGTCCCCTGGTGGCGTGACTCAGACCCATGCCGTGTGTGTTACAGGTGGTGGCGTTGGGGGCGGAGCTATCATCTGAGGCGTGCAGGGAGCTTGGCTTCTCCAGTAACCTGCTGTGCAGCTCATGTGATCTGCTGGGTGAGTTCAGCCT
Organism: Channallabes apus; assembly: GCA_030522415.1. Classification (NCBI taxonomy): domain Eukaryota; kingdom Metazoa; phylum Chordata; class Actinopteri; order Siluriformes; family Clariidae; genus Channallabes; species Channallabes apus. Next base: position 22,072,648 of record CM060111.1, on the reverse strand, counting down.
CACGCAGCTCGACCCTTTCTGCAGACAGTGCTGTCAGGAGGAGGCGCAGTTCGAGTCTCGGAAGGTACGTTCATCCTTCGCTCTTCACTTCCCCAGTCTGAAAACTTTACTTGGTGATGATCTAATACTGTGTGTGTATATATTCAGCTCTACCCCGGAGCCATCCTCGAGGTCTGTGGATGAAAATTGGGGAGGTTCCCTCAAGTCCAAGGTGAGCTTTAGAGCGAGTGTGTCCCACACTGTAACGTGTTCAGAGAACTTTTGTTAAATAATTATGATCTCAGTACTGATTAAAATATATCCTAATTATTATTTTTGCTACCATGAAGCAGCTCATGTGACACACTTGATCTGAAATGATTAAGTCTTTTGTTTATGTATTTATTTATTTTTTAAACATGCATATAGACATCTTGTAAGCTCCACCCACTTCACTTTCAGCTTAATAATGCTTTGAGTCGACAGCCCTCCTGACTCGAGTCAATCCTCCTGCTGGAAAAAACACACGCACCCACTTGTCTCACTAAAAGGAGTTCCTTCATGTAAAAAATTTTTATCTGTCTTTAAATCTCCATGTAAAGAAAATCACCTGATAAAACTTGGTCTAAAAGCACCAGAAGGTTCTGAACAGAATAAAGAACAAAGTCTTGAATCTCACTTTTAACAAATGATTGTTAGTAACGGTAATTATAAATATAATAAGACACAGCGGGACATTGAGACAGAGACAGGAGATGATGTTCTGGAGCAGGACGCGGTCTCGACTGGAACGTGGGGTAATTTCATTTTTCTCTTTTCAGCCTTCGTCAGGAGCGACAAGCCGAAGATGTTCAAGGGCCTTCAGATTAAGGTGAAGTATCTCTGATCCCTCGTGCTCATCTCGTTTCTGTTCTGATCTGTGAGCAGAGGAGGGCGGGTCTGTAACGGTCCCCGGGTTATAAACCTCACGCGTACGGAGGACTCGTACTCGCACCGTCGTAAAGCCTGGAGAACCTGGTTAGACCTCAATTAGAGATCCTGATAATCAGCCCGTCCTGATCCGTACTAAAACAATTTGACAAATTGACCACGAATAAGAACCATTTGTCCCTGATTCTATTTACTGTTTTTTTTTTTTTTTTTTTTTTTCATTTATTTTTAAAAATTATTTTCAGCACCAGGTCTCTGATACGCTCTGACATCATTAACTACACCGTAGTGTTGAGGTGAAATACACCAGCGCTACTTAAAGGCACAGAGCCAGATGACGGTTTGTTGCAGTGAGGCCATGAATATCAGTGTTTACATACAATCAGCTCTAGGGGGCGCTCTGAGGGTCTACACGGCCCTACAGAGAGACCTGTGATGATGCCGTGCAGCATGTCGCATCCTGATTTAACACAAACTCTTGAGTTCAAATGATTAATCCTGACATCTGGTTTTAACCCTCACGACCTTTCAACTAAAATTACAGAAAATAAATAAATCATAGTTCATAAGAACCCAGAGCGACACCGGTCTCACTGACCTGTTTAATGTTCTGGAAAGTTCCTTACTCGGCTTTTAACTCATGAAGTCCCTAAGTGACATCCAATGTAATGTAATGTCATGTGACACGGTCATGTGACCATCATGCATGTGTGCACCTGTGACGACATTTCCGAAACGACGGTGTGTTTTGATAGCACATGTGACAGAACGAACTTATTTTAAAAAGCTTGGTTTGCTTTTTTTTCGTTACTGGAAGTACATTTCATCCTATTTAACTAATTGTTTAATAACATCTTATTTTAGGTTTAATCTGCTCTGATTGCGTTTCTTGAACAAAGTGATATAAAAAAATAAAATAAAAAATATCTCTGCCGTATATGTCACATTGGGATCTTAACCATATCTTATCTGTACCTCGTCTACACGGCGAGTTTCTAAAGCATGCCTGGTTTGTGTTCCACAGTACGTGCGAGGCTCTGATCCTGTGCTGAAGCTGCTGGACGATAACGGGAACATCGCTGAAGAACTCAGCATCCTCAAGTGGAACACAGACAGTGTGGAGGAGTTCCTGAGTGAAAAACTCGACCGCATTTAACTCCTCTCGTCCCAACATTTCTGTTTACGAACACCACAGCATGGACCATCTACCAGTTCTTTTATGTTCTAGTCATCCAAACACTTGGTTTAGATTTCAGTCTTAAACTGAATCCTGATTAAATCCTGATTATGTCATTAGTTTACCCCACATGAGCACCTCCAGCTGTTTGATCTGTAATATTGGTTTGTGTTTTTTTTTTTTTTTTTTTTTGTACTGTATATTTGTGTATGAGCAGAGGGTCGTGATGACACCGGGTTGGTGGTGTTTGTCGTTTTTATCACCGTATGCTAGCGCTCGCGTGGAGCTGCATGTTAGTGAAGGACTCACAGGAAACCCGTGTGTGGTGTGTGAGTGCCTGATGTGTGTGCAGTTCTCACGGCGTTTAGAGACGGAGAGAGAGACGCAAGCGCTCCACCTGGTGTTCAAACTGATCTGTTTAATAAAGATTTGTTTCAATACAATCTAAATGTTTGTGTCTCATTCAGGACTTTTTGCCATAGTTTAGTCTTTAATGGATAACAAATGAGAAAAGTAACTGATCAACCCCAGATCATAACACTGTCTCCAGAGGCTTGTACAGTGGACACTATGCATGATGGAGCATCACTTCATGTGCTTCCCTTCTTACTCTGACACGCCCATCACTCTGGAATAGGCTCAGTCTGGAGTCATCAAGTCACATGACCTTTCCCTATCGCTCCAAAGTCCAGTCTTTATGAACTCTAACAAACAAGTGTTTTTTTTTCTGATGAGGTTGTCTTATGAACACAGCTGTTGAGTCATCAAATTGTGTATGGGAATGCTGTTTAATGTTTTATTAAACATAGATATCTTTCTAATTTCTCCTGTTGATTTTTTTAAAACCATGTGATGTTACCAGGAGTTTAAATTACCTGATTTTATTTTTCCCTTCAAGTGACTTCTACGGTTGCCAGTTCAGCGCTTTCCTTCCAGGTTTTTAATAACATCTCGAAGTTCCTGTTCTACTCATTCCAAATCTCCTTAGTTATCTTTTCTACAGCCAACAGTATGTGCACCCCTGACCATCACACACGTGAGGTTCTTTCTCAAACTCTTACCACCCATATTAGAGGGACACAATTCTAAAAGTATCTGCACAACGTTCACATTACAAATTCCCTTAGAATAGACGTACAAAGCCAGCTCGATGAAGACACGGTGTACGAGCAGTGTTGGGTACTTGGAGTACTCGGATTACTTTTTTGATGTAACAAGTAATCTAATGCGTGAGGTCGCCATTTAAGTACTCAGTTAATTAGTTATTTTTTCAAAAATGCAATCCGTTATTCAGACAATTTATATAATCGGTGAGCCAGACAGCAGTCATTCCCAATCCATCAATGTGTGTGTGTGAATGTCATCCTACAAGCCCCGCCCCCATTAACCTCCCCCTTGTGTTACTCCTGCTGTTATACCTCTCACCAATGTGGGTTGACTGTGCGAGGACCGACGGGCGGAAAGATAGAAACTTAATCATAGTGTCAAAACTGGCTGTGAATCATGATGAACTGTAGTTATGGCCACCTCGTGAAACCTAGTAGGTGAGAGTGGTGTATTAGTAGGTGAGATTAGGGTTATTAGTAGGTGAGAGAGGGGTATTAGTAGGTGAGATTAGGGGTATTAGTAGGTGAGAGAGGGGTATTAGTAGGTGAGATTAGGGGTATTAGTAGGTGAGATAGGGGTATTAATAGGTGAGATATGGGTATTAGTAGGTGAGATAGGGGTATTAGTAGGTGAGATTAGGGTTATTAGTAGGTGAGAGAGGGGTATTAGTAGGTGAGAGAGGGTATTAGTAGGTGAGATTAGGGTTACTAATAGGTGAGAGAGGGGTATTAGTAGGTGAGATTAGGGTTATTAATAGGTGAGAGAGGGGTATTAATAGGTGAGAGTGGGGTATTAGTAGGTGAGATACTGTAGGGGTATTAATAGGTGAGAGAGGGGTATTAGTAGGTGAGATTAGGGTTATTAATAGGTGAGAGAGGGGTATTAATAGGTGAGAGAGGGGTATTAGTAGGTGAGATTAGGGGTGTTAGTAGCTGAGATTAGGGTTATTAGTAGGTGAGATATGGGTATTAGTAGGTGAGAGAGGGGTATTAGTAGGTGTGAGAGGAGTATTAGTAGGTGAGATAGGGGTATTAGTAGGTGGGATTATGGGTATTAGTAGGTGAGATATGGGTATTAGTAGGTGGGATATGGGTATTAGTAGGTGAGATATGGGTATTAGTAGGTGGGATTATGGGTATTAGTAGGTGAGATATGGGTATTAGTAGGTGGGATATGGGTATTAGTACGTGGGATAGGGGTATTAGTAGGTGGGATTATGGGTATTAGTAGGTGGGATTATGGGTATTAGTAGGTGGGATTAGGGGAATTAGTAGGTGAGAGAGCTGTATTAGTAGGTGAGATTAGGGGTATTAGTAGGGTTAGGGTTAGTTGTAATAAATATTTCTTCTGTATCCTAAAATATACTGTAAACTCTTGTGTGTTATATTATTCATTTATTTATTTATGAATTTATAAACCATGGTTTCGTACACAGATGAGTACCCCCGCCCCTCCTTTATCTCCCTCAATGCCGTAACCGTAATGTATGTAAAAGCCACGCCTTTTTATAACCCCCTACCAGCTGCTTTACCACGTCTCCCAGCCGGACCCCTCCTCCTCCTCGTCCTCCTCCTCATCCTCCATCATGAGTGCTCAGCATCTCCTCACAGCAGAGAAGAGAAAGCGATCCGCTCCATCTAAAGGGAGAGAAGAGAAGAGACAGAGGAGACATGACGGCAGGGGGAAAGAGCCTTGGATCGCCTGCACACACACAGGAGAGCAGTTCTGTAGAGCCTCCAGTCTGTCTGAAGGTCAAAACACACACACACAAACACACACACACACCAAGCATGCAGGAGTCTCAGTCTGGAGGTGAAATTGAAGGGTTAAAGTCTGTAGTGTTCTTGCATGAAGACTCCATTGTACATATATTAATATATCTATTCTGTGTATGCTGTACTTATATAAACATTATATATACATGCATGTGTGTGTGTGTGTATATATATATATATATATATATATATATATATATATATATATATATATATATATGTGTGTGTGCCCTGCGATGGATTGGCACCCTGTCCAGGGTGTACCCCGCCTAGTGCCCGAAGTCTCCTGGGATAGGCTCCAGGTCCCGCGCGACCCTGAACACAGGATTAAGCGGTATAGAAGATGAATGAATGAATATATATATATATATATATATATATATATATATATTTATATTTATATATATTTATATATTATGGCGTGGGCGGGGCGGCGGCTGATGACCGTCATGCCTTGCGGGGGTTTTCTATGTGTCCACCATGAGAGAGAAGGGTGTTTGGGTTAGTGGCTTCGGCCAAGTTGGGCCTGTGTATGTGTGCTTGTGCTGAGTTTAATAAACTAGTCCCCAGCCATTTGCATTGGGGAGCAAATAAGCTCACTCATACTCCAAGATCCCTGCTAGCATCGAAAAACGCTACAATATATATATATATATAAGTATACACTACCGTTCAAAAGTTTGGGGTCACTTTCTAACTCCATGATGGTTCCTGATTTTTATTTCTTTCTACATTGTAAAGGAATGCTGAAGGCATCCAAAAAATGCATTAATCTCCTTTGAACAGTTGATATTGAGATGTTTCTGCTACTTCTGCTCTGTAAAGACTTCATAACGCCTCTAATCTGAGGTGCTGTTAATTGGTCATTTTTCAGGCTGATAACTCTAAATGAACTTCTCGTCTGCAGCAGAGGTATGTTTTGGTCTCGCCCTCACAGCATGTCAGAGTGTAGAGGTCTTGAATAAGATCAACACTCTGAATACGATCTTTGTATAAACTTAATGTAATTCTCAATAAAATCCTTTAACACTTATGAAATGCTTGTAATTATACTTCAGTAGACCAGAGTAACATCTGACACACAGATCTAACGTTTTCTAAATTTTTCTATATTTATACAGAAAATATATATTTTTTCCATATTTGTAGAGATAGGTTTTTCTTATATTTTATTTTATCTTCTATAGATATATTTTCATTAGCTAAAGTTGTCTATATTTTATTTCTTATTTTATTCCATATATATTTCCTATTATTAATCTTTTTTAAGGTCACAGCCGGTCGTTTAAGCACTGCATATAGTACTGTGTATGTGACAAATAAAATTTTAATTTGATCTAAAAACACTGAAGCAGCAGACTTTATGACTATTTGTGTCATTCTCAAAACATTTGGACCCTCTGCTATACAGCGGGTATACGTACTTAATCCGTCCTGAGGCCGGGTTCTTAAGGTGAAATTTTGTATTGTGAAGTGGAGATAATCCATTCCAGTCACCCAAAAATATCACCAATATTACTACCAATATTTCCAACACTATCATTATATTTTTGCATATACAAACTATTAAAACATTTATAAAACACATGTAAATGAAGTAAAATATGAAATTATTAGACATTAAACCTCATTTAACATTAATTTATGATTCCTCTCGTCACCGGCTGCTTTAAAACCCAAACTGAAAGTGTCTCCCTTTTCTTCTTGCTATGTCCTTGCAAACATTCCTGGGACCCGCGGTGCTACGTCTTCACTAAATCTCAAGGAAAATACAAAAACAAAAACCACAAAAAATATGTAATCTCGCTTCACTTGTCTTTCCCCTGATGTAAATAAGTGTTGAAAGGCTTCCTAACATACTGTCTGATCGACTTGGTCATCATTTAGTTCAGTTCGGTTCATTTGCATGCCGAAAACGCTTCGTATGCCGAGGCAAATGTATTTTTTTATTTTTTTTACAAAATTTCACTTGTTAAGGTGAAAAGTCCGCACGCTGAGGAACATCTGTATATACCAGGTGAATCTGATGAATTTGCTGGATTTGCTAGAAATTGCTGTATGAACACCATCACACTAGCCTGCGATAGCTTTTTTGCATGATACTCGTAACTACGCCGCTTATGCAGTGTTGAGATGCTAACTGCAACTGTGACTGACTCGTACACTTGCTGGTGCTGTGCACGGATCTAACATGACTTCCTTCCTCCATCCAGAGGATCTGCTGCAGAACTTCAATCTCTTCTACAAGACGACAAACAAAGAGAAACAAGACGAAAGCATCCTCAGGCTCATGAATATCTCACAGCCGAAAAGACCGCGTGTGGATCCCAGCGCCGCGCGGAAGGACCGGACTCTCTCAGTCACGTACTTCCTGCTGGGGAAAGGCAGCATGGAGAAGGTTCCTGTCTGCAAAGCGTCTTTCATCAGTGTGCTGGGTGAGTCCAGAGAGCGGCTCTGCACGACTTCGCTGCTCAGACCCGGGGGTTTTATAAGGAATAAAGATGTTTCCAGATTATCTCTTACATTAAACTATGACAATAATAATAATAATAATAATAATAATAATAATAATAATTGTAGATGCGGTCATATTATTTCACCAGTTTTGACGCGTAGCTTTGTCTTAAAGTTTCACTCACACGACAGAAGTCCGATCTCTTTGTCTCTTGTAGTTTATTTTGTCAGCATCAAAGAATCAACACTTCATACAGTCGTCTTGAGTAAATTCACTGTGGTTACAGACATCAGTTGCTGCATCTTGCAAATCTCTGACTTTTACAACAACCTATTTGCTGTATCTTGTAAATTACAGTCTTAGCTTACATATATAGCAACACTCTTGCTGTATATATCCGCTTACGGGAGCTTACGGTTACAACAACCTAGTTGTTGTATCTTACATTTCCAGCTTACGGGGAGCTCACGTTAGCTGACGGTCAAAAGCTTGTGTTTCCGTAGCCTTCCACATCTAAACTGAACTCTCTTTCATATGACAGTCACACAAATGTGCATAATCCATAGTGTAATGACATCACAGACTAACTTACGATTGTCAAAATGGATGCATAACTTAGAAATATAAAGCTTATGGCTTATGTAACAAACTTAATGCTCAATGCTTTACTAATGAATAGAACAAGGTAGAATAAATGAAATAACAACAAATAAAATAAAATAAAATAAAATAAACACACCAACAAATTCATAACAAATATGATATGGCTCTTACAATAATAATAATAATAATAATAATAACTGACTGTCTGTGGCTGGATCTTTAAATGATGATTAATTAGTGTAATAAATAAACGGTTTATACAGATGTGCCCTGATTTTTTAAAAATATTTTCTCATTCTTTGCTTGACATTGCATAAATATGTCCAAATATAATTTATATTAAAATGTAAATATATTGCCTGGGACATTTTTATTTGTAATTTCTGTAAGAAATTATTGCAATACATTACAATACAATACAAACTATTATTTTATACTATATTATTATTTCTATAGCACATTTAAAACAACAACCGCTGACCAGAGTGCTTTCTAGACAACATTAAAACACAGAGCATAAAAATAAACAATATCAACAATAAAATAATTTTTTCAATTATTGTATTATTGTAAGAAATAAGATTTGTAAGAATGATTATTGTAAGAAATCATTTAACAGATTAGGAGCGTTGTGCGACACACAGTTTAAAAACATTTAGGAAACTTACAAATAAAAATCGACTTTTAAAAAAAGTCTAAACTGCTAAGTAAAATTAGAAACAATATATATATAATTTAATGTAAAGTAACACTTAATTCCTTATTTTCTAAAATAAAACAAATCTATTAAAATATAAATAAACATAAATTTGTATTTATTTTTTATACATAAATATTAATTAAGATATTGATTTAGTTAAAAGTATGTATAACATGACAAATTCTCCCACAAAAATCAGTGCATTTAAATAAAAAGTAAATATTTTTTACACATCATACTAAAATTAAGGTCATGTGACTAAGGCTCATTATAATATTTAAAACAGAATCCTGCCTGCTGAAAAGAAAGAGGCCTTTAAATTAGAATCGTACAGGACCGCAGTTTGAAAGATAGAAAGAAAACACATGGTTTTTATGCGCTTTACATTAATTTGCACAAGTGTTTTTTTTTTTCTGAAAAAATTCGCTTCAGAATTTTTCCCAGTACCTCCGTTTAGTCATGAAAATTTAAAAACAACAAATTAACTTTTAAACGTCTGCATTGTATTTAATTTGGATTCGTCTGCCCACACTCAGCTACAAAAATGTCCCGGGTTTTAGGAAACAGTTCTGTTACTCATGATGATGATAATCATCAGCTTACAGAGATGTTTTGAAATTATTTCTCCTTCACAGGTATCTCTAAGGACAGAGTGGCGCGAGTGTGTCAGTACTTTGCAGTACACAGCGCCCCGAGACCAGAGCTACGGGGCGGAGCCAGGAACATCGAGGAGAACCAAGCGAAGCGAGACAGGGTTCGGCAGCATATCTCCCAGTTCCAGCGCCGGGCGTCTCGCCGTGCTCGGGAGGACGCCGCTGGACGTCTGTATCTACCTGCTGACTTGACCATTGCAAAAATGTATGCGCTTTTTAAAGAGCAAAACACACAGGCCCAGATTTCATACGGCCTTTATTACTCCGTTTTCAAGACTGATTTTAAGCTGGGATTCAGGTTACCGGACGCTGAGGTGTCTTCAGCACGTCAGGGCTTTGGGAGGAAAAAGGAAAGGCCGCAGATATCAGATGAAGAAGAAGAAAAAACTGCACAGACTGAAAGCTAGGAGCTCCTGTGCTGCCGAAAAACCCCAGCGGAGGAAAGGCAGTGTTTAAGGAAGCTCTAGAATTACGTGCTTGGGGCGGAGCATCACCATGGCGAGGGCTCATCCCAAACATAAGGAGAACATTTATTGTAAACGCGAAAAGACAAGAACAATGAAAAGAGTAACATGCTGTCGATTTGATTTCATTGGAGTTCTTGGGGGGCCAGTGGTTGCTGGTTAGATTCGATTCAACAGCACTAATAGAGTTTAGAGTTTGATTTGTCTCAAGCAGTTACAATAGGATTATAAACTACTAAAATATCTAATAAACACTGAAATGCTGTGCAATGTGTAGTGGTCATTGTTTAAATGTCACATCTAATTTAACGCACAAACCGCACATACAGAAACAAAAAAAGTGATACTCTTGTAAAACACGAGTATTTGTAGAATCTGTGGTTTATTTTTGATAATTTCTCAATTTCAGGTGTTTTGCACATACAGTATTTGTATTTTATTTATTTATTTATCAATTTATTTTTTAAGTGCCTCTGTTCTGAATGAAAAAAACGATCCATAATCTTTTAGTTTCGAACCAGGATTGGACAGCATTTGACCAACAGTCAGACAGTTTGTTAAAACTATTCTATTTTAAAACTTCTGACAGGAGGATCAGCTTTAAGACCACTCGCATTGTGCAGAGACGCTTCACTGCGATAAAACCTCCTCACGTCTCACCCCGTCTGTGCTGTAATCTTTAATTAAAACTCAATCAACATATTATCGATATGTAAATGATCACAAACACAACTGCCGGCTGATTTATATATTGTGACCAAACTGTTGGAGTTATAGCATTTTGTAAAATCACACAAAATTCATGCGGATGTAACCCAAAATAGTTTGACAAAATATTTATGATGTGTGCTTTTTAACTCCTTGTGACTTACAGCAAACATTCACAAAAAATATTCTCTATTATGTTGTTTATCTTTTCCAAAATGCTTTTCTGAAAACTGCCAGGATTTATCTCTGTTTATCTCACTACTGAAGACATGCATTCTGAAAATTTTCACTTTGACCACTAGATGGCAGCAGATAATATTTCATTCACCTGGACTAAATCAACTTGTTTAAATCTGCTGATGATGGAGCTCATGACTGTATTCTGCTGATTAGTTTGTAGAAGACATGAATTATCACACACTTTGGGGTATCCTGACAACTGGAGACACCTTCCTCTTAAAATATATAAATATCACTGTCCCAGTGAATAAACTGTTGCTATGGAAACAGTCTGTGTCAGAGCTCATTAATATAAACCTGAGTTTATTGTCAGAGCTGCTGTTAGAGAGAATTAATCAACACCTTCCGACCAATCAGAACGCAGGATTCAGCAGTGGATCTGTCCATCTTAATTAAGTTAAGGAGGCGTGGCCTCCGTTTATGTCAGGGTGTGACCGTGTATATAAGTAGGTGTGGCCTGTGTGTCAGCCTTACTAAAGTTAAGGAGGCATGGCCTGTGTGTCTGTCCATCTTAATTAAGTTAAGCAGGCGTGGCCTCCGTTTACGGCAGGGTGTGTGTTTGTCTTAATTTAAGTCAAGGAGGCGTGGCCTATGTGTATGTCAGTCCTAATGAAGTTAAGTAGGCGTGGCCTGTTTAACGAAATAAAGGAGGTGTACCTGTCAGATGCACTGAAGTATTAAATTAAAAATACCCCCCCACCCTTCCTTCCTGAGTGAGTGTCTCTCTGTAATCTGCAGGGTGGTCGACTCTAAGGAATGTTAAGAGGAGGAAAAGATAAACATATAGAAAATTACTATCCCCACCCCCCTCCTTCTCTCCTTCTCTCCGTCTCTCTCTGTCTCGTGTCCCCTCAGATGCCTTCACCAGTCTTCCACTTTCTCCACCATCTTGCTCATCGCTCATTTTTATTTCGGGGTAAAATCCTCCAAATCCTCCTGCCATGAGCTCCAGCTTCACTCTTCCTGAAAATTAATGTTTTCATTATTACTCTTACTCGCGTCCAAAAGCATAATACCTCATTTCATCACAGCACGACTCGATGTCCTCGCTGAACTGTACGGAGAGAGGGGTTTAATTGAACGCACCCGTCGCTTGGCCGGGGTTCATGCCTGCTAGTGTGGGAACATGAGCTACATAATGCTTGGGATTGGTTGCAGATGCAGTGTGATGGAAGCTTGGAGGGAATTTCTCATCGAATCAGCAAAAAAAGGGGGGGAAAAAAGACATTCTTCAGAGGAATCTGTTGCATAAGAAGCTTTAGATCCTCGTATAGACACAATGTTCAGAATGAAACCAGCGAGTGTACATTAGTTCAACAGAATCGATTCTAGTTTCTTTTGAAATACCGGCACAGGTTGCAGCGCAGAAACCAAATCGAAACCATCATGAAGAGAAAGAAAAACCCAAAGAGCTCAAAACGTAAAAACATCACAGTGTTCTCACAGAGCGTGACTCAGTTGAGCCGCTTGCTTTTCCAGCCACCCCGTTTTCCAGGAGATCTGCCATCCAGCTGAACACTTTCCATTCTCAGGTCCAGTTCCAGTTCCATTGCTTAACCTTGGCGCAGATGAATAAACAGGTTTTAGGTGCGAAGTGCACTTTTCAGCTCATCCGCCCTGTGGATTTTCTCCGTTAGAATAAACATTTTGCAACACATTTGCGTTGCAAAGCATTTTCAGTGTACAAGTAACTGAAAGTATGAAGTCCTTTAGCTGTTCAAAACATCAGTGCATCAGTGGAAAGCCAAGCGAAGTGAGTTTACATTTTCTTTAGTGGGTGTTTTTTGCATTTTGTGTAAGATTTAGTGAAGACGCAGTACCGTGGGGTCCCAAGAATGTTATCAAGGACGGTATCAAGAAGAAAAGGGAGACACTTTCAGTTTGGCTTTTAAAGGAGCCGGTGCCGAGAGGAATCATAAATTAATGATAAGTGAGGTTTAATGTCTATTTATTTAATATTTTACGTCATTTACACATCTTTTCAAATTCAAATTTTATTTGTCACATACACAGTCATACACAATACGATATGCAGTGAAATGCTTACACGACGGATTAAATGTGTATGCTGAGGTAGCGCTGTACTGCTAATAATGCTAACCTTATCCTATTCCTACTAGTGCTTGCTTTGTGGGTCATCCATATCAAATTAAATTTTATTTGTCACATATACAGTCATACAGAGTACGATATGCAGTGAAATGCTTATATGACCACCAGTGACCTTAAACAATAATAAAAGCTTATACGTACATGAGAAAATAATATGAATAAAAGAAATAAGTTAAAAATAAGATTAACTAGTGAAATATGCTGTACAAAGTAAAATATATTTTACAAATAAGAACAGAATATCAATATAAGAACAAAATATCAATATAACAAATATAGAAATATAGGAAGGAAAATTTAAATAGAAATTTGTCAAAAACAGAAAATTAGAAGTTTAGAAATGGCTGTGGTGTGCAAATATGCATAAAAAGTGACTTTGTAAAGTGGCTTATTTAAAGTGTCTTATTAGCATTGCCATATTAGCATGCGCAAATGAAATATATAAAAAATAATCAAACTATAAAAGAGGTTGAGCTTCACATGGTTTTGCTAATTAAGCTATAATGTCTCTTGCTACTATAACAACATTAATGTTAATGAGACGGCTTGAACAGTACCAGAGCAATCACGCTAATCATGAACTTTACCTTTAAATGAGTTCTCCGGCACAATGTTCTAATGCAAAGCATTAAATGATTCACAAATATAAACAGAAATTCTTAAGCTCTATAAACGGTAGAACACCAGGCAGATACAGTGCTTTTCTGTCGCATTGTCTTGAAAAATGTTAAAAGTGTTTATAATTTAAGGACAGATCACACAGATTGTCTCAAATATACACCAGTTTATTTTCACACCTCTTTAAAAAATGGTTAACCCTTAAGTGTTCTGCTTCTGGAGGAACTCTAGAGGAACCCTTCATTTATAATTGTCATGCACACGCAATCTGCGCCCGGCACTAGGACCCGGAAGTAAGACGGGCGCAAAACCAGGAAGTATAAAAGACGGGCTTACCGCTCAGTCATTGAGTTCGGCCCATGTCAGCTCCAGTTGTCGTTTCAGCAAACCGTGAGTACTCACATGTTGGTTCCGTTGTCTTTTGCTATTGTGTGTGTATTTCTAGGACGCGGGTTAAATTTGTGTTTTTCCCTTGCTCCGTTTTTGTGAGAGTCCTTAAACTAAATTGCGTGGTTATCCTGCCTGCTCGCTTCTTTCCGCGTTTGGGTTTATCCTCCACGCTACATTGGGCTAACCGCTAAAGCTACGTCTTCTGGTCACCTCAGGTTAGTCCATCTTGATAGAATGACTGAGCCCTCCGCGGTAAACCCAGCGGATTATGCGAGTCTCTGCGACGTTGTAGATCAGCATGCGGCGTTAATCAATCAGCTAACTGGGGATCTCGCTTCCCTCCGCCGCGAGATCGCTGAGCTCCGGCGGGAGAATACGGATCTCCGCGCGGCTGTTGATGACGTCACTGCTCGATCGCACGCCGCGGAGGCCGCGGCGCCGCATCCCCCCCCTCCCCCTCCTTCTGATGTTTTTCTTTCTCTACCAGAGAAGTGGAACGGCACGGACGGGAAGTGCAGCGTATTTTTGACAGCTCTCGATCTGGTGTTTGAGTTTAATGCCACCAAGTACTCCACCGATCGCCTTCGCATTGCTCTTCTCGTCTCGTTGCTAAAAGGGCAGGCAGCAGAGTGGGCCACGGCAGTTCTACAGGCAGATACAGACACCGCCCACTCATACAATGAGTTCACCCACCAACTCAAACTAACTTTTGAACATCCAGCGGGCGAGGTGGAGACCGACACCAGACTTTACCATCTGAGGCAGGGAGGGCTGTCCGTGAGCCGCTATACGGCCGAGTTTCGCACCCTCGCCGTTCAAACAACGTGGGGCGATGCAGCGCTCCGGACATCCTACTACGAGGGACTGGCTTCTCGAATCAAGGACGAACTAGCCGGGCGAGAGCTTCCTGCGACCCTGGAGGGTCTGATCCAGCTCGCTCTCCGGATCGACCAACGCCTCCTCTCTCGCCCGAGGCCAGCCCCCCGCACCCTGCCACCTGCACCCCACTTCGCCATCACCACTTCACGACCCGCACCCGCCTTCACCGTCACCACTCCACGTTCCGCAGACTCCGCCACCTACGCCACCCCAGGCCGTCTCACGGTTCAGGTACACCTCCAGGTTGGCCACAAACGAGTCCGAAGTGCTGCATTCATCGACTCCGGGGCAGCAGGTAACTTCATTGACTCCGCATATGCCAAAACCCTGGGGGTTAAACTCGAGGCGTTATCCCAGCCCGTTCACATCACCTCTGTCGACGGTCGCCCCCTCTCCACCAGCCCAATCAACACCCGAACCGAACCCATCACCGTCTCCATCAACCAACACCATGAAAAACTAAACTTTTTCGTCACCTCCATCTCCTCACCTCCCATTATCCTTGGACATCCCTGGCTGCTCCAGCATGACCCTCTCATCTCCTGGACCCAGAACCGGATCCTCCAATGGGGCGCGACCTGCACCGAACTGTGCCTACGGGCAACGGCTGGGACGTGCTCTAGGGAGTCCGAGGCCCCCGACGTCGACACCAACGCCATCCCAGAGCCGTATCGGGACCTGGCGGAGGTCTTCTGCAAGAGACGAGCTACTCATCTTCCTCCGCATCGGCCCTACGACCTCACCATTGACCTCCAACCCGGTACAGTCCCACCCCGCGGCCACCTCTACTCCCTCACACCTACAGAGACGCAGGTCATGGAGGAGTATGTGACCAACGCCCTTCGCCAAGGTACCATCAGGCCCTCCTCCTCACCTGCCGCCGCGGGGTTCTTCTTCGTGAAGAAACGGGGCGGTGAACTTCGTCCATGTGTCGACTATCGGGGGCTAAACAATATAACTATCAAAAACCGACACCCATTGCCTCTTACCAACTCAGCCCTGGACGCCCTCTCTGGCGCCACCATCTTCACTAAGTTGGACCTCCGGAGCGCCTACAACTTGGTGCGCATCAGAGAGGGCGATGAGTGGAAGACGGCCTTCATCACCCCTACTGGGCACTATGAGAATCTCGTCATCCCCTTTGGACTGTGCAATGCCCCCGCCGCCTTCCAACACCTCATTAATGACATCCTTCGCGACATGCTCGGGCGGTGGGCATTCGCCTACCTGGACGACATCCTCATCTACTCACGCACCATGGAAGAACATACCCAGCACGTCAGGGCGGTTCTAAAGAGATTACTCGCCCATCAACTGTACTGTAAGTTGGAAAAGTGCGCTTTTCACGAGCGCTCCACCACATTCCTGGGTTTTGTCATCTCGCCCCACGGTGTGGCCATGGACCCGCAGAAGCTAGAGGTTGTGCGTCATTGGCCCCTACCTAAGACCCTCAAGCAACTTCAACGGTTTCTCGGGTTTGCGAATTTCTATCGTCGCTTTATCCGGGACTACAGTACAGTTGCCGCCCCCCTAACCGCTCTGACCCATCCCTCACCTCTCCCTTTTCACCTCAACCCTGCAGCTGTCTCCGCTTTTAAGTCACTTTGTCACCGCTTCACCACAGCACCGATTCTCCTCCATCCAGATGTCAGAAAATCATTCGTTGTGGAGGTGGATGCTTCAGATGTGGGCGCTGGAGCTATCCTCTCACAACGAGGTCCAGATCAGAAACTACACCCATGTAGTTTCTTCTCCAGAAAATTTGACTCCACTCAGCAGCGATACGGGGTAGGGGACCGCGAGCTGCTGGCCATAAAGTGGGCTCTGGAGGAGTGGCGTCACTGGCTCCAGGGCGCCAGTGAGCCATTCATAGTCTGGACGGACCACCAAAACCTCATAACCATCAAGAATTTGAAACAGTTAAACCCACGACAGGCGCGGTGGGCCTTATTTTTCGAAAATTACGATTTCCACCTCTCGTACCGCCCGGGCTCCAAGAACACAAAAGCGGACGCTCTCTCCCGACAGCTGGGCGGACCCCGCGCCTGTCCTTCCCTCATCCAGGATCATCGCCCCACTCCAACTAGACCTGGAAACGAGAGTTCGCCAGGCGCAGGCTACAGAGACCGAACCGGCAGGTGTGCCACCTGGACGACTCTTTGTGCCCGAGAGGATGCGATCAGAAGTCCTCCAGTGGGGTCATTCCTCTCCCATCTCAGGACACCCGGGCACACGACGGACTCTCCAATTCCTCCAACGAGACTTCTGGTGGCCATCCCTCACGAAAGACGTCCAAGAGTTCGTTCAGGCATGCCCAGTGTGCGCCAGGGCCAAAACCACCAATCAACCAACCCCCGGTGAGCTGCAGCCACTCCCAGTTCCTCGACGGCCCTGGACGCACATTGCCGTCGACTTCATCACGGGCCTGCCGACCTCCGAAGGAAAGGATACCATCCTCACCATCGTCGACCGGTTCTCTAAAGCCGTGCACCTGGTGGCTCTCGCCGGACTCCCGTCAGCCAAAGAAACAGCAAAGCTGATTTTAGAGCACGTAGTCCGTCTGCATGGGTTCCCCAAGGACATCGTCTCGGACAGAGGGCCCCAGTTCACAGCCCGGTTCTGGAAAGCCTACTGCCGTCTGATCGACTCCACCTGCAGTCTCTCATCTGGATATCACCCACAGACTGAAAACGGTCAGACGGAGCGGACCAACCAACAGCTGGAGCGCTATCTGAGATGTTTCATAGCTGATCGACAGCGCTCCTGGGCGCACTATCTCATCTGGGCTGAACTGTCACACAACCTCCACACCTCCTCTGCCACCAACCTAAGCCCATTTGAGGTATGTTACGGTTTCCAACCTTCGATGTTCAACCACCCAGAACCGGAGGTTGATGTACCGTCCGCCCAACAGTTGGTCCGCAGATGTCCGCGGCTATGGATTACAACAAACCGGGCCATCCAACGCGCCAACGCTCGCTACACCCACCAACACCGCCGTCGACATCCTCCGGGACGATTGTACCATGTAGGTGACAAGGTATGGCTTTCTACAAAGAACCTCCACCTTCACATTGAATCAAAAAAACTCTCGCCCAGATTTATCGGACTATACCGCATCACCCACAGGATTAACCCTGTCACCTACCGGCTCCAGCTGCCTGCGGCGCTCCGGATCCATCCAGTCTTCCACCTGTCCCAGTTCAAGCCCTTCATCACCTCACCCATGATTGTACCCAGGAAGTGTAAAAGAGGTAAACAAACGATGGCTTACTGCTCAGTCATTGAGTTCGGCCCATGTCAGCTCCAGTTGTCGTTTCAGCAAACCGTGAGTACTCACATGTTGGTTCCGTTGTCTTTTGCTATTGTGTGTGTATTTCTAGGACGCGGGTTAAATTTGTGTTTTTCCCTTGCTCCGTTTTTGTGAGAGTCCTTAAACTAAATCGCGTGGTTATCCTGCCTGCTCGCTTCTTTCCGCGTTTGGGTTTATCCTCCACGCTACATTGGGCTAACCGCTAAAGCTACGTCTTCTGGTCACCTCAGGTTAGTCCATCTTGACAATAATAAGATTTATTAATAATAGGAATTTTTTATAAAAGTGTGTGCGTGTGTGTATTAAAAGGATATGTGTGTGATACTGTAAGCAGAGGTGGAAAGTAACGAATTACATTTACTCGCATTACTGTAATTGAGTCGCTTTTTTGTGTATTTCTACTTTTTAAAGTAGTTTTAAAAATCTGTAATTTTACTTTTACTTAAGTACGTTTTGTTTGAAGTATTGTAATTCACTACATTTTAAATCATATTCGCTACTGAGTAAAAAATAAATGAATGAAAATGCTAAAATAATAAAAATATTATGCTTTGTATAAATGCTCCGTTGCGCCGCGTGTATCATGTCCTGGTCGCGCGCCGCTCCAGACTCCACTCCAGGTTTTCTGACTGTCTCCACATCGGCATCTTCCTGACCTTCCACACGTTCGCTTCTGCCCTGAGAGTGACGTCATCGACTTGCGCGTCCATATATAAACCGGAGAGAGACGCGGTAAAGAGGAAAGAGGTTGTGATTTTGGCTTTTTGATATTTGGTTGTGTATTCCGGTTTGACTTTTTGCCTCCAATTGACTTTGATTATTGCTTTGTCCCTTTGGTTTGGTTGGTCTTTGTATATATTTGTAGATAATTTCATTGTTTTTGGTTTAGGGAGTCCGGGAAGGTACTTGTATTTTTGTTTGTGTGTTTTATTTAATTTATTTATTTATTTATTTTTTGCAGATAATCTAGCTACTAAATATAAATACCATTTTGTTTATTATTTTGGCCTGGGTCCATCCTGAATCTGATCCTCCCCCTCCTGGTGTGTGTGTGTGTGTGTGTGTGTGTACAAACCTCATTATTTCATCAGTTAATGATTGGATCTAGTTCTTTTTGCCATATACAGTACCACCATTTCCATACAGTTTAAAATAGAACCCTGAACCAGTCTTTTGTTCTATGGCCCTAGACTGGGACGTAACACCATATTTAAGTGACCACTTTGATTTTCAAGCACAAGAAAGACAACAGCTTTATTATGCAAGGGTGTTCCTTCAGTTAAAAACCACTAGTTTGATATTTATATCTGCTCATCTTTTTTGAACTATGCTAGAATGCCTCATCCCACCTCCGCTGTTAAAAAAAATAAAAAAGTAACTCGGTAACTTTTACTCTGATTAAATTTTTTAATGAGCTACTTTTTACTTTTACTTGAGTAGATTTTTATAATGGTAACTTTACTTGTACAGAAGTAAAATTTCACTGAAGTAACAGTAGTTGTACTTGAGTACAAAATTTTATTACTCTTTCCACCTCTGCCCATCGATTCTTACACTGGGTTATGTTACTAACTATAAGTACCATCAGTCACACACTGGAATTGGAATGGGGGGGGGTTTCACCCAAAGATCAAAGAAATAGATAGGCCGTCACTTACAGATGCCATTGGATACGTTACATTTAAATTAGATGTCTATTAGGATACATTGGGGTGTGTCTTAAGAAAATTAAGAGGATAAATAAGAGCATGTTTTGTGTATGAGATTAAACAGTGGTGTGTCTTTGTAAGTTTTATGTT
Organism: Channallabes apus; assembly: GCA_030522415.1. Taxonomy (NCBI): domain Eukaryota; kingdom Metazoa; phylum Chordata; class Actinopteri; order Siluriformes; family Clariidae; genus Channallabes; species Channallabes apus. Next base: position 22,052,746 of record CM060111.1, on the reverse strand, counting down.
TATTTTATGGTGAAATGAAGATACTGTACTGTACTTGAGGCTTAATTGGTTGCATACTGTATCTAATGTACTTTTGATGTAAATTAGGGTCATTTAGAGCATGTCTTATGCATTGTAAAAAATAAATCCTGAAAATAGTTGTTGGAACAAAGAAATATATGTTGGGCTAATATAATGCTGGTGTCAAAAAAGAAAAATATGTTTTCTCAATGATTGTATAAATTTCATTACTCAACTACGAAAGTTTCATCGAGGCAACGAATAAAACTGTGTTCATGAAACATTTAACTGCACACAAACAATTTTATGTTGGACGAACAAGAGGGACCTCTGCGCATGCGCAAAAGCGTTCTTCCAGAATTTTCGAACTTCCCGCTATTTCCTCCCGAAATGGTGAGTACTTCATGGAAACTAACTGTCCTGCAAAGTAATTAGCAATTTTAGCTTTATAACATATATATTATCCAGCAGCAAGCTTTAGAACATTATATTTTCGAGTGTTTATGTATATAATTTGGAGTGTTACAGTAGTTATCTGGCAATGCACTCGTTTCAGCTCCTAACGCATTTTTTTTTCAGATGGTATGTACATTGACATTAATGTTAATCTATGAAACCGCTAAAGTTTAATTACGTTACATACATTTTATTCATTTTAATGACTGATAATTTCAAAGGCTATTTGAAAAAGACGGCGTGTTAGTGCGCCACTGAGGGAGCTTAATGTTCTCACTCCTTCATCATTCATTAACCTTATAGTGTCTGAAAACGGTTATAATGGCTAAACGGACATTTTTTTGTCTAGGGTTTTTAATGGTTTTGAACTACAAACGGTTACTTAATTAGTTATTCATATATTTTTCTTTTTGTATTTCAGGTATTAGGGAGAATATCTGGGAAACAGTGCTTACTGCATCTGCAAACAATCTTGGAGCTTGGCAAAATTATTTCACAACATTTTTTTTTTTTATATCTTAAACCATTTCTGAGTTAAAGCAAATATTTTATTTTCAAATAAGCCACTGCACGTTTTTACTGAGAAATATCAGTATGTTTTGTTCCTCAAAGCAGAAGTCTATTTATCCAGTATACTGTTTTGACTGAGTGTGATATTAGTAAGCTTTGTAACATGAATGTTAAGGGCACAGTTTCATTCTTGCATTTTGGAATGTTATTTGCATATTTTGTTATAACAATGCAGCATTTGTTTATTTGTTGAAAGAGTAGCTGGATTGCACTTAATCAATGTTGATAGTCTTTAACAGGTGTTTAAAGTTTACATTAAAAAAATATTCAAATTTAGTAGAATGTGTCATGTTATTTGAAATGTGGCCACAGTGAATAACCTACTCAAGTAAACTTTAAGATGTTAATTTTATAATTATGCAAGCATAATTTCCAATTCAAAATATACCTTTCAGTCAACTTGGAACATTTAATTGACACAACATTATATTTCAATTTGAGACTGCTTGTTGGCCTAACTAGGCATGTTTATTCAGCATAGAACATTTAGTTGACAGAATGTTTTATTTCAATTTGTGTGTACATTTAGAGGTAATCAGCACAGCAAAAACAAAATAGTTTATACAACTTAAATTGAGCCAACTAAAAATTTTAGATGCAACAGGTCACTAGAAATTTTTTAGTTGGAGTAGCAAGAATTTTTTTACAGTGTGTGTATTAGTTGTCTATATGAAGATAATTATGGGATGTTTTAAATAAATTAGATAACAGTAATAAAGAGGATACTTCATATAAATTAGATATGTGAGAGTGTAAATTGGTGTGTATGACTCATGCAAATGACAAAATACCTCCTGTCAGTTAAAAAAAAATTGAAAAATCAGTATTGTTCAAATATGGATTTGATCATGATTTACTGTTTATGAAGCAATTGTTATTAAAATACGAACACACATCATGAAACTCGATCATGTAATGCTGAAGGTTGAATGTACAGGAGGATCAAATTAATTATTAATTTTATTAATTTATTTTTTTAACAGTTTTTCTACACTAAAGGTTATATTTGAGGTTATATTTCAATGGATTTTCCTTACATTTTATTTTTATAAGTTTTATTTTGTATTTTGTAGTTGTATTTTAATTTTCATAAGTTTAAAATAACCTGTACAGCTTTTATTGTACTTATGTAAAATCTATTTTTAAAATGTATTAAATTATTTAAAGTTTAATCTGAATTGTTCATTGGTACTAGAGTTGTATTAATCAATTAATATATTGTAGTAATAATAAAAAAAATTTAGTTTACAGTTACTTTATTAATTATCAATTAATGCACTTTATTATAAATTATAAAAAATTGGTTTGAGATTTTAGACTCAATGGAAAAAAGTAATAAAGTATAAACAATGATGGTTCAACAAAAAAAAGAAAAGAAATGAATTAAAAAACTATTTTGAGGATATATTTTGACTACAAAAAGAATGTACTTCATCTAATAAATATACATTTAAAAATAACAATATGTAGTATACAATAATATGTAATATACTGTATGATAATATAATATTAATAAAAATATAATAAGTTAAATCAACAAACAATATGTAAAGATTTATTACGAACATTTTTCATTTGGTTAAACATTGTAACTGTTATTAAAACACTTTCAAGTACATAAGAAATATTTCAGTATACTAACAATATAAAAAAACTGTATTGTGACATCGCACATTTGATCTTATTGCAAATCCTTGTGTGAAAATATGGAAGAATTCTAAACTTCACATCTGATTATATCATATACACACAGTATATATTAGATAACTCTAATATATATATATATATATATATATATATATATATATATATATATATATATACTGTATATTAGAGTTATATTAGGGGTACTTTATTAATCATCAATTAATGTGCTTCATTATTTATATATAAATATATCTAAATAAAATGTATGTAATTAATAAAATTACATTACAACCTTCCAAATAAAAATTATTCAGAGATTTTGGACTCTGTAGAAAAAGTTGTAAAGTATAAACGATGATGATGATTATTTTTATTACTATAGAGAGATTTGAGGTCGGCTTCTCCCTGACAACAGGACTTGCAGTTATTTGGCTCCATTGAGCCGTTGCTTGGTAACAGTCGGAGGTTTGGGAGGTGAAAGTGTTCAGAGACGCTGATGTGAACAGTTGTGCCTTTCACAGCGACGTCGTTCCCCCTTTTTTCACTGCTCAGCTTTGAATCAGGAGAACATCTCCAGCTTTGTGCATTATGAAGAGACATGGAGTGACTCTCTTTTCACTTTATAGCAGAAGCTCCTGAGTAACTCTGAGTTTTCCTCCTTATTTAGTCATTAATGATTCTCAGTTCTAAATCAGTGGTGAGACAGAGCAATAAACTTTCTCTGGTCTGAAAGACAATTAAATATTAAAATGGGTGATTTCACAAAACATATCAGCTCACAATATATTTTCACACTACAGTAGATAAGTTTGCTAACAAACTGCCAGCAAAATAGTTAAAAAAATTTATGGATTAATTACAAAAAAATATATATTTCTACAGAAAATGTATTTCATATAATAAATATAAATGTAATGGATATTTAATATACAATATTATGTAATATTCATTCCTATATTTTTTATATCACTTATCACGTATATTTTAATATCTCACAGTTACCAGTTTCCTTTTTTTTTGCATTCTAATACTCATGTATAACTTACATATTTACATATTTCTACTCTAATTAATTTTATTCTATAAATCATAAATTTTTATTTGTTAAAATTTCTATTTTAAAGTTCTATTCCTAATTTAGGATCGTTTTATTGGAAGGAAATCTTTCTATTTTAGGTCACACCCAGTCATATTGTCACGTTCTGCTATGGTGTTGGACTGTGGGCTTGGTGTTGAGGCATAAATGCAGAGGGGATGCAGTGAAACAGAGAGTCTTTTAATAATGATAAACAAACAAAAAGCAAACATGAACACAACATGAACTAAGGAAGTTGGCTAAAAACATGGAGCATAATACAAAGAACTCAAAACACAAACTCAGGATTACACAATCTAATACAGTACCGACATGGGGATACAAACTGGACAAGACATACGAAACAGCCTAACGGAATAAACATTAGGGACTGTGCATTCAAGGGGTAAACAAACACAAGACAGGCTTGGCTAGGTCTATTGGCTGAGCTGCACATTAGCTGCTAAGCTAGCTCATAGCTAATCAGACTAATGGCTACACCATTAGTGTACACCATACACCATTAATGCTATGCCAGTAGCCTGAGACACAAGGGAATGAACAGACAAGGTACACAGCAGACTAGGTATGAAACAGACTAAGAACTCTAAAGGTTAGTGGCTAAAGATGTTAGTACCTAAACAGACTAAGAGCTAAGCAGACAATGAGACTAGACAGACTAAGATCTAGACATGTTAGTATCACCCTCATTAGTATTGAAACAGACTACTAGCTAAACAGGCAATGGGGTTTACTTACACAAAAGGGTAAACACAAAAGGCTAATTCTCCTAGAGGCTAATCCTGCTAGGAGACACAGAGACAAAGAGACAAACTAAATCAAAGCAAATACAAACTTTAAGTTAAGTGCTCCTGAAACCAAATGCCAACTATACTGTTAAACTAAAACAGAAAAGAACAAAACAAAACCCACATAACAGAAATTAATGCTCGACCCAGTTTCCCAGAACAAAGAGGTATTTATAAAAGTGCTAATGAGCCTCCTCAGTTCAGGTGAGCATCCACGTCACCTGACCGAGGAGGCTTCTGGGAAACTGAGTCTAGGAACCAAAACTACAAAGTAAAAACACTGCCCTCTAGTGGGCAACCCTCACAGTACCCCCCCCTTAAAAACGCTCCTCCGGAGCGCTAACGGAGGTCCTGGGTACCCTTCCCCATGTCCCGGGTCATTCCACCCGACTGCGACGCCGACGAGCCGGCTCCCCAAGGTGGGTGGGAGGGTGGGCGAGCTTGAACTGCCGCCGAAGCCAGGCGCCGGGTGCAGCAGCGGCCTGCACCCGAGGCTGGGTAGCAGAGGCAGCAATGGCTCGTCCTCGGGGCTGAGCGGCGGTGAGCTCACGACGTCGTCGGGTGGCGGAGGCAGCACTGGGCCGATGCCGTAGGCCGGGCGGCGGAGGCAGTGCCGGATCGCTGGTGTAGGCTGGGCGTTGGAGGCAGTGCTGTGTCGCTCTTGCCAGTGGAGCGATGGCTGCAGCACTGAATCGCCCTCCAAGTCGGGCGGCCGATGCAGCACTGTGTTGTCCTTACACCGGGCGGCCTCTGCAGTACTCTGGCCTCCTTTGACACCGGGTGGCGATGGAAGCACGCTCTCGAAGTCTGGCGGTGGCGGGTCGCTGTCACCGCTGTGAATGAAGCTAGAGAGCGTGGTGAGGGTTTTCCCTGGCGAGGTCCTGGCTGGGCTCTGGGGACATGGAGACTCCCCTGCGGCGCGCTGGCGGAACTGGAGCCTCCCCTGCGGCGCGCTGGCGGAACTGGAGCCTCCCCTGAGGCCCGCTGGAAAACTGGAGCCTCCGCTGGAAAACTGGAGCCTCCGCTGGAAAACTGGAGCCTCCGCTGGAAAACTGGAGCCTCCGCTGGAAAACTGGAGCCTCCGCTGGAAAACTGGAGCCTCCGCTGGAAAACTGGAGCCTCCGCTGGAAAACTGGAGCCTCCGCTGGAAAACTGGAGCCTCCGCTGGAAAACTGGAGCCTCCGCTGGAAAACTGGAGCCTCCGCTGGAAAACTGGAGCCTCCGCTGGAAAACTGGAGCCTCCGCTGGAAAACTGGAGCCTCCGCTGGAAAACTGGAGCCTCCGCTGGTTGACAAGGGGCAAGCTGATTATCCCTGGTCAGCTTGGCGTTATAGTCCCAGCCCCCCCCCCAAAATTCTCTCCCGGGGGGCCCCTCTGCTATGCCTCTTGTTGGGTCGAGCATTCTGTCACGTTCTGCTAAGGTGTTGGACTGTGGGCTTGGTGTTGAGGCATAAATGCAGAGGGGATGCAGTGAAACAGAGAGTCTTTTAATAATGATAAACAAACAAAAAGCAAACATGAACACAACATGAACTAAGGAAGTTGGCTAAAAACATGGAGCATAATACAAAGAACTCAAAACACAAACACAGACTCAGGATTACACAATCTAATACAGTACCGACATGGGGATACAAACTGGACAAGACAAGACATACGAAACAGCCTAACGGAATAAACATTAGGGACTGTGCATTCAAGGGGTAAACAAACACAAGACAGGCTTGGCTAGGTCTATTGGCTGAGCTGCACATTAGCTGCTAAGCTAGCTCATAGCTAATCAGACTAATGGCTACACCAGCCAGTAGCCTGAGACACAAGGGAATGAACAGACAAGGTACACAGCAGACTAGGTATGAAACAGACTAAGAACTCTAAAGGTTAGTGGCTAAAGATGTTAGTACCTAAACAGACTAAGAGCTAAGCAGACAATGAGACTAGACAGACTAAGATCTAGACATGTTAGTATCACCCTCATTAGTATTGAAACAGACTACTAGCTAAACAGGCAATGGGGTTTACTTACACAAAAGGGTAAACACAAAAGGCTAATTCTCCTAGAGGCTAATCCTGCTAGGAGACACAGAGACAAAGAGACAAACTAAATCAAAGCAAATACAAACTTTAAGTTAAGTGCTCCTGAAACCAAATGCCAACTATACTGTTAAACTAAAACAGAAAAGAACAAAACAAAACCCACATAACAGAAATTAATGCTCAACCCAGTTTCCCAGAACAAAGAGGTATTTATAAAAGTGCTAATGAGCCTCCTCAGTTCAGGTGAGCATCCACGTCACCTGACCGAGGAGGCTTCTGGGAAACTGAGTCTAGGAACCAAAACTACAAAGTAAAAACACTGCCCTCTAGTGGGCAACCCTCACACATATAAGCGTTTTACTGCAAATTATACTGCGTACAGTTGTGTATGTGACAAATAACATTTTTATTTGTATTATATCATAACAATTTATCTATAAACAAGATAAATAAAAAAATTTCACAAAAAATAAATCATGTAACTAAAAAGCTGGGAAAAACTGTTAAAATTAAGTTTTAGATTGCTGTAGTCAAATTTGTTACTGTTATTAAAAAAAATGTTAACATTAAAAAAAAAGATACTCTGCATACTAACAATATAAACTGTATTGTGATCTTATCCCAAATCCCCATGTGAACGTGTGGAAAAATGCTAAACTTTGCATCCAGTAGCACTGGATTTTCAGATTAAAAAATTTAAAAATATATATTTTTTGGAAAATGTTATTTTGTTCAGTGTTAAACCTTTTACTTTTTCACAAAGACACTAACAGCAACCATGTGTTTATATTACAGATAAACAGTTTAATAAATACAATTCACATTAAGATCATTTTGATACATATTGCAATATGTAAATACTAAATCTCCAATACAGTACTGTGCAAAAGTCTTACGGACCATATTATATAGATAAAAGTTAAACAGATCAAAAAGTTAAACAGATAAAAAAAAAAGTTAAATAGTAATAAGAGAAAAAAAAGTAAACAAATACATATATCAATCAAATAAAAAAAATATTGAAATAAATAATAAAGAAATAAATATGCAATATAAGGAAGATAAAATGCAGATGATCTTTCAGCAGTGGGATTAGAACTGGCAACCTTCTTATCAAAAAGTGAAATGACGGATGAAGTACAATGAATGACAATGACAATTGCTAAAAGCGCTATACTGTACAAATAAATTGAATTGAAGTAAAGAAACAAAAAAAATCCACCTAAAAAGGTGTGAAGGTAGATACAATGATCTCTGTCATTAAACAATTATAATTATAAGAAGCACATGTGAGATCAGGTTCAGTCCAGTGTTCTGCAGCGCCGTGTCATCTTCTGGCACATTTTCTGTTTTATAACAAGAACTCTGAGAACTCTTCTTACAAGCCTCCAGGGAACGTCCTCTTAGTGATCAGGAAAATATTTAAAAAATCTACGCTGAGGAAAAAACAGGGCTTTGTCTGCAGAAAAACATTCCTGGGATGTTCTGAGATCCAGACTTCATGCGGTTTTATTTGGAGAAAGAGAAATGGAAACTCTGAGTGTGGTGAGAACTTCAGGAAGAATCTGAAAATGTTCTTTAAAACAAGAGAGATTGAAACAAGAGATATTTTACTTTATCGTTTAATCTGTCCATCTTCTTACTCTATTTCACTCATTTAACATCATATTTAACCTGCTCACCCTATAATATTTACCCCAGCCGTCCACCTATTCATCCATCCATCCATTCTTCCACCTATTCATCCATCCATCCATCCATCCAATTATCATTTTCCTGGTCACTATCATCCTGTCCTTATATCCATACATCTTTCATCTCTCTCTCTCTCTCTCTCTCTCCATCTCTACATACATTACTTTGACCATCTGAGAATCTATCCATCCATCTGTCCATCTAGCAAGCCATCATCTATCAACAGTATTCCTTATCCAATAATGTTCTATCAGTCACTATCATCCATCCCTCTATCCATTGCTGCATTTATGTATCCATTCATCTGTCCTTCCTCCATTCATTAATCCATTCATCCTTCATTTATCATTCTTGCAGAGATCACCTTATACCTGCATATCCATCTATTTCTAACTCATCCACCTATCCATGTTCTACCTGCTCACTGTCCTCCATCCATCCTTATTTAAGCACCTTCTTATCAACCGACCACAGAACTGCTTATCAATCCATTCTTACCTCATCTGTCCATCCATGCCCTGTCTGTGCTCACTAGACTCCTGTCCCTACATCTATAATCTTGTCCCTCTTTCCCCTTTCTCTCTGTCTATTACCAGCTTAATACCACTGTCCATCTGAGAATCCAACCATCCATCCCTCATCATCCATCATTCTTCAATTTATTCATGTTTTACTTTGTCACTGTCCCCATGCATCAATCTATCTTCCATCCCTGTGATCCCTTCCAGCACTACAGTACTTTCCTACAATTTTATTCATCCAACTCAATCTTTTCTTTCCACTTCCACCTTTAACCTGCTCACATTCTATTCATCCATCTTTGCATTTAAAACTTCTTAATATCCCTCATCCATCCATCCATTCATCCATCCAATCGATCCACCCCTATCCATCCACCTGTCCATTCATCTACCCAATTCATCCATCCATCCATCGATCCATACCAACTCACCCATCCATCCGATCCATCCACTATCCATCCACCTGTCCATTCATCTACCCAATTCATCCATCCACTATCCATCCACCTGTCCATCCATCTACCCAATTCATCCATCCACCCATCCATCCATCCATCCATCCATCCATCCATTGATCCAATCAATCCACCCACTCTTGGATCCATCCATCCATCCATCCATCCATCCATCCACCCACTATCCATCCATCCATCCATCCATCCAATCGATCCACCCACCCTTCCCTCCATCCATCCATCCATCCATCCATTGATCCAACCAATCCACCCACTATTCCATCCATCCATACATCCACCCACTATCCATCCACCTGTCCATCCATTTACCCAATTAATTCATCCATCCACCCACTTTCCATCCACCTGTCCATCCATCCATCCAATTGATCCACCCACCCTTCAATCCATCCATCCATTGATCCAATCAATCCACCCACTATTCCATCCATCCATACATTCAATTCAATTCAATTCAATTTTATTTATATAGCGCTTTTAACAATGGTCATTGTCTCAAAGCAGCTTCACAAAAATTAAAGAAATAAAAAAATAATAATAATAAAATAAAATATAAATAAATAAATAATAATAAAAAAAAATAATAATAATAATAATTATAGAAAAGAAAATAATTGGAAGTGTGGATGTGTGAGAAAAATGTGCAGATAATAATAATGAGACGAATGAATGAAATTTCTCTGATGAGCAAGCCAAGGGTGGCGGCGACGGTGGCAAGGAAAAACTCCCTGAGATGGCATTAGGAAGAAACCTTGAGAGGAACCAGACTCAACAGGGAACCCATCCTCATTTGGGCGATAACAGATAGAAATGATATAACATCTTGTGTGTTGTGCAGGTGAAAATTCAATATGACAGAAATTATTTAAATTGACATGAAGACCAGTTCAGCATAGGGACGAGTCAGTAGGTGCAGAGGGCAGATGAGGTCTGGATCACTGGAAGCACAGGAGCAGCATGTGTAGCTCCAACCATCATTAAGCTGAATCCAGCTGGAGCTGGTCCTTCTCTGGATGCCTCAGGAACCTCGCAGGGTCGGCCTTTGTCTACTGAAGCTGGCAAAATCTCCCGATGCCTCGGGATGGGTAGAGAAATACAGAACAGATGGGGAGAATTAGCATAGTTGCCATTCGGTATAGGTGTACTGGAGTATGAGATTATGGGATGAGTTATGTGTATGCCAGATTAAAAAGATGCGTCTTGAGTCTACTTTTGAACTGAGAAACCGTGTCTGCTCCCCGAACACTGTCTGGAAGGCTATTCCAAAGCTTTGGAGCTAAATATGAAAAAGCCCTAGCCCCTTTTGTAGATTTTGAAATTCTGGGAACTACCAGAAGTCCGGAGCTTTGTGATCTTAAGGCGCGTGGTGGATTGTAGCGCATCAGAAGACTGGTTAGGTATGTGGGAGCTAAACCATTTAAGGCCTTGTATGTAAGTAATACTATTTTGTAATTTATGCTAAACTGAACAGGTAGCCAGTGCAGGGATGATAATATTGGGGTTATATGATCATATTTTCTGGATCTAGTGAGAACCCTGGCAGCTGCATTTTGGATTAACTGAAGCTTGTTTATTGAGGATGCAGGACAACCACCTAGTAATGCATTACAATAGTCCAGTCTGGAGGTCATGAATGCATTAACTAGCTTTTCTGCATCAGATAAGATGTTCCTAAGTTTAGCAATATTTCGAAGATGGAAAAAGGCTGATTTTATGATATTTGAAATGTGATTTTCAAAAGACAAGTTACTGTCTAATATTACGCCCAGGTCTTTTACTGCTGAGCTGGTAGTAACAGTACATCCTTCTAAGCGCAGGCTGAATTGTGAAAGCTGTTGTGTGCTGGTTTTTGGGCCAATAAGTAATATCTCTGTCTTATCTGAATTTAATAAAAGAAAGTTATTGGTCATCCAATCTTTTATGTCCTGGACACACTCAGTTAATCTAGACAACTTAGGTATTTCGTCTGGTTTAGTTGAGATATATAATTGGGTATCATCAGCATAACAATGGAAACTAATCCCATGTCTTCTTATGATGTTACCCAAGGGAAGCATGTATATTGAGAACAACAGAGGTCCTAAAACTGACCCTTGTGGGACCCCATATTTCACTGGCATTACACCAGACGGTTCTCCATTTAGATCTACAAAATGGTAGCGATCAGACAGGTAAGATCTAAACCATTTTAATGCCTGTCCCTGAATACCTATATAATTTTGTAAGCGATCTATGAGAATATTATGATCTATAGTGTCGAATGCAGCACTAAGATCGAGCAGGACTAGCAATGAGATGCAGCCTTGGTCTGAAGCTAAAAACAAGTCGTTTGTAATCTTAACTAGTGCAGTTTCTGTGCTATGATGGGGCCTGAAACATCCACCCACGATCCATCCATCTACCCAATTCATCCATCCATCCATCCTCAAACTCTGCCATCCATCCATCCATCCATTCATACACCCACCCATCAATCCACCCATTCATCTACAAACCCAAATCCATCCATGCCCCGTCCTATATGTTCAGTCTAATCTACTTTGTCCATCCTTCTCCAGATTAACAATTCATCTTTATATCTCTATTCCACCTTGTTCACATGGGCGTAAAATTTTTGGATAAACGAACGAGCTCTGAACGTCCTATACGTTTATGTTGCGTTTTGTAGTGCCGCTCGATTGACTTCTACACTGGCGTTCGTTTGTCTCTGTCTAACGACAGCCTGCAGCCCAAATTGTAGTTTGTGTGTTTAACCTGTGGGGGCAGTGTGTCGGGAACTGGATATGAAAGCCCTTGTCATATTATTTGAGGTGCCTCCTTTTAATATGGACCATTTTCCTATATTAGACATTAATCTTATTGTTTTAAAAATTCTAATTAAATTATTATATTTTTATATAATATATAAAAATATTTTTAAAAACAATACGGCGACGTAGGGAGAGAAAAAAATCGCCGCCGCTACTGGGTTCACCCTCTGACTGCACAACGTCGGATTAAATCTATAAATTGTAGATGCGGACATATAATTTCACTAGTTTTGACGCGTAGCTTTGGTTTGAAGTTTCACTCACACAACAGAAGTCCGATCTCTTTGTCTCTTGTAGTTTATTTAGTCAGCATCAAAGAATCAACACTTCATACAGTCGTCTTGAGTAAATCCACTGTGATTACAACACCAGTTGCTGTATCTTATAAATTTCTTACGCATATAACAACACTTTTGTTGTATCCCACTGCGCAATGTGAAGTCATAGCGACGTCTTTTCCATGTCATTTTGGACGTCCAATTTCCGTCCATTGATGGGGTTGTTTTGTAACGCCAGGCGACGTCTTTTTCTCGGCGTCTACCGCACGTCTAATTTTGACTCTACCAAATTGCTTCCCCGGCTGACGGCGCTGTAGCCTGCCCCAGCACTTGCGCAGCGTCACCATTAGGCTCCGCCCCGTGACCCGGTGCCGGAATCCTCAACTAGCCACTCCGCTTTGATCGCGCTGCGTCGCTCGCTATCGTGGAGTTGGATTGTTTGCTTCCCAATGCAAATGGCTGGAAGTACTTTATTCACCACAGCACGCACGGGAAACACATTCACTCGAGAACCAAACCCAATTCAGCCTTAGCATGAACCGGAACACATTCAACAGGTCTCTCACACACACATACTCAACACACCTAAACTTGGCCGAAGCCATTAACCCAAACATATTTCCTCATCACGGTGACCACAGCAACCCGCCGCAAAGCATGACGGTCGTCAGCCGCTGCCCCGCCCACGCCACAATATGGTTTTCTTTTTTACATTTTCCTGTTTCCCTTTAACAGTTTTTATTTTATTTGAAGCCTATAATCAAGTTATTTATGTTTTTATTTTATATTGTATTAATATAGTGGCGTGGGCGGGGCAGCGGCTGACAACCGACATGCTTTGCGGCGGGTTACTTCACCCTCTTGGGGAAATGTCTTTGGTGTAAGTCAGATTAGGTCAAATGTTGAACGTCAAAATGACGTCCAAGTTGGGTCTTGGTTGGACGTCCAAATAGTGGCCCTAGTTTGGACGTCAAAATGACGTAAAAAAAAAAAAGCCAGGTTGTTGAACGTCAAAATGACGTCCTAGTTGGGTCATGGTTGGACGTCCAAATAGTGGACCTAGTTTGGACGTCGAATAGACGTCCAATATGGACATGATCTGCACGTCTATCCGACGTCCAATGTTTAGTGGGATATCTGCTTACGGGTAGCTTACGGTCAAAAGCTTGTAGCCTTCCGCATCTAAACTGACTTTTCTATCATGCGATAGTCATACAAATACATGTCATAGTGGAATGACATCACAGACCAACCTACGATTGTCAAAATGGATGCTTAACTAACAAATTTAAAGCTTATGGCTTATGTAACAAACTTAATGCTTAATGCATTACTAATGAATAGAGTAAGGTAAAATAACATGAAATAAAATCAAATAAACACAACAACAAATTCATAACAAGTACGATATGGCTCTTACAGGAAGGTTTTTGTGGTTTATGAAGAAATGCGAACATTTTGCCTTTTTTCCGCATTTTCCTATGTATAGCATGTAAGATCATGGGATATATCTGGTCCTCGAACTAGGAAAACGAACTACTGTAGATGCGGTTTCCTTGCGTTCGTTGGGATTTGAATGCCAAGAAAAAGCTGCATGCAACGTTTTTTTAACACCGTATAAACGCTCAGCCGGACAAACGCACGTCACCAAAGCCTGTGTGAACGCCGTCATTGACTCATACTGTATGTGTAGAAAAAGTTCGGCGCTTCATCCGCAGTCACCGGACGCTACGAATGGCAGAAAGACGGTCAATTTTAACGCCCGTGTGAACAAGGCCTAACTGTTAGACTCAGAGTTAAGAGGACTGACAGATTGATTAAACTGATAATAACAGGGTTAATTAGACACATTTAAAGCGACAGTAACATAAAAACTGACAGTTCTCTTATTGTGGTAGATACTTAACACATAATTATATAAAAAAAAATCTAACACTTTAAATAATAATAAAAACAAACAAACAACAAAATCAAGTTACAAGTTTATAAAAATTAAAATAATGATAAGACATGAAGTTTGACGCTACAGTTCTCACACACCACATTATTATTATTATTATTATAAGGTGAAATTGTGCGCTGGCCCTTTAAGACACAGCGGACGGCTGCACTGTGAGGAGGGGGAGGGGGCGCGCGGTTTGGGAAATAACCTTAAACACGGTATTTGTAGGTTTAGGAAATTAACAATTGGTGTTTAGTGATTATTAGAAGCTGTAACTTGAGTGCTGTGTTGTGTGTGTGTGTGTATAAATGTGTGATGTCCACGTGTTTCAGTGTGTTCTAGCCCCCCTCCCCCCCGCAGGTCTGTGATGATGAAGAGTCCCAATGCAGCAGGACTTCAATAAGACACTGTGTGTTACAGCCCAAAGACGAGGCTCTCAGGTCTTTAACTGGGGAAACAGCAGCATCCTGGGCTTCATCTGCATCTTGTTCCAGCACTGGAGGTGAGTATATGAGTGTGTTTAATGATTCTGTTTGATGTTGAGTTCATTCAGACAGTCAGCTATTTATTTCCAGGAGGAATAAAAGAGCTCTGGTGTGTGTCTGCTCCAATGCATCCATCCTCCTCTATTGTTCATCTGCTCTCATCCCTCAATCCATCTGGATCTGGAAGAGCTGGATGGACACACACACACACACACACACACACACACTGACCTCTGATCTGATACCTGAGGGTGCACAAACATATGCACAGGTCCTGATCCAGGTCATGCATGGGTTCCTGGGATTCGCCTGGTGCTGGAGAGGTGGATCGATCTGCTGTCATGGTGCAGTTTAACCCAAAACCTCCACATGCACGATGAAGGAGGAGAGAGTTATTCTCGCACCTGTAGGCATGCACCCGTGTCTGGCTGTCAGGGTTCGCATCGTCAGATCCGTCACATATCAACAGATCATTAGTCATCTATAATAATGTACAGCAGTTCCATCAAGGTTCCTTTAAAGGTTCTCCATCCCAAACGATTCTTCTGAAAGGATTGCGGTTTAAGTGTTTAGTTTCAGGATTTCCTTTTACAAAAAAAAAAAAAAACGGGTCTCGCGCTCGACGAGGTGAAAGATACACGCCGTAATGCGAAACTGAGAGGTGATGGGAACCAAGCTGTTCCCAAACACAGCACAGAGCCTCATGAGGAAACAACAACAACACAAAACACCTTTCTGAACCTCATCGGCTCAGAGTTAGATCAGAGTATTAGAGCTTAAAATGGCTACGGTGTTGTGAAACCGCGCGAGGTCTGTCTGGAATCATGGCCGTAATCAGAACACGTCCTGTGTGGCCTCGTTCCTCTGATGCCCCCTGGGTGGGGGGGGGGGGTGAAGAGGGAGGGGAGGAGGGTACGAGAAACATGACTCGTATTTCTGTCGGTCAGAGCAACTAGTGTCAGGAGGAGAAGTTCCTGCTTTTAACCTGGAGATACGAGGAGCGAGACCTTTAACACGTGGGACGGTATGTTCGTGAGATGTTGTGTATGCTGTGTGATGTTAATAATATTAATAATAATAATAACAATAATCATCATTACTTATAATGCAGCATTCATGTGAAGTCCAAAGTGCTTCATAAAATGACTTGTTTAAAACTTTAAAAGAATAGATAAAGAAGTATTCAGCATTTAATACAAAAAAGGTTAAAATAAACTAATTGCAATATTAATATGTAATTAGAACTAACATAATAATCAAAATATGAAAATTAAAACATCAGCATGTTTTAATAAAAAAAGGTAAGAGGGAGGGGTTACTGTTTACAGGCTGGAGTTCAAAACCGAAATATGAAAAATAAGTCAAAAAGTTACAGGTTTTGTTTTCTTTATATATATATATGTTTATCATAATCATCGTTCCTGGTTTTTCAGTATTTCAGCAAATTTTTAATGTCCAAACTGAACTAAAATACAGACAACATTTATAAATAAACAATTCATAAATACCAAACAAAACACCCCTAAATTACCCAGTGAGCCCACAGAGTTCCATTTCGGAGCTGAAATGGTGATTAAGCGGTTAATTTCTAAGGTCATGGGAATGAAATGACCGAGTTACATGAAATTCTCATTAATTTGGTGTGTTATGAAAATAAATAAGTAATTTAGACTTAAAAATAATAAATTTTGCAGGGACGAGAAAACACCAGGGAGCAGCTGATATTTATATATAAAATAATATATATTTTTTACTAATTATCCTGATACCTCGGTGCCGATCTGGTTTGTAGTGCGATTTTGCAAGTATCACGATTTTATG
Source organism: Channallabes apus (assembly GCA_030522415.1). Classification (NCBI taxonomy): domain Eukaryota; kingdom Metazoa; phylum Chordata; class Actinopteri; order Siluriformes; family Clariidae; genus Channallabes; species Channallabes apus. The sequence continues at coordinate 22,036,124 of CM060111.1, read as the reverse complement.
AATTTAGATTCTAAACAAACTTCTCCCTGTCAGTGTGTGAATAGTTTAGGCTTTCAGAGTTACAGCATCGTTTTAATTCCTCAAATGCAAACATATATAAATTATAATCATTTAAATAACTTGATTTTGGAGTCAGATGTGTTGTATAACTGAACCGTATTTTATATAGTTTTATCCCCTTATCTATAACTGTCTGTATATAAAATCACAGTAACCCGTTGTATGATGGTTATGATTTGAGTCAAGGTTCACATTAACGAGTCTCTTTATAGGCAGAATCTTGTTTCTCCATCATTCTAAGATTAACGGTGGACTGTTGTGGATGAATGCAGGGTGGCTTTGGGGTCAACGCTGTGGCCTCACATCTCCAGAGTCGAGGGTTCGATTCCTGTCTCGTACAAGTCTTTGATGTTTGGTGTGCTCTCCCTGTGCTTGCTCTGTTTACTCCTGGTTCCCAGGTTTCCTCCCATGCAGATTAATGTGGCTTAATTTCCGAACTATCGTGTACCTCAGCTCGTACCCCGAGTTCTCTGGGATAATGTCCTGGCCTAAAGGCGAACCTGTACAGGATACAGCACTATAAAGAGTGAGACAGAGTTTATTATTAGAAATGTGAAATGTGAATTTGAGTGAAAGAGACGTCGCTCCAGTGCAAAGTGAAAGAAATGAGAAGTCTGACACAGGAAGTGATGGAAAAAGAGGGAAATGTGTAATGATACTGTAACATAAATATCAAAGCACTATTACTGACTGCTACGTTTGTTGTAATGGTAAAAAAGTAAATTTTTGCTAGTTTGGTAACAGAGAAAAAGTTAGCAACCTTGCTCGAGGTTAAAATACACTTAAGAATGCAGCACTGCATGTGTGTTTAGGCACCGCGTTATTCCGTTTGATGTGTAAATTCCAGCGTTTAGTTTTTTTCCCATGTTCACGTGGAAACGATTAACGCTGCGGTTTGAACACATTTAAAGAGTTCCTGGACACGTACAGCATCGGTCATGTAATTCCAACAGAACACGTCACTTTATTGACAGTGATGCACTAAATCTGGAAAGGTTATGTTTGCTTGTTTTTTTCTGTCCCTGAAATAAGGCCTGCCCCCATTTTCTGGCGGTTAAAGAACATTTCGAGGTGGCAGGCGGAGAGAGGACGGGTTGAGTGATGGCAAGTCAGTGTGTGTGTGTTTATGGAGATATTAACAGCTTAAGAAGAAGAAGAAGAAGAAGAATATTCAATTATTGTCACATGTACTTTTTACAGCACAGCGAAATTTCTTCTTCGCATATCCCAATTAGGAAACTGGGGTCAGAGCGCAGGGTCAGCCAGCTTACAGCGCCCCTGGAGCAGATAGGGTTATGGGCCTTGCTCAAGGGCTCAACAGTGGCAACTTGCCGATGCTGGGGTTCGAACCCCCGACCTTCCGATCAGTAACCCAGTAACCCACAGCCTTAACCGATTGAGCCACCACTGACCTGGCTGAGAGCGTCTGATCTCGTCTGATCTGATCTGGAATACCAGGCGCTGTCAGCTTTTTGGGGGACGTGGTGCCTCAGACGGTTAGGGTTCTGGGTTACTGATCGATAGATCGGGTTCGAGCCTCTGCTCCAATAACGTTGCCACGGTTGAACCCTTGAGCATAACCCTTACCTCCATCTGCTCCAGGGGGCGCTGTATCCTGGTGACCCTGAACTCTGACCCTAACTGCGATATGCGAAATAATCAGTTCACCATGCTGTAGAAAGGTACATGTGACTAATAATTGAATCTTAATCCTGATGTGTTTTGATTGTAATTCAACACGTAGCCAGTTAATGAGTGTTACAGACCGCTGCTTTAATGTCCACATTTGCACTAAGACCTGGTGTACAGTGTGTTTCCAGACTAGACATTATTACTGTTTACAGCTGTTGTGATGTGATGTAACAGATGTGCGAGTGTGTGTGTGTGTTAACGAGTCTCCAGGTACAGTTGTGCTCTAAGTTCTGTATTCTGATTAATATTGTTGATTAATTCTCTATAACAGCAGCCCTGACAGTAGCAGAGGTTTATATTAACACGCTCGTCATGATACATCGTCGTTCCCATAGCAACACCTCGTTCACGGAGTTGTGTATAGAGGCTTGAATGGACAAATCATACAAGATGTTAATTTGAATTAATAGAGTATAAAACTTTCTGCGATGCGATACGAGCAGCTTCAGGATGGAAGGAATAACGCCGCATCATCACGCCGTGGTGTTTACGCTTGGCTTTTGTGTTAACAGTTTACGTAAATGAAAAAACAAAGTTGCGTGAAGTGTTTAATGAGTTTATAAGAGCGAGTTAATCGTCACGTAGAGACGTAACGCACACGGCATTGAGACACACACAACCGCAAGGACATGAGTTCATGTAAACCAGTTTCGGCACATGGACGCTGTACGGCTGATTCTGCTGGTGTGTGTGTGTGTGTTCTGTTGTGAAGCACAGGAGGAGTTACAGGAGGAATGCCATGATGACTTAAGCAGAAGCGCCATGCGGAAACGAGCAGTGTTCAGGGGTAATGGACGAAAATGCGGACGGACAGATTCCCTCTGTAAAGGAAAAAAAGACTTGGTCTCCATTTTGGACATCTCTCTCTCTCTCTCTCTCTCTCTCTCTCTCTCTCTCTCACTCACACACACACACACACACACACACACACACACACACACACACACACACACACACACGCGCACACACACACTGGTTTGTGAAACATCGTATTAAATGAAGATTGTATCGATTCGCATTTCTTCATTTAGCTTCGATGCTTTTATCCGCCGTGACTTACAGCGAGGCCGAGTCTAATCCCGCACGTGGGCGTGTGTTTATGTTTGTTCATCATTTATGACACATGAGGGATGTTTTATAGACCACAGAAGTCGACCTGTAGTCGTGGTTGTCTTCGTGGTTACATCCGATTCCTGGAAAGCAGCAAATGTTTAGAATTAACTTTACGGATTTAGATGAAAATGTCGACGCTTGTTTTTGTTTTGTTTTTTTGTCTCAGATTGTGTGAGCGGCTCTGGGAGCACAAGGAATCATTTACACACATGAACTGGACACTACAGAGTGTGTGTGTCATCATAGCTAAAGGTGACTGAATGAAATCTTAGAGTGTGTGACTTGTTTTTGGCTGGAAACTGAACAAATAAACATGTGTGTAGAGAGAGATAGGGAGAGGATCTGCTGCTGATCCAGGTGAAGCACGGTGGTGGTTGTGTCGTGGCTTTGGCTTGCACAGTTACTTCTGGAATGTTCTCACTGATCATTATTTATGATGGAGCTCTATGTGCTAAAAACAGTGCTGATTTTATTCAGTTCATGCTGAAACCAGGAGCTGTGAGTTGGAGAAGTGAACTCTTGGGCTTAACTACACAGGAAGCCGTGAAGCTGAAGAGCGTTCTCTGATTGATTAGTGAGTTGAGCCTCGCTGAAAAACCCTGAGAAGCCTATCTCAGCCCCGCTGCAGGCGCTTTGATGAGCTTCGGTCACACAAGTCTGGGGTGGCTCCTCTCCAGATCACGACACGTCTGTCGTGAGGGATGTGAAGAACATGCTACACACTGCAGCTTTAAAATGTCAAGAGTAAACAAAATTAATAATAATGTTCTTGTTTTGTTTGTTCTTGTTTTTTTTTTTCTTTCCCGAACAATTCAAAGACAAAAACAACAAACTAAACAGAACATGTCCTCTTCATGATGTAGGATTCTCACAGGTTCTTCAGACGTTCCTCTGGAGGTGTCAGCGTCCTCCTTTCACATCGAGATTTTTATTTTATTTTATAAGACTATAAGCGGTAACACAAACCTGCCAAGCTTGAAGCATTTTAACTCAGAAGCTCTTAGTTCAGTAATATTTCATCAGTTTGTCGTTTCATCTCGGCTCGTGAAGGATGCGCTGACGTGGCGTCGTTGCTTTTGTTTGTCCTTGCTGAACGTCCCAATCCGGATTTATTCCCTCTTTCCTGTTATAACGCTCTTCGCTCTTCTCTTCTCCTCTCAGCGTGTCGTGGGTGTGAGGAATTGTTTTCATTCACACACACACACACACACACACTCTACATGAGCATTAGTGAGCTCAGGCGCTGATGTCTGGACGTGGAGGAGGCTCCGGTTCATCCAGTTCATCCTAAAGCTGATGGGTCAGTGGGGTTGAGTTGATTCAGGGCTCTGAGAGGAGATCTCGTGGATCTCACATGGGCTTCGTCACGCTGGTGACGGGCAAAGTTAATAATTAACAATAGCAATTATTAGCAAACACACCGCTCTTGTCTTTCTGTCCTCACTCGGAAGCATAAACAGCACCGCTAAAAACTACGATGTCTAATGTGGAACTGCGAGTGCGCCCTCTAGTGTTGAACAAGTTAATAGATTATGTAACGGAGAAATATGATGCAAAACAAACATTAGTATTTTAATCAGAAAATTTCAGGATTAACGATTAATTATTAAGAGTGTGTAGTGGTTTTCTTACGCCACTTTACGCCGTCTTTCTATTCAGGGTTGGCGAGATTGATCACATAACTGCCAGGATGGAACAGGTCCAGTACAGACCGCTCCATAAATACTGACTGAGATACTATGTCAGGTCTGTCTATTCCATAAATATCGTGTGTGTGTCTGGGTTGAACTAAACAAAACAGACTCAACTGGTGGTGAAACATTTATTTATTTATTTTTTTCTTTGGTTTCTGTGTGTGTGTGTGTGTGTGTGTGTGTGTGTGTGTGTGTGTGTGTGTGTGTTCTCCTGGGTTGTTTTAGGCCCATCTGCTTTATTCCTCACATTAATGGGGGACGCAGCTGCACGGCCCGACCCCCAGTAGGCATCAGTAATTTGTGTGTGTGTGTGTGTGTGTGTGTGTGTGTAAGCTTCCAGGCCACCTGCCCATCCCAGAACCCATATTCATGCTTGTCATATAAACAATAACAATGTTTTTTTTTTTTTAATGATCATAATCCCAAATTTCAGGTGTGTCCTGATGATCAGGAATAAGTAACATCGGCGTATGGAACACTTAGAACTTAGTCTGGATTCTGGCGGTGATCGGGTACCTGATGTGTAGTCAGTATTTCAGAGACGTGTCTGCCTTTAATAATAATAATACTGTAAATGTTACCGGATTCGCGAGTAACCAGAGCACATTAGCTTCAGCTTTGAGACTCATAAACACACAAATCCCAAAGCTGTTTAAGTGCGGGCACACACTCCTGTTAGTGTCACGTTAATCAGATCTTCTGTCTTGTCGAGGCTGACGTGTCAGACGGGGAGTGCTGTCGGCCAGAGCAGAGCGGGAACACACGAATAATGGAAACAGAATTCTGTATTCCGATTGGTCAGAAGGTGTTGATTGGTTTTCTGGAACTGCACACTCTGATGGTGGCGCAAGTCCTTATTAATTTTATATTAAAGATATAAAAATTTCGCTTTGGCTAAAGAGGTTCAGACAGGCCTCCGGTCGAGGTGATCATCACGGTTCTTTTGTGTGGTGCCACACTGACTATACAGTAGATATGAATTATAAATGTATCTTTTTTTTGTATTTGAGGTGTTTATCGTCTTGCAGTTCTTCTATTATCCTGCAGGTGGTGCACTTTAAACTATTCACACATTGGCAGGCCGCATCCTGTGTGTGAGCAGCGAATTATTTGAGAGAGAAAAAAAAGAAAGAAAATTAATATCAAATCATGACATTTATGAGGCATCGTGATTGTATGGTATCGTGATTGTATGGTATCGTGATTGTATGGTATCGGGCGACCCCTGGTGATTCCCATCACTATTCTCCACAGTCCCATGTACTGTACAAGCAAAAAGCCAGGCCTAAAGTGGGCTTAAACAAGTCAATAATATTTTTCCCCCTGTTGTGATCTCTCATAAGAAGAGCTCCTCCCATTCCCAACTCATTGCTGCCCACATTGTGCTGCCCTGTGATGGGCGTGGCTTAGCAGTAGCTCATTTACATAAACTCTGAAACCACGCATTTAGAGGAAGAGTTTGAGGTATGAGGTAAAAATAAGTAGTATTTCAGCTGGGGCATTAACACATACACACACACACACACACACACACACACACACACACACACACACACACTGTGGGAGAAGCTCTAAGATCTGTGTTAACTTGTACAAGAAATAGTCAAATATGGGACCTTTTAATAGTTTATTGTTTCTATAGTAACAGCTTATTTACAGTGGACTTTCCTTTTTATGTAATCTTTGATATTGTGATGTTTATGTATCCTGTATGGAAGGAGTCTCCAGTCACAGTCCGAGGTAAAGATGGGACTGTAGAGGTTTCTGACATTTTTAGATGTAAGGAAACTTTTTCATGTTTTGACTTTTCTGGTCTTATTATCAGAAAATAAAATGTCACTGAGGAAATAACAGGAGATAACTTGAACATTAAAATCTTAAAGGTTCCATGTTTCCCACCTTTTTAAACAGTTTAACAGGAGTCATGAAGGTCTCCAACATGTGTCTGAAAACGTTCCAGATGGCATCCTTGGAATTCTTTCCTTCCTATTGTAGCACACTAGTCTTTACAGAGCAGAAGTAGCAGAAACATCTCAATATCAACTGTTCAAAGGAGATTAATGCATTTTTGGACGCCTTCAGCATTCCTTTACAATGTAGAGAGAAATAAAAATCAGGAACCATCATGAAGTTAGAAAGTGTTCTAAAACTTTTGAACGGTAGTGTGTATGAAGACTTACAGTACAGTATGAGGATGTCCAAAAATAAACAAAAAGTATATTTTGCGTAATAGTAGCCCTTTAAAGTAACAGGAAACTGATGCAAGTGTTGCGTTGTTAATAATAAGACATAGCATTGTTCCTTATTCAGAGGAATAAACCAGTTGTGAACGTGCTGTTATGGGAAAATAATGAACCTAGCAGTTTCCACCATCTTTGTACTTTAAACATACTGTATAGAGAAATTCTTCTGAATCTTTGATCATTTATCACAGTCTACATTAGACACAGCTTTCCATCGTTCCTCACAGGTCATTCTCTTGTTGCTGATTGGACCTCCTGGTTCTGCTACGTGACCAGAAAGACACTGACCTGTCCAAGGCAGCAGAGTAGGTCTCGATTACCGGATCCTCTGGATATGCTTGCTGGAAGAAACAGGATCCAAGAGTAGTTCAGGAGAAAGAGGATTAAGATCCGTGCCCGCTGCTGAGAGTGCGAACCGTTCGACAGATGGCACCGACTGCCGTGCCCTACTGGAGTCTGGATCGAGTGCCAAGCCCCATTCCTTTTCCACACTCCTGCTGAGGAACGCTTCATTTTTTTGTTAAAGCCTCAGGCATGATGTTCACATCCCTCTGAATGTACAGTATGGTCATGTTTAGTCTCCAGTTAATTTGGCGCTTGATGATGAGCTGCCTGATTTGATTATTGTACATCAGACCCCTTCCCTTATCATCGGATTGGATCGTCCTGCTCTTATCGCTTTCCTTGTAACTGTATTATTACCTTGTGTGTGGTTGTGTTCACTGTCCCCCCCCCCCCCCCCCCCCCCCCCCGCCCGAGACTGTGGTTCATCCCCCAGTAAACAAGTACGGGTATAGATGGGACGATGATGATGATAGAAGCAGGCCGCGTTTATTAAAATCGATCCTGCAGATTATACTTGTAACTGCTGCCTTCTTTATTCCAGTTTTAGAGAAATAGCTGCTGTTTGTGTCCTCGCGGTGCTGCAGGTCTGCCGCTTTCCCATCAGCTCTCTCTCCTCTCCATGAAGCCCATCACATTTCTCTGCAGCGCTATTTATAGTCTAGTCCAAAAGCCTGAGTTTACTACAGAGAACTGTTTTTAGATGTGAACTGGGTGATGTGAGTGTTTATGTTTTTGTCAGGTACTTTAGTTCTCTAGTGGGTGTGGAACATGCAGCCCTTTTTATTAAAAATTATTTTACGTGATGGTAGTGTTGCATTATCACCCTGACACTTATGTCATTCCCACCCTCTCTCGTCCCATGACCTTTATTCTACTGTTCCCTTGTCTGTGTCTTGTTTTGTTCTTGGCCTGTCTCTCTCTCTCTCTCTCTCTCTCTCTCTCTCTCTCTCTCTCTCTCTCTCTCTCGGTTTCCCCTCTGTCGTCCCGTCTCTCGGTTTCCCCTCTGTCGACCCGTCTCTTGGCGGGCTTTCCCCTCTGTCCCCCCTGTCCCCCTGTCGCTTGTCATATTGTCACTTATTCAGGTTCTCTCATTGTGTCTCCTTTTTTGTTGTCCTTGTAAGTTGTTTTACTTTACCCTGTCTTTCTATTGTCATTTGCTGCGGTCTGTACCTTCCATGTTTTATTGCCCGCCGCTTACCCGTTGCCCTGTCATCCTGCCCTGTATGGCATCGTTATCCACATCTTCTTGGTTATTCTCTTTCCCTGTTCCATGTAGCCTTGTCTCGCTGTTTCATTGCAGAATGGTACATGAATCGTCCCCGTGTCCTGGCCTTGCATAGGAAGGAAATCGTCTCCTGTCACTTTGTCCTGAGAGTGAACGTGGGAATATATGGTCCAAACACTCTCACTCCAATTTTAGAAACTTCAAAAAAGGCGATTCATTATTTCTTTGTGCCCTCTTGTCCAGATCAGGGACATGGTGACTCTGGCACATGTCCTGGAAGTGTCACAGGTATAGAAGAAGAATACAATGAGTCAGATTGCAGTGTGTGTGTGTGTGTGTGTGTGTGTGTGTGTGTGTGTGTGTGTGTGTGTGTGTGTGTGTGTGTGTGTGTGTGATCAGTCTGACTGGAGGATTAGTGTGATCCAAATCCTCAAGCCTGGCCAAGGCCACTGAGACATTTCTGTAACGCTCTCTTTTACTGATCAGGAAACAGCATAACGATGATGATGATGAATAGGTTCTTCATGGTTCACCTTTATGTTTTTCGGTTGTTTTTTTGCTGACGCTTGTCCTCCCACACTGTCTGAGCTGGATTGTGTTTTTATTTTTAATTTTTTATTTTTTTTGCTGTGTTCTTATAAAGAATCTACAATAAGCTTTTCATTAACATGAGGTTAGAATAATGTGAGCTTTTCACTTGTGTTAGTCACGATTCTCTGTATTTGAGTGGATTTTGATTCGTCTCTGAAAACATCCTCATTATTCTCTGTAAATCTATATTGTCGAACGCTGGTCTGACTCACTCTTGTCAGGCTCGTGATTAATTGCCGCGTTAACCCTCATTACACAGCTTTCGGAGGGAACTGGATTTTGTCTTTGTGCTATATTTGAATCTCATAAACACTCATGGTGATGTGCGTTACAGGCGAACACGGCTGAACTTCTGGCTCCTTTATTTTAGAGAATGTAGAGGTGCAGGAACTTGGCCCTAAGGAAGGGGCCGTGGCATTTGCTCAGTCTGTATTACTGCAGGAGGCTGGCTTCTCTGTCAGGTATATTGATGTAGGCGTGGCCCTGGACTGTAATTCTCAATAATTGGGCGGTCTTTCCCATGAGGGAGGCTTGCCCTTGGTCAGGTGGTTCTGGTGAAAAAGGTGGGCGTGTCCTTGGCCAGGTGGTTATGGTGAAGTTGGTGTGTCCTTGTGAACCCAAACTTGGGTGTGTTTGTGCCCAGGTGGTTATGGAGAAGGTGGGTGTGTCCTTTGGAACCATAACGTGGGAGTGTCCTTGGCCAGGTAGTTTTGATGAAAAAGGTGGGTGTGTCCTTGGCCAGTTGTTTATGGTGAAGGTGGGCGTGTCTTTGAGAATGTGGTTATGGTCTTTGCATGTGGGCATGTCCTTGGGTTCATTAATTTTCAGTCCCCTTCGGCACATTTGATAAGCGAACCCGGACCTAAAGCGTATTCTGTGTCACTCACTGTACTGCTTCATCTTCACTGTGCTCATTCTTTGAGAGTAAAATGATCATGTTGTTGTTGTTGTTGTTGTTGTTTAGTTTAAGACTCCTCACAGTTTTCTCCACAGCTCAGTGACTCGCACTCGCCGAGGTTAAGCGTGACTCATGATTTAAAGGCTTCTGGGCTCGTTTTCATCTCACGGTTTTATCTCCCCTCAGCGCGCCACCTTTCCTGGTGCTAGTGCTTCGGGGTGTAGCATTCCAGTCTCCTCCGCGTCCTCTCCGCTCGTCACCCTGTGCTCATCTTCTTCAGCCTGAAGGTCATCATGAGGCCTGAGATAAGGAGTTTACCCCGAGTTCACCTGAACTTTAGCTGCGAGCACTGCTGACTCACTAATCCTACAGCAAGCCGGCGTCCGTGCGGCTCGGAGTGGATTAGTTGGGTACACACTCGCTCACCACCCGCACGCGTACACACTCGCTCACCACCCACACTCGCTCACCACGCGCACGCGTACACACTCGCTCAACACGCGCACGCGTACACACTCGCTCACCACCCACACTCGCTCACCACGCGCACGCGTACACACTCGCTCACCACCCGCACGCGTACACACTCGCTCACCACCCGCACGCGTACACACTCGCTCACCACCCACACTCGCTCACCACGCGCACGCGTACACACTCGCTCAACACGCGCACGCGTACACACTCGCTCAACACGCGCACGCGTACACACTCGCTCACCACGCGCACGTGGCTCTCAGCTCTCATTATACACCTGACACTCTCTCTCTGGACTACTGATAACTCCCCTCTCTCTCTCTCCCTCTGTCTCCGTCTCTCAGTCTGTCTTTCCGTTCTATACCAACTCTCATGGCCTGCATTTTGATTTAAAAGTTTCTTTCTTTTTTTCCCTTTTTTATTCTCAGCTTCTTCCTGTACCTGTTCCCATGAAGTCCTCCTCCTTTCCCCAATGTCTGACTTCTCAACTTCTTTCTTTCTTTTTCTTTGCCTCTTACAGCCTGTTTCTCTTCTCAGTTTCTTTCTTTTTCTTTTCTTTGTCTTTTTCTATCTTTATTCTCATCTTTCTTTCTTCTTTGTTCTCAGATTTTTCCTTTCTTTCTTCTTAGTCTGTCTTTCTTGATTTTTCAGACATTGTCTGACTTTCCTTCTCTATTTCTTCTCAACATGTTTCTTTTTTTCATGGAAAAGGCTGCTCTCTTCCTCGTTCTCTCTCTGTACCTCATCGAATGGTATGATTTTGATGATGATGATGATGATGATGATGCGGAAGGTTGAGCGCTAATATTCCAGCATGTATCAGGTTATAAAATGTTAACTGGAACACTTGAACAAACGAGTGCAGTTGTGACTGTAGAAGTGTGTGTGAGGAACAGACACGGCTGGACCTCCAGAGCAGTGTGGTTGACGTTCCCTCTTCCTTCAGCTCTGTCCCACTAAGCCACGCCCGACGCACCGATTAGCAAAGTCGCTCTGAGGGGATTAGCCTAATGGGAGGTAGCGGAAGGTGAACCTCCGTTCTGCTGTATTTGGTCTTCTTCTGCGAGACGCTGCAGGTGCGGAGACGTCTTTTTGTGGAGGCGAGCGTGCGGTGAAATATGTCGCACCATGTGTACCGTCATCGTGTGTTTCCTCGTACGCCAGCTCTTTAAACTCGCCATCGCTGCTCTGACCACATGTGACACTTCGACACGTAAGTCTAATCTTTCCGTCTGACTTTCTGTCCGTCGCTGATGGTTTGAATCGAGCGTATCGGGAGCAGACACTAAGGTACAGGACGTTTTATTGGTTTAGAAACGTTGGCATTCAGAGACACATCGCTCAAAATCAGATGGATGTCCTTCAAGAAATCAGACAGTTCAGATGTTATATATCAGACATCTCGGGTATAAAGCCAAAGGTGTCTGTTGAACCAATTTTTTTTTACCCCAAAAATGCCAAACCCCCCAGCACCTTCGCTGCTTTCACCCCAGCACCGTCTCCACTTTTCCCTCCAGCACCGTCTCCACTTTTTCCCCCCAGCGCCTTCTCCACTTTGACCCCTAACACCACCACTTTTACCCTTTTCTATTCTTAACTTTCTTTCTTTCTCTTGTTCTTTCATCTTTTCAGTTTCTTTCAGCTATACGTAGTTTCTTTCTTCTGGTTTTCTTTTTTTTCTATTTCTTCTTAGATTATTTTATTTTATTCTTAGTTCTTTCTTTTGTTTTCTTTGTTGGTTCTTTTGTCTTGGTAGTATCTTTCTTTAGTCCCGTCGTTATTTCTTTATTTAATTCTCCTCTGTTTATTTGTTTCTTTCTTAACTTCCTGTTTCTTTTATTTTTATTTTTTTTGTTTGCTCTTTGGAATTTATTTTGCACAGATTTTAACCTCCTTTTGTTTTGATAATTTTTTTTCACTTTGTTCTTTTGTTGCTATTTTCGATCGCCTGCTTCTTTCTTCTCTTGTCTTCTTTCTTTTCGGCTGTCCATCTAACTGGAGAGTTTATCTTCTGCTTGTCAATAGGCTCAATATATTTTTCTTTTATTTGAATTTTTTTCCCCTCGGATGTTTTGCGTAGCTTTGACTCATTAGTGTTGAACAGCTGGTCGATACACGGCGTGCTTCTGAGCCCGACCCCTGATAGAGGGAATGATGGTGTGGATGTGTGAGCTGAGGCTGATTTGAGTATAAATATTAGAGTTAAAGAAAGACTGTGGTTACTCGGCTAAGCTCCTGATGCGCTCCGTATCTGACCGCCTTTTGCTCTTTGCACCAGGAGATACAACCTTGAGTACATTAGCGCGTCTGCGTGTGTCTGTTATACTGTAGCATGAACGTGAATGTAAGCAGGATCACGGCTGGACCTCGGGTTTAAGGTTGGGTCGGGTTTAATCCTCATGGACGATGTTATAAAACATGGCTGGCGCTGAGCAGGAGCTTCTGCGCGCTATACAGTGTTGGTGTGTCTGCTGAATTGGAGCCTGCGGTCAGAAATTGGCGGTAGAGAAGGTGCATGCTTTGGGTTTATGGAAGGATTAAAGGCTCTGACTAGTCCCTGAGTTCATGTCTCCCACTCTCTCTATCTCACTCACTCACTCACTCACTCACTCACTCACTCACTCACTCTCTCACACACACACACACACACACACACACACAAAATGACAATAGCGTTATAACTGCAGTCTGGCTAAGGCTAGGAGTTATGCGTAGGGGGTTTAGGTTGTAGAAATTGGGTTTATGGGGGCTGATCTTAGGTTTTAAAGCCTGCAGGGGTAGAGGTTCTTTTTGGTCATTGTCAAGGTTGTGGGGGTTGATGTTGGGGGAGTTGATTAGGTTATATGGCATTGCATTTAGGTTTTAGGGGTCATGGATTAAAAAGCTATGGTTTGGTTTTGGGGTTAAAATCATGGGGAGTTGGGGAGTATACATTGTCGGATTTAGTTCTGTTGAGATCACTGCTGAGGTGAGGTTTTCTGGGATTGAGGTTGCGGTGGACGGAGTTGAGGCTGTGGGGGTTTGAAGTGGGCCTATGGGGGATCGAGTTGATGAAGTGGGGATTGAGGTTGAGGATGTGGGGGATCAAGTTGATGAAGTGAGGATCGAGGATGAGAATGCGGGGATTGAGGATGAGGCTGGGGGGATTGAGGATGACATTTGGGGGGACTGCAGTGAGGTTTTGGGAATTGAGGTATGGTTGAGGGGATTGAGGTAGTATGGGGTTGAAGTTTGTTTCGGGTGGTTTAGGCCCGAGGTACTCCGATTGCATTCGTAGACTGTGTGTGCGTGAGAGAGAGAGAGAAATGTATGTTGTTAAGAGTGCGTGTGGTGGCTGAAAGCAGGTTTGTCGTACAATGCACTTAAATGAATTGCAGGATCGGGTCGCCTTGAAAGAATTTGTGAGTTTAAATTTAATATGGCCGATCTTCTGCACTCATCTCTGCTGACTGACATCAGCCACAGAGAGAGAGTGTGTGTGTGTGTGTGTGTGTGTGTGTGTGTGTGTGTGTGTGTGTGTGTGTGTGTGTGTGTATGTGTGTGTGTGTGTGTGTGTGTGTGTGTGTGTGTGTGTGTGTGTGTGTGTGTGCTTTGGTCACAAGCCCAGTGAATGTGAGTTCACTCCAGCATTCAGTCGATAACACGGCTGGCTGGTTGGCTGTAATTCTGCGTTCTGTCCACCGCCCTGTGTGTGTGTGTGTGTGTGTGTGTGTGTGTGTGTGTGTGTGTGTGTGTGTGTGTGTGTGTGTGTGTGTGTGTGTGCATACGTTTGCATGAGACGCCCCAGTAAAGGTCATTTCGCAGCAGGGCTTGTGTGGAGTGTGTGTGGTGCTCGTTATTCCTGTCAGTGATTCAGCCTGGACTCATAAAGAGCGCACAGCGAGCAGATGATGTGTGTTTAGAGCTGATCAGGTGATGCGCCGTTATACAGCGAAGGGGAAATCTGTAAACATTAGCTCCTAATTAGCTTCATAGGCTACACTTTAATATCATCATCATCAGTGGTGAAGACGATGAAGTGTTGCCATAGAAACAATAACGTATATGAACGACCTCGCAGCGCTGACCTCAGTGTGATAAATCATACAGGACGAACCTGACCAGTTTAAAGTGTCTAATAAACACTGAAATGTTGTGTAACTTGTTTGGTGATTGTGTAGCTGGCATGTCTCTCTGACAATCGTCTGCTCCACACTCTGGTCCAGTAGGTGGCGGCGTTGCACCAAACCATAAACTCTGTAAACTTCAAATAAGATGCAGTGATGCTCTTGTAAAACTCGAGTATTGGCAGAAGATGGAAGCGGTGTGTTTTTGCAGCTAATGCTGAGGTATATTTTGAAGGAATTGTATAATTTTATGACATTTAACCTTTGAAAGTTGAAATAATTAAAAATATATAAATCTATTAGGACCAAAAAATCAGCCAACAATGACTGATATGCACGCGAACGCTAAAACCTTGAGCTAAGATCTTCACCTTAGAACTGGATTTCCTGAACCAAAAAAAGGGGCGGTTACCTAAAATGCATCCAAAAACCTGCCTTTTATAAATTAGGGCAACAAATTAGTTGCGACCTGCGGTTCTAATAAATAAGTACAATGTGGAAGTGCTAAACATTCAGTTCCTCGGCTGACCACTAGGTCACAAGTGAGTCACCCCCCTAAAACCCTGTGTTAAAATGTCCAACAGAAATAAACCCGTCTAGAGCCTGGGACCAGAAAAAATAAAACGGTTTTAGTCTCCACAGTTAGATTTCCCATTCATGACAACAGTGGAGGGTATTTTTTAATGTAAATCATCAATTAAATCTATAGCTAAAATTATGCATAATTAGGGGCGTGGCTGACTAGTCTACTATGAATGAATGGTTGGAGTTTAACTCAACACAAGAAATGTATGACGGATAGATGTAGGGTATGGACAACGGAGGTCAATAAAATGCAGTTTATCCGCTAGCGGTACTTTAACATTAACCACCTAACGTAAGTAGACGTTGACCACTAGTGCAATTAGGCGTGTTATAATCAACAGTGACAACCAGAGGTCCAACAGCTGAGCTTCCACAAAGCCGCTCGTCAGAACTGAAGATATGACGAAGTAACGCCGGGATGAAATGATGCAACGTCAGGAAATAACCTGCATTATCAGGAAGTAAAAAGAAAAATAAGTTTTAATTCCAGGACTAAAACTTCTCTGGGTGTTTCCGGTCTCGTGTACTCTTGCAATATAATTTTTCTTATCAGTAATGTGACGGTTAGCGACTGATTTACTGAACTTTAAATTTCTAACTTTTTCACGAAGCGTTACGCAACAGAAACTGAAATACGGCTGAGTTGCACAAATATTCATTCCTGCAGCTCTTATGCGCACAGATCCGCCTGGGTTTGTTGTTTTTGTATCGTGTGTGTGTGTGTGTGTGTGTGTGTGTGTGTGTGTGTGTGTGTGTTCACAGTAAGAGAGAGGAATCTGTCTCCAATGTGTTTGCTTCACTCCTGTGTATCTCCTACTTCTCTCTTTATTCATAATGTATATGTCTGAAGGTATTTGTGGAAGGTTTGAGTGCAGGAGCTCTTGGGCTTTGTGTGTGTGTGTGTGTGTGTGTGTGTGTGTCTGTCTCATATGAAGATGAACAGTTGAGAGAGCATGAGCCAGCAGTCAGCACTACTGCAGTACTTATTCAGCAAAATTCCCTCTCGCTCCGTCCCATATGTCTTATACACACACACACACACACACACACACACGCACATAGAGGGTGGGAGACGACAGGGAGTTAGTGCATATCAGGTGATACGAGACAATGTGCAAGACGGGGAGCGTGTGTGTGTGTGTGTGTGTGTGTCTTTTGGAAGGGACAGTGTGTCGCCCCGATTGTTGTTTTGCTTGTCACCTGCACTGAATCACCCTAATGAGAGTTTAGCACAGGTTTATGTGCAGGGGATAAAGTTGGAGCATTTTCTCATCATCTCCTCCATAGCTTCACCTCAGCTCCTCCACAGTTACTCTATAGCTTCACTTCAGCCTCTCCATAGCTCCTTATCAGCTCCACCTCAGCTCCTCCATAGTTTTCCCATCAGCTTCTCTGTAGCTCTTCCTGAGGTCCTCATCAGCTCCTTTAAAGCTCTGCCATAGCACCACCTACGCTCATCTTCAGCTCCTCCATAGTGCCTCCTCAGTTCCTCTATAGCATCTCTCCTGCTCCTCCATAGGTCCTCATCACCTCCACCGCTGCTCCTCATCACCTCGTCAGCTTTTTCACAGCACCTCCTCAGCTCCTTTATATCTTCCCCTCAGCCCCTTATCAGCTCCTCCGTAGTGCCTCCTCAGTTCCACTCAAGCTCCACCTCAGCTCCTCATCAACCCTGATAAAATGTTTCTGTATATTTTCCAGTATTTGGAGCTTGTGTTTATTTTCCTCCGCTCCAGATCTCGGTTATCTGTGATTGTCCAGTCCCTAATTTTGAGAACATTACATCAC
This sequence comes from Channallabes apus, assembly GCA_030522415.1. Lineage (NCBI taxonomy): Eukaryota > Metazoa > Chordata > Actinopteri > Siluriformes > Clariidae > Channallabes > Channallabes apus. The sequence goes on along the minus strand of CM060111.1, from coordinate 22,019,307 downwards.
ACACCAAAGAAAGAGAGAAAGCAGAAAGTCACTGCACACTCACTGGTGTGTGTGTGTGTGTGTGTGTGTATATATGTATATGTGTGTGTGTGTATAATTATATTGTTCCGTGGCATAAACGGAGCTGCAGCAGTTTCCTCGAGCGCCGCAATTTATTAGCCTGTGTTTCACCGCTATCGATTAGCATCACGTTGCTGTATAGATTTTTAAACTGCGCTAATCAGTGAGCCGCTCTCTTTCCTCCTGAACAATATGTTGGAGAGAAAGTGAGAAAGCGTGCGACGATGCAGGTCCCGGTGTCGGCCCACGTGCCTCCCGCATCCGTGCTCGCTGCAGCCGAGGTGTTGCTAGTCTTGGCTAACGAGAGCTTGTGCTAATTTGAGGCTCCGATGTGGCATGTGAGACACTGCTGCAGACGTAAACACAACAAGACATAAAACACTTCCTATCACACACAGTGACACGAGCACTTTCATTTAATTTGTATATTTTTTTTGTAACGTAACTGGTGAAGAAATCAGCATTAGCATTGGAAACTATTAGCATTGCTGTTAGCTGACACACAACGTGACTTCCAGTACCTTCAGGAAAAAGTATGATGGATTATAAGCAAATTTAAATTAGGCTAATGATTATGAGCATCACTTGCAAACTAGCTAAGATCATGTTGTTGTTTAAACGAGCAGCCAAACTTGGTTTCTACATTGTACTAGCCTCAAGTCTGCTGTTTGACTTCAAACAAAGTAGGCTAACCTCTAGCTACTTAGAGGTTTTTACTTTTTGCAGTCTAGCTAACAACCCTGATGCAGTGTTTTGTTTATCGGAATTAATTAAGGATTGTTTCCCCCAACGTGATTCAGAAATTGCTGTTCCTGCTACATTATCGCTATAGCAACAGCTATCACACAACCTGCGCTACACATCAAGGAGTGTTTTTTTCAAAGGGGAATCCCTGGATATCTCACCAACAAGCTGATACAGTTCTGTCCGTGTGTGAGTTTTAGACTAATTTGATTGCAGAGTTTTGAAACGAAAGTGTGTGTGTGTGAGATTATCTTAGATCACGCTCCTGTTACTTCTATAAATGATTGCAGAATTAATCTGGGAAATGGTGGATCTGAGTTTATTAAGGCTCTGAGTTACCGATCGGAAGGTCAGCGGTTCAAAGCCCTTGATGAAACTGTCTCCCGTGAAGGCCTTCCCAGGAAATCAAGACCAGAGTTAGGCCTTGTTCACACAGGTGTTAAATGTTTGGATAAATGAACGCGCTCTGAACGTCCTAGACGTTTATGTTGTGTTTTGTAGTCGCGCTCGATTGACTTCTACACTGGCGTTCGTTTGTCTCTGTCTACGCCAGCCTGCAGCCCAAATTGTAGTTTGTGTGTTTAACCTCTGGGGGGCAGTGTGTCGGGAACTGGATATGAAAGCCCTTGTCGTTTTATTCGAGGTGCCTCCTTTTAATATGGACCATTTTGCTATATTAGACATTAATCTTATTGTTTAAAGACTCTTATTAAATTATATAAAAATATTTTAAAAACAATACGGCGACGTAGGGAGAGAAAAAAAAAATCGCCGCTGCTACTGGGTTCACCCTCTGACTGCACAACGTCGGATTAAAGGATGTTTTTTGTGGTTTATGAAGAAATGCGACCATTTCCGCGCAAGTTTTATTTTTTAAGCATTTTATTTTTGCTTTTTTTCCGCATTTCCCTATGTATAGCATGTAGGATCATGGGATATATCCGGTCCTCCGAAGTGTAAAATGGACGCGGAGAAAAGGAACTAGATGCGGTTTCCTTGCGTTTGTTGGGATTTGAACGCCAAGAAAAAGCTGCATGCAACGTTTTTTTAACGCCGTATAAAAGCGCAGCCGGACAAACGCACGTCACCAAAGCCCGTGTGAACACTCTCATTGACTCCTATGTGTAGAAAACCCTCTGCGCTTCATCCGCGCTCACCGGACGCTACGAACGGCAGAAAAATGCTCGATTTTAACACCCGTGTGAACAAGGCCTTACAGAGCAGAAGTAGCAGATACACATCTCAATATCAACTGTTCAAAGGAGATTATTGTGTGTTTTGGATAAACGCCTTCAGTATTGTTTTACAGTGTAGAAAGAAATAAACATCAGGAACAACCATGGAGTTAGAAGGGGTGTACAAACTTTTGAGGTAGTGTAACGAATAAAGGCTGACCTTAAACTTAATGGCTGTCTCGCGTTCGTGTAGTGCTTAAAGTCTTCTCTCCTCCATAATGATGTTGGAAAGACTCTCACCTATTTTTCCAATCATGAATTTACCCCAAGCAACACCTTCACCTTCCACTGTACTGTATGTAGAACAGAACTGATTTAATCCACATCTCTGATCAACAGAGTCCAGGTTCAGCCTGTTCAATTCTTCATACATACTGCAACTTTTTTTTTGGAAAATGTTAGCTACAATATGACAGAATGTAGTTCTGATCGGAAAGAAAGTAATGCAAAAAATAAAAAAGCTAATCAAGCTAACAACCAGCTATCAGTCAATCGTCATGGCGATATAAACTGGTGTTGTGTGTTCTAGGCATCGCTCCAACGCCGACTGAGAGTCTGCAGCCACTGGAGGAGAAAGGAGACGCACAAGCTAGCCCCGAGTCGGTCAACACCTGAGAAACACACTCACACACACACACACACACACACACACACACACACACACACACACACACACACACACACACACAGGTGAGTTTTACATCATAACACACACTTTTCTCTCCTCTTTAGTGCATTGAATACACTAAGTGTGAGTACATGTAACCTTGGTTCTTTTCAAAGTCGTCACCAAGACTGACAGGTGGAGAAGCCACGCCTCTTTCAACAGGTTGGTGGCCACACCTTCTCCTGGACTGACTTTTACATAGGTTATGCCTCCTGGGTTGTGACCACACCTCCTTCACTCAGAGTAGCAAGAAACATCCTGAATAGTGAGTGACCTAGCACAGGAGACACGCCTCTACTGAAGTGACTTATTGCTGCCACACCCACTAATAGGGACAACAGCCACACCCCTTTCAGTGTGACGTACTGGAACAAAGACCACGCCTTTTACGCTAATACTGAGAGAGGCCATGCCTCTGTTGGTGAAGCTAAGACTCCTTTAGCAAGACTGAGAGACGTCTCCTTCACTAACACAGAGACAGAGACCACGCCTCCTTCACTAAGACAGATAGAGGCCACGCCTCCTTCACTAACACAGAGACAGAGGCCACGCCTCCTCGTGTGTAATTCTTGACCATTATACCTTTAACTTGTCGTGTTTCTGTAAACTGTATCCTATAAGACCCTCTGAAGTAATGAAGCAGAACTTCCTGGTTTTTCTGTGATGGCGTGTAGTTTGTAGAAGCTCCACCTCGCAACTCGACAACAATCTCTCCAGCGCGGCTCGGAGCAGCAGCGAGGCGAGACTGACGCAAAAACGACAGGCAGATGCATAATGCTTTATTTGGTTTCTCTTCAGGAGGTGTGTGTGTGCTGAAGGAGCATTACGACACAGTGTGTGTCTGTATGTATGTGTGTGCGTGTGTGTGTGTGTATTTTGGATTTGGGGAGCTGAATATTTCATCGTGCTCTGAATCTTTATAATTAAAACCAGCACTTGGGTTTCGATTCCATCCAAATGTTCTGTGAATTTCCAGAAAAAGAAAGCGTGTGTGTGTGTGTGTGTGTGTGTGTGTGTGTGTGTGTGTGTGTGTGTGTGTGGTCGATGAGTTTCCATCAGTTGATGACTGTGCTGAGAAGATTATCGCATCCTGATGCTCCGGCCAAACAAACGTCCAAGTCCAAAGCTGAAACACATCATCGTGATCTGATAAACTAAGCAGAGATTTTATTTTAACAGTACAAAAATAAAAAGTCTTACAGAAATACAGGAAATCGTTTTTAAGTCCTTCAGTACTGACTGTACACTGGCTCAGTCATCATATTTATATTTATTGATATGCTTTGTGCTACATTATAGATAGTCCTAGTACACGGCTACAGAGGACTACAGACTACAGATATGCTTAATGCTAGCATGATCTAGCTGGAGTCTACTATTTCTACTGCTATGTGTTCTACTGCATACAACAAACAACAATTACATGATCATTATCAAATTAGATATTTCTATTTAATTTCACGTCAGAGATCCAGCCTACTAACCCTCTCCTTCTACCCAAGACCAAGTAAAACTAAAAATGAAGAACGTAACCGTATTTGGTAGAGATGGGAATCACGATACCTTGGTAACGATTTGATTAAAATTGCAATAAGTATCACCATTTTATAATTCTCAATTTTTTTTATTTTTTTTTTACAAAATTTTAATTCTTAAAAAAAAAGTTTAATGGGTAATTAAATGTCGGCTGTTCCTTACAACATCCGTTTTCTAACTTAAAACCAAGTGCAGCATTTAAACTATACAAATGAAAACTTACAAACTAAATTTAAATACAAGAGTTTAACTTCAAATAAAATTAAACACAAAGCTACATTGTTACTGAGCAGCGCGTATCTCTGTGAAGTTATCTGCTCTTATTATTATTTGTAAACAAACGTAGCAAATTCTGACCACACAGGATGGAAACGTGTAAATAGTTCAGATAGCGCCACCTGTAGGATTATGAAGAAGCGGTGATGTTTTACCGCCTCAAAGGCCTCCAGTATCTCAAAACTCAACTTGACAGTGACCACGCGAACATGTAGGGCTCCTAGCGCATGTGATTTCCAACCAATTAGCACTGAGTGTTTTGAGACTGGTGTAAGTGTGTGTAATGCAGGGCTTTGAGACTAATTTGCTTACAGAATTTTTTGATGATGTAAAAATGAGTTTCTTTTTGTGCCACTCAGAAGCTTCTGCACTCAGTTTAGAATCGTTTATATCTGAGGCTGATCACCGGTCACGGCCAATCACACTGAACGGCAGATAGACCGGTTCATCTCCATTATAAATGTAAATATACTTGTCGTTTGTAAAAAAAAAATCCGTCATGCTGTCACTGTGGCGAAACACAGATTACCCACGAAGAATCACGATTCATAACCATGAAAATGTGAAATGTAAGCATTTCACTGCATATTATACTGTGTATGACTGTGTATGTGACAAATAAAATTTGAATTTGATTTAATTTGATTTGATTTAACCGAATTGATTTTCCCCATCTCGACTCATTGATGTACAGAGATCCCTTTCAAGTGTCAGAGCACTTAAACTTCCTGGGTTTTCCGAAGAAGAGGAGACATGGGACTGTAGACATATGTAAGACATGGGAATGAAGACGTACGTAAGACATGGGAATGAAGACGTACGTAAGACATGGGAATGAAGACGTACGTAAGACATGGGAATGAAGACGTACGTAAGACATGGGAATGTAGACATGGGAATGTAGACATGGGAATGTAGACATGGGAATGAAGACATGGGAATTCCTCTGGTGCTGGTCCATTTATTGGTATTCACAGACATGCAGTCGGGTGCTCGCCTTTCAGTCAGTTTTAACCTGACAAACAGATGAAAAGCGCCAGTTTAAATTAAGTAAACTTGATCGTTGATGTTTAATCCAAAAAAAAATTATATACAGTACAGGTCCTTCTCAAAAAATTTGCATATTGTGATAAAGTTCATTATTTTCTGTAATGTACTGATAAACATTAGACTTTCATATATTTTAGGTTCATTACACACAACTGAAGTAGTTCAAGCCTTTTATTGTTTTAATATTGATGATTGTGGCATACAGCTCATGAAAACCCCAAATCCCTATCTCACAAAATTTGCATATCATGAAAAGTTTCTCTAAACGAGCTATTAACCTAATCATCTGAATCAACTAATTAACTCTAAACACCTGCAAAAGATTCCTGAGGCTTTTAAAAACTCCCAGCCTAGTTCATTACTCAAAACCGCAATCATGGGTAAGACTGCCGACCTGACTGCTGTCCAGAAGGCTATCATTGACACCCTCAATCAAGAGGGTAAGACACAAAGAAATTTCTGAAGGAATAGAGTGCTGTATCAAGGCACCTCAGTGGGAAGTCTGTGGGAAGGAAAAAGTGTGGCAGAAAACGCTGCACAGCGAGAAGAGGTGACCGGGCCCTGAAGAAGATTGTGGAGAAGGACCGATTCCAGACCTTGGGGGACCTGCGCAAGCAGTGGACTGAGTCTGGAGTAGAAGCATCCAGAGCCACCATGTACAGGCGTGTGCAGGAAATGGGCTACAGGTTGCAAATTTTGCATGTCATTCGGAAATCAAAGTGCCAGAGTCTGGAGGAAGACTGGGGAGAGGGAAATGCCAAAATGCCTGAAGTCCAGTGTCAAGTACCCACAGTCAGTGATGGTCTGGGGTGCCATGTCAGCTGCTGGTGTTGGTCCACTGTGTTTTATCAAGGGCAGGGTCAAGCTATCAGGAGATTTTGGAGCACTTCATGCTTCCATCTGCTGAAAAGCTTTATGGAGATGAAGATTTCATTTTTCAGCACGACCTGGCACCTGCTCACAGTGCCAAAACCACTGGTAAATGGTTTACTGACCATGGTATTACTGTGCTCAATTGGCCTGCCAACTCTCCTGACCTGAACCCCATAGAGAATCTGTGGGATATTGTGAAGAGAAAGTTGAGAGACACAAGAATCTGCAAAAGGATTCCCGACCAAGTATTGAGTGCATAACTGAACATAATTATTTGAAGGTTGACTTTTTTTGTATTAAAAACACTTTTCTTTTATTGGTCGGATGAAATATGCTAATTTTTTGAGATTTCATGAGCTGTATGCCACAATCATCAATATTAAAACAATAAAAGGCTTGAACTACTTCAGTTGTGTGTAATGAATCTAAAATATATGAAAGTCTAATGTTTATCAGTACATTACAGAAAATAATGAACTTTATCACAATATGCAAATTTTTTTAGAAGGACATGTATTATTTATTTAGTGCAGAAAGTAAAATTTCACTCACCAGCATGTGGGTAGATTTAGAGGAGGAATAGTCGGTTGGATCTCTGATGCTGTGTGTCTCTCTCGCTTCCTCATAGTGATTTCTCTTAAAATACTTTTGAATATTCATATCTGCTGAGAAAATTAGTGGTTAAACTTTAGTTAAAGTTATTGAGGTACAGGAGCGGTAGCGCGAGAGGAAACGGTCTGCTACTAGTTAATCGATCGCAGGTGCCGTTGTTCTCCCGGACAGATTTTTAAGAAGTGTGGGCCAATGTATTTGGGCTGCCGTCAGTATACATACTGTAGCTGCCATGCCCAAGTGTACTCTCTGTGGATGCACACGTTAGCTTAGCTGTGTGCTGGTTCAGTAAGAGTGGAAGAAATTTTTTTAATGAATCCAGACTTGCATTTCTCTGGATTTCTGCTATTAGCGTTTCTCACTCAGTATAAACTGGGTCACTCGCTACGTTTCTATGACTAGCGTCTGCAACAGAGCTCCATCACTCGGCCGACAGCTGTCCACCAGCATGCTGGAAAAGCGGCCCGTCTGCCGGCCAAGATTTCGGTTTAATTACATGATGAAATCTGCCGTATGCTTGGCTGCGAGATCCCAAACACAGCAGCACAACAATACACCACCGCTGTATGAATCTGGCTCGGTATTACCAGCTTTAAATAAAAAAAACATTCAGTACAAGAATGTTAAACTAAAGCCAAATATTATAAGAAATAATGTTTTTATTTATTTATTTATATACAATATGCTTTTCATTTGAGGTGGTCATATGTTGCAGTTCCTCTATAGCCCTACAGGACTCCAAACTATTCAAACATTAACCTTACAACACAGCAGTTTTGTAGAATCGTGACAAAATCGAATCAGGATATTTATAAAATAATGATGCTTACAAAATCCCATCCTGACTTCCTGATACAGTATCTAGAACAACAGGGATATCGTCAAATAATTATGCTAACTATTCCTACAACAAGAGAGCTAAACCCATGATGTGGCTGACTGTAGTGGCTAATAATGGCATGGTTTATGATACTAGTCAGTAACTTTGCTAACAGTGAGTAACCGTGCTAATTACGAGGGCGCCGTGAGAATGCCGGCTAATAGTGCTCATGATAACCTGGATACAAATGACCAGATATTCATAGCATCACTGGTTGCTGTGCAGATGAGGCTATTATGGCGAATCCTGCTAACTTATAGTCACGGTGCAGACGAGTATTCGGCAAGGCCGGGGCTGTTTGTGTAAGCGGATCTTACATGAGTGAGTAGAAACTGGGTCACAGTGTGAGACTGGAAACCTGCAGTGTGAGATTACTGTGTCGTCTTCATCATGATACACACCGTCTCCATTTCACACACCTGGAAAAAAAAGGTGGACCTTGCATCCACCGAGCAGCATTCTGATTACAAACAGACCTGAAACGTGTTCATGTTTCAAGCTCCACACACACACACACACACACACAAGGCTATACGCATGATTTCGTTTAGGATGTTTAGCTGATACGTTTAACAAAGTATCACCGACCGGCTAAAGCAGCAAATAGTTTTTAAATATCATCTCTCAATGTTCCCTCATGGCTCCAGCACCATTTTCAGTTCTGTTAATGTAGCTTTAAACCTCAAACCTTGCAGAGATAAAGTTCAGACCGTTATATCGGTCATTTCTCCACGAGTCTTCAAAATCCATCGAATGGAAAGACCGTGGATATTATGTATCCACGGTACATAATAATATCACCTAATGACATTAAAGCTGGGCGGCGTAGTAGTTAGCACAGTTGCCTTGCTAATGACGGAAAGACCCGGTTAATATTAGCTAAAAGCAACACAACTAATAATGACATTATTAATCAATTATGTATATGTGGGAGAGGAAGCTTAATTAAAAGCTAATAATAATGTAACTTTGAGGGGAAAAATGCCATATAAAGGCTAATAACATGGCTAATAATAATAATGATAATACAGTGGTACCTTGGCATGCAAAAACCCTGCCTTAGGAATCTTCGCCTTAAGAAGTGAAATTTTGCAAGATATTTTCCGCAGCATACGAAGCATTTTTGTCATACAAGCGACCGAACTGAGCCGAACTGAACGGCAGTCGCCTGTACGTCCGGGAGCCATTCAAAACCTTTTTTGGAAGCCAAGCCAAGCGAGTTTTTATATATATATATATATATATCTGTTTTGTTTTGCATTTGGTGTAAGATTTAGTGAAGACGCAGCACCACGAGTCCCAAGAATGTTATCAGGGACAGTATCAAGAGGAAAAAGGAGCCGCTTTCAGTTTCAGCCGGTGCCGAGAGGAATCATAAATTAACGTTGTGCGGTTTAATGTCTATTTATTTCATATTTTACTTCATTTACATGTCTTTACTAAATGTTTTAATAGCTTTTATATGCAAAACTAATGATTATAGTGTTTGAAATTGGTAACATTGGTAATATTTTTGTGTGGCTGGAACGGATTATCTACATTGACATTATTTCCTATGGAATGTGTTTCACGATACAAAATTTCACCTTAAGAACCACAGTATGGCAAATGATGATGATGCGGCATTATTTTGAAGCTAACGGAGCTCCTAGCATAAACCTTCATTAGCCATTATTATTATCTATCTCAGTGTAGATTAACCTTCATTAGCCATTATTATGTTAGATGGACCAGCTGATCTAGCTATATTTATAAACCATGTTAGTGTTTTTCTTTGTAGCGCAGCTACGTAGCTGCAGGTTCACGTCTGGACTTTGTTTTGTTTAGGTCAAGCTAACTCGATCTATGGCTCCCTTGCTGCACTGACAGAGATATTTTTGTGGGGGTCATTTGAGGCTGTGGAGAACACACACACACACACACACACACACATTATGAGATAAAAATAGGGGAGGATAGAAAAGAGGATTTTCTACATTTACTCTGGGGTGTTTTTTGGGGGTGGGGGGGGCAGCTTCAAACTGTCTGAGAACTTGTTACCAGATGAGCATCTGCTCCAATAAGATAAAGAGATTTTAGTGAAACTGGATCCAGTCTTTGTTTTATACACCGAGTAGTAAAGTGATACACACTGTGGGAAGTAATATCGTCTGTACACACACACAGACGCGTGTGTGTGTGTGTGTGTGTGTGTGTGTGTGTGTGTGTGTGTGTGTAAAGCTGAGCTGTATAGAAATAAAGTTTTTGTTTCTTCTAATAATTTTTTTATTCAAGCTGTTCGTGGCTAGTGACTGTATTAGCGTTGGCTAGTCATACGTTACAGCTTCTAAAGTATTAGCTTCATCCTAAAGTCTGAGCTCCTGAGGCTCCATTTAAGGATTTAGCCAACATGCTAACTAATGTTAGCTACCTGCAATAAGAGAAATTGGTTTTGGAGAGAAAAAGGTCTCATTATTCATCTCTTATCTTGTCTGTCCTGTCAGACTCTGTCTGTCTCACTCCGTCTCACACCTCATATCTCTCTTCACACAGGTCTCTATTTCACTGTCTGTGTGTCTATACATCTGTCTGTATTTGTATCTGTCTTTCTGTCTCTTTGCTTGGCTGTCTGTCTGTCTGTTTCCCCACCTGCCCATCTCTCTCTCATCTGTCTCACTTCTATCTGTCTTCCCTTCTATGTGTGTCTCTCTGTCGGTCTCTCCTCTCCTGTCTGTCTGTCCCTCTCATCTTCTGTATGTCAATATCCTCTCCTGTCATCTCCCCTATTGGTTTACTCCTCCTGCATGTCTCCTCTCTTCTCTGTCTTTCTGTCTCCCATCCTGTCTGTTCATCTTCCCCATTGGTCTGCCTCATTCTGTCTGTCCATCTGCCCTTCTATATCCCCTTGTGTTGTCTGTTTCCTCCCGTGTCTGTCTCCCCTCCTGTCTGTTAATCTTCTTTCTGTCTCCACATTTGTTTCACTCCCCTCCTTTCTGTCTTCCCTCCTTTCTGTCTGTCCATCTTCCCTCCGCTCTGTTTTCCTGTCTTAACGTCTGTCTTTGTCTATTTGTTAGTCCCTCACTCCTGTTTGTTTCCTGAACTGTATTTCTCTTCCTGTCTTTCACTCCTGTCTCTCTGCCTCAGTCTGACTATTTATTTTATTGCTTTAATATCTTTATGTATTATCTCTCTTCTTTCGTCTTGTCCTTCTAGTTTTATCTCTAACCCGTCTGTCTGCTCTTACTCCGCTCCGTCTGTCTGCTCTTACTCCACTCTGTACCCTTATGACCTCTCTCATACGCTTATGAATCACTCGTAACAAAACCGCGTTCAATGAAATGTCTCGTAGCGCCTGAGAAACACAGGGACTCTGGAACATGGAGATTATTACTTGAGGAGGTTATGGGTTAGAAAATGGGAAACAGACTCGCGCACACACACATACACACACAGAAACACACACACACATGCGTGTAGTTAGGAGATGTGCTTAACTGCCCTGTGTCCTTTTAAACACTCGTCACATAAAGTTTCATCGGTGAGGAAATCAGTTGATGTTACCACCATTAACCGTATTGTACAGTACGTATGTAGCTGACACTCTTTGATCTGTTATAGGAAACTAATCCATGTGATGACGTTAATCAAGTGCTTTATTCCTCTTTTAAATAACGAATAACTTTATTGTTTTTTCTTTTTAAAATGATCACCCCGCTCAGTTAGGTTATAGCAGCTAAAACACTCATTTCATCTACCTTAAGGTTAATAAGACAAAACACACACTTGGGACTGCAACACAATGTGGCTAAATATTTCTGTTTGTTCCTTAAAGAAGCCACGCCCACTGATAGCTGATAGCACTGATAGCTCGACATGGATTTGTACATTCCTGTTATAGATAATTCTGGTTAAAATGGCGTGTGTTCTTTCTTTCTCTCTTTCTTTCTCTTCATTTCCATCTGAAGAGGTTTCGTCCTGTAATACAGAAGTTATGAATGCCTGGAATGATATTGTACCTTTATGAAAGCATGCTTTTTGCAAGATTTGGCTTAATGTGCCGTAGCAAAAAACTAAATCGCATTTATGCTACAGTAACTCCAACGACGTTCACAAGTCTCACTAGCGTTCACTTCACACGTTCAGTACAGACAGTGGGCGTTTTTTTTGGTGCTTGAAGACAAAAACCCTCACACTGCTGTGAATAGAATGACATCATCAGCTATGTAGAGCTCTAATATGGAGGTGTGTGTGTGTGTGTGTGTGTGTGTTTGGGATTATTAAATTGTAACCTGTGTATGGTTCACTAGTACGATGGTGAAGGTTGTAATGCCTGGGTGTGGATTCGAGGTCTTATATCGGTGTTATTGATTCTACGTGCGGTAAAGTGACGTTACACCCCAGACTGGTGTGTGTGAAGGTACCTGTGGGAATTGAGTCTGGATGAGATGAGATGAGAGGGGTGTTGGCTCGGAGCCCGTTGCTGGATCAGCTCACTGCTCTGCATGGGGGAGGGGAAGAGTGTAGACAGGATTAAAACCAGGCCGCTCTGTGTGTGTGTGTGTGTGTGTGTGTGTGTGTGTGTGTGTGTGTGTGTGTGTGTGTGTGTGTCATTATTGTCATTACTGTTTCCACGACCCCAGCTTAAGCCCCATCTCTGCTTTCTCATTATGTCAAATCCCAGAGGCTCGTAGCCCGTGTAACTGTTTATAGCCTTGGCCCTGGAACTCTAATAACACGGCGCCAAAACCCAAAACATTCCCTGCGCACTCCATGATTACGGTTTAGTTACTCATACAAACTGAGAAACTGTAAACGGGAAAACAACGCAGTCGAGCTGTAGCCGTTTTAAACCACATTTACATCTGAACAGTGCAAATGTTTTAAAGAAGGCTGCATGTCCCTGGACGACGATCTCGGGCCGAGGTGGCTCAGAGCCCACTGCAGTCGTTCCTGTGAACATCCAGCGAGTGGAAAGCATGATCCGTGAAAATTAAAGAGACAAATTTGTCTGTGTGAACTCTACACACAATCATTCACCAGCACCACTTGCACATTACAGGAACTCGACTGGGAGTTATTGTACAGTTCTGACCTCGCTCCAAGACATCTCCACATGTTTGGAAAAGCTATTAAAGGACCTGAAGCAGGCAGTCTGATCACGGCTCCGGGATACTGAGAAAACATTTGATCTTTACGGTATCTAAGCACTAGTGAAACGCTGGGATTAGTCCGACTTGTATTTTCTGTCTGAAGTAAATATTTGGTAAACAGGTGAGATTGGAGATTAAATCCTCCAAAACATTACGGAAGCATTATGTCTGTGGCAGGTGAAATAAACTGTTTAATAACACGACCAAAAAACCTCCATACGTTTTTGACCATTACATTTACAGTATATTCGGTCATAAAAAGCAAATCGAATCCTTATCATACGGAATAATAAAATCCAGCACACCAGAGCAGATCTTTGTGCTGATAAAAGGTCCCCCGCCTGCTGCTCCTCTGTTTCATTTTTTTCCGCAGCCGTATGATTAAAAACTTCATAAACGTGCCATAAAGAAGCACCTCGTGCCATAAACATGCTTTGTCACAGTCATTTCCATCTCTGTCTCCAGACCACAAACACACACTCCGTCCTCTCTTACCCCGCCGCTGGGGTTTAATTTATGACTTTTTTTTTTCCTCTCTCGTCCGCTGTGAGACGGCCCTGGAGGTTCTTGGCAGAGACTGGAGTGTCGTCCCACACTGTACTGCTGACTCGGCATTTTCTTTTTTATAAGGGTGATGCATGAAATAAAGAGTCGGGGGGGGGGGGGAGTTTTTAAAATTGCATGACATTATGTAACACTCAAATCTCATACTTCAAAAGGTTTGTTTGTTTCAAAATCAAGATTATTTATGATAATTTTAATGTGCTCCAGCTGGTTGCATAACACTATAAAATGTGTTTTGTTTTTTTTGTTTTTTTATAAAAACCTTACCTCAGTAACATGTAACATAATTTCGAACACTTGTAGTCTATAAATGGCCATAATGTTAAGTAACTTGTTCTTGCATGCTATGTTTGATCTGCTTCATGAAGGTGGAAAATTATACTAACTATTATAACTAAATGACTAAACATTACAAAATGATACTAAATGAATAAATATTTTCTCTAGTGGCACTCCAGGCCTCCCGAGGCCCACCAAGGCTTCCCTGTTCTCCCCAAGTTCACCCTAGCCTACCCATCTTTCCCAGGCCCACCCAGGCCTCCTTCTTCCTCTCCAGGTCCATCCAGGCTGTCCCCCATTCCACCCAGGCCTTCCCACACCCACCCAGACCCCCGGCCTCGTTCCCAGACCCACTCATTACATTTACGTTATGGCTAGGGCTGCAACTAACGATTATTTTGATAATCGATTAGTTGGCCGATTATTTTTTCGATTAATCGGATAAAAGCTAACCGCTTCTTTAATTTGATGTTTTGCTTATAATTATATAAATAACACTGTCAACTTGCCATCTGCATATAATATATATATATATATATATATATATATATATATATATATATATATATATATATATATATCTCGATTAATTGGATAAAAGCTAGACGCTTTAATTTGATGTTTTGCTTAACTATATAAAACCATAAATCAGGGTATTATTTATGTATAAAAGTAAACTTTATAAAATGCAATAGCCATATAGAGTTTAATTATCTTTAATTTTGACATATAAACCTTATTTTTTGTAAATCAACATTTTTGTTTTTAACAATAATTGCAGATGGCAAGTTGACTGTGTGTATATACTGTGCGTATATATATATATATATATATATATATATATATATATATATATATATATATATATATATATAGTTTTTAAAAAAATACACTGACATTCAGTTATTAACAATGACCTCAATTTTAAATTCTCTTAAATTAATTCAACTTAATAATAAGAATAGACTTCTAGATTATGATATTATTTTTAATTGAAGTGTCTACTACATCCTTTTCACGGTTTACACGGTTTATTTCGATCCTCTCGTGTGTATTTTATCCTTTTTTTTGTCTCAATAAAAAAAAGAATAAAAATATATATATAGACCATTTTGCTAGACAGACATTCTCGTAATACAGCGACGTTTTACGTTATACGCCGCTACTGGGTTCACTCTGTTTATTTTGCCCTTTTCCCGCATTTCCCTGTGTATAGCGTAGGATCATGGGATATATCCGGTCCTCCGAAGTGTCAAATGAACGTGAAGAAAACGAACTAGAAGTGTTTACCGTGCGCTTTTTGGGATTTAAACGCCAAGAAAAAGCTGCATACAACGTTTTTTTTTTTTTTTTATAACCGCGCAGCCGGACAAACGCACATCACCAAAGCCCGTGTGAACACACTCACAGACTCCTATGTATGTGTAGAAAACCCTCGGCACTTCATCCGCGCTCACCGGACACTACAAATGGCAGATAACGCCCGATAAGAGGTGTTTAATGTAAATTGCTCCCATACCTTGGAGGACTTGGGGCGCGCGCTTTTTCCTGCAAACGCTTGTGTAAACTCCATTGTGCGAGGGACTGTGTATCTGTGTGTGTATTTGTGCATCTTGTGGTCGCGCACCTCAATAACGTGAGCAGCCCAACTAATCGATAACGCCATTCGTTGACAACGAATTTCATTATCGATAATTATCGATTTTATCGATTAGTTGTTGCAGCCCTAGTTATGGCATTTCCCAGACGCCCTCATTCAGTGTAACTTACATTTCATTACACATCTGTGCTCTTGAGGGTTAAGGGCTTTGCTCAGGGGGCCCAACAGTGGCAACTTGGTGGTACTACAGTTTGGACCTGAGGCCTTCCAATCAGTAGTCCAATACCTTAACCACTGAGCTACCCCTGACTGCCAGTCTCACTCAGGCCTTCCCAAGTCCACCCAGGTTTCCGCCATCCTCCCCTGACCCACCCAGGTTTCCCCCATCCTTCCCTGGCCCACTCAGGCTTCCCTTTTCCTCCCCAAGTCCAACAAGGTTTTCTGTGTCCTCCACAGGCTCACCCAGGCTTTTCTGGTCCTCCACAGGCCCACCCAGGCCCTCTTAGGCTGACAGATTTTGTTGCAGGATTCTATTGATTATGCATTCTGATGAACAATTGGTGCATTGATCCTTTGAAGTAAATCAAATTTCATCAAAGGTTTTATTCATTTAATTCACCAGAAGATTTAGGCACACTTTTTTTTTTTTTTTTACCTTTTTGTGTTAAAACTGGTAACCTCGAACACGATAATTATCTCTTTCACGCAAATTTTTAAATTTTCATATTCTTATTCATTATTTCTTTTAAATTAGTCATGTGGTTAATTCTCAATTCAACATATTTTTTTTTGGATGTTTTCAGATTTACTCTTTGAATTCAATGTAAATATGGGTTAAAATTATTATTAAAACTATATAAGATGATAAAGATTATGACTTCCTGTAGTTATGATCTATTAATGATTGTGCATCCTGTTGTTGCTAGCAGTGTTATGTCACCTGCTCCTCTAATCTGATTGGTCCTTTATCTTTCAGGTCCAACAAAAGGGCAAACCATAGGGAGGCAACTTCGCCGCAGCCTGGTGTGCTCCTATACCCCCTTGTGTCCCGTGTGGGCTGGATTTATTTATT
The DNA here is from genome assembly GCA_030522415.1 of Channallabes apus. Taxonomy (NCBI): domain Eukaryota; kingdom Metazoa; phylum Chordata; class Actinopteri; order Siluriformes; family Clariidae; genus Channallabes; species Channallabes apus. The sequence goes on along the minus strand of CM060111.1, from coordinate 22,002,730 downwards.
TGTCAGCGAAGGGGGGAGGAGGCTGATGGATCACGGAGCATGAAGGCCAGCTGCTAAGACGGCTCTCACACACACTCCGCTTACCCGGCTGGATGTGTGTGTCCTTTGCCGGAGTCCAGAGCCGAAAACACCACGGCGGCCTCCCAAAACCCTGCGGAGATGCCCACCGAGACACTGCCGCCAGATAGCAAGGTGTTGGGCGCTGGTGGCGCCGTGGCATCGGCCGTACCCCTCCGAATCCTAAACAAAGGACCTGAATACTTCAGACGCACGGCCGAACCCAACCCAAAGCGCCTGAGTGCTGTGGAGCGTCTCGAAGCTGACAAGGCCAAGTACGTCAAGAGTCAGGAAGTCATCAACGCAAAGCAGGAACCGGTGAAGCCGCAAGTGCTTGCAAAACGGAGCCCGGGAGTCAGTTCAGCTCTCAAAGCCTCCAATAATAACGCCAAGTCAGATACCTGTGCCAGCACCAAGCGTGAAAATCTCAACCTGGAGATCCTGAAGAACCTGCTCAACAGCTCGTCCTCAGCAGAAGGACCTGCTAAATGCTCAGTCGCGAGAAGCTGGGCACCAGAATCCGGGCACCGCTCTTTCCCCGAGTCCCTGAATGTGCCGGCCGTAGCATTTCACGGCCGGAAAAGCCCCCAGAACCTGAACCTAAGTCGGGGACTAATGGAAAACCATGGGGCAGAGGGCGATCGTTTACCACTGCATGCCTCGCAGAGCTCATCGGACATCCGGCGGCTGTGTAACAGAAAACCGTTCCGTTCAGGACGCAGCAGCAGCAGCAGCTCGGCTCCTCCACTTCCTCCAAAACCAAGTGCAAAGGCTTTGGGCATCTCTGACAACACAAAATGTCCAGCTGCAAAAGAACTAGAAGCTCGCCGGCCCTCGTTGCATCGCTCTAAATCGGACTTGAGCGACCGCTTGGCCCGGTCTGGCGCAGACGCCGAGAGGTTCTTCAACTACTGCGGGCTGGAACCAGATGAGCTTGATGGTTTTGTCGAAGGCTTCGGACGTGCCAGCTCTGATATCGTATCTTTGAACTTCCGTAGCGCCAGCATGATCAGCTCAGACTGCGGCCGCTCGCGACACACTGACGACAACGACGACCTCTCCAACGAAGACGAGGATGAGGAGGAGCGAGTCCCTTACGGCATTTCAGCTGTGGAGCGCAACGCTCGCGTCATAAAGTGGCTCTACAGCATCAAGCAGGCGCGAGAATCGCAGAAAGTCTCGCACGTTTGAGGTTTTGGAATTTATGAACAAGCTACAGCCTCTTGCGTGTCTCACTTTTGACTGTCTATTTTGACGATGAAGTGCACTGTCTTTATCTTGAAGGACTGACTGGCCAAACAAAGCCGTTTGTTTTTCTTTCTAGGTTTACAGCTTTTTTTTGTTTGTTTTTCGTTTTAGTTGCTTTCCATATCTTCAGATTCTGCATGACCTCTTCACACTAATCAAAAGCGCCCCTGGCGCCTGATTTGTCGCGTCTCAGCTGAAAGGTGGCCGTTTTACTGAACAGCTCCAGCTCTGAGAGGGTTCATCGCTCTCTTCTTTCCGCCTCTGTACGTCAGCTCACCGTTTTCCGTCTCTGTTTGAGCGCACTGAGCCAGGAAGCCATATGGGAATGAGTGCAGAGCATTCATTGGTGTCTTTTAGATGTCTTTTCTTCTTTAGTTTTCTCTCTTTCCTTTTTTAAACCTGTGTGTATACGTGTGTGTGTATGTATGTATGTATGTATGTATGTATGTATGTATGTATGTATGTATGTATGTATGTGAGTCAGTGTTCCAGAAGCATGTCTGATCCAGAAAACAGAAATATCAGGCTTCCATCAGGATGGTTACGCACCACATCGTGTAGTTACTTCTTTTTTGTTTGTAGTCCCGCAAGCTCCTGTTACGACGGTACTTATTGTTTTGTTCAGTGTAAATTCTGTAAGATTATGTATATAATTTTAAATCATTGTCAAAAGAAAATCATAAAGTTAAAAAAAAAAAAAAAAAAAACGATAAAAACAAACAACCCCTGGTGTTGTGTGATGAAGATCCTGCTATGCTGTTCCATCCTTTAGCTCTCGCTTTGGTCTTCCTATCATTTTTTTTTCTTCATTTTTTGAGTTCACATCACGTGTCTTTGTCCATGATCAACTCTGTACATCACTGTTCTTATAACAACCTTAAATGTTAGCGATATTCCACCTGGATTTGTTCCTTAAAGATTTGTTTCCGTTAGTTATTTTTAATTATTTCAATAAATGGCGGATTTGACATCTTTTGTCATCAGTAGTATTTGTACGCTGGTGTTTTTCTTTTCTGTATAACCATTCCTTATTTGAAAACTCCAGCAAAGTGTTAAAGGCTTTGATTTGCAGCTAACGACATGACACGCTAACAGACATCATACGTTTATTAGCTAGCTGAAAAAAAGGGGCCAAGTGAAAGTTTTAGTGATGCACAGTAAGGTGTGTGCTAGCTAGCTAACATCATAAAGTTTCAAGTCAGATACAGTACGTGTATCATCACCAGCTGGTGTTTTCTTGTCGCGTCACACAGTAAGGATGGAAATTTGCGTCTCTATTTTCGCTAAACTGTGGCGTCTAAAGGTGCTCCACAGTTTTTGCGCCATTTGTGTGAAAAAAAAGATGTGTCAGGTTTTACTATTTATTCAACTAGTAAAAGAAAGACTGTACTGACTGCATTAGCGTAGCTTTGTGGCTAACGTAGCATGTTACATGTAAGTCATTCAAAAAAAAATCCTTTTTGGAAAATCAAAAAAAAAAAAAAAGGTTGAATAAAGAAATAAGAAGTAGGAAACTCATTTGTTACGGATTTTTTTTTTCGTGATTTAGTTTTTCTATATAGTTACATTCGGATATATGCTAATGGATAATTTCTGAGGAAAATAAATGACTGAAAATTTATTTATTTATTTATTTTTTACATAAATAGACAAGAACAGAACAGGTTTTTTTTTTTATTCTTGGAATAAAATCATTTCAACAAAAACATATTTTTTTCAAGAGCTCAGAACTTTTACTTTAAAAAAATATTTTTATTGGTTCTGCAGCTAACTCTAGACACTTTATCCGCTTAGTAACGAAAGTAATTTATTTGAGAGCTTTCCTTTCAGTTCATTATTAAATTCCTGTGTTTTTGTTTTTGTGCTAGTTTTGTCTGTTAGCTTCTACTTCTACTACATCCAGCGAGTTTGTTTAGCAAGAGAAAACTTACGGTAAGACTCTGATGGTAGTGGAGCAGATTTTATTTGGAGCAGAGTCGCGTCAGCTCTGCTGATTTATGGACGCAGTGAGAGAGGACATGAAGTTAGTCTGTGTGTGTAAGAGAAGAGGATGCAGACGATGGGGTTAGATGGAGGCAGATGATTCGCTGTGGCGATTCCTGAAAGGGAACAGCAGACAGACAAAGAGTCGTATCAGCTCGCCAACTACAGTAGCTAACAGTGAAGAAATGATTTAAAACTTGTCTCAGCATAAACGCACATTCTTCTTTAACGCTATTATTTAGCCTTTTTTTCTGTGCCTCGTGGACACCTGGCCCTCTGGGGTCCGACCCAGTGTGTCCTGCTGCTAACTCAGGCTTTTAGGAGTTGTTAAGTTGTTTTGTAAATAATTACCTTTATTTTCAGTAAAATCTCAGCTACTGATGGTAGTTAAACAACGTAATATTTGCAGTTCCTGTTTGCTATCATGGTATTTACTGTAATCTAATGTTCCTGTAAAGACGAGAGTAAAAGTTAAGTCTACACTCCATTGATAAACATTTTTTAAACATGTTAAATTGCGTAGCAAATCCTTGTGGGAACATCATTATCAAGGAAGGAGAGAATACACGTGGCACGTGATTGACAGTTACAGAAGACTTCAGTCACAGTACGGTGATGAGACTTACAGTCCCGACCTCGCTCCACAAGACATGTCCACGTATTTTGGGCATTAAAGGAGTTCCTGGGAGGCCAGACTTCATGGAGTTCCATGAAGCAGGCAGTCTGATCAAGGCTCCGGCGTACCGAGATAACTGTCTACCTTTTTGCTGTCCACGCACTAGTGAAACACTGGGATAAGGACATTCATGTAGAAATAAAGGGAGTTTTTACTCTCAGGACCACTTTTAATGGAAATTCTCCCTCTGTAGAATTAACCATCACCCCGAGGGTTAGAGATCTGAGTGTGTGTGGACTGAATGTTGAGGCGTAGACATAAAGATGGGATAATTAAGAAGCCCACTTTTTTTGTTTAATGTGTCTCTGAGGGTGAACAGGAAATCCTACACGGCTCGCACAAAGGTTATCTTTTTGGGTTGCTTAAAAGTTTCTCATCTTGCTCTCTTTTGAAGAAAACTTGTGTATGATTGTAAGCAGGCGTGGTCCGGTGATGAAGTCATGTGGAAGAACAACTTGTAAAATATAAAATTAAGCCTAATGTAACAAACTGTGAAATCCAGGAACATTAAGTGCTCGATTTATCTTTTGAAATCTTTATTGCCCAGTTTTAATTGTTTTGACGACTTGGAGTAGTTACACTCACGAAGAACGGATTTCCTGATTTGATTCAGCGTCTCGTTCTCATATAGTAATACACCTTTAGTTTTATTAACGTTTGAGCTCTAACAGTGTTAGAGTGCCAACAATTCAATCACGCTGACTCTGTAATCACAAAACAAAGCCTAGGGTGTGAGTTTTAATATTCTACAACAACAACACTGTTCTAGCTGGATGTAATGACAGCGGTGGGGATCCGTCCAGATGGGAAATAAAGACAGGAAGTTGTTAAAAACAGGATTAGAACAAAGCTTGTGGCAAATCTTTGACGTGTTCTCCACCTGAGTAAACGTGTAATTCCTCCACTTTCTAGCAGAACATGGAGGGCCGTTGGAGTTTGGCCACACTGTTTTCTTTTCTTTCTGTTCTTTCTTTTTTAACTGCATGCATTCTTAGGGCTACAGGAAATGACCTAATTCGTCACAAATGTTTGGAAAAGCTCGGCCTTGGCAGCGGAGGCCCCACTCTGTCAGAAATCTCGTCTCACATCTGTAAGAGGACGCTGGAGGTCATGTGTTTAACACGTACAGCCCTCACGCAGCCTGAACGCGGGATCTCGAAACGACACGAGCTGATTTACCGTCTCGTGCTTTCGTGTAGAACGAGGAAGCTTCATCGTACTGTAGGAGCTTGGTGGGGAAAGGAGGTTCGGGACAATTCTGAATATATAAACATCTCACATATCACTTTTAGCTTACAACTTCGCCGTCTTGTACATCGGCAAGTTGTGCAACTTAACATCAACGGTTATTAAATAAATAAATAAATAACAGTTAATGGCACCCAAGTGGTGTAATTGCAAATGTAAGAGCGTTCACCCTATCATCCAGAGATCATGAGTTCAAGTCCCAGGTGACGCTACAGCCATCTGTAGTCGGGAGGCTAAAAAGCAGATTGGCTGCGGTGTCTCTCGGGGGTGGTGGGGTGGGGGGGGCATTACTCACACTCTCACATCGATCATAGCGAGACGAGATAATCACGGGCATCTGGGAGCGCACGCAAGTGGAAGGGGTGGATAACGAGTGTGTGACGGCATTCCCCGGCAGTTGGAAACAGTGCTGTTGGGTGTCGTCACGTGTCTTGGAGGAAGCACATGATAGCTTTTACCCCACCTGATTGGAAGTTGTCATTTGATGGGGTACACCCTATCCCCCTGTGTGCCAGACGACAGCACTGACATGCCCGGGTGTATCGATCGCCCTCTTCCAGGACGACCTCGTCTCGTCTTTAATGTCACGCCTTGGACTTGGCGTGTTACTAGGATTACTTTAAGCCTTAGTTTAATTTAGTTTACATTTAGTTAAAATAAATACATGTACTGTATATACGGTGGTGTGATCGCCAGTATATACTACATGCACCCCAGCGTTGCTGAATCCTGGGTTCTGATTGGTCAGAAGGTGTTGATTAATTTATTGTAACAGAAACTCAAATCACAGGTTCCTATTAACACACTTGCTCTGATGCATCACCGCTTCTATAGCAACACCTCAGGAGTTTTCATTAAAGGGCCTAAAGGTGTAAACGCCTATTATACACATTTTACTCTCCTGTCACTTTTAAACAAACCAATTAGATTTTTTTTTCACATTTTGACCTCATATAAGAAAAGCCTCACCACTGGCTTGTTGCTCGGCTCTGCTGTTCTCTGGAGGGGCGGGGCTTGTCTGGAGCTCATTTGCATAGACACTGAAACACCGCATATAATAGTATAATCTGAAGGGTATTTCATCTGGGGCATTAACTCTTTCTCTCTCACACACACACACACACACACACACACACACTCAGTTATCTGAGATCTGTGTTAACTTGTTAAGGAAATAGCAAAATATGGGACCTTTAAAGGCCCCTATATTTATGTAACATAACATGACATGTAAGGAGTCTCCAGTGTCAGAGTTTTGTCTCAACTTTAAGAGTTCCATTTCCATATGTTACTCGGTGTTCACATCACGCAGGACCTGTCATGGTCCTGTCACATCAACACCTTGGTGAAAAAGGCCCGACAGCGTCTCTACCACCTCAGACGCTTGAGAGACTTCAAACTGCCCTCCAAGGTGCTCAGGAATTTCTACTCCTGCACCATAGAGAACATCCTGATGGGAAACATCACAACCTGGTTCGGGAACAGCACCATGCAGGACAGACGAGCTCTACAGAGGGTGGTGCGATCAGCTGAGCGCATTATCCGCACCGAGCTCCCTGACTTGCACTCGATCTACAACAAGCGGTGCTGGACCAAGGCCAGGAAGATGGTGAAGGACCTCAGACACCCCAACAATGGACTGTTCTCTCTGTTGCGTCTGGGAAGCGATTCCGCTCCCTGAAGGCCAACACAGAGAGACTGAGGAGGAGCTTCTTCCCGCAGGCGATACGGTCTCTCAATCACAATCACACCTCCACACAGGACTAATAACATCTTTTTAATCTCCCAACACTGACTGGACAATCATGGACACATTCATGCACACTTGCACTACATATTTATATATCTGGTCCATTGCACAAGACACTTTAATAAGTCACTTTTATACATATTTGCATAACCACTGCCACTTTAAATTTTATATATATACTTTTTTCTTCTATATATCTATATTTTGTAATATTTTTATTATGCCCTTATTTGTACAGTTTATAGTTACTAGTTTAATTTACTTTTATTCATATTTATTCCTTACATCGTACTGTGTATGACTGTGTATGTGACAAATAAAATTTGAATTTGACAATAAATGTACATGTAAAATGATAAAATAATGTGCATCTTATTATTTAAGTAAAAAACAAATAATCATGTGCATTTCATTGTGGTGTAAGAGGAATAAAACACTGAGGAACACGCTGCTAGAGGAAAATAATCAACTTCCTGAGCGGTAACGTCCCTCCTCTCTGTCACTCAGTGTTTCGACACGCGGAGGGTTTTTAGTCTTTATTTGGAGGATTATCCCGTCGTATCTGGTGCGAGTTTCATCAGCCTCTTTGTCCTGATGCGTTGGTGTTATAGCTCACATCAACACTTCAGCAGTTCCACATAGCTTTCATTCCCAGCGTTCCGGTCTTATCAGCGCTGAGCTCAGATCCCGAAGAACGAGTGTTTGAGCGTTATCCGTATCAGAGACAGCCTCTCTCTCTCTCTCTCTCTCTCACACACACACACACACACACACACACACACACACACACACACTGAAGTGTTATGGGAGATTAAAAACACACACACACATTACACCTCACGTCTGTCAGAACTGATCTCAGATCAGCATTAGATCAGTCAGGCATTAGGCTTCCTGTATTATTTACTTTTACATCTCACGTAAAAAATGTAGGAAAAGAAAGAGAAAAATTGCAAGTTTTGAGAGAGTGTTTGTGCTTCGTGTGTAATAATAATAATAACAATATTTGTGAGGTTGCGTTTGAACTAACAGTTAATGCTAACACTAAAACAATTTTAAAAATCTTCAGGTTTTAACAGGAAATCCATTTTTAAGGGAATCTCACAAACTGTCATCTTCAGTTCATCACACCTTCAGTATGAGCAGTCCGGCTCACGAGTGCGAGTTTTACATTTGTTCGTAGCGAATGGTGCTAGCGTACTAGCGTGGATGACCAGCGACCTGAAAACCAAAGGTTCTTAGTTCTAGTCCACAGTCCACACCTCACTCGAGATCTGTTAAATAAATTGTTCCTGGACTTGTTCAGTATCTACAGTTTAGTTTCTAAAGGACAGCTAAGAGCTACAAGTTTAGCCTCTGTGCTAAGTGCATGGTACATACAGTACAGTACAGTATGTACACTCTCGAGTGAGGAAAATGCAGGCTTACGCCTCTGACTGAGCTCTGAAGGTCAGTTTAAATCCCCAAAAAACAGTGTGTGTTTATCAGGACCATTTTCAGAACCTCTGACTCCTAATAATCGCTTTGGAGTCCCTTCAGTTCTAAACCTTTATCTTAATATTAAGACGAACATAAGGGGAAATGAAGTGCAGCCCACACGTACCAGGAGTGTACACACACACACACACACACACACACAAAGAGAAATGGGTTCTTTAAGGGTTCACTGGATAATTAAAGCGTCTGTCTGAAGTCTGTCCTGGTTTGATGTCGAACCTTTACTGGTTCCTGTTCTTTTAAAGAGTGACTACACTCGTTTATGTTTATATTATTTGTTTTAAGCGGTCATGCAAAATGTACGATAAATTGTTTTCATCTGGACCAGGTTAGATACATGAGAGTTTGGGTGAACGTCAGACCCCAGTTTTAAGAGGAAAATAATCCTCAGTGGAGAAAGTGGAGAAAATGTGCACATAGCGCCCTCTGGTGCTCATCCACGCTTCCTACAGCACAGCTTTTTGAGCGATAAGACCCCAAGACAAGTCTCAACAAACACCACAGACTGATTCCAAACACTTTCTTTCAGCTGTATAAATCACTCGTTGTGGGAGGTTCTCTTGTAAGAAATAAAGAAAAAAACTTTATTTCAACATTGTTTTAATCCAATCTGTCCGTCTTCCCTTTCAGCCAAACAACCCTCGTGTGTGTGTGTGGGGTTAATAGGTGTGTGTGTGTGTGGTTAATAGGTGTGTGTGTGTGTGTGTGTGTGGTTAATAGGTGTGTGTGTGTGGGGGGGGGGGGGTTAATATGTGTGTGTGTGTGTGGTTAATAGGTGTGTGTGTGGGGTTAATAGGTGTGTGTGCGGGGGGTTAATAGGTGTGTGTGTGTGTGTGTGTGTGGTTAATAGGTGTGTGTGTGTGTGTGTGTTTGTGTGTGTGTGGTTAATAGGTGTGTGTGTGTGTGCGTGTGTGGTTAATAAGTGTGTGTGTGTGTGTTTGTGTGTGTGTGGTTAATAGGTGTGTGTGTGTGTGTGTGTGTGTGTGGTTAATAGGTGTGTGTGTGTGTGTTTGTGTGTGTGTGGTTAATAGGTGTGTGTGCGTGTGTGGTTAATAGGTGTGTGTGTGTGTGTGCGTGATGTTCCTAGGTGTGTGTGTGTGTGTGCGTGATGTTCCTAGGTGTGTGTGTGTGTGTGTGTGTGTGTGTGTGTGTGTGTGTGTGTGTGTGTGTGATGTTCCTGTGTGTGTGTGTGAGATGTTCCTAGGTGTGTGTGTGATGTTCCTAGGTGTGTGTGTGTGCGTGATGTTCCTAGGTGTGTGTGTATCGTTCATAGGAGCGTGTGTGTGTTGTGGGAACGTGTGTGTGAATAGGTTTTATTCCATGTTAAAGAGCTTAAGTTATAGGTTCAAAGCCTTTGAGTGTGTATGTCCTAAAGCTAAGGTCACAACATAGAGCTTGTGTAGATGTCTAAGTGTATTAGAGCCTGTGTGTGTTCAAGCCTGTGTTATGACCTAGAACTAACCTGGTGTGAGTCAGTTTCTAGAACTACTCTTGTGAGTGTCTGCTTCTAGAGCTTTCATGTTATGTGTTATACAGTATTTGAAGAATTCTTGGGGATGTTATGCTGAAAGAGCCAGTGTTTTGTTTGTTTGGTTTTGAGTTTGGTTTTTCAATAAAATACTCTTTATGTTAAAAAACCCCTGCGTCTATGCCTGCCATCCTTAAGCCCACGGCGATAACATCAGCCCAATACACCCGCATCGTGACACCTGTCGCCGGTTCATCAGTTGTTCTTCCTTGTAGATCAGGAACCACCGACCGGAGCTGCGGTGCGAAATAAAAAGGGTGGGACAGTTGACTGGAGTAAATGCGATATTCTCTGGGACACGCCCTCCACCACCTTCTGTCGAATCCTGAACCGTCTACGCTTGTGTCCTGGAGTCCTGTCTGGGCTTCGACCAGAGGTGATTCTCATTGCGCAATTGCCACTTGATGGACTGATTAGATAACTGCATGAATGTGCAGAAGTGCTGCAAACTTTTGCAACAATCCTGATTTAGCATGAATAATGTCCTATATGATGCTGAATATTTATTTACTGAATAATTGATTGATTGATTGACACCATTGTTTAGAGTCTGTATGCTGCAGCATTACAATTTCCTTAAGAATTAAGAGCTCCAAACCCTTATTCAGCGTGACCACGCCTCATTGAGATACACAAAGCCAGACATGGTGTCTTAGGGTTGGCGTGGAATATTCAAATCCCCACGACCCAACATCTAGTGTAAAGGCTTCCCAGAAGAGTGGACTAGAGTCATAACGGAGCAACAAAATGGGATGTTTAACAAATCAATATAAATGTATAATGAAAGTGTTCTGTGCTCTAATTGGCTCGAGTGCTTCATTCATCATGTCAGGAGAGTGGTTATCAGTGAGCTCTATCACAAAGACCTCTTTAAGAGATTAGAAGCAATGCCTCGCTCCTGATATCTCTATCACAGCGCGGGTCAGGTTTCAAGGTCAGTTCACGTCCTTTCAGGTGTGAATACTCGCTGCAGTGTCCGTGTCCTCATCGTCCTTCTATCAGGCCACCACGGGTCAGAGTGCACACGCCATCACTACGTCTCTCAAAGACTCTCCACGTGGAAGCAGAGATAAGTGTCAAAAACAAGCATGAAATAAACTGCCTGGCCACTTTATTAGAAACCTCAAGGCCTACTGCTTCAGTTCTCTGATCCACTGAATCACATCATCATCATCATCATCATCACTGCACAGTGTGTTCAGTGACATGACTAAGACAGGCTGCAGCGTTCAAACCCATGTCTGAACACCAGCCTGAAATGTTGGTACAAAGCAGGTTTGTGCTTTAATGGCGCTGATGCCAAATTTGGACCCTACATTCTGCATGTCACAGTCGAGGCAGAGACGCACGGGTGATGTTTTTGCAACCTTCAGCTATTACAGTTTCCCACTATATAAATTCTCACTCATCTTCTAAACCACTTTATCCTGTATTTAGGGTCGCGGAGGGCCTGGAGCCGATCCCAGGAAGCTTAGGGTATGAGGCGGGCGGGGTACATGATTTCTTTAAAGGTTTTTATTTTACCCAGTTGAAACCATTGTTAAAGTAACCAAGTTAATAATTTCTCCTTTTTTCTGCCTCTGCTCTCAGCCTCTCTGTTATCAGACATGTTCTTAGTTCATAACAACACATTATAACACACCTAATTCCCCCTACAAGCACAAAAACACCTTCAGACTGACCAACAATCCCATGTTTTCTCTTTATCGAGTGCAAGTTGTAAGGGGATAAAACTGTTGAACTTATATGCAAAGATTCACAGACTAGTTGGCTAAATCCAGGTGAACCTCGGATTACGAGCATAATTTGGTCAGGAAGCGGCTCATATTCCAAAACACTAAACCAAAGCATATTTTTCCATAGGAAATAATGGAAACTCAAATTATTCGTTCTACAACCCCCAAAACATAAATACATAAAAATAATTCATTAAAAATATAAAGTAAAAATAAAACAATTTAACCTGAAAATATTATGATAAACAACTTTACTGACAGATAAGTGTTTTCGTTTAAAGGCGCTGTGTGCGTTATGTGTGTGTGTGCGTGTAATTTGACACCGTTCCGGTTCACACACTCTCTCTCTCTCGCTTGCCTTTAGTGTGTGTGTGTGTGCGCGCGTGAAGCAGAGAGGGGGTGCACACACTAAAGGCGAGAGCGAGTGTGTGAACCAGCACGGTGTCAAATTACGCACGCGCACACACATAATGACAGGCTGAGAGAAAAAATTGATTTTTAACCTCTAAAAAGATTTTCTTCAGCTTTACATGTGCGCACACGCGTGTGTTATAAGAAATAGTACATAATACAGAAATAGTACAGTAAATAGTCCGCTGTACACACACGCTTACAAACACAAAATAAAAGATGTTTTACACACACACACATGGTCATAGTGTTATAGTAAACAGTACACGCGTGCACGGATATTGATTATACCAGTAAGAGACGAGCACTAAGACCCAGCAGGGGAGATGATTACCCACAATTGCACAGTGCAAGAGAGAGAAAAAATGTTGGCTCAGTTCGGCGTCAAAACAAGAAGCGCATGCGTGATACATGATACTTGGTGCTCGTAAACCAAGACAACGCTCGTTTTTCAATTCAAAATTTATTAAAGATCTTTGCTTGTCTTGCGGAATACTCGTAAACCGCATTACTCATAATCCGAGGTTCCACTGTACTATCGATTAGCTAAGTCACTACATCCTGATCGCTTAAGCAACTCTATGTACAGTAGAAACAATAGCTAACCTTTAAATCTTTTATCTTTAACCTTTTTTAAACACTCGAGTCTTTCAGCTGTCATGTTTCCTGAGCATCATTAACCGCAGCTCCCTGATGTACACATGTCATACACAATATCCTGGAAATCAATTTTCTGAGAGTGAGGGAGCGAGTGGGAGTCGGTAAACACATGCTCATTTATCACACTTTGTGTTAAGTGAACTTATCGTGTTTCTAGGTGGGCGGGGCTTTACATACAACATATGCAAGTTCTAACAGAATAAAAAATGGCCTGTGAGCTAAATAATCTAATCTAATCTAATCTAATCTAATCTAATCCATGTGTTTATAAATTTAAGGATGTTTTTAAAAATTAGAAGAAGAATATTCAATTATTGTCACATGTACTTTTTACAGCACAGTGAAATTTCTTCTTCGCATATCCCAATTAGGAAACTGGAGTCAGAGCGCAGGGTCAGCCAGCTTACAGCGCCCCTGGAGCAGATAGGGTTAAGGGCCTTGCTCAAGGGCTCAACAGTGGCAACTTGCCGATGCTGGGGTTCGAACCCCCGACCTTCCGATCAGTAACCCAGAAACTCACAGCCTTAACCGATTGAGCCACCACTGACCTTAAAAATTAGCATCAAGAAGTGAAAGTATTATTCAAGACAACTGTCCAGATATTATGACTGAAATGTTGGTTATCACTACTGCATGATAAAGATCAGTTGTTTGATAGCTTTCCTTCACACACACACACACACGCACACACACATGGCCTTACTGATACGACTGGAGGATAAAATATTAAGATAAATATGAATATTAACATAGTATGACGTTAGTCGTAAATACAACCAACTAATAAATAAATTCTTGAGATTACAGATCTCTACTGAATTAGGAGTATCAATGTGTCAGTTTAACAAAACACACACACACACACACACACAATGTCAGAGTTCTGGTGATAAGCTTGGTTTATATTTTTGTCACTGTTCAGCTCTTTAAGTGTATCCCACCCATGTTATATAATCTATACGTCCGTGTAATCTTTATTCTAATCCACGCTGCTTTAACAAATCAGGTTCCCTCCTGCAGGTCTATAAACTCTTATCTCACACCGCGCAGAGACCCTGAACTCAAACACAACCTGAAATCCTACAGTAACTAACCTGCTGAGCTTCTTCTTTTACTTTTTTAAATTTAAGGTTTGTTACAGTAGCTCTTGTTTTTGACCAGATTGGATCTGATTAATTTGGACAGATAACTTTAAAAGTAAAATAAATATTTAATTTGTATTTAATTTAAAGTGCAGCCAGCCGTCCTGCCTCTCAACGACATCAGATGTTTAATTATGTAGTAGCAAAGTACTGAAATAAGTTACCAGTTATGACTAAGTTACTGTACGAGTGTAACAAAGTTATTTTGAAATAACTAAAATTACCGCGCAAGATGTACCAAAGCTAAAATAAATAGTTACCCCTAAATAGTTAACAAAGTGACAACAGCTACTCCCCCATAATGTAACAAAGTTGAAATAAATCAAGTTTTTCAGCTGTGTTGTAATTAAATATGGTTGGTAGTGGAGTTAATATGAAGTAAATAACTCAAATCTAATATTCTGTATAAACTATTTAAAAAAAAAAGAAAAATTGTTAATAGCTTCTGACTGGCTATTATGAAATGTATGAAATTTACAAGAACCAATAATAATAATAATAATAATAATAATAATAATAATAATTATTATTATTATTATTATTAATATTATTTAATGTGCGACAACTTGTTCATTTCTTTTTTTTTCTTAATCTGATTTTTATTTTGACACTTAATTTGTTTTATTTCTAATTTGAATCTATTTATGGCTTTTCATTATCATTTCTTATGTGAATAATTTTGAGTGATCTATCTGTATGAGACATGCTATACAAATAAACTCGGCCTGCCTGATGATTTTTCAGGTTTAGCCGCAGACACTTAGCGGAGTTGCAGAGATGAACCATCAACTTCAATTTACGTTTTAAGGCCAAACGAGCTTGTGGCCATCACAGCGTGAAGAAGACAACTGACAACTTTCACAAAGTGAAAACAAAAGTTACCCCCGCAAAGTGTAATAAAGCCAAAACTGACTAAAGTTACCCCCACAAACTGTACCAAAGCTGAAATAATTAAAATTATGTCAACAAAGTGTAATAAAGCTGAAATAAATAAAATTAACTCACGCAAAATGTAACAAAGTTGAAATAAATCAAGTTACCCCTACAAAGTGTAACAAAATGAAAACTGACAGAAGTTACTTCCACAAAATGTAACAAAGCTGAAATAAATTAAGTTACTCCAGAAAGTTTGTAACAAAGCTGAAATACCTAACGTTACCCCCACACAGTGTAACAAAGCTAAAATAACTAATGTTACCCTCACAAAGGGTAACAAAGCTGAAATAATTATAGTTAAAAATGTAACTAAAACAAAATATAACAAAGCTGAAATAAATAAAAAAATACCCCTGCAAAACATGACGCATATGAAATAACTAAATTTACTCCACGAAGTGTAACAAAGCTGAAATACATAAAGTTACCCCTGCAATATGAAACAACTCAAATCTAATATTTTCTGTATAAACAAAAAAAGAAAAATTGTTAGTAGCTTCTGACTGGTATCCATATGGAGTTTACAAGAGCCAAGAGTTATTATTATTATTATTATTATTATTATTATTTAATCTACAACAACTTGTTATTTCTTCTTTTTCTTTCAGTTAATCTTATTTTCATTTTGACACTTAATTTGTTTTATGTCTATTTTGAATCTATTTATCACTTATCACTCATTTCATTATCATTTCTTATGTGAATAATTTTGAGTGATCTATCTGCATGAGACATGCTATACAAATAAACTCGGCCTGCCTGATGATTTTTCAGGTTTAGCCGAAGACACTCAGCGGAGTTGCAGAGATGAACCATCAACATCGATTTACGTTTTATCTCAGCTCTCAAGGCCAAACGAGCTTGTGGCCATCACAGCGTTAATTATTAAAGCCGCTGACGGTGGCCTTCGAGTCGCCCTTATCGACGAGGTAAAACCTCAGACGTCAGTTAGCCTGGGATTGCAGATACAACGTGGAGTTTACGATAACAGCCAAAACACCAAGGCGTTGCTGTGCTATTTCAGTCTGACTGAGTGGAGTTTCTCGAAACCCACATTGTGATTTTCACAACTGTCTCAGATCATCCAGGGTTCGGGTTGTTTTACACGAAGTACGAGTGAAAAAACCCAGGAGTTCAGTTTGCAGTATAATATCTGTATAACAGACAGAGTATAGTATAGTATAATACAGAATTATTTTCAGTATGGACATGGGTCACACAGTGGTGTAGTCATTAGCACTGTTGTTGCACCTCCAAGGTTGAGGGATCAATTCCCGTCTGTGTACAAGGGGTTTGGATGTTCTCCCCGTGCTTGGTGGGTTTCCTGCAGGTTCTCCAGTTTCCACCCACAATCCAAAGACATGGCAGAATTGGCAATTCCAAAATTGCATGTACAGTATACAGTATGTGTGTGCCCTGAATGGTCTGGGTTTACCCCATCTAACCCAGGAATCATATGCAAACTCCAAAAATGTAGAGCAAAGGTGACAGGTCTCAAAGGTCTCAAAGATGAGATTCAAAACCCCAACCCTGAAGCTGTGAGGTGAAAGTGATGACCTCTAAACCACCATGTTACCTAATTTTGAATATACAGTGCTATCTCGGAGCCTTGCACCAAAGTTAGCATGTTCTCCCCATGCTTGGTGGGTTTCCTCCCCACAGTCCAAAGACATGCAGATTAGGCTAATTGGTTTTAACAAAATTGCCCATAGTGTGTGAGTGTATGTGTGTGTGCCCTGCGATGGATTAGCACCTTGTCCAGGGTGTACCCCGCCTTGTGTCCTACGTCTCTTGGGATAGGCTCTAGGCCCCCACGGACCTGTGTACAGGTTAAAGCTCTATAGACAATCAGTGAGTGAGTGATACCTTGGCATATGAACGCCACACCTCACAAACTTTTGCCTCAAGGACTGAAATTTTGCTAAAAATTTGACTCAACATATGAAGCATTTTTGACACACAGGTACCGAGTAGAACCGAATGCCGCCTAAGTTATCCGTATGTCCTGGAACTTCAGTTCAGTGGAAAGCCAAATAAAGCAAGTTTATATATTGTCTGATTTAGTGTAAGATTTAGTGAAGACGTAGCACCGCGGGGTCCCAAGAATGTTACAGTAGCATGGACGAGAGCAAGAAGAAAAAGGAGCCGCTTTCAGTTTGGTTTTTAAAGCAGCCGGTGCCGAGAGGAATCATTAATGTTAAGTGAGGTTTAATGTCTGTTTATTACATATTTTACTTCATTTACATGTCTTTTCGAAAAGTTTTTATATATAAAACTATGACTATAGTGTTGGAAATTGTTAATCTTGGTAATATTTTTGGGTGACTGGAACGGATTATCTGCATTTACATTATTACATCTCCGGAACAGATTCATATGCTGAGGTACCGCTGTACTGTATATTTCTTCCCTAATGACCCAGTCAGAGGTGATGGTGGTGAGGAAACACTCCCAGAAAGGACATGAGAAAGAAAAGTTCGTCGGAACCAGACTCAAAGTTGACACCAAAATTTCCTTCCTATAATTGTGCAACTAAGAAGCCTGTTTCATTTTGAACATTAATAAGTTCAACTAGACCCTGATGAAGACATGAGTGCAGTCCAAAGCCATCTCCATGGTTTCCAGGTGAATCTTCAGGTTGCCTGTATGTCACTAATCACACTGAGGGGTTTCCCTGCTACACACGGAGAAACAGGAAGTTCTTCCAGAGGTCCTCTGTAATCAGAAAGCTTACTTCTAGCTGCAGTTAGTCTTTGGACAAGTACTCCTGAAGTGAACTGTAGAACCCTCCACTGTCTAATGTCCTCATGCTCTCATGAATGGTTTATTCTGGGTGTCTTGGATCACATTGGTTACCCATAATGCACTGTGTCAGAGCTAAACCCTTCATATACTGTAAACGTGTAAGTAAACAAACATATCTTTGGTCAGATCTGCGCCGCTGTGTCCCCTGTTATGGTGAACATGAGGATACTAAGTTCTTATGAAAACTCCTGATGAACCTCTGTGCTAGCAGGCTGTTAGCTAGCCGGCCAGGTTTGTGCAAAGTGATTTTTGTTTAAAAGACACAACAACATAGTTAAAAATATTGATGTAAAAAATGTTAATTGCACTGTTTGCATGCTAGCGATGTACTGTACAGTATACCACACCAATCTATGTTGTCTTAGCCACCTATTCTAGGCTTAACCTCATATAAAAATATAAGACATCACTTTTAATGAAAACATACTGCTAATGTCTGTGGTTTGGGACCTTTATCTTAAAAAAATAAAACGCTGCTTAAGCGTTAGGAAATGTACTTTGTCATTTGTTTGTGAGATGATGTTGCACTGTAATTTGTTTTGGACTGAGATGATGCGGTGAAGAAACACTAACTGGCAGTAACCTTTTGCCCCACAGTAACCCCAGCGCTGCAAAGTTACTCCAGTCTAAACACAGGAGATGCTCGAAAAAAAGGTTCACTGCTTCAGCTGCTTTATAGAAGACTCGAAGCTCAGGACGGTGACGAGACTCGGCAGTAAAACTTCTCAACGGTGCGAATGTGTTAAACAGGACCGTACTGTACGTCTGCGAGTGACGATCTGGCTGAGGTGGCTCGGACCTCACTGTAGTCGTTTCCTGGGAATCAATGAGACATATTTTCTATATTTAATAATTAAGTTAGTATTAAATCTAGAGCATGAGCAGCTTTGCGAGTGCCTCCTGTCACACATGGCTTTGTTTAAAGAAAAATTAAATGTACAAAGAACTTAGAACATGATGTTGCTGTTCACTTTGATCTTGGCACCAGATATGAGAATACAGTACACAGATGTCTCTGGGGGACATAATACCTCCTGATGACATGCGAGAATTGGTTACAACTGAATTAGGGAAAAATTCCAAGAAAAAAAACAACATCAAAACATTAAAATAATAACGCTTTTTTTTTTTTGAGAAAAAAAAATTCTCATGATGTGATGGATTGGCCCTCTGTCCAGGGTGTATCCCGCCTCGAGCCCTAAGTCTCCTGGCATAGGCATCAGGGTCCCCGTGACCCGTACACAGGACAAATTGGTATAAACAATGAGATGAGATATACTGTAATAACATTAAGAAACTAGAAAGCTAAAAAAAAGCTTTTAGTTTCAGGGCTGCGTTAAACAGATCTGATTGATGGTATGAGCATTTTGTTTAAACATTCACCTGCAGGATTGTTAAGTTCTGTAATCTCGCTATTAACTTCACATCAACTTGCAAATCATCATCTCGCTTTGAATTAAAAGAACTCCAAGTCAAATCTAAGGAGAATATGGAGAGGCAGGTATTTCCCAAAACACTGAGGCTCTCGGGAGTGTTACGTAACGAGTTCTAGCAAGAGCGTTACTTATGAAGCCTGAGGATAAACAGTTAGTCAGAAAGTGTGTACTGTACCAATCAAAATTATCAGATGATCACATCTCTGTTTTATAGCTTTACATACTGTAGAACAACTCAGCGTTCGTGATTTAAACAAAATCTAATCATCACATTTTATTCTAGCTTTTATAAGGAGGAATGTTTTTTTATTTTCTAAAATGATCCTACAGATTTTCTTTGTGATTCAGACTTCAGAAAAATCCTCTGCTGCTTACTTCAGTAAAAAATAAAAACCTTTTGGTAAATGTTTCATCAATCCAAATATAATTTAAAATATAACATTACAATTTTTAAATAATGAATACAAAAATAATAAATACAAAAAATTATTGTATTTTACTGTATCATAAATTTACTAAATGTAAATTTACTGTTTCATAACTTGCATATTATTTAGATTTATTTGGAGCAATTTTGTTTATTATTATTCCTGGAAGTAAATAAAGTTACCTCCCAACCATAGATCTAATTTTTTATTATAACTGTCATTAGATGATGATGATGATGATTATTATTATTATTATTATTGGCATTATATACTGTATACTTTATGTAAGTATTAGCACACCTAACTCTCTCTTCTGAGAAAGGGGAAAAAAAGAAAAATTATTGTATACATTTAGTAATCTGACTAATATTTGAATGTTTCATACATAATTAGTGTTGTAGACTTCAGTAGCCACCCAATAGCCGAACCCCAGCCACTGGATGCAGTGCCGAACCCAAACACGATTAAAATAGGTATCGGATGGTCCGCTGTCGCGACCCCATGATGAAAACAGCCGAAAGACAAAAAACATCAACACATCGAGGATTGCATTTACTCTACAACAGTTTCCTGGAGGACCCCCGGCCCTGCAGATTGTAGTGTTTGTCCAGTTCCTATCAGCCTTTACTGAGCTGAACTGGGTGTGTTAGAGCAGGGAAAGACAATTAAAACAGGGGGACGTCAATGACTGGGGTTCAGAACCACTTAGCAAAAGGTGTACTTGGGTAATTTTTAAAAAACAGTACTCATTAATCAAAGCATTTATGCTTCTTTAAAAAAGAAAAAAAATCCTTTGATCATTTGCAGCGTGATAGTGGTATTCAAACTATTCAGACCTTGAAGTTATTTCCCAACTCAGCAGGTTACCAAAGTGCAGCTTGCTAACCCTCAGGTAGATTCGTCCATGGACTCCGGTCAAGGCCACACACTGATTTCCTAGAGGTACTGTATACCTCGGTTTCCTAGAGACCTGAAAATTTTCTTTTTTTTTTTTTTACGCAGCAAGGCAAAACAGATGACATCAAAGTGTGGGGTTCATGCTGGAGCCTATAAAAGCAGAGAGAGTATGCAGAGCTGCCAGACTGTCTCATCACAGCCTCTGCAATTAGATTGACAGCTGCAGACATGGTGATAAGTGTCGCCCTGATCTGGGCCGTGGTGGTGGGACTCTGCTGCTGCCTCTGGCTCGTCCTGGGAATCCGCACAAGGTAAATAAAAATAATCAGAGACTGGAGAGATTTAGGATTATTGTGTGTTAGATACACTGCTGATGATGCAAGAAGGATGTGCATTAGGTTTCGGTGAGTGATGGTAATCTGAAATGATGGAAATGCTAAATCTGTATAGAGCGCTCACTTCCTAAACCGATGAAACCAAATTTATTATTACTGATTTATTTAATAATAGATTATTTATTATTACTGATTTATTTAATAATAGATTATTTATTATTACTGATTTATTTAATAATAGATTATTTATTATTACTGATTTTCTTTTCTTTATACAATGTAAATTTAAAGTGTAATGTGAATTTCTTGTTCTTCAGGGTGGAGAAAGAACAGAAAACACTTCATATTAAAAGTCTTTAAAAATTAATTAGTTAATCATTCATCAAATTAAAAAATATACAGTATATTCAATTGAGAGCAGTAAACAGCAATAAACAAAAACAACGTCAATATTAGTGTGTGAGAACTCTGGATGCACTGGGTCTCTCATTAGTGTTAGAAGCTCTTTAACATGATTGAGGTCGTGGATGTAGACCAGCATCCACGACCTCAATCATGTTAAAGAGCTTCTAACACTAATGGACCGTGAACCTGTATGCTCAATTACACTTGTTACTATGTTGTAATAAAGCAGCTCAGAACTGACCAATGGATCAGATTTGAAATTTTAATATTTCCACAAACGTGTATTGACTGTAACATGGACGCTTTAAAGACTTGACAAAAGTTTCTCATGATGTCTTTGAACTGGAGGGAGAACAGAAACAGACATGATAGATAGATAGATAGATAGATAGATAGATAGATAGATAGATAGATAGATAGATATTATTTTAATTGTAAGGTACAGATACTCAGCAGTGAAATGCAGTTTAGCATCTACCAGAAGTGCACACAGTCGTGAACATACTGTATACTGAACATCAGAGCAAATATTAGCCTTGAGCAACTTACAAGGTGCAGGTTAAATAAATATTAGATAACAAAGCTACAGCCAGTGAATATGTGCAGTAAATAAAGTAAAGTAAAAACTACACTGTTAGAACACAAATGCTCATTTGTGCTCTTAGCATCGTAGCACTAACACATGCAGTTTGGATCGAGTTCCTGATGTGACGTTTACAGTAATAAGAGCGTCATGAAACATCCTGTGCCTTGTATCAGTGATGTCGCATCTCAGAACGTCTCCTCTTGTCTACTTTCAGTCCATTTAAGCGCACATTTAAATTTTGAATTCAATCATGTTTGGCTAAAGCAGGTTGTTATCCAGCGGTATGAGCTCACTCCTCGTTGTTCTTCATGTTTCAGACAGCCAGGGGAACCTCCAGTAGAGAACGGCTGGATCCCGTACATGGGCTGCGCACTTCAGTTCGGCGCCAACCCCTTGGAATTCCTCCGCAGCAGACAGAAGAAATATGGCCACATTTTCACATGTAAGATCGCCGGCCGATTTGTTCACTTCCTCTGCGACCCGTTCTCTTATCACAGCGTCATCCGCCAAGGGAGGCACCTGGACTGGAAGAAATTTCACTTCGCAACATCTGCCAAGGTGAAAAACTTAGTGAAACTACGTCACAAAAAGTCACGAGTAGAAAATGGTCTTGTTTATCGAGAACTAACGCTGTCTACAGATATCTTTATCTTATTCTCATCTTTATGTTGTTGTGACATTAACACATCAGCGCATGCATTGGGTTCTTCCACTTTCAGCAGTTAATGTAAACGAATGCTTTGATTAATCGTCATTGATTAAGTGTGCTGTTGTGTCCAAGCACGTACTGATAATTGTAGCTCTTGATGGTAGAACGTATGGGTTGCCAGTGGCTCTGTCGTTTCTCAGTTTGATGTATGACACATCTGATTGAACAAATTCTAGAACAGGTCAGAAATAAGTTTGGTTCTGTGACTGTTTTCAGATCTATTTTCATTTGCATGTCCTGTTCTAGAATCTGTCCAATCATGTGTGTCCTGCATCAAACTGAGAACGTTCATGTTCATGCATCATGTTAATGCTGATGTACAGTAGGAAACCAGTTTTTATAAACATAATTTGCCTTCCGAACCTCCTATCTATCTCATCTGATATTCTGTTCCCACAGGCATTTGGTCATGAAAACATGGACCCGAGTCACGGCCACACCACAGAGAACCTTCACCAGACTTTTCTGAAGACTCTACAAGGCGAAGCCCTTCCCTCTCTCATTGAAAACATGATGGAGAACCTACAAAGTGTCATGCTGCACTCCAACATGCTCAAAGCATCCTCCAGCAGCTCTGAATGGGAAGTCGATGGCATCTTCGCTTTCTGCTACAAAGTCATGTTCGAGTCTGGCTACCTCACGCTGTTCGGAAAGGAGCTGGATGGAGACCAGACCATCGCACGCCAGCAGGCCCAGAAAGCCCTGGTCCTCAATGCTATGGAGAACTACAAGGAGTTTGATAAGATCTTCCCCGCACTCGTTGCAGGCCTCCCCATCCATGTGTTCAAGAGTGGACACAGCGCACGAGAGAACCTCGTCAAAACCATGCTACACGAGAACCTCAGCAAGCGCGCAAAGATGTCTGACCTCATATCCCTGCGAATGCAGCTCAATGACTCGTTATCGACCTTCAACGAGCTGAGCAAAGCCAGGACTCACGTCGCGATCCTGTGGGCCTCACAAGCCAACACGTTACCCGCAACTTTCTGGACCCTCTTTTACCTGATCAGGTAATGTTTCTGCAAAGATCTTTTTAGAACAGGAGTTATTCCATATAAACACTGCTGATAGCAGTCAGGGTTATCTATTAGCAGTGATCTTTACTGCAGGTGAAGGACTTTTCACGGCATCCTTGAAATAGATGGTTCCTCCCTTCAGTTATCACTAAGCAGAGGAGATAATGCTCACTGCAGTCAAGGTTTATTGGCAAAGGCCTTTACTCTACCTGGTTATTCAGTGAAGGTCTTATCTTTATCTCTGATAATCTAGTGGAATCCCAGACAGCACAAATACTGTACCAGAGCCATCATCAACGGCATGGTTGCATCTTAACAACATACCTACAGGGTCACAGGCGCCATGAAGACTATCCCAGGAAACACCCTGCATGGTTTAAACACACACAATCAACCACTGTATGGACTATAGGCAATTTGGAAACACTAGTCAACCTGAGCAGGTCTTTGAAATGTAGCAGGAACCCATAGTACCTGGGGAATGTTCCTTATCACTTTCATCCAAGGAACTCAATTCAGTAGAGCATCTCCAAGCACAATCTAGAGCACAATCTAGAGCCTAAATCTAGTTCAATTTCTGATTCTGTTCAATCCATAATTGACTCTAACGCCTTGGTCCTCTTCTCTTGCTCTGTAGATGTCCAGAAGCGATGAAGGCAGCTAGTGAGGAAGTGAAGAACATCTTTGAGAGATCCAACCAGAAAGTCGATCCCAGGGATCCTCGACTCATGCTCACCAGGGAAGAGTTGGACAAAATGCCAGTTCTTGGTACTGATTTTTATTTTTGTTTATTCAGTTCTACATTCAGTTCTTGTTTACTGTGTTGACAAGTGTGTAATAATGTCCCCGTGGTGTCTCCACCCACAGACAGTGTCATAAAGGAGGCCATGAGGCTGTCCAGCGCCTCTCTGAACGTCAGGGTGGCTAAAGGAGACTTCTTGCTGCATCTGGACAACAAGGAATCGTACTGGATCCGTAAAGACGATGTTATTGCGATGTATCCGCAGATGCTCCATTTCGATCCTGAGATCTACGAAGATCCTCTGGTGGGTGCAGAGCGATGGTCTTGATTTCAAATTTATCCTGATTGTAGCTTCATGAGCGTTTTATCATTGCACCAGACGTGAAAATAAATAAGATGTGTTTTCTTACACTGGCATCCAAACCATGCTTGATTTCTTGGTTTACTGTACACGTTGATTCCATTTATTAATATGTGTTCCTCTCTTACAGACGTACAAGTACGACAGATTCTTGGACGAGAATGGCCAGGAGAAGACGTGTTTTTACAGAGGAGGACGTAAACTGCGCTATTACTACATGCCGTTCGGTTCCGGAGTCACCAAATGTCCCGGGAGATTTTTCGCAATTCATGAGATTAAGCAGTTCCTGTCTCTGGTGCTGTCTTACTTCGACATGGAGCTTCTAGATCCTCAAGTAAAAGTTCCTCCTTTGGATCAGTCGCGCGCCGGGCTCGGGATTTTACAGCCTACGTACGACGTCGACTTTAAATACCGGCTCAAAAAGCAATAAGCCAAAGTCTCGTCCTGTTCTTGTAAATAGTGTACATTATTGTTACAGAAAACACTTTCACTTGAAAACTGTCTACACCGTTTGCACCCTTACATCTTCTCCTGTCAATCAAATATACAGCAGTCCATCTTCCTGTGTCCACACCAGTATTAGTGATTGTCCTCACGATAATCCTGACCACTTCCTCATTAACGTTCCACTGCGATAGCAATGAAATGTGTACTGTACATTATGTAATATTTATCCTGATTTCAAGTCACATGTGTGTTGTTTGTTTTGTTTAAGCCTGCTGTATGAGAACTGATCATGACGCTGCTTTATTGCAAAGACATCTCTGCTCGATGTTATCAGTAATATTTACTGCTTGCATGAGCCAAGAGTTCCTGCATGAAATGTAAGACCTAGAAATAGAGGAATATTGTGCAGGAAAAAGAGAAATTCTGATGAACTTTGAGCAAAATTCTGAGGAATCTGGAGATTTTTGGACAATCCGATTAAAACTTTTTGATAGTACGACATGCTCGTGGGTGTCTTGCTTGCACACCATACATTGTTTTTACACTGTTGTTCAGAAAGACGTAAACGCAGCCACAACCGGTTCAAATAAATGCACTTTAGCAAAATTACAAAATTCTGCTTTTATCACTATTTTCATTTTAATCATATTTCAGAACTTCCTATTCATCCAAATGTCTCATGTATTTTACATGTTTACCTTCTGCACAGCTGCCCTGAGCTCATAAGTAAATACACCCCCATAGATTCTTAATAAGCTGAATGCATTTAAATTATTTCAGCTATTAAATATTTGCTGTTAATATATTATTAGCCCTTAAAGCTCCAGACATTTTAGCCTTTATTTGTTTTGCTGATTTATAATAAACATATTACAGGGCCCAGGATTGTGCAGTGTGGAGTGACGTGTCCCTATTTTCAGCACTAAATAGGCAACATAATGAATTTTAGAACTGAATTTTAGTTCATTTTCACAGACTACACGAACATGTCTGAGCAAATAATTAAAAAATGTGTCACACAGGCAAAGAAATAGCACAGATACACATGACCAGGTGTTTTTATGGTTTTCGGTTGTTTCTGTGACCAAAAATAAACATCATAAATTTGTTCGTTATTGGAGGCAGTTCATAATTTGTTGGTATTTTCTGCCTCTAACTTGGTTTTGTTCCTCATAAGGAAATTATTCGCTCAGAAACAAGCAAATGACAAATTAATCCTGCTAACTTTAATTCTTCCAGATATCTAAACTCTGCATTGTACTGTTGTGAAATTCCAGCATGTAAGTGCAGTAAGTGCACTTTCTGTAACCTTTCAACCTTTACACAATAAACCTGCCAACACACCTAATTAACAATTACGGGTTTGATAAAAGAGCACGGACTGTAGAGACTCATAAAACCGCGATGATTGATCAGATGTCTAAATATCCTCAGGGAGCAGGTCTGGACTGGGACCAAAAAACGGCCTGGGCATTCAGTTCAGAGCAACGGCCGGGGGAGGGGGGAGGGGGGTTCAGTGTGCGTTCAGATCATGCGACGGGGGGGTATGGGGGGGTTTGCGCGCGGTCCAAAAAAAAATGTGCGTCGGCCCACCGTATGCCCTATGGTCAGTCCAGGCCTGTCAGGGAGACATTTTTATGATCGCACCATCCGTTTACACGTCTACAGCAATAAAAACTATTGTCTGGAACTGATAAAGAAAAGGAAAAGAAGAAGCATGACAAATACACTCAAATTCATTTATTCACTCACTTATCGTCTGTACCGCTGTATCCTGTGTACAGGGCCGCGGGGGACTGCAGCCCATGAGGTGGGGTATACTGGAGAATTCATAACAGGGCACACACACATTAGGGGCAATTTGGGAACACCAATTAACTTAATCTGCATGTTTTTGTACTGTTTTTGGACTGTCTCACCAAGCACGGGGAGAACAAGCAAATTCCACACACACACATGAGGTGGGAATCGAACCCTTGACCCTGGAGGTTTGAGGCCACCTCAAACCACTACGTCACTGTGCCGCCTCACTCGAATAATTATTTTTATTTTGATGCTGTAACCTCTCACAGCCGGAGGTCTAGAGAGAGCTGATTGGCTGAGCTCTCTCAGGGGGGAGGGATGAGAGGTACTAAGTGCTCCCACATTAATCACGGCTCTACAGCCATGGTGGCGGGGAGCAATTGAGTATAGAACCGATAAATATATAGTATATATATATATATATATATATATATATATATACTAGAGATGTTCCGATACCATTTTTTCCCTCCCGATACCGATTCCGATACTTGGGCTCAGGGTATCGGCCGATACCGAGTACCTATCCGATACCTGGGTGTGTATCTGTACTGTGTGTGTGTGTGTAAATATATACATACACATAATATTTTATAATTTTATATACACACACATAATAAATAAATAAATATATATATATATATATATATATATATATACACACACACACAAATATATATATATATATATATATAATAAATATATATACATTAAAAATATATATACATATATATATTCATAATAAATATATATATATAATTTCTTTTTTAAGTAAAATACTACTAGCCCTGTGTAACGGGTTCGACCCTAAGTGCACGGGCGACACCATGAAACACGGACACGAGGCGAGGTCTTACAGGAAAAAGGGTCATTTATTTAGAAAAATGGGTAAGGGAAGGGTTAAAGGCTCTCTGCGGTCTTTTCCCCTTCGGCGGCAGGGATGCGAAGGCGGAAGTGAAGGTGCCGCGGGAGCTCGCGCAGCTCGTGCAGCTCGTTCACGCGCGCCTCTCGCGGAGATCAAAGGCGCCCCTCCTTTTTAAAGTCTCTGGGGCGCATCACATCGCCCCGCTCTTGTGCCACCGTCTCTCATAAAATCCACCGCGTCACAAAGTCCAGCTTCCCAACAGTCAGACCCCGAGCTACACTCCCCGCTGTGTTTTATAGCGCCGATAGCTCATGGGCCGTTGCCTGATTCTGCGGCCCTGCTACTTCACATACCTAAAGGGGGCGGAGGCCGCCTAACTAGTGAGCGAGGAGCGATATAAATTTGGGCGCACGCCGTGACACTCTGTAAGTAAAGCTAAGCTAGCGGGCATAAATAGGTTATGTTTAGGAAAATGGTATCGGATCGGTACGTGGACTCAAATACTCGCCGATTCCGATGCCAGATTTTTTTGTATAGATAAATAATACAGAATTTGCTTAAAAATAAATACATTTTAAGATAATTCCATTTTGCGGGAGTCCCGCGATTAATGTTATTCTCCCGCATCCCGCACATACATGAGGACCTTCCCGCCCGCACCCGCATTCACCCATCAAATTTTGTCCCGCGCCACACGCGGGAGTGCAGGTCTCTAGTATAAAGGTCTGTGAAACCATATTAGAAACTGATGAACGAACTGCACTGTACTGAACATGGGTGATAGATGATGTCTTAGACCTCTTTCACAGAGACCTCTTCAGTTTGAGCCCGTGGAACCCTGGCATCATCATTAGCATCTTGGAGTATTTCCCGCTCCATCAGGGAAGAGAATACAGTGGGAGGATCTTAAGGATTTGTTGGGTTACATCCAGGTGGTGACTTGCAGAAGTTCTAGTCATAGGATCTCAGGCGGCTAGAAGTAAGCTTCACACTGTAACTTTAAATAGTCTTTCTGTTCCATCAAGTGCAACAGTAAGAGACCTCGGTGTGATTATAGATTCTAGGCTTTCATCTGAAGCTCATGTAGATAATATTACCAGGAAAGCATTCTTTCACCTCAGAAATATTGCCAAGATAAGAAATATACTGTCGCTAAACTATGCAGAAAAATTAGTTCATGCTTTTATCACCTCTAGGTTGGACTATTGTAATGCCTTACTGTCTGGTTGTTCAGCTAGGTGCATAAACAATCTTCAGTTAGTCCAGAATGGGTCTGAAACGATTCTTCGAGTAACTCGAGAAATTTGATTATAAAAAATGATGGAGGCAAAATCTTCTGCCTCGAAGCTTCTTTTAATTAGTTTTCAAAGCATGCATTATGTTTTTGCGCAATTATTTGTCGACAGCGCGCTTTTGACAAAGTGGTGACATCTTTTTATATTTTTGACATTAGATGTCATTTTCACACCTTCAGGGACCCTACAGGGGCCTACAAGCTCTCTCCCCATGATTCCGGCCCAAAGATGACTCCGGCACCTCCTTGTTGATATCGCAGCCTTGTTGGGACATGGTGGCCATCCACCAACCATCCACCTGGACCATCCAGGGCTGCACAACACTCATCAGTAAACAAGACTGTTTAAAAACTTGTCTTCATGTATGCCGGGGCCCACTGCAACCGTTTCTGCTTGTGAGCATTGATTAGGGGTGTCCGAATAGTAGGTTTATGCACAACTGCAAGCCTCTAAAGGATCCTACACCTTGAGGTTCGTGGGACTCCAGAAGCACCAGCAGCTTCAAATACCTGTTTGCTGCTTTGTAATGGCATTTCAGCAGCTGCTCTCTTAATCTGATGAATTTGTCAGGCAGAAACCTTCTTCATTCTGCCTTTATCTGCACGAACCTGTGGGCTGAATCAGCCACAAATGTCTTCACAGTACGATGATCACACTTAAGTTTTCATGAAATATCTAATGTTTTTATACCTTGTCCAAGGCGTTGCACTATTTGACGCTTTTCGGCAGCAGAGACATCCTTTTTCTTTCCCATATTGCTTGAAACCTGTGGCCTGCTTAATAATGTGGTAGAACCTTCTTCAGTACTTTTCCTTTAATTGGGCTCATCTGGCAAACTAATTATCACACATGTCTGAGATTCATTTCAGTAATCCAAAGAGCCCTGAGACACAACACCATCCATGAGTTTAATTTAAAAACTAAACATCTAATGTTTATGACACTTGCATCCAATTTGCATAATAATTTGGAACGCGGTGTCCAGTGGGGGGGCGGAGCTTTTTCTTACAAAGCCCCAAAGTTGTGTCTTCCAATTAATGTTCGTTAAAGGAGCAGATCTGGGGGACTCATGGACGTAGAGTATTATGGTGAACTGGTTGTTTAGATGCTGTCTTCTCCACTCTCATTGATCACTCAGGTTTGTCTTTAAGACGCAGCCTCTGACAAAAGAAGAACGGATAGAAATCATTGTCGTGTCTGGATCAGGAAGCTGTGGCAAGATGACGGGTACACACACACACACACACACACACAGCACTCGTTTCAAACTTTAATGTCAAACATATAAAAAGATGTCACTGTGACATTAGCTTGTGGGATAAACGGTGTGGAGGGCCGGAGCCTCTGAGGCCGAGATATTAAAAGCAGTAATAGTGTTAATCTGTCATTAAGAGCATCGCTAAAGGGTGAACTAACGGCTCCTGCACCAGCCTGACCAGACAAGTGGACCTACTGTAGGAGTGTCTCTTGGAACAAGTTATAAAGTGACACTTTATTGACTTTGTAAATCCGGCTGTTGAGTTTTTCTGGAATCCTGAAAGATAAACAACATGCCGTGAGTCTGGGGTTACTAGAGTTCATCACACAGAGAGGGTCAGTGAAGGAGAAGCAATAGCTGGACTAAAGTTACCTTACAACTCTCTATGTTGTTATGATGTTTAAAAAGGGCGGTGTAGTGGTTAGCACTGTCGCCTTGCACCTCCAGGGTCTGGGTTCGATTCCCCGGCCAGGCACGTGTGTGCATGGAGTTTGATGATGTTCTCCCCGTGCTTGGTGGGTTTCCTCCCCATGCAGTTTAGGCTAATTGGCGTTCATAAATTGCCCGTAGTGTGTGTGTCCTGCGATGGATTGGCACCCTGTCCAGGGTGTACCCTGCCTAGTGCCCAAAGTCTCCTGGGATAGGCTCCAGGTCCCCCGTGACCCTGAACACAGGATTAAGTGGTATAGAAAATGAATGAATGAATGTAAATGGTATGAATAATCAATAAACATATTCAATAATATATACGTATTTACCATAAATTAAATGACTTTTATCCATTTTAATATACATTAAATTATATCCTTGCCTTTTAATTAGTCTATTTTAATTAGACTTATTTTAACACTGATAATGTATTTTTAATTAAACCATAAATTATACTAAATTAACCACGACTACTGTAAACAATATAACAGCCAAAAACTGTACCTTGTGTCCTTTATCAGCCAGGAGCTGAGAGGTAGGAGAAAGCCTTAAATTAAGCACGTTAACATATGCTCCTTTGTTGTAGGGCAATGGTGGCTCAGTGGTAGGTGATTCGCCTGCCATGCGGAATTCACAGCCAGTGCCCAAACCCCCCAGCCACTGGTTGCAGTGCCGGTCCCAAGTTGGGATAAAATGGGAGGGTTGCGTCAGGAAGGGCATCCGGCGTAAAACCTGTGCCAAGTTGTTGTGCGGACTGGATATTCCGCTGTGGCGACCCTGTGTCGGGAGCAGCCGAAAGACCAACAACAACAAAAACGTATGCTCCTTTGTGCCCACCAGCCAGATGCTTATCACGTGTAAATTACATATAAAGTGCGCATTCACAAACAGCGCCACTGCACTTCCTTTTATGAACATCAAAATAAAAGTCTGTGATATAAAACGCAAACACAAATGTAAAACAAATAAGAATAAAGTTTCCATATTCGAATTAAGATCAAGTAAGAAACAAAAAACAACAAAACAAAAACCAAGTGTTTTTCTTATACATTTCCTTAAATAAAAGGCCTTCTTTGTGAAACTTTTATAAGTCATTTATGGCAACACTGCCCTCTATTGCTGGAGGTAAAGATGACGTCCCACTTCTGTGCTTGGGGGGTTTAATGGTCATTTACACTCCCACCAAATCATGAGGAATTTGTATGAAGTTAAGTAATATAAATTACAAATGATTTTAAATAAAGCAAGAAAAATAACCTTTATCTCTGAAACGGACAAAAGTGTTCATACCACAGTGATACTAGAATTTAAGTAATACGATAAGGATAAAATCAGCTACAGTAGATGGCCTCTAGCAACAGGATCAGCTTCTGGAATGGGCGTTCCATGACGGACAACTTGTTGAGGCAACGACCATCCCTTTCCAGATTCCGGTCACCAAAGCATACCTTGACTTTTCTCACAAGCCCATCTTTATCAGTTGTAGTCTCTGTAACTCTGGCCAGCCGCCACTCATTTCTGGGGAGATCATGAGCCTTTTCCATGACGATTTCTCCTACTTTCAGGTTTCTCTTTGCTATGTGCCAGCGCTGTCTGGTGGCAATGTTAGATAGATATTCCCTTCGCTAACGACTCCAAAACTGCTCTGCGAGGTACTGAACATGACGCCACCTTCCTTGCATAGATGTCTTCTCTAACGAATCTGCCTGGTGGTGGTAACAGACTTCAGACTTCATAGTGAGCAAGTTATTAGGGGTGAGAGGTACCAGACTGTTGGGGTCGTTTAGGTTGAGAGTGAGAGTGGTCTACTGTTTACAATTGCCATTGCTTCATAAAACAGTGTTCGCAGTGATGCATCATCTAGTCTGTCAGAAGAAAGTGAGAGAGTTGAGCGAAGAACATTCCTCACCGTCCTGATTTGCCTTTCCCATACCCCTCCTGCA
Source organism: Channallabes apus (assembly GCA_030522415.1). Taxonomy (NCBI): domain Eukaryota; kingdom Metazoa; phylum Chordata; class Actinopteri; order Siluriformes; family Clariidae; genus Channallabes; species Channallabes apus. The sequence goes on along the minus strand of CM060111.1, from coordinate 21,970,098 downwards.
TGACTTGAATGAGGTGCATTTAGGACAAAGTCGCACTGCTTTTCAGCTAAGAACACTGTCAAACGATCTGCATCAATTTCTTTTTGAGCATTTGTCAGCTCATTCTTGGCTCCTACAAAGTTTGTGCCTTGATCACATTTGATTTGGCATACTGCTCCCCGTAATGCAATGAAATAGCGCAGGCTATTGATGAAGGCATCTGTAGACATGTTATCTAGCATTTCGATATGAATCGCTCTGGAGCTGAAACATGTGAAGAGGATGCCGTACCTCTTGTGCTCTTTTCGTCCCTGTTTAATGCTAAAGGGACCAAAGCAGTCCATACTACAGTATGTGAATGGTGGAGAAGGACTAGTGCGCTCTGAAGGTAGTTCGGTCATTCTTTGTTCTTCTGTGGGTCTCCTGAGCTTTCGACAAGTCAACAGTGATGTAGATGGGATGCCACTGCTCTGCTGATTCCTGGAATCCAGTAGCCTTGTGATCGGATCTCATTCATTGTGAGTCCCTTCCCTTGATGCTTGGCATTCTCATGACATTGAGAGATGATCATCTTTGTTATATGGTGATCTTTGGGAATGATTACTGGGTGTTTGACTGAGCTGGCTAGGGGTGCATTGCAAAGCCTTCCTCCCACCTTGAGTAACCCTTCTCGATCTAGGAAGGCATCAAGATGATACAGCTTGCTGTTAGGTGACAGCTGGGCACCTTTGCTCAACAACTTGATATCCTTCGCATAGGTGTTACTTTGTAAATCCTTAATAATGAAACATGTAGCATGTCCTCGTTCAGCCACTGTACTGTAACTGCTGGACTTATTTCCTTTTGATCTGCGAATGAGGCGAGCCACAGCTTGGACAGCTCCAGACCATGAAGACAGCTTTGACAAGCGGTCTGAGAGGCTGATTTCTGTTGATTCTGCACTCAGAACCTGAGCCTGTCTCACTTCAGGATCTCCAACCTTTAGTGCCGTGTCAATATCTGTCACAGGAGGTACATATATCCTTTTTCCATAAGAAACTCGGCCCTGTCAACCAATTGGTTTTAAGAATCTCATCAACGTTTAAACCTCTTTACGCATGGTCAGCAGGATTTTCATTTAGTGGGAACATATCTCCGCTATTGAGGAGAAGTGCTGAGGTGTATCTTCTGCACTCTGTTCGCCAAGAATGTGTGAAATCGACATGCTTCATTATTGATGTATCCTAAAACCACTTGTGAATAAGTCCAAAAGTAATTTTGTATGTCTGCATACTCCAGCTCCTGTTTAAGCATATTGCTCATGGCAACTGAGATGACAGCAGCTTTTAGTTCAAGCCTAGGGATAGTCTGGATCTTAATGGGAGCGACTCTGGATTTACCTATGACCAAGGCACAATGAATGTTTCCTTCTTCATTTGTGAGTCTTAAATAGGACCACTGGCCATATCCCCTGTTGCTGGCATCGGAGAAGTGATGCAGTTCTCTTTTGCTCACCCTTCCAAAGTTGGCAGGTACATAGCAGCGGGGTATATTGATACTTTCCAACTTCAAAAGATCAGCCGTCCAATGCTCCCACCTTGGCTGCAATTCTCTAGGAAGGGGGGTCATCCCAGCCTGTTCCATGTCTGCACATTTCCTGAAGCACTAATTTTCCAATGGGCAGGAAAGGAGCAATAAAACCCAAAGAATCATACAGGGATGCAACTGTTGATAGTATGCCACGGCGTGTTGCTGGTTGGGTTTTGAGGTCAACAGAGAATCTGAATTTGTCAGAATCAACATGCCAGGGGATGCCTAAAGCTGTGTGCCGTCGAAGTTGAGGTCCAGTGATTTGACGTCAATAACTCGTTCAGACATAGGAATGCTATCCAGGACAGCTCTGTCATTTGAGACAAATTTGTGCAGTCTAAGACCACCTGAGGCACACAATTGTCGAGCCTCCCTTGCTAACTGAACAGCTTCCTCTGTGCTGGCTACACTGGTGACACCATCATCTACATAAAAATCTGTTGTGATGAATTTTGAGCCAAGAGGATACATACATTCATTCTCTTTAGCGAGATGTTTCAGACCATAGTTGGCGCATCCTGGTGATGAAGTTGCACCAAAAAGATGAACCCTCATGCGGTATTCTTGTGGGTTTGAAGCTAGGTCTCCATTTTTCCACCAGAGAAACGAAGATAGTTTGGATCTGCTTCTTCCATATGAAATTGGTGGAACATCTTTTCAACATCGCACATGAGAGCCACAGGATGTTTTCTGAATATTACAAGGATGCCAATCAGATTATTAATTAAATCTGGACCTTGAAGCAGGTGGTCGTTAAGACTTGTTCCCTGGTACTTAGCTGAGCAGTCGAACTTGTACACTTAATTACATAATACCCCTATCTCACCTATGTGGTTTCGCGCGGTGGCCGTACTGTAAGTACGGTTCATTATGATTCACCGTGAGTTTTTGGTGCTGTGAGTACGTTTCCATCTTTCCGTGCAAAAAATTAAACATTTAAATTATTTGCCGGTCCTCGCGGAAGCTTGCGGTCCTTACAGAAGTTCACGGAGCGACAGCGGAACGTCGGTGGGCAGTCGCGGCGACTCACGGTGCCTAACATCACAGTTCTCATGGATTTTAATCAGCCTACCTCCTTTAATTTGACTCAGTGGGACACTTGGTTTCCACAATCTTTTTTAAGTCTGGCTTGTATTCAGTTTTGGCTACTCGTAGTAAATCTTTCACGTGTGTCAGTAAGAGCAGAGCGATGCTTTGATTTCACTTATTTCAGGGTCGAAAAAAGGGATTCACAGGGACCCAAACATTGACAGTAGTTTGAGTGGAGCCTGTTTGATATCGGGATATCTCTCAACCGGCACAATCTTCCAAAACTCCACGGTTCCTTCCTTCCATTCAGACAAAAATGTTCTGTGCTCATCTTCGTATTTGCGCTTAGCTGTACGCTTCCCTGACTCTGCCATGATGATTGACAGGCTACTAACGAACTTCACATCAATCGTGTTAGTCTATGTTAAATCACGCGAGAGGTTGCGTAAAAAAAAAATCATTTAAATACATACCCCTTTATTGGAAAATTATGTTTTGACATTGTAAAAATAATTTGCAAGTGTAACCACAGAACGTGGATAGATTGAAGAGCCGCAGACGAGCAGTGAAAGAGCCGCAAGCGGCTCGCAAGCCGCGGGTTCGACACCCCTGAAGTAGAGCATAAACAAGTGTTTCGGAGCCTGGATTCCTATCGGTCGAAACCCACACTGGTAGTATCATTGAAGTATTAGTGGACTGCTCATTATTGGTAATTTTGAGAGAAGTAGCGGTCTGTGTGTTACCTTGGTTTGAGACTGGTATAGAGTTGACTTTCCTTGTGTAATTTTCATCATGCAGGCATGTTGGGTGTCTACCCCTACAGGTGTCACAGGATAGACGGTAACGGCAGTCTTTTGCACTGTGGCCTGGTTTCATGCACCCATAGCAGAGTTTGATCTCCTTCACATATTTCCGTTTCTCTTCTAAAGATTTTGCCAGAAATTTAGGACAGTTGTAAATCTTATGTTTGCTATCTTTGCATAAGAAACACATTTTAAAATTGTTTATTATGTGTCCATATCTGCTTGAATGTGAAAGAGGTTAGCTCTGTTCCTTTTACTGTCCTTAAGGATCCGTTTTTCTGAAGTCGGGTCAGAGGCATGAAGAGCTCTAAAAGATGCGGATTACATGCAATCTCTGCTTCCATAGACTTGAAGCCCACAAAATCTTTAAACTTAGGAAAGTCACGAGTCTCGATCAGTGTCTGCGTGACCTGTCGGTTCCACCGCGACGCTGCCCAATCTGGTAATTTGTATGCAAGTTTTTGGTTCTCATCGCAGTCATTCAATATTTCAAGCCCTTTAACATGTGGCATAGCTTGATGACATGCATTTAAGAAGTCAGAGAATTCTCTGAAACCTTGGGAATATTTTGGACAGTTTTTCTCTAAATGCCTTCTGTATGACGAATGGCTGCCCATATCTTTGGTTCAGCTTGCCCCATGCATCTTTATAAGCCTCATCATCATTCCTGTAGAAGATGCCATCAAGAGACTTACGAGCTGGCCCTCCAACATACCTTTTTAAATAGTGCAGCTTGTCAGCAGAAGAAATGGCCTTTCCATCAATAAGTGATACAAAAGCAGCCTTCCACTCAATAAACTGGATAGGGTCACCACTGAAAACAGGCGGTTCTGTTGTAGGCAGCCTATTCAGAGATACACTATCTTGTACAGCTTGAGCAAGATGAGATACATCAGATTTTAGAAATGAGGATGTCGCTGTGTTGTCAGTAGGATGTTGAAAGGGACTCGGAACCACATGCTGCTGTAGTACACCTCTTACAGTACATCCTGCTGTTCTCCTGTATTCGAGTCTGAAGAATGAATGCTGGCTTCCTGAGCTATTTCTTGATCATAGGCCTGCAGTCTGGCTCTAGCTGCCTTTAGATCCTTCTCTGCCTTTAGCTTTTCCAGTTCACATTTCCTAGTGGGGCGCGATACTTTGGATTCATACACAGAGCGAGCGTAATCATCAATGAAAAGTCATTTATGTCAAAACTGCCCTCTATGGCTGGAGGTAAAGATGACGTCCCACTTCTGTGCTTGGGGGGTTTAATGGTCATTTACACACACACACACACACACACACACACACACACACACACACTCATACAGACAACAGGCACGTGCTTGACCGTATAAAACACAGCGGAGGGCGGCACTGCGCTGAACTCGGGCCAGGTCAGAGTCACTGAGTGCAGACAGGAAGCAGCGCTGACAAGACGGACAACAAACATTTTACACAAAAACCTTAACACATGTTGTTACAAAAGTAATAAGTACACACACACACACACCTGTTCTGCAACACACTCTTAAATACATTCCTCTACCAGTGGTGTGAAAAGTATTCACATTCATTACTTGAGTAGAAGTATAGATACTAGGGTGTAAAAAGACTTCTTTAGAAGTTGAAGTATCAACTAAAGCTTTTTACTCAAGTAAAAGTGTAAAAGTACTGGTTTCAAAACTACTTAAAGTATAAAAGTAAAAGTAACGTGAGGGGGGAAAAAAGGATAAAGCATTAAGGATAAAAGCTTAGGCTGTGCCAAGGGCCTATATACTGCACTAACACCTCATAAAAAAAAGAAAAGAAAAATGTGTTGTTTTTTTGTTGTATTTTTTAACAGCCATAGTGATTTGGGATACTGTATATGGCAATTGAAAAAGAATGCATTTTAGTACAATGCAAATACATTAAAGAACCATATATGTGTACTACTGAGCATTAACATGTTTTATGGAGAAGAAGATATGATAACTAGTTGCCTATAAGTATTTTAATGGTGCAAAAAGTCAAACTTCAGAGGCACGTCATCAGTAACCTTTATTGGAATGTAAATGTGTGTGTGTGTGTGTGTGTGTGTGTGCGCGTGTGTGCGCGCGCGTGTGTGTGTGTGTGTGTGTGTGTGTGTGTGTGTATATACAGTATACAGTATATCAGTGTTTTTCAACCTTTTTTGAGCCAAGGTACATTTTTAATTGAAAAAAATCACAAGGCACACCAACAATCGAAAATGTACTGTAAAAAAAATTAAACTCTATAGCCTATATTAACAATATACAGTCATTCTTATCGAAGTGGCCGTAAGTACGGTTCATTATGATTCACCGTGAGTTTTTGGCACTGTGAGTACGTTTCCATCTTTCCGCGCGAAAAATTAAACATGTTTAATTTTTTGTTTTTTGACGGTCCTCGCGGAAGTTTGCGGACCATGCAGAACTTGGAACGTCGGTGGGCAATCGCAGCAGCCGCAATGGCATATTATTCGCAAACTTATTAGTTTTCAAAAAATGTTTTAGACCAATTAGGTGAAACTGAATAATTACTCACGGCACACCTGATGACTTCTCATGGCACACTAGTGTACCACGGCACAGTGGTTGAAAAACACTGCAGTGTATATATATATATATATATATATATATATATATATATATGTATATCATTCCTGTTACCCTACTGGTGCTGTTACCTTCCTCGCTGGTGCTTGGTTGTGACATTTCGCTCGAATCTTGAGTCTCTATCACGGACAGCTTCGTCTATTTATCACAACCTTATCAACCGTAAATGCTAATTTATTCAAACGTCCTTGCTGGAGTGTGTGACATGACGTCATGTGCAGGTGCGACGGATCGCGTACCAACGAACAGGGTGTCGGAATGGTATGTTTATACTTCTCATCTGTAACGTCCTTCGGTATAGAAGAAAATAAAGATCACATAGACAAACGGAGTTGTTAGCAAATGTGCCGTTTACTTTTTTGTTTTCTCATGCGCATGCCCAGTGACAGATTACACACGCTTAGTTACCTCGTCCCACTCGTGCTTACGAGCTTACGTCAGAGTCAGGATGCTGAACAGAAAACTTGGAACAGAACTACATGCAAACATTACATCATCCAACCATAATCATAATGTTTTTTTTTTTGTTTGTTTGTTTGTTTTTTGAATGACAAGCTGAAATAAAATAGAGTAACGAGGCTATTTTTAAAGTGTAAGGAGTAGAAAGTACAGATAATTGCGTGAAAATGTAAGGAGTTGAAGTAAAAAGTCAGCTGAAAAATAATTACTCCAGTAAAGTATAGATACCCAAAATTTCTACTTAAGTAAGGTAACGAAGTATTTGTATTTCGTTACTTGACACCTCTGTCCTCTACACATGTTTACATGCAGGTACTTTATATTTGATGAAATAAAACTTATAAAAGAGAAACTGAGGTGTCTTTCCATCCTCACTGCATCTGTTACTGACTGTTCAAAAGATGATAATCCAGTTTACAAAACTCAAAACACACACACACACACACACACAGAGTTAGATTAAAAAAAAGTTAGCACAGTCAGGCTTAATGTTTCAGAACAAAAGTTTATCGGCAGGTTATCAAGCTTTTTTTTTTTAGAGTTTGAAACTCACAGACACGCATGCACATACACACACACACACACACACACACACACACACACACACACACACACACACACAGTTAGTGTAGATGCGGTCATATTATTTCACTAGTTTTGATGTGTATCTTTGGGTTGCCTTTTTTACTCACACGAAAGACTGAAGTGCGATGATCTCTTTGTCACTTGTATTTTATTTTGTCAGCATCAAAGAATCAACACTTCATACAGTCGTCTTGAGTAAATCCACTGCGGTTACAGACACCAGTTGCTGCATCAAACAGTTCAAGATTTTCTTGTGCATATAACAACACATTTGCTATATATACTGTATCTGATTACAGTTAGCTTGTGTTTCCGTAGCGTTCCGCATCTAAACTGAACTTTCTATCATACGATAGTCATACAAATACATGTAATAGTCACAGACCAACTTACGATTGTCAAAATGGATGCTTGACTAACAAATTCAAAGCTTATGGCTTATGTAATAAGCTTAATGCTTAATGCTTAACTAATGAACAGAATAAGATAGAATAAAATGAAATAAAAACAAATAAACAAATTCATAACAAGTACAATATGGCTCTTACAGTTAGATTAAAAAAAGTTAGGACAGTCAGGCTTAATGTTTCAGGACAAAAGTTTATCGGCAGGTTATCAATGCTTTTTTTTTTTAAGTTTGAAACTCACACACACACACACACACACACACACACACACTGAACTGTTGCTAAAGAATTATAAACAAAATCTGTATAGTATGAATTTATTAGTATGAAGCACTTTTATGTTTATATTTCACCTTAATTACTGCCAGAATCAGAAAAGAGCGTTCAAGTCAATCCGGGACAAATCCAGGAAATTTCTGCTGAATGAAGCCGTAAAATTGTCGATCGACATTTACAGAAGACTTCAGTCACAGTGCGGTGATGAGACTCTTACAGTCTTTTGAACTGCAAATGTTTTAGTGAAACTCTGTGATAAGTGCATTAGTGTATCAGGTGATTATATAGAGAAATAACGTGAGTGTTTACTCTCTGTTCTCGATCTGTTTCAAATAAATCAATAATGTTATTTTTTACAGGTCATTCTACAAAAAATTTGAAATTTGGGTGATGAGAGTCTCCAAAAATTCTTTCACACCTAAAACTTCTTTAACAAAAACTTACTTTTAAACTTTGTGAATACACAAGAAGTAGAGCTTAAAGCATTTACACATTTTTATACATTTAATAATCGATGTCACTCTCTTCCTGTTCACACCATTGACAGTAACACCAATTTAGAGAAGAATCATGACAGTTTACACAGTGTCTGCCATCTGTAAGACCATGTGGTTTTCAATTACATCAAAATCAATTAATTATTAGACGTAATCAGTTTTTATGTCAAAGTTTTTGACATTTCGGTTACAAATTACCAAATGGATTTTCAGAGAAAACTGTTTTTGTGTAAATGACATAGTTTGGGGTGACTGATATTTAATTTATATTATAAATTATAATCAACTATTGTATCATGATTTTTAGTTTTTCACTCATTTAATAAGTTATTTATGGTATTGTGAATATGTACATATACGCCCCCATTTTCATATATGATCACAGTGACAAGACGTTTCCTTCAACTTGGCCTACAATGCTACAATTAAATATTGAACATTAAAGTAATTAAATGTACTTCATGATTAAAACTACGTCATATATCTACTGAACAGTGTACAAGTGATGCGGCTGTTATGAGTCTGTTTATTCGATTGATTTTGGTCTCAGCAAAACTAAGTGACAGCAACTTTCCTCCATGTTCGTGCAGTGAGGGTGAAAATGAACGAGGTGATATTTAATGTCTGGTGCTCCGCCCCATTTTTGTCTCACCACTGAGAAGTCCAGATCTCCATGTGTTTACTCCATGTGATGTTTTTCCCTGTAGAGGACAGAGTCTCACCCACTGGATGACTTGGAGGAGGGACTTCCTTCATCCCTGGACGTTTGAGGGAGCAAGTTGATGCCGTCGGTGGCTGAGTTTCCTGTGTAATAAAGTACAAATGTACAGTTTGGTTCAATAAATATGTATTAGAAATAAGGACTTTATTATAATAATATTATAATATATATTATAATATTTTTTTTTTTACTAAAAAGACTTTTCACCCAGTCTGTAGAATGACCCATATAATGATCACCCTAATAAAGGAGAGTAACCAAAAGATTTACACAGAGTGAATAATAATAATAATAATAATAATAATAATAATAATAATAATAAAGTTTAGGAAGAAGCCCACACTGTGTCCCTTTAAGACTGCTAGATAAACGTGTTTGTTCCGTGTCTCTCCACCAGGTGGCAGTGTTTCACTGCGACAGAATATAAAATCTCTCTGGAGCTCAAACTGATGATCCTGAAGCTCAGAGCATCTGTTCACTCACAGCCTCTCCACTCCAGCAGGGTTTAATACATTAACATAAAAAAAAAAAACAAGATCTAAATCCTGAACTGTTTCCAAGGTGTGTCTGTCTAACATGAGACACAGATTGTGACAAAAAAAATAAAATAAATAAATAAATAAATAAAAACAAGAATTCTGTCCCAAGATAAAATAATGGACAAAAGTAAAACAGTATCAATTAATATTTTATTTGTCACACACACACACACACACACAGTCATACACACAGTCACAAACGGTATGATACGCACTGCAATACTTGTACGACTGCCTGTGACCTAAAAATAGAAAAAGAAAATGAAGTATTCAAATAAGGAATATGAAATAATAATAATAATAATAATAATAATAATAAAAGAAGAAAAATAGAGTATAAAAAAGAAAATAAAAAAAAAACAATATAAACTATGAAATAAGAATATAATAATAAAAATTATACAAATTTTGAAAACTTACGCTACAGATGTCAGGTGGGCGGGGCTTGAGTTACAACGAATTAGCCAATCACAGACTTTATCGTCCTGATGCTACCATTTCTTCTCACATTTTCAGTGAAGTTATAAAATGATGTGAGCTAGCCAGCTATTAAGTTCTCCAGAAGTTACTATATGACGATAAGGGATTAGACTTAATAGACTAAACAGTATCGCACTACTCAAAATAAGATAAAACTTAGTGTGTAAATTTAACGAGGAGCCCAGTTTACTCACTCACTCACTCACTCATCGTCTACACCACGTTATCCTTGTATTCAGGGTCGCGGGGGGCCTGGAGTCTATCCCAGGAGTCTTAGGGCACGAGACGGGGTCCACCATGGACAGGGCGCCAATCCATCGCAGGAGCCCAGGTTACTACATACATTTTCGACCTTACTGTACTGTACTTAAGAAAATATTTCACATTTTCATTTTGTTTGAAAGCAGAAGTGGAGGCATACATTTGAAGGGAAGTTACTTCTGTACCTTTAGTCAAGTAAAATTTTAAATGTTGGACTTCGACTTTTAGTCACGTACAGGATGTGTGTAAATTGCGCACATCTGCATATTATAACATGTCCATCTTGTTTGTAATCAGTTTGTGGAAATTTCACAAAGGCTTTGCGTTTAATCCACAGTTTCATGCCACTCTGTAAAAGTTGAATGTTAGACTCTAGAAGTTAACAAGCTTGTGAGCAAAAACTTTATTAAAAAGTAGATAACGCTCCCTCAATTCCTTAAACCCCTTGATCTGCCTGTTGCTCTGGAAAAGTTTGACTTTATGTTAATTGGATTGCTAGCAAAACCAAACATTAGCCAGATTGCTGGAGGATTTTGCTAGCTGTGTCAAATGCATTCTCAGTTGGCTAGTGTTAGAGCAGTAATGTTAATGTTACTTACTGTAAGCTAGCTGCATAGTTGGCCACAGTTCTGCGCTGAAGTAGCAACATAGCAATTGCAATTTCTTAGCAAATGTTTCTTTAATGATTGTACATCATTATTAAGATAAGAGTTTTTTTCTAAAGAACAGTAAACCTGTTCTTACCTACTGTAAGCCCCGCCCTGTTGACTCAGATGTGCTGTAAAATATTTAAACAAAATGTGCACAAGTTGAAACGTATGTGTATATCTATCCATATCCATTCCCATCTATATGCAGTAATGTTGACACAGAGGAACGGTGCAACTGGATGATGTTAAATTGTAACTTCAGGCTGAAGAGCTCGAGTGTTAACGTTGAAATGAACCGATGAACAGAAATGAAACATACAGTCCCCCTGATAAAGCGGCGCAGCGCCGAGATAACGACTTTATGATTTAGATTCTCTAAACATGTGCGGCTCTTTATCACTGAAACCAGACGAGTGTGAGAAATTAAAAAACCTTCATAAGTGCACTGAGAGAGAGTTTTATCTTATAATCCTTATTCAGTGTGATGCTGCTTGTGTGATCGCTATAGCAACAATCTGTGACCGCTTTAAAACAGTGACACGCTTTATGTTAACAACGTTGATATAATTTTCTATTTACAACTTGGTGCTGCTTAATTCTGCATTCTGATTGGTCAAAAGATTTTAAGAATATCTCACGCTCACATTTGATTGGTTAAAGAGCCCTGATTAATTTCGATTAAATTCCAAATCAGATAAATGATTGTTTAATTAATTTATTAAAATCCATTATGAAGATTATCTCGTGCTTGCATCAGACTGGCTGCAGCACCCCGTGTCCAATCAGAAACAAACTATTATGTATTATTATTATTCTCAATCATAATACACTTTCCATGTTGAGTTAATGTGTGTTATTGTGTTTTCACCGTTGCTGTTGTTATTGTAGCTTAGAATAACCAAACTATATGAATAAAAAGTATAGATTTTAAAAAATTCATTTAAAAAAAGAATTGTAAAATTTGTTTATTGTTTAGTAACAATATTTTTTTTCCCACACACTTGCACAGAGCACATGGCAGACAGATCGCTGTTCACTTCTTATTTTCATCTACAGAAGGATTGTGACTCTAGAGGAGGTACTGTACGCTGTCGGCTTCTGTGTCCCTCCGTCCATCTGTCTCAAATTCTCCTTGGTCCAGTGTCTCCAGAACGGCATAGCTGAATGTTTGTAGGATTAATTTGGAATGATCTCAGTAACCAGAAGATGATCTGATTAAATTCAGGAAGTGATCCAATCAGGGTGAAGGTCACAGCAAGGTCAAATGTCTGAAATCAGTTTTCTTTTCACTAGCTTTCCTCCTGGTATGCACTTTAGCAACAAGTTGTAACCTCAACTCTCAAAATTAGATTTATTTTACAGTATATTATGTTTAAAGTCATTCATCAACGTTTCATTTGTTTAAAATAGTTGAGGTTAGTTTTGGCACCCTTGGCTTTTTGCAGCTTCATCCTGTCCTCACTACGAATTAGGTGAACGCACTTGAACAAGTTCTTCTGGTGTTTACTGTTTATGGTGTACATTAAGCAAGTTATTAACGCCTCTATGTCAAGTTCAGAGAATTTAGTATGAATACTGGATCCAGTTCCTCACGTCATTGTGTGCGTGGCAGTATTTAAACCAACCCGGCAGACGGACAAGTGTGTGTGTGTGATAAGCATCTGGACATACAGTAGAAGTAAGTCGGTTCAATTTCATTAGACCTGGTGAGGGCATGATCACGTGTGTGACAGGAAATAAGTGACAACATGATAGACGTGTTGAGAGCCTGACAGGAACGCGGCTAGGACGTAGGATTTACTTGATAAACACACATTTTTCCACTTTGATCCCGTTCCCACTGCGTTTTTTGATACAATGTGTGATCTTTGTCCCGCTACTTACGAATGAGTACTGTTCCAGGATCACGTTCGTAAGTCTGATTTGACTATACAATGTAAAGCACAACAATTCACTTGACTAAAGCTCTGTCCCCTTTCCCCACACTGCCATCCTGTGGCCAAAAAACATAATGGCACCTAAGGAAATTAGTCTCACAGTGAAATGTAACTGTGTTGTTAAATCACGAGGGGAATCCCTTATGCCATTTTATCTCAGAGCTGTTTTCCAGCTGTTTGAAGATTTTCTGAAGTTAGGATTATTTATCATCAGGACAGATTTACAGGACAGACATTTTCTATCATCGTGCTCCTGGACTGATTCATTGAAACCGGTAAGGCGACTTGTTTCTCCCGCACACACATTCACATTTACAAACACATGCGCACACACAAAATACGCCTGACATTTTATATACTCACTTACACACTGAAAATATTGTATATAATTGGAAATATTGGTATCTGGTCACTGCAGTATCTATTTTTTATACAACACATGAACTACTTCTGTTCATATCTTCGGAATTTTTAACTCAGATGTTTGTAAGTCAGGGACTACCTGTATTATTAGGACACTAAGTGAATTCCATGGTCTCCGCCAGTGTGTGACGGGCTGTTAGTTCTCATTGTGTTGTTTTGAGTTGTCTTTTGCATTTTATGGAAGTTTGTTTCTGTGTAGTATAAATGCTAGTCCGTGTCTAAACTCAGGAACGATATCTGTAATTGTAGCCCGAGCAGGAAAAATCTGGTGTATATTTAAAGTTAGTTTGGCCTGAAAACATTTACACAAAACTTTAGTAAAAACCTGATAAAAATCAAGTTTAAACAACCAGCTTTTCTGTCACTGCAGAAAGAAAGACAGGGGGAAAAAAACAACACACAGAAGACGCTGATCGACTGCTGCACAAAATATGCAGATTTGCTTTTATTCTTCAAACACAATAAAAACTAAATAAAGAATTATTCACATTGTTGTGTGGATCAGTTCTGTCAAAAGAAATTGAACAAAAGAAACCCATCCTAACATAATGACTTAAAAACACCTACAGCTTTATTTCCCCTCATAAATAGGAGTGAAGTGAGAGGCGTGGAAGTGAGAGTTCTGCTAGAGACACAGTGTAGAGGAAGAGGAGATGATCAGCCATATGCCAGGGTTAAACACCAAGCTGCCTCCAGTTAACACCAGCGCCAAGAATGTTCACACCCGTACAGCAGAACCATGGCGTACAAAACAATTCCAGCTGATAAAAAATAAACTTTCATTTATTTAGCAACATTTGTTTTACCAGCTGACGGCATCAATGTCGTTATTAAAATCGGGGGGAAAAAATTCTGAAAAATTATGGCAATAAAATAACACTTTAACAATACTTGAAATAAAAAAAAAGTCCAAAGACACTGAGTATCATTGTTTTTTATTAAAATTATTATTTTTTGGCCAGGAAGTCTTCTTTTAATACATGTATGTATGTAACATAATTGTGTGTCTTTAAATCTTAAATTAGGGACACCCCGAAAAAACACCCGAGGGGGGATGCAGATGTTCCGGAGGCTTCCATCTCTTTTCTGCTCGGTCTTAATATTTTTATTGTAAATAAACAACCCAAGAGCTACCTGCTATAATCGTTAGCTTAGAAATAAAACATGTTCAGTTACAAACAACAAAACAATATTTAGAGCGAGCAATCAGAGAGGGACAAATTAATTGGCCTTTAATTCCTTCAATTATACTGTATATTAACGTGTGGAGCACGTCCATGTCCGTAATGTCCTGAACTTTCTACACTGAAGTTCTAGATCAAACCTCAAAGTTTCTGAAGGTTTCTATTTTTACCTCCAGAAACAGAAGCTGCCGAAACAGAAGCGGCTCCTCCAGGGTTATTTAGACTGTGAAAACGTTTTCCCCTTTTTTAAAGTAAGAGTTCTGCGTTAAACCTTGAAGAAATAATTACAATATGATGCTCAGTATCTGTGGACTTTCCTTTTTTGTTTTGTTTTTTGCTTTTACATGGTTTCTGGAACTAAACAACGATGATGATGAGGAGGAAGAGGAGGAGGAGTGTTTAAACTCCGGGAGTAAATAATCACACAGATTCTATTTACAGCATGAATGGAGATCAGGGCTAAAAGAAGCCACTACACAGTTCACAGCCAGGAGCCATGAACTAAAAATCACTCTATAATCACAACAGAGCTCGGGATCTAAAGGCGGAGACTAAACAAGCTTTACAGAGAGAGAGAGAGAGAGAGAGAGAGATTCACATATTCTCTTACGTATTATTTCATATAATAATAAAACACTTCATCAGTTTTGGTTTTCCTTTCCAAGTACATTCACATAAGCCATTATTATTATTATTTTTATTATTATTATTAATATTTATTAGAGCATAATTTTTTCCTCATGTGACGCAAATAAAGCAGTGAAGCTTGTTTGATTAAAACCTCTAAGGAATCTATAGATTCAAAATCAATGAACTGCTTCGTGCTACGATTAGAAACGTTACTGTAACCCTAACACAAACGTTACAGCACCAGAGCTCTAGAGCGCCCTCTACGGCTGAACCACATCCTGGTTGTCATGTACTGAAGCAGCTCATGAACGCCGTGCTGTTGCCATGCTCCCGCATGTCGTCATTGCACTCCTCGAACCCGATGCTTTGTGTTTAATTGGACTCGTCTCGAGATTATTCTTCGTCCTTGATGAACGTGCTCAAATCTCTGATGTGGATATTTTGTTCGCAACGTAAAACGATCTTTATTTTAATTCTTATAAATGTTTACATTGTTTTTTTTTCTTTTATAACTTTGCAGTTCAATTCAATTTATATAAAGTTTTTTTTTAGTCACAAAGAGTCTTTACAGAAATAGAAAAAAAAAATTGTCTAGAAATCTTTTAAAAGTTGTATAAACTAATAGATTTCAGATTTCAGACCGTTCCAGCGTCTCCTCATTAGTTAGACATGCAGCCTTTTATTCACTCACTCAGTGTAATGAAGGTTCAGATGATCCTCAGGTCTCGGGTTCAAGTCCGTGCTTTTATTGTTAATTGTTTTATTTGATTTAATAGAGATGACGATAAACTATTATCTAATAATAATAATAATAATAATAATAATAGGTAGCTTGTGTGTCCTTCTGTCTTTGAGATGCGATTCATTCATTCACTCACTCAAGCATTTATTTATTTCATTAATTTAGCGACGGAGCAGTAAGTGCTTTACGACTGACAGACTCACAGTTTGACTCGGGTCACTTCGTTAACGAGGGCCGATAATTGAAGCCCTGCGCCTGGAATTAAAGTGACACTTTATCCTACAATTTACATCCTAATCGTCCCCAAAAGAACCCAGAACGAGATGGTTCTGTTACAGAGCGAGTGATGAGGAAAGAGCAACACTCGCACATATACACACACATATACAGATCTGTGTGCGTATGGTGTGCGTATGGTGTGTGTATGGTGTGTGTTGGTGTGTGTATGATGTTTGTTGGTGTGTGTAGGTGTGTGTGTGAGTGAACAGGAGGTGTGTATCCGTCACTGTGAGGAGTATGAACTTCCTCTTGGTTCCTGCAGGAGTTTTCAGGCTGGTCTCAATCAGGTCAGATACAGAGCTTTATCTCTCTGCAGAGCACTGTGGAACACACACACACACACACACACACACACACACACACACACACAGAGATAAGTCACGTTAACTTTATTCTGAAACTAATTACATGATCAATAAATATATCTTTTCTCTCTCTGTCCTCATGACTGTTTATATGACAGTGTTGTGTTTATATTACTAGATTTTTGTTTAAGTGTGTGTGAGAGTGGTTTGTGTATTAGGTGTGTTTCTATGACTATATTTGAGTGCGTGTGTGTGTTTATAGGACTGTGTTTTGTGTGTATGTTTCTATGTGTTTGAGTGTTTATTATTGTTTATGTGTGTTTGAATGTGTATTTAGAAGACTGTTTGAGACTGTGTTTATATGACTGTGTGTGTGTGTGTGTGTGTGTGTGTGTGTCTGACCCGTTAGTGCAGTACTCGGTGGTCCAGTCGAGCCCCTGAGTCGGGCCGGTCCTGCAGCCGGAGCGATAATCCATGGAGGGAGAGACGCTGATCAAACTCTGATACTCGGCCTGGAGAGGAAAACCCTGAGAGAGACACAACACACACACACACACACACACAGAGTTACATACACACACATACTGATATAAACACACACAAACGCTTATAAAGACACACAGTCATACACACACACACACACACACACACACACACACACACACACACACACACACACAAACACACACTCTCTCCATAAATGAATAATAATAAAAACTAAAGACAACTTTGTTGTTACCTCATATTAACGTTAACATTAAAACCGCTTTAATAAATAATGCTGGTGTGTCAGCGTTACCATGAGTTACCGTAGTGACAGGATACCTTCATACAACCTTCCCATAACTGCAGTAGTACCGCTACAGACAAAAAACCACACCAACATGTTAATCTCCTCTCCTTTAAGGAGTGTAAACCGCAGGTGGGACTAAAGAGTATATAATATTAATAATATCTCCTGTCAATCGAGGCAGCACTGGCCAATCACGACAAACTCTCAGGTTGTGTATGTAAAAGAGGGTGGATAGCGCTTTCTTCTGAGTGGATGTAAAGAGACTATACAGGGGAGTGTAATGTTAGTGCCCTCTACTGGCTTTGATGACTGCATCGATTTATTGTATTTTTTTTGCTACAGTACATCATCCCTCCTGCTGTTCTGAACGTACACAAGATTTATGGGTAACAAATTATATCGCACAAAGTAAAATCAATGTGCATTAGATTTTGAAGAAAAGAATTTAGATAAATCAATCCAAAAAGTTTTAACAAGGGGCGAAAAAAAAAAGAAAAAAAAAAAGATTTGAGTTGCCTGTGGTCCGTATGAGGGTGGAGCTAATTTCAGGGCCAGATAAAAAGGAAAAAAAAAAGGCATAAAATGAATGAACTAGCCAAATTTATTTTGTATCAATATTTCAAATCTGTGTAATTATTACCAATTAGGGAATGTGATTCTGACATTTCTAGGATTTTATTATTATTATTATTATTACAAACCGCACCTTTAAAGAAATTCCTGTAATAGTTTTTTTTAATTTTTTTTATGTATGTTTCGTTTTGAAAACAGACGTGAATTTACAAAAGCAGTACATCAGTGCACCCGAGTGCATGCTGGGAAGCGGGTACGAAGCAGATATTCAAATGTGAAGACTTTTTTTCTCCTGCGCTCCTGAGAACGAGTGCGTGTGAAAGGGAAGCTAATCTCGGCGGTACACAAGAGAATCTGACTGAAAGAGCATGACAGCAGGTGGCTGCAATTTTTTCCACCCTCTTTCTCCTCCTCCCCCTCCAGAGATTCTACCTATTCATGCACTGTTCCTCAAATTCTTCTCCCTCAGTCTGACACAAAGACTCCATCTGCCCTTTTGTGTCACTTCACCCTCCACCCCGATTCCTCCTTCCCGTCCTCTTTCACGGCTAAAAAAGTTGAACCGCCATCGTTTTCTTTTCTTTTTTTTTTCCCCTCCGCTCAACAAATATGCAAAAAATATATAAAACGTGGATTATTACTAGACTTCGGATTAAAAGCTGTGCTGTTACGAAGGGCTTAACACATGCACACACACACACATTAGAGAAAAGAAGAAAATCCAGGTTTAACATCCTCGGCAATACTGACACACAAATCTAAATCTGTTTTTCTTTTTCAGATAAAATCATTAATCATCTGTAGTCCCCCCCCCCCCACTTTTAACAATTATCATTCGTCACCTCAATTCATTAGGTAGATGTGGAAAAAAAAATTATCAAGTAGTTGCTCTTGTTTCTTACAATCCTCAAGATGAGAAACCAACCACAATTCGCCTTCAATAGGCTTTCATATTCAAATAAGAAGGTTTTACAGTGTTTTTCATTCTTTCTTTCATGGGAACTGTTTCAACTGGAAATATGTGGAAATGTGTGGAGATGTTTCCCAGCATGCTTTTCACAGGAAAACAAAAAAAATAAGCCAATAACAAAAGATAACACTTAACAAGACTTAACAAGACTTCTACTACTGTAGGTGCGCTTAACTCACCGGACTGATGGATGTCGATTAGCTGATAAAAATGCAATAACACGACTCTACACACTCTTGGGTTTTGCCAAACAGACTGTAGGGAGCTAGGGGGCGTAATATAAAAAAATAAATAAAAAAAGAGGAATTTGTGTTTATCGTGTGTGTAACGAAGAAGAAAGAACGAACAGCTGAGTGAGTTTATACTGCAAACCTGTAAAGTCTCTGAATGTCCACATGTATACAGGAGTCTGGACGCTGCACAGACACATTCAGGAATATAAATCTCATCTCTACATCTGTCCTCTGTACACTTCCCCTGTCAATCTCTTTATTTTACTTTTAATCCAAACTGTATATCTGTTAACTTACTTGTTGCTCATCTCATTAACTCCAGAGACACAACGTCACTTCGTTTCATATGAGGATCTTACAAGGACATACTCATAGCGTAGGTGGAAGATAATGCATTGTCCTCACTGTAAATCTGTAAATTTAGTGTTAATCTCTAATCCTGCACTGTAAATCTGTAAATATTATCTTGTTAATCTGTAGTTTTATTGTAGTTAGTGAACATGTGTCTTTTAATTCTTCTTGCCTGCTGTTGTAGTTTTTTTCTCTCTATAGCAGACTCCCCTAAACGTAAGAACCGCAGCTCGCCTTCAACTGAAAATATTCTGATGACCTTTTAAATTATAAATATTTTATGGTCATTTCAAACTTAATTAGAAAATGTATCTTTTTATTTATTTATTTAGCATAAATTACCTCTTACTGCTTATCTTCACACTTTTTGAAATGCTGCTCTACCGTATGTGTGCGTGTGTGTGTGTGTTCTACGCCTTTGGACTTCTCCTTAGTTCATCATAGAATGCCTTGCTCTGAGCACTGAGCACACACACACACACACACACACACACACACACACACACACACACACACAGATCAGAAAGAGATAGAGACAATAACTCTATTATGACTGTAATGTCAAAAGGGAGTCATTCACTCTTTAATTAGTTTTGTCTTATTCATTTTATTGTGTGTGTGTGTGTGTGTGTGTGAGGGATGTATGAGAAATCAAATGTATGATAATTTTTTCCTGTTCTGCTTACTAACATCCTAATCAGCTCATCCTCGTACCTCACACTCGTCTCTCGTCCTTGTCTCTCACACTCGTATCACACCCTCGTCTTTCAGACTTGATTCTCATCCTCAACCCATCCTCAGAACTCATCCTCGTACCTCACACTTGTAGCTGTATCTATATTAGTGTTTTGCACTTAATTAAACCTCTGACGGCTTCATAGACCAATCCCGCACGACTCACTCGCCATTCCGATCTAACATTCTCACAACATGCTGGTTTTCAAGCACAATACAGCTGCTGGTGCTCGCATCAATCACATGCTGTGACCTTTAGTTTCTCATAAACATCAATTCTCTTTTTTAATATTCAGCAAGCTTCAGTGAACTTAAGAAGCTTAATGCACTCGCTAACATCTGCGGTGTAAAGTGTTTTAAGACCTGAGAACATTCGCCCAACATTCGTCTAGGACTTGGTGTAATTTTTATTTGTTCTTTTGCAGGAAAATACGTCAGCATTAACGTTCTGCAATATTTGTGTAAAATGGCCAAACTAGATCCAAAATCCTGGCAATAAAGAGAAGGTTGGCTCCGGGATGATAATGAGAAAGACGTGACCGGGGCCTGTATGTTTAGAGACCACGATTAAGGCTGTGCGCGTGTGTGTGTGTGTGTGTGTGTGTGTGTGCGTGTGTGTGGGTCACCTGGGCCATAGAAGGTGAGTGCAGTTGCATGGTGTGGCTTCCCATCTGCTGCTGCAGGCCGATGTGCTGGTGTAGCGGGGGGCTGATCTGAAGAGGAGGGGACGTTGTAGCCGCCATGGTGCCCATGCTGAGGTTTGCGCCGGGCCTAGAGACGCCGCCCCGCCCCAGTCCAGGCTGCATGGGGGGCAGATGAGGCTGCTGGGGGTACGGAGGAGCCATGTAGAGCCCTGGATGTGACTGGAACGATGGTTGCTTAGGACCAAGCATCTGAGACGTCTGGGACACCTTCATCTCTCCCGGCTCGCTGTAACTCTACAGGAACATCAATGACCGGCATTAACACACACACACACACACTCACACTCACAAGGCTGCAGGACAGATCCCTGAGGTGAGATCCCTGAGGCCGTACAGTGTTGAACCCTGAGAGTTTGTCAGTATATACCTGTGAGACGAGCGTGGCTCTGTAAGCAGCCAGTTGTTTCAGGTACTCCTTCTTCGCCGTCTCCGTCTTCTTCTTATATACCTGAGATGAAGAAGAAAAAACACAGACGTAAATCATTATGAAGTCGTCCTGAGCCGTGTCGAGAGCTCCGATTTGATTCCGTATACGTAATTAGCGTATTAATCAGGATACACCAGGACACACCCCTGTCCGGAATGACAGACACTTGATGCCGTCTAGACAGGATCATCTTACTGATGGAGAAGATGGAATGTTCCATCAGTCTGAGATATAGATATTCCAGCAACTCAGCCGAGTGTGCATGTTTATTGCCTCCAACACACCGAGAACACAGAAGAACACGGCGTTCTTTTTTTTATCAGAGAAACACCCAGTCATAAACATCCTGGCAGAGCGATGATAAATCAGTGAAACGGCTGTACTGTACCCTGGATTATTCATTTCTGCTCTAACACACAACTGAAACAAAACTTACAGCAGATCGACGTGTTTCATTTTGTGCAAAACCAAACCAGACCACAACAAAACACACTGCTAGATGTACGTGCGATAACGTACAATAAGGTTTTGTTTTTGTTTCTTTGCACTTACTTGGTGAAAAGGTGTAATTATTTTAACCATGTCTCTCTTTTTTTTCCCCCCCAAATAGGGGCCGTCCCTCTAAACCAGTATTGGTTTGCATTTTAGACAGGCTGAAAGTTAAAAGGGACATTATCAAAAGTGAACAGATTAACTTTGGATTTGACTGTTTTATTAATTTAAAAAATCTAATAAAAATCTTGTTTTTCTTTTTAAATTAATAAAAAAGGGTGTTTATTGATGGATATCAATATTAAATTGTTTTTAACTCAAACTTAAATGCATTCTTATTATAATCTCTGCTTGTTCTTAATTGAAATTAGAGATTAGGAATTAACGGATATAGATCAGGTATTAGAGGATACAGATTAGGGGACAGAAATAAGGAGATGTAAAATAGAGGAGTTAGAGACATGGGGACAGAGATGCGGGATTATTCATTAGGAGAAGATATTAGTGGAGTTAGAGGACATTGATTAGGAGATACAGATTAAGGGGTTTTAGAGATATGGATTATGGGATAGAAATCAGATGTTTGGGATTAAAGGTAAAGTCTAGGGATTAAAGATGTATAGATTAGAAGAGAGAGATTAGGGGATATAAATTAGGAGTTAGTGATTAGAAGATAGAGATATCGAGTTTAACATTATGAGACTAGGAGAGAGTTGGGGTTTGAGATTAGAATTATGCAACAGGGGATAAAGATTAGAGATGAAGATTATGGGTTAGGGGTTAAAAATCATGGATTAGGAGATTAGAGATTAGAGGTCATGCATTAGCAGTGAGGTATTAGGGGTTAAGCACTGGTGGAAAGAGGTTAGAGATTAAGGAGTAGGGATTAGAGATTAAGTTTTAGAGAGTAGGGATCAGAGGTTAGAGATTAGGAGTTTATGATTAAACCCTGTGAATAACGTGTTAAGTAAATAGCAGAGTGTATAATTAAGAAGGAAGGAGACGATTGGAGAACCTGCTTCTGCTCCTCCCCCAGGCCGTCCCACATGGAGGCCACGATCTTGGACACTTCTCCGAAGGTGGCGTTGGGGTTCTGGCCCTTGATGGCGGCCTGCGTGTCTCTGAAGAACAGAGCGTATGCCGAGACGGGTTTCTGAGGCTCGTTCGGGTCTTTCTTCTTCTTCTTCTTGGGAGTTTTGGGTTTCTTGGCCACATCTGTAGCTGCTCTCTTCTCTGCTCCACTCTGAGGAACAAAACCACGTAAAAATTAAAACCTGAAAGTGTTCGCACAGTTCACATCTTTAATACAAGTCTTACTGACTCTGTTTGTGTGTGTGTGTGTGTGTGTGTGGTGACCTTGAGAGCCTCGTCTGTGTCGTCCTCATGGACGGAGCTGGAAGGAGAGGGTGTGGCTGACTTGCTCTCGGGAGGAGAAGGTGAGCCGTGAGCGCCGCCGGCGTTCCCGTTACTCCCGACGTTCCCACTCAATGCCAGCTGAGCACCGAGCTGTGATTGGCTGACGGAGGTCAGCTGACCCTGAGGAGCCATTCCTGAAGGTGTTCTGTGTCTAAGAGCGTCGCCGTGAGGACGGCCGCCGTACCGCGAGTCCGAGTTCACCATCTGCTGCATCTGCAAGATAAAAAAAAAAACCCCACATGGGTTAAACCCTGACCTCTACCATGACTCTGACCTCTGACCCCTGCATCCAGCCCTGCTCGCTGACCAATCACTTCCTGTGGGGGAGCGTCACCTGACACCACTGACAGCAGCAGGTGAGCTGAAACACACCTGCTTACACACACACACCTGCTATTGTTCACCCACAATGCCCCTGACAGGTGGGGCTGGACAGGTGGTACACACACACACACACACACACACATGTTCTGTAAGAGTCTTATCTTACAGAACTTACTTCACTTAAAACGTTCAAAACCATACCCATTCAGTCAACTGAAACCACTGTGTGTGTGTTCGCGTGCGTGTGTGTCACTTGTCCACACAAGCTTATCTTTTCTAAAATTTAATAACAAACAGATTAATTTACACAGCCTGAGTTTCAGAGCCAGAAATCGATCTACAGCGAAGAAAAACAGCAGCAGAAGGTCAAGAGAAAAAAACATGAGATTACTGATACAGAAAGCTTGGATTAACAACCCATAATATTCTCATAAACATCGTTGAGGAAAAAAAAGGGAGGGAATAAATAACAGAAAGAAAGAAAGAAAGAAAGAAAGAGAAAAAAAAGGTAAAAAAAAAGTGAAAGGGGGGGGGAATAAAGTGAGACACACCTTCCCCAACAGAGAAACTGCAGTGCACAAAGAAAGGAAGAGCAAAAAACAAGAAGAAAGAAATAAATGACAAAAGACAGAAAGAAAGATAGAAAATAACGAGAAACAATGAAAAAGAAAAAGAAAGAAAGAAATGAATGTGTGAATAAATAAATCAATTACTAAAATTTGTCATTAGAAAAACACAGTAAAAAATATTTAAAGAATTTTTACACAGTAAAACACAATTTATAAAAAGAAAGACATAAAATAGAAGAATGAAAAACAGAGAGTTCCGGAGTCAAAGAATAAACCGATAGATCAATAATAAGTGGTTTGTAAATTACACACAGATAATTAGTAAATGACTCAGTAAGTGACTCATCTGGATCTGAATGTTTCTCTGGAAATGAAAGTCATGAAGTGATTTTAGAATCTATTCTGATATATTCAGTGGAAATGACTGTCACATCACATCACACACACACACACACACACACACACACACACACACACACACACACACACACACACACAAGAAAAAACTGTAACTCATTAATAATCAGTTTGTGTGACTGTTCACTAAAAATGTAAAGTAAGATAAAAAAAAACAGTGAAGTGCAGTATAACAGTAAAGTTTATATTCCTTCATGTTTTGGGATTTAATCTACAGTATCTCTCTTCCATTTCTATACATTTTCTTCTCCTTCCTGTCTTAAAAATTTTTTTTCAATATACTGTAAGGCTTTATTTCATCTTCAACGAGGACAATACAAAAAAAGTTAACAAATGAACAATAACTAAATAAATTGAGAAGACAGTGTAACAATGTAAAGTTCTGCAATAAAAGTCTGTAATAAAATAAACTGCAGCCGTATAAATCGTGCGTTAGAGCAGATCGGTGATTCATCTGACAGAAAACAAAAAACATACGGTCATTTTTAGCATCAATAAATAAAATAAAGTTTAAGTAGATTACTTGGACAACAGGAGCAGATGACGGGGCGATGCAGGTTAAATACTGCTGCTGATGGGTTTATTGTAGGAAAGACCTCGTCACCTGACTTTACAGTAAAGGTCAAAGGGACATTTTAAAAGAGTGATACACACTCTGAGACATTTGGCCTCGCTGACTAAACCGTACTCACACACTCAGAATGTCCAAATCTGCTTAAAAAATCTTTTTAAATTCCTACAGATTTCATTAATGGAGACGTGGAGAAAAATTGAAGAAATTAAAATTTTTGTTTCTCATCAGTGGAGCGTGTACTGTACTCGTCCCTGTGAATGCATCGTTACCATGGAAACAATGCATCAGGGATAGCATTAATATACCTACAGTACCCTGCGCTACAGTCAGAGCTGCTGTTATGGAGAATTAATCAATGATTGAATTATTTAATTAATCAGACCTGAATTCTGAGTGCAGGACTGTGTTTACTGCTCTCTCTCTCTCTCTCTCACACACACACACACACACACACACACACACACACGCCAATATACACACAATAATGAGGTCAGTCTCAGGCTGCAGGTCATTTCTCTCTCTCTCTCTCTCTCTTTAAATGCATGAAAAACTGGAAAATGTCATCACTAACCTCCTAAAACCGACTGACTAATATTGATTAAACACGACACACACACACACAGACACACAGACACACAGACACACACAGACACACACACAATGTATACTGTAAGTGCTTATTCAGGTCCTTCTCAAAAAATTAGCATATTGTGATAAAGTTCATTATTTTCTGTAATAAATTTTCTAAAATAAATATTTTCTGATAAACATTAGACTTTCATATATTTTAGATTCATTACACACAACTGAAGTAGTTCAAGCCTTTTATTGTTTTAATATTGATAAACAGGCACTGGTGGCTCAGTGGTAGGTGTTTCGCCTGCCATGCGGAAGGCCCGGGTTCGATTCCAGCCAGTGCCCACACCCCAGCCACTGGATACAGTGCCGGTCCCAAGCCCGGATAAAATGGGAGGGTTGCGTCAGGAAGGGCATCTGGTGTAAAACCTGTGCAAAGTTGTAGTGCGGACTGGATACTCCGCTGTGGTGACCCCTTGTCGAGAGCAGCCGAAAGACCAACAACATTGATGATTGTGGCATACAGCTCATGAAAACACAAAATCCCTACCTCAAAAAATTTGCATATTTCATCCGACCAATAAAAGAAAAGTGTTTTGAATTCAAAAAAAGTCAACCTTCAAATAATTATGTTCAGTTATGCACTCAATACTTGGTCGGGAATCCTTTTGCAGATTCTTGTGTCTTGTGTCTCTCAACTTTCTCTTCACAATATCCCACAGATTCTCTATGGGGTTCAGGTCAGGAGAGTTGGCAGGCCAATTGAGCACAGTAATACCATGGTCAGTAAACCATTTACCAGTGGTTTTGGCACTGTGAGCAGGTGCCAGGTCGTGCTGAAAAATGAAATCTTCATCTCCATAAAGCTTTTCAGCAGATGGAAGCATGAAGTGCTCCAAAATCTCCTGATAGCTAGCTGCATTGACCCTGCACTTGATAAGATACAGTAGACCAGCACCAGCAGCTGACATGGCACCCCAGACCATCACTGACTGTGGGTACTTGACACTGGACTTCAGGCATTTTGGCATTTCCCTCTCCCCAGTCTTCCTCCAGACTCTGGCACCTTGATTTCCGAATGACATGCAAAATTTGCAACCTGTAGCCCATTTCCTGCACACGCCTGTACATAATATACAATATAATTCACTAATAATGTAACAAATATTATGTAAATTTACATTTAAATACTGTATTTTGTGAAAAACACAAAGCGAGCAAAGAGGAAACGCGGCTCGTGACGGCAAATTATTACTGTATTTACCCTACAGTTCTGATACAACAGAAAACACGCCTGCATGAATTACAGAACACACACAGGGGGGGGGGGGGTTGGGGGGCGTTGGTCTTTCACATTCCAGCACTGCGGGAGACTCAGCAGTACACTTCTGTACAGTATACGGGTTTACATTTACATTCTTTTTTTAAGGGGTAATGTATTAATCTGAGTTTGAAATAAAATTAAGGTGTTTTTGTGGCATATTTAGGGTTTAAACTAAACAAAACAAAAAAAAAGGCATTTTTCGTACCACATCCAAAATTCGCATTTTTCTCGGATCATATCCCACCCCGATTTCGAGGGTCGACTGTGTACTGTATTAATCAGACAGAGCTGCTGTATAATTTTAAAAAGTATTAGGTAAATAAAAACAAAAATAATATAATCTAATAATTAAATACACACAGCACATTAAAGTATATTATACACAACAAAAGGTAGTGAGATTAAAGTATAAAGAGCTGTGCATTCTTCTGTTTATATTATAAATGTATATTTCTAATACAATGAGGAGTAAGTTAAAATATTAGAATTTAAACAAAAACAAACAAACAAACAAGTTAGAGTACACACCCAAATAAACAATAAATGATAAATAATAACAAATAAATAATATCACTGTGGATTCGACTGATAAATCAGTCAATATTATTATTATTGTTATTATTATTATTACATTGTTACATTATTATTACATTACATACATTACATTGAATTAAATGATGCGAGTTGTGACGCTCAGTGCTTACAGACTGTGAGAAAATGGTGACTCGCAGTGTGTGTGTGTGTGTGTGTGTGTGTGTGTGTGTGTGTGTGTGTGTGTGTGTGTGTGTGTGTTTCTAAGCGAGGCCGTGATGGTATTTATCATCAGAGCTCGACATTAATCTCCACCGCACACGACACAAAAGCTGCAAAAGTGAATAGAGGTCACATGACCACGTCATGCACAACTGCCCTTAAGCCTGGCTGCTCTGCACTTTTAAACATTTTAATGAACAAATTACAAACCCCCCCCCCAACATCAAATACCCCCTGCTCCCAAATAACCCCCCAGCACTGACCCATAGCACTGAGGTCATTTCCATTTCATATCAGTTTCCTCTAAATCACTGAGACAAATCATAATTACAGTGAGAGAGAGAGAGAACCGAGGCTGAGGTTATTTTCTCTTTCCTGCGCTTTATCCAATGACATTTTAAAAGAAGGAGAATAATGCGCATGTCACTTCAGGGCCGCTCTCACATCCTTCTGTTTCCATTAAAGAGGTATAAATAGCTTTAAGTGCAGGCGCCGATTGTTTTTTTTTTGCGGTGTGTAATAAAAGCTCCGCTCGGCGATAAGCCGCGTAACCAGAGCGTGTTTCACGTCCTGGGCCTCATGCGACGCTCCGTAACCTCTATGGTCACGGGTACACGGCACCGGGAGCGTCAAGCCACAGCCCCGGCGTCCGAATCCTCAGAATTCAGAACTGTGTACAAACTCCACTCAGAGAGAGGACTGTGTGTGTAGGTAAACTGCTGCCTGGCTGTGGTTAAAGCTCTAAAACCACACACACACACACACACACACACACATATATATATATAAAGGTTGACTTTCTGTTTTCTCCCTGAGTGAAACTCAGAGAGAGAGAGAGAGAGAGAGAGAGAGAGAGAGAGAGAGAGCACTCTAATTCCGTCTCAAAGCTTTTATACAGATGGTTTAAAAACAATCAGAACAACTTTATATTAATGCACTCACTCTAATACATTATCGTCTCTATAGTAACCGCAGTCTAATTCAAAGATTTTAATCTGTGCAAATCAAAGACACGCCTTTCTATTTGAATAAAAGACACTCCCATCTGTTCAGATTAAACACACCCTTCTATTAAAATCAAAAACACGCCCTTCTTTTCGAATCAACCAAAGACACACACTTCTGCACAAATGAAAGACACACCCATCTGTCCAAAAGACACCCTTATATTGAAATTTTAGACACACTCTTCTTTTCGAATCAACCAAAGACACGCCCTACTTTTCAGATTAAAGCCACAACCACCTTTCCAAGATAAACCCCTGCCTGTCTGTCTAAATTGTGGACACGTCTGTCCCAGTAATATAAGGACACGCCCATGTGTCCACATGTCACATGTTTAAAGACAACGTTGTGTAAAACGTCTGCGCTTGTCATGTCGTAAATGAAACACGTCACGTTTAAAAAAATTAAATTGGACGTATAAACACCTAGAGGAAGTTAAAATAAGGCCGAGAGCCGAGTCTCACGCCGCGCTGCTCCAACAGGAGAATGCTGAGAAAAAAATTAATTCCATCAGCTCACTCCTCCATTCTCCACCGCAACTACAATCTCTCCATCCCGTTGCCTGGCAACCGTAATTCATAGTCCCTCTAAATGGATGGATGTTCTCAGAGCGTCGAGAACATTAAGGTGAAAAGAACAAATAGCTTTTGTGTATCAGAAAAATCTCCCAGAGTTCTGAAAAAAAAGAAAAAAGACCCACTCGGGGGCACTTCTCTCCTCAAAGACAGGCTTTTAAAGTAATAATAAAAAATTATTATCATTATTATTGGTACAGAAATGTATACAGTTCTGTTCTGAAACATAATGACACAACAACACAAGACCGGAGTAATGCAGTGTTATTTAAAGGGATAAAAAGGTAGATTGAAACGTTTTTACCAACAAAACGCTGGGCGGAAGACATGCATGAGTGTAGAGAAGAGGAGGAAGCAAAGAAAAAAAATAAAAACTCTAATCTATATCGACATTTAACACATACAGATTAAGTAGAAATAAAGTATGATTATATAAAAGTTTAGTAAAAATATAATACATTTATAAGAATTAGTAAATAAATAATGGGTGGTTAGGTGTGCCCTAACATCCCCCAGCCCCACCTCTGACACCTCCTTTTTTTTTGTGGGGGGGGGGAGGGTTCAGAGGGTTCTTTGGGTGCTGTGGGTTTTGGGGTGGGGCCTCCGTGTGATCCTCAGGCTCCATGTGTGATTAGTGTTCTCTGGTCTCACTGAAGTGGCGACTTAACTGAACTGACCAGTGGTGGCTGCTCTAAGACTACAAGGGAGGCTCAGCTTCCCCTACTATGTCAGAAAATAAATGCTCATACAGTATATGCACTGTCGTATTTATATTGGTTTTAATAAAAGTGCGCTAGAACGCGTTCAACTTCATGACTAGCTCACTCAGAATCCCTCCCCCTGAAGCCCAGCTTCACTGCAGCGCTATGGCGAAGCACAGACTAGCTTTTTTCACTGCAGAAAAGCTGGACGGTAATTGGATAAATGCACCAAAATCGTCACTCTCACGGACACTCAGCTT
Organism: Channallabes apus; assembly: GCA_030522415.1. Classification (NCBI taxonomy): domain Eukaryota; kingdom Metazoa; phylum Chordata; class Actinopteri; order Siluriformes; family Clariidae; genus Channallabes; species Channallabes apus. The sequence goes on along the minus strand of CM060111.1, from coordinate 21,939,968 downwards.
CTCTGGGGGTGAATGGAGCAGTGGGCGGGACAGGACGCTGGGCTGCTGCATGGTGATTGGAGGAGCTGTTTAAACGGCGGAACCCCTTTTTGATTGACAGCATGTCTTAAGTATACATCAGTGCTACAGACAGCGCGTTGCTAGGCCATTTTTAGCCGCCCTAACATTTGTACTCAGCCCCCCTAAAAATTCTCCATAAACTTCCCCCATCATCGTCCCCTTTAAATTTGATATGAAAGTGTCGGCAGACTTCGGCTCCTCCCCGTCTTTCAGCGGGTCTTCAATTCACCATCACAGAGGGAGGATTAAGTCAAGGTGTGTGTTTATCGATAAATTGTTAAACTTCTCGTTTAACTGTATAGCAGTGTGATTTACAGAGATAGAAAAATCCTTTTTTTTAAAAATAAATATTGTATTAAATAATGTCCCAAATCGTAAAATACATTTATTAGCCTTAGAGTAGGGTTTTTGTCATTTTGATTTAGAAAAAGTTACTTTTTTTAATGAATAAAAACAAACAAACAAAAAAGAATGATATTAAAAAGATGCTTTGTTTAATTACATTAAAACAATGTTTGTCTATATCAGTGGTTCTCAAACTTTTTCTGTCATTCCCCACTTAAGGGGGTGAGCGAATTTTCAAGCCCCACTTGTCAACAAAATAATAACAAAATCGGCCAAGTTTACTGTTTATTGAAATATCAATTTCTAAGCCAATAAGATCAAACAACAAGTTCAAAACAGATAAAATACACTTGCAATTGTTATAAAAGGCTTACGTTGTCACTTATCTTTGCATAATTGACCCCATGTTTAATAGCTGCTCAACAATAGTTTGTAGTTTTTTTTGCACTGGCCAATTCTGTATGCAACTTTGAATGAAGCCATTTGTGCTTTGCTGTTCACTGATACAGATGTTACCATGCGATTCTCCTGCTTTCTTTGAAAGAAGTCTAGTGGCTTATTAACGTGACTGGAGTGTGATGTCTCTAAGTGTCTTCCTAATTTGTTGGGTCTCATGTGGTCTGCTGCCAGCGGTATAAGACACAAAACACACACGAGTCTCTCTTCTGCCCCCACCATCCTCACCATGAATCCAAGCTCAAGATAGGCTTCATTAGGGGTGGGCGATATAACCAAAATCTTCTAACACAGGAGAAGCGATTTTCTACCTCGATAACGATCACAATCATAATTGCTATATCACAATATAGCAATTTGTATCTGAAAATACATAAATAAAAATTCAAACACAAAGAAACATACATAATTTACATGATGTAATTTTATAAACTGTGAATTGCTGAGGTTTGCCGCATTTTTTTTTTACTTTGGCCATATTCGTTTGGATGTTGGGATTTCAGATTATAGAAAAGGTTTGACGTGTTTCCACCATCACTTTTCTTCTACCCAAACCAATTCCACAACACAGATGCACCTTTTTTCTTTACAATCTCCTCGTTCTTGGTTTCGTCACATGTAAGCAAACTCACTGCTGCTGCAGCGTCTTCTTCCATTGTCGAAGTGTATGTGAAGCCAAACACGTCAAAAGAGGGACGAAACCGCGGCACCCGATTGAACCGAATATCTGCGCAAATACAGCGCAGCGCGACTATCTGAATAGCGCAGTGATGATCTGGTTTATTTGCGCAGCCCGATGGATCGCGCAGCGCCGCTCAAATCACAAACCTGCGCGACTCACTGTGTTTTTATTTAAAAACTATTTAAAATGTCAGGACTGTTTAATATTGTTTCCGACTTGCCATGCCTGTTTCGTACTTGCGCATCCCAGCGGGGTAAAATGTATTTTGATGGTCGGCGCGGTCTATTTCTGTCAGAGTCGCGCAGCGCTGCCCAGTGGGTCGCGCAGGTTTGTGATTCGAGCAGCGCTGATCAAGTTGGCCCGACGTTAAACCATTATTGTTGCACTATGGTTCCACTTTTTCTCCCGGCCCACAACTGATGTTATTTTAAATTTACTTGTATTAATGATCCATTTATTTGTGTGTGATTGTTTAGTTTTTTCCTATTATTTTCCACTAATTTCCTCTCGTTCATTGCGCCCCACCTGTCATGTCTGTATTCCCCACTAGTGGGGCGCGCCCCACACTTTGAGAAGCACTGGTCTATATTAATGAATTTGAATAAATAGAGTAGCTATGAAATTTTAAGGGGTTGAATAGAGAACCTACTGTCTTATTTATGTAGCTAAAACACTAATTTAAACTAGATAACATGATTAAAGTTTTAATATTTATATTTAACTGTAGATGGAAGGTTTTTCAAGTCACATGAAAAAAAAAGATGTTCTATTCTTACCTGCTGCACATTTGGAGACCTACAACCATGTGACTTGAAAAACCTTCCATCTCCAGTGTTCAGTTCTGTGTTCAGTTCTACAGTTCAGTTCTCTGCGCAGCAGCCTCTCAGGCACATTAACACTGTGTCCCCAACATTGATTGAAGTCATTGCATCAGAAACTATTTTTCACATTTTTTATGTCTGCCACTTTCCAACAAAAAGCAACAGTAGCAACAGTATTGTCAAAGAATGAACAGATAAATGTTTGACACTATTTGGCTCTCACACAGTTTATTCCATTGTCCAGCCTCATAGCTGTGTTGTTTACAGTATATTGCTAATCAGTGTAAGTTTAAAGTTATATGCTGTTTTCTGGTTATATATTTTTTTATTGTATCTGTACATAGAAAAAGGTTTATACGGTAAACAGCATATGTGATCAAGAAGACTCATTAGAGTATTGATTCTGTGTTAAACATCTATGGGGCTGAGGCCCCTTACCTGAAAATCCTAGAAACGCCCCTCAATCCGCATGGGACTGAACTCGAATCTCTGTAGCCTATAGAGACTCGAGTTCAGTCCCATGCAGATTTGCAGGTGATTTTTTATGATGAAAAATTTTATTATAATAAAAGATTTTATGATGAAGGTCTAATATGAGCTTCCCCTGTTTCAAAAGCTAGCAGCTGCCACTGGTTCTGACTGACTTTTTTCCCCTGTATTTCCTGCTGCACTGGTGTTTGCGTGAGATCGGATCCTGTCACCAGTGAACTGGGGTATAACTGATCGTCAGTGTTCAGGTCACCTGGTGGTGGTGTCAGTTATATACCTGAACTTTCTCTCAGTCAATCGAATTATTGATCCATCAATCTATCTCTCCATATATTTATTTGTCCAGCTATCTGTATATCTTTATCTTTTAATTTGTCCAGCTGTCGAGTATCTATTTTTCTCAGATGTATCAGTGAGAGAGAGATCCAAATTTGGAATCAAATAATTCATCCATCTTTCAATCAATCAATCAATGGAGTAATCAATAAAATCTGTTTATCTCTCCATCGACACGACGGATAGTGAATAAAAAGTAAAAATAAATTTGCAAGCAATGATGAGTGGGCCCAAGCACCTTGCCACATCGTGCCCCTCCTGGGCGTACCAGAAAGCCAGTGGGCACATGCATTTACTATAAAGAGGACATATCAATACAAATATGACATACTTGTATAAAAGGGGGGATTTTATGTTAAGACCCCAAACAAATCCCAGATGCTGAAACAATAAAAATAATAATCCTTAGAGGAACAACAACAGACATTATGATGACGCAGGATGTTGTAGTGCTTGGGCCTTAAATAAACATGACTGAACCCCCGTCCACACGTCTACTGCGTTTGTAGGACGGTTTCTTACACAGAGTTCTAGTGAAATGAGCGAGCGGTTCTGCGGGTCTTCACCATGTAACGGCGGCCCTGAAACAGAACCACCGGCTCTTACTGGACTCTTCCCCTATACTGATAAAGACGTGCAGCGCTGAAGTGCCACTTCACAAGCAGTTGTTCACACGATGCTGTCACTCGACTGAAATGTGCTGAACTGAAGTGAAAAAAAAAAAAAAAAAAAACAGCAGCATTTTAGGTGCTGAATCAGCAAAATGCCTCCTGCTGCACGCCACAAAGCGCCGGGGTTTGTGTGAACATTCGCTCTTCATCGCTCGGCACCACGCAGGAGTGAAGCCGCTACATCTTTAAGCTTTGAAACCTCAAGCGATGAAGAAAGTCAAAGAGAAGCAGCTGGAAATATAACAGAAGAATAAAAACACCAAGCTGCTATAAATAACTCAGTTGTGGTTACGGAGCACAAGAACCGGCAGCACAACACGAAAACCCTCCAGACAGAGTGGATAGGATGCACCAAGAGGGGGGCATGTTTAAATAAAATAAAAAAAGCTGCATCAGACACGCAGTAAAAATGAAAGCGTGGCTATGAGTAACTGCTCTGTGAATATTTCGGTGCAGTTCGCGCTTTGTAAAGATTGGACAGAATTTCGGAGGAGTCTGATCACAAGGCGTTGCACCGTCCGAGTGAACGACTACCAGCATGGCGGGATGACGCGCGGGCGAGCGCGATTACGTAAACTTACAGAAAACTTACAGCTACAGTATCGTCCCAAACGTCTCCTGTCTGAGCACTGAGCAGAGACGCAGCTGTGTTTTAGGGGGAACATCAGGGAACGCGCTCGGCCGCAGCTGGGTTTACATCCACTCTTCAGTAGATTAAAACTCTAATCGCCACCAATCTAATCTAATCTTAACACTAAGTCCTATTCTAATATTTTATATCAATCAATCAATACAGCACACTGAAGATGTCTAGTCATGTTAGTGTTTGTTATTATTATTTTTTTTAATCCTCATGAATGTATTTTTATTCCTTGCAATTTGTTACTGATAATATGTGTACTGTACATCATTTGTTATTTTAATTTAAATGTCTTGTTACACCAACGCAGCACCACTTTATCCTGACATTAGTGTTACACATCACATCAGTCATCTCTAACAGGGCAATAAGATAAATATACAGGACGACATACTGAGAGAGAGAGAGAGAGAGAGAGAGAGAGAGAGAGAGAGAGACACATGTGCAGATAAAGAGCCAGAGGGACGTACTGACAGACAATTAGATTCATAAACAGAGAGACAAGCAGACAGACAGATGTGGAGATAAATAGGTGAGACAGAAAGATTTGGAGATACTTGGATGGGTGGATAGATAGAGGCAAAGGAAGAAAGACACCTTAGTGTATAAGGTCAAACAGAGAGAAAGATACAAATATGCACAGACAGACAGACAGACAGACAGACAGGTAGAGAAAAACTTGCAGATAAAAGAAAGATAGTTTATCAGACAGAGATACAATTAAACAGAGACAGATGTGAAGATAAATATATAAGAAAAAGATGGACAGAGGAGAAGACAGAATAACACTAACACAGACAGTCAAACAGAGGGAAATGTACAGAGATGCAGAGACAGAAAAACCTTGAAGCATTTAAAATTAAAGAATCAACTTAAAATTTAAATATAAAAGTTTAAATTAAATGTATTTTGTAATAAATAAATATCAAGTATTAATATATTTATTATACTATAATATTATGGTATATATAATTATAAATGTAATTAATAATTTATTGATATCAGTCAAGCAATAATTTCATGCTCTTGTGCTCGGAGACAATTTTTTCTCGTCCCAAATTCCAGTGATGATAACGAAAAACGAAGAAGGAAAAAAAAACGAACGTCAATAAATGTCATTAAAACACACCGGATATCAAACCGCAATGAAACGTAGTCACCAAAGCAACAAAATAAACTTCATAAAATTTCCACTGACGTTAAAGAGTTGATCCGCTGCATCATTTCCCAGAAACTCAAACCGCGAAAAAAGTACTTATGTTTTTAAAGTGTTTTGTTTTTAAAGAGGGAACCATAAATAAAACAATAAATAAGTTAAAAAAACAAAAAACATCTTGAGTGAAACGTCATGTTTTCTCATTCAGGGGAAGAAAAATGTACAACCTGACCGAACACGAGTGTCAGTGTTTATAAGCTGATTAATTTAGTGAAATTAGCCTTATTTTTAAAACGTCAAGAAATTGCGTGTTAATCACAGGTCTTAAAAGTTCGACTGGGCCAAAAACACACACACAAACAGACACACAGCTACACTCTGCACACAGCTATACTCGTTTCGGCTCAAGGGAAATCACCCTCCATTTTCTTTTTACTACAAAAACATGACTTTTCTTCAGATTTTTTTTTTAACGGTGTGAAATGTCTCTTTCAGAAATCAGTTCTGGAGAAATGAAACCGGTGCTGTGGACGGTGCGTCACACAGCCATGGAGGCAGAGGGTGAGCCGAGTGTGGTTACACCTCAGGACCAGAGACTCGCATGTCTGAGTCAGAGTGAAACCGGCCCGGCTCTTGTTTTCCTCACACCTTACATCAAATCTGCCTGATATCTGGGGTCTAAAGTCTGGGGTCTAGAGACACACACAGAGAGAGAGAGGGTGCCCTCTCTCTCTTTCTCTCTCTCTCTCCCACACCAACACCATCTCTGCATTATTATGACATTTCAGTAATCTTAACCGCACTGAAAGTGTGACACTGAAAACTCACGCAATTCATTCCTCTATATAGTTATTGTTTTAATTCAGAGTGTATAAAAGGTTCATTGACCTCGATCTGTCTCTATCTCTCTGATAAAATGCAAACTTTAATAGGAAAAAGTGGCTGCATAATGAAAGCTCTTTCATTGAAATGTTTAACAGTTAGTTCTGACTGAGCAATCTAATCTGAACAAGAGTGCTGATAACAGACAGTAACAGTACTGTGAGGTGTAACTCTGCGGAACAAGCGCACTACAGTAGCTTTCTATTTAACACTATTTGGGATTTCACCTCAGAACCGGGAATTTAATGGATCTGATATTCTAAAGTGTAATAAGTGTAAATATAAAGTGTTGAGTTTCTCAGGACCGTCCACCACCTGCATGGTTTATTCTCCTCACCTTTTGACTACAGAGTACTGCTAAGAGTTTAACACACCTCCTGTTTTACTCTCACCTCCTGTTAATTAAACTGTCCCTCACCAGCTTATATTGTGCAAATGTGATTTTGTTAAGAAAGTGGAGATTTTCTCTCTTACGCGTTTCACAAACTTACTGATGGATTTATTCAGTTTGTCTTATTAAATATTTTGTTCCTCCAAGATTTGGGTGTGTATTTATTTTTCCATTTCAAAAGTATACTGAAATATTAATAACAAATAGGAAGTAATACAGATTTACTGAACGAGTATAAAACCCATGTGATCACCACCCTCTATCCCCCACACGCTGTCGTGTGTGAACTGAAATATCTTCTCATTCGTCTCGCTTAATCGCAGAATTCCTTATGGTCTCTTTCTTTCAAGCATGCTGATTTTTGGGGGAATTTGTCCATCTATAGTGCGAGTACGCAGTTTTTTTGTGCTTTGTTTCTCATCACATCTCAACAAGATCAGGAAATCAAATCAACCCGTTTCTGTACCGGTTGTGGTGGAATTTTCCCACGGACGCTTGACTGGGTTCAGGTCAGCGGCCGGTGCTTTACGTCATGATCCTGCTGAGAAAAAAATCCACTTCTGTCACTCGAATCATTTCTTCTCTGATTTCTGCGTTTCTTCAGAGTTCATGACGTCATCACTGAGCACCGGCTCGCCTACGTGACTGGAAGGGGGGGGGGGGGGGGGGGACGTCTGCAGCCTCCTCCGTGCTTTAAAGTTCAGTCTGGTTAGGGTTCTTCTCCTGGTGTTCTCAACACAAACACTCCAGCATTAGATCAGTCCAAGTTATTACACACTCAGATAAACTGATCGGTGGTTTCCTCTGCGTGGCACAGACACACACACACACACACAGCGACTGAACAGTGTTCAGTCAGTTCTGAAATGACTTTTAGACATGAGGTAATTTATAATTACATTTAACTTTATACCGGATCCATGCAGCGTGTAGTGCATCGGATTTAAACAGTATACACTCTTTTTATTATTACTGTTGTTGTTTTTGTTTTCTTCTACTGTAGTAAAAATTCATACATTTTAAAGTTTAGCTCAAGTGTCCTAATACTTTTGGGGGCCAGGGAAGGATGGATGGATGGATGGATGGATGGATAGATAGATAGATAATGTTGCTGTAGATTTTCATGTACTGCAGTAAAATTCATAAATTTTTGGTTCATTCACGTCTTCTCACACGTCATTAATTTTCTTCTGATTCTGATGCTGCTTTGCAACAGTGACTTTGTTACTTGCGCTATACAAGTAAAATTGACTTGAAATTTTCAAGTTTAGCTTTAGTGTCCTGATACTTTTGGGGGCCAGTAAAGGATAAACAGACAGAATGAAGAATGAAACCTGGGTCAGCATCTCCTGAAGAAGAGAATAAAGAGTGGAAACTGTGTGTGTGTGTGTGTGTGTGTGTGTGTGTGTGTGTGTGTGTGTGTGTGTGGATGTGAAGTTTGGTTTCTCCGGAAGAGATGTATGAGAGAGAGAGAGAGAGAGAGATGATGGACAGTTCCAGGTCTGAAGTGTGACTGAAGCGTTCTGTCTGGATTTATCTAAACACAGGTAGTTTCCCCGAGCTGAAGGTTTTCTGCTGCAAAAATGAAGTAGAGAGTAAAACTTCTGTCACTCACAGACTCGCTCCATCACTCTCTACACAAAAGGGGCACGTCCCTCATTATAAACTCATCAACACCACAGAGAGTGTTTCTGTGTGTCTCTCTCTCTGTGTGTGTGTGTGTGTGTGTGTGTGTCTGTGTGTGTGTGTGTGCGTCTGTGTGTGTGTGTGCGTGTGTGTGTAAAAGTAATTTATGAACTGAAACGCTCACACACTGTAATAATGCAGCTCAATTCAGCAGAAATCCATCATAACAAAAGATTACAGATTTTATATAATACACTAATAATCTGACTCAGAACAAAAGGTTTAAAACTAAAACGATGACACAGACTTTAGCACAATAACATCCTACACACACACACACACACACACATCTGAGCTTTACATATAGATCATAATAATAATAATACTTCACTACTTTTGACCTTGTTTATTTTTTTATGTAATTATTATTATGAGTTTTTTAGCATACACTGAGCTGCATTTTAAAGAGATGACATGTTTAATATAATAAATAAATAAATAAATGCTAAATATGTATTGCTATTATTATTATTACTATTATTATTATTACTATTATTATTATTATTATTATGAGAGGTGTTATATAAATAAATATTTTATTCTTTATTTTCATGACTCTGGTCATTATTTTTAATTATGTATTTCCTCTCTCTCGTTCTTCATGCTACTCTTTTTTTCTTGCCCCGGTGTATTACAAGTAACTTCACGTGTCAATTAAATTGTAAATAACAACATTTACCTGATAGAGAGACAGAGACACAGAGGGAAAACTAGAAGTAAGTGTGTGTGTGTGTGTGTGTGTGTGTGTGTGTGTGTGTGTGTGTGTGTGTGTAAGTGCTCTGACTCAGGGTGTCGAGTTGACTCTGGCTGTTCGTGTCGGACGGCGTGTGGGGAATTCAGAGCTGTTTCACACAGTAGTAAATTTACTTCACTCTCATTTCCTTGTGTTTAACTATAAAACTTTTAGTTATTTATAGTTTCTTTCTACAGTAAATCGTAACCTCTGTATCTGATGGTAAAATGATTAAATGACTAACTGTGGTTACAATTTCACCCTAAACTGAGTGTTTGTGATACACATGCATGTGAGTTATTCGACTCTGTACAGGTCAGAAAAGTGTTTTTTTTTCATTTGACATCTGAATGATAAAAAGAGCAGATTGTTGGTCTTTAAAAAAGAATAACCTCATAACCTAAAGAATTTAATATTTACAGTAAAATGAGAAATGAAAAAAATGAACACTACACACTAATCTAAATTTTCTACATCTTTTAAATCCTCCACAAGTAAAACTGTTTTAACATAGTTTTTGAAAAGTAAATATACAGTAAATACATTATACAGTCTGAAATAATTAATTAGATCTGTTTAAATAACAAAGTTTAAAATTTATAAGTAATTTCAACAGTAGCACAATAGTAAGACTAAAAAATAAAAAAGAAATGTATTTAATTTCATTTCTAATTTATGATAATATATTATAACGTAATTCATATTTTATATTTATAATTATAATTATTATCATTATTATCTATTTCCTTACCTCTATTTATAGCTATTTATTATAATTATGCTAATTTACTGATGTTTCTTTCCATCATTATAGGTGATTTATAAAAATACATTTCTATTTGTTTATTTACTTTGCATTTCTGACACTTTACTAATATAAGCTGCTATGGAATGGAAATTCATTAAAATTAATAATGAATAAGTATAAATGAAGAAGAAAAGTAAGGAAGATTAAAAAAAATAAACAAAAAAAAACAGAAACAAATAAATGCAGATTAATAAAGTTCTGATATCATTTAAATATACATTATAGATTATAAAACTTTTTTTTTTATATAATTCCAAAGACGTTTAGGGACGTACCACTGAGAGAGAGGAGTTTCCGAGAAGGTTCCCATCCTGTCCCGTCACACCGGGGACGGCCATGTTGGACAGGTCCATTCCCTGCATGCTGAAGGGGTGCAGCGTGTGAGGAGCGGGGGGGCAGAGGGGGTGATACGGTCCAGACTCGCCATCAGGCAGGTGAGTGAGAGAGGGAGGGGTGATGGGGGGGATGTTGAAGTCCTCATCGCTGAGACCAGGAACCGGGTAGGACTGCTAGAAACAACACACACACACAAACACACTTAACTTCACAGAAAAAATTTAGCCAGAAATATCAGATATATAGTTAATAGTGAAAGTTAAGAGCATTTACACACACACACACACACACACACACACTATAATGAGAACCCACAGGATTGGGTCTAAACAGCTCCAATACAGAAAAATATTAGTGTGTGTGATATTTTTGTCGGGCTGAGTGTACACGTCTAATCTGCAGAGCGAGAGAGCAAAAGTTTATGAAAGATAAAGATCTGTATGTGTAGAGAGAGAGCGTTAAAGATAAAGCTTTAGCTCTGTATGTAGAGTGTGTTTATGCAGCGTGTGTATGAGTATGACTGTGTGTGTGAATTATATCCTTTTATCTGAAGTACGAAGCTGTGTGTGTGTATTATATCTTTATATATGCAGTATGACTCTGTGTGTGTGTGTGTGTGTGTGTGTGTGTGTGTGTGTGTGTGTGTGTGTGTATATCTTTATATATGTGGTATGACTCTGTGTGTGTGTGTGTGTGTGTGTGTGTGTGTGTGTATATATCTTTATATATGTGGTATGACTCTGTGTGTGTGTGTGTGTCAGGGTTTGACATGAACTTTTTTGCTCACTGGCTAATGTGGCTAGTGGATTTCCGGAGTCACTCGTCATTCAGCCTTTTTACTCGGCCACAATTTTGTTACCAGAAAATAGCAGTTTTTTCTTCACCATGATACGTTAATGTTTGTTATATCTAGATTTACTTATAAATGACATCATACACTGTATCACTATAGTAGTAGTCAAGTATTCAGTACTGTTAAGATCCCAATATAAAAACATGCAAACATGAACAATATATTCTGTTTATTGAACTTAAATTCAAGCCTCTTACCACATGACATTGAAAAATAACAGATTCAGTCCAACTGAACTCATTCTGATATTAAAAATACAGCAACTCAGAATATTTATCATTTTAGTGTGTTGTGTACTATTACCAGGTATTATTATTCATTATGTATTATTATATCAGAATTCTGAGTTAGGACAATGGACTCTGGTCTTACAGTGTTGACTCTTTATAGTGTGAGGTAATTCAATCAATTGATGAATTTTCTATCATTCCACATGAAATCTAAATAGATTTTAATAGTCATTACTTTTTTATATAATCAGTAAATAACCTGCGAAAGGGGCAAACATTCTCATCCTGTTGAGAAGCAAAAGCCCTTTAAGGAAATGATACACACACCAAACAGGAAGTAAAATGTGTGTGTGTGTGTGTGTGTGTGTGTGCGTGCGTGTACGCAATGCATGTGTGAACATGTGTAGAGAGAGGTATTAAATGTCCTCATTACATTCATGCGCGTTTTATGCGCGTAATATTACGTTGCATTGCATTTATTATATCAGATGCCTTTAGAGAAAACTACAACAAAAATATATTGTCATACCAAAGAATAAACTACCTGCTAAAGTGGCTAGTGAGACTAAAGTTATTACCCGCCACAGTCGAATTTTACCCGCATTTGGCGGGTGCCAATGTCAAACCCTGGTGTGTGTGTGTGTGTATTATATCTTTATATATGCGGTATGACTCTGTGCGTGTGTGTGCGTGTGTGTATGTATGTGTGTGTGTATGTGTGTATTATATCTGCGGTACGAAGCTGTCAGGTGTCCAAGCTCAGTAATTGGCTCCGACTCGACTGGAATAAACTCGGCCAACTGTTAATCTAAAGCTCTGCAATGATCGATGTAACGAGCTTCTTCTGCTCCGCCTGTAAGAGCCGACGCGCCGCCGCCGTCCTGCACGTGATCGTGTTTGTGCATCGCAGATGTCGATGTGAAAGTGTTGGCGTCCGTCACACCGTAATTCCTCTGAGGAAAGAGTTTACTGCCAAACCAGGAAAAACCACACAAAACTGACGACATGAAAAAGAGACAGATCTCATCAGATCTCATATCACTCTTACATCCAGATCACTCTTTTATTTTCACTGCATGAAAAGATTTTAAATACAAAAAAAAAAAAAATTACCCACTGATTAATTTCTCAAGCTATAAATTATTTTTTTTTTTTATTTTTTTTATTTTATTTTATAGAACTTTATTAATCCCAGAGGGAAATTGCTCAATTTTCGCATATCCCAATTAGGAAACTGGGGTCAGAGCGCAGGGTCAGCCAGCTTACGGAGCAGCGCCCCTGGAGCAGATAGGGTTAAGGGCCTTGCTCAAGGGCTCAACAGTGGCAACTTGGCGATGCTGGGGTTTGAACCCCCGACCTTCCGATCAGTAACCCAGTAACCCACAGCCTTAACCGACTGAGCCACCACTGCCCACTAATTAATTAATCACCGTTTGTTCTCGTACCTGCAGAGTAAACTGTTACCCTTAATCACGCTCCGGGGTTAATTATGCGGAGTTATAATGGACAACCAAAAAAAGAGAGAGAAAAAAGACAGGAGAGCCAGAAGAGAAAGAGAAAGGAGAGAAAGGAATTAGAGAAAGGGACAAAATGAGAGATAGAGCAGAACAAAGGAGATGGATGAAGGATGAAGGAGAGAAAGAAGAGATGATGGGAAGAAAAAGGAGAAAATGAAAGCTGGAAGAGATGGAGGAAATATGAAGGAGGGAAAGAGAAAGAGAACATGAAGGAGAGAAAGGAAAAAGGAGGAGATGGAGGACAGAGGGTAAATGAAGAGAAAGAGATGAAAGAAAAAAGAAAAGGGAGAATAGATGAGGAAGAGATAATGTAGGAAGAGGGAGATGAAGTAAAGACGGATTAAGGAGAGATAAAGAATGAAGAAAAGATGAAGGACAGATAATAGGTGGATGGAGAAAGGAAAAAATAAGAGAAAACAGAGGAACATCTGCATGACTGCAGTAAAAAGAAAAGTCTAAAAATAAACATCAAATTAACGTAAAAAAAAAACGATTTAACGATGAGTTTTAAAATCACACAAAACTGTAACGGTTAAAAACGTCATGTTTTAATGGAAGAAAAACTAAATCTAATCTCCTGAGCAATCTCTCTCTCTCTCTCACGCACACACGCACGCACACACACGCACGCACACAAACGCTCGCACACACACGCTCGCACAAACGCAACTGAACCCAAAGCAGACATTTAAAAAGTGTGTGTGTGTGTGTGTGTGTGTGTTTAACGGCTGGTCTGGAGAGAGGTGTAAATAATAAAGAACTCTATAGAGAGGGAAAGTTTCTCTGTCAAAGCAAAGGGAACATTCTTCACACCAGAAACGTGAGAAATGTATATTTTAAGAGAGAGAGAGAGAGAGAGAGAGAGAGAGAGAGAGAGAGAGTGTGTGTGTGCGTGTGTGTGTGGATAGCTTTATCTGGGACACACACCATTTCCTCTTACCACTGTGTTAAAATAAATAAACAGAGAGTCCACCATAGCTCCACCATTTTGTGCTAATAAACATATAAATGTGGCTTTTATTCCAAAAGAGAGAGAGAGAGCGAGAGAGAGACAGAAAGAGAGGTTTTTTAGTTAATTTATAATTTACGGGTGTATCAAGAGAAATTTCTCATCGAGAAAAGAAACTTGTTATTTTATGAAAAACGTGACTTTTTTTTCCCCCCAAAAAAATATGACACAATTCAGTAGTTCACGCTCATCTCTGGGTTTATCTGAGAAGAAAATGGTTTATATTGGTCCTAACCACAAACATAACACATGAAACTTGCCTAAGTATCGAGATGCATGGAAGGTGATGGTGGATGAGTGTAGGCTGCAAAAAAGGGGGTGTGGACAGAAATGTATAACATTTGTGTAACTGGATTTAGATTTTAAATTATTTATCTATTAATAAGATGAGGAACATTTATTCAAATGAAATCAGGACTGTAAATAAGTGTAACAACATGTGAGCCACTTGGAAATGTATGAAATCTTGTCTTGTGAATTTGTCCTAAACCTCGTTCATGGTTTGAGAGCAACGGATCTGTTCAGTAGCACAAACACTGGAAGATCAAACTCCTCAGAGGAAGAAAGAAATACGCCAAAGTCATAAGACAGCAGGTTATTACTGTTCACACAAAATGAAAAGAAAAAAAAAAAAGCCACTACTGTTACTGGTGCTGTTGTTACTCGCAAGTGCAAAATTAGCTGCAGTGCTTCTTTGCACCGGGTGTATGAACCAGGGCAGCCCTGACCAGCACAGGAAAACGTTGAAAGAAAACGTCTCAGAAAAATATTCTCTGAGAAACAGCGGCCAAATGAAAGGCAGAACAAATGATGTTGAGGTTTGGCAGAGGTAGAGATGAGAGAAGATAAATAGGCGAACGCAAAACCAACGCTGGTGAGGAGCGAGAGCGCAGGTGCGCAACAGGAAATGACACGTTCCACCAACAGGAAATGACACCAAACATGTTTGCATGCATAATATGAGACGATACAGAAATCACTAAATGCGAAAAAATATAGCATTAAAGTGAATGTAGAGTATGGTTCTCTAACCTCGGGTGATTTACCATCATGTTTGATCCTGTGATCCTGTCAGTCCCAGACATTAGGCCAGGTTTTAGGCTGGACACATCAAAGCCTCAGAGAGGACAGAAAGATCCTGGGCTTATAGCAAGAGTCTAATATAAATATATATGCTGGAGGTAAAACCAGGACAGGCCAAGGGTCAGGTGGAGAAAGAGGGAAGAAGGGGGGAAGAAAAAAGAAGAAAGGGAGAAGCCCTAGCGTAGGCAGAATGCACGGTGTAAGACACCCTGAGTTGTGAGCAGACAAAACCCTGGGGTTGGCGAGGGGAAACCCTGCACTGGGCAAATCAGACCCAGGACTGACAGGAGAAAGTCCCAAGTAGTGAGGAGGGAATCCTGTGCCGAACAAAGACAAGGCTGACGTTTCGTAGGAAGAAGAGCAAGTGTAGGTCAAAGTTGGAGTGAGAAAGCTCTGAACTGGTAGAGAAAGAGCAGCTTGGGTTTGAGGAACCATGTGGCAGGTAGAAGCTCAGGAGAACCTGGATTCACTGGTTAGGAGGAAGAAGCTCTGGGAAGCACAGAAGACACATCCAGCCTCCAGTCTTTTTTAATGAAGTGAAAATAATGAAAGATATCAGATTCTTTATCAAAACTGTCTGTTTGTCTCTCACACACACACACACACACACACACACACACACACACACACACACACACACACACACACACACACACACACACACACACACACACACACAGAGGGTTATCAGTATCATTACCCAGTGTGGCAGACGATGAGCATCTGGATGAGGAGGAGTTTCTCTCTTCCACTGAGCTGCGGTGTGTTTGGGGCTCGGGAACTACAACAAGACACAATAAGAGTCAAAGGTCAAGAAACACTCTCTCTCTCTCTCTCTCTCTCTCTCTCTCACACACACACACACACACACACACACACACAGACACACAGTCTTCCACTTTACTAGCAGCTACTGTACACAACCTTGTAGATTTCCTGAGTGTAGATCAGTGAAGAAATGTTTCAGGTTTTACCTGATGTTAAATGTTATAAATGTTACCTGAGAATAGAGGGTGAGCTAATACTCATTCAAACACTGCACTGATTAAACAACTGACACTTGAAAAAGAACATAATTTTTAATTTAAAGAATGTTGTAGATGAACAATGCATTTGAAAAGACTGAGGAGCACTTTTTAAGACATTTTAATGGACATAAATTCAGCAATTAATTAAAAAAATTTATAAATTACCAAAATATATTTCTTTTAATTCAAGATCAGATAAAAACTATTTTAATCAATCTTAAACAAACCAATAAAAAGTTATTTATTTTATATTAATGGTTAATTTTAGGAGGAAAAATTGCAAAAATTGACATTTTTGTCAGAACGTACAAAAAAATACAGTAGGAAAAAAGTGGGGTAAAATTATTCTTATTCTTTTTTAATCTGAGCTAATTTATAATGGAAATCAAATATTTTTACCAAAAAAAATGTAAGAAAATCAGGGCTTCATTTTAGAATTTTAGTTTTTACCTGTGTGAAAAGTTTTGAATGAAGTTGTGCACTTCTTTATAATCACTACTTCTTTACTCATCACTAATAAAAACTACAAAACATGCAAATGAATAAATAAAAATGTATAGACCAAAAGTGTTAAAGAACTTTAGCTGAGACTGAGTTTAAGTGTGTGGAAGGTGTGATTTACACGTTCACACATTTGGGAAGAGAAAAAAAAAAGGCAGTTAAATATGAGTCACGTTAAAGAAAGTGAGAGAGTGAAGACGAATGTTCAGTACACAAACATTATGCTTTAAATAACTGTAATAAAATTAACAATAAACCGTTTTAATAATGAACTGAGCTTGAACGTTCTGGCATGACGATTTTTAAGACAATATATATATACTTTATATATATATATATATATATATATTTTTTTTTTTTTTTACATGACTTGAAAAACGACCAAGTCTTGGTATCATGTACAGTATAACGCATGCGCTTTTTGTTTTGATGCCGAGTGTGTCATGTGATCACAACTGAGCCAACGGTTTTTCTCCATTAATGTGTGTGTGTGTGCACTAGGGCTGTAACTAACGATTATTTTGATAATTTTGATGATTATTTTTCCGATTAATCGGATAAAAACTAAACGCTTTAATTTGATGTTTTGCTTTACTATATAAAACCATAAATCAGGGTATTATTTATGTATAAAAGTAAACTTTAAAAAATGCAATAGCCACATAGAGTTTAATGATCTTTAATTTTGACATTTAAACCTTACTTTGTGTAACATTTTTGTTTTTAACAATAATTGCAGATGGCAAGTTGACAGTGTGTATATATATTAGGGCTGCAACAACTAATCGATAAAATCGATAATTATCGATAATGAAATTCGTTGTCAACGAATGCCGTTATCGATTAGTTGGGCTGCTCACGTTATTGAGGAGCGCGACCACAAGATGCACAAATACACACAGACACACACAGATACACAGTCGCTCGCGCAATGGAGTTTACACAAGCGTTTGCAGGAAAAAGCGCGCGCCCCAAATCCTCCAAGGTATGGGAGCAATTTACATTAAATGCCTCTTATCGGGCGTTAAAATCGAGCGTTTTCTGCCGTTCGGTCAGCGCGGATGAAGTGCCGAGGGTTTTCTACACATAGGAGTCAGTGAGAGAGTTCACACGGGCTTTGGTGACGCGCGTTTGTCCGGCTGCGCGGTTATACGGTGTAAAAAAAAACAAAAAAAAAACGATGCATTCAGCTTTTTCTTGCCGCTCAAACCCCAACGAACGCAAGGAAAACACTTCTAATTCGTTTTCTCCACGTTCGTTTTACACTTCGGAGGACCGGATATACTGTATCCCATGATCCTACAGGCTATACACAGGGAAATGCGGGAAAAGGGCAAAATAAACCCAGTAGCAGCGAGTTTTTTCTCTCCCCACGTCGCCGTATTACGAGAATGTCTAGTATTGCAAAATGTCTATATATTTATTTTTATTATTTTTTTATTGAGACAAAAAGAAAGGATAAAATACACACCGTGTAAACCGTAAAAAGGATGTAGTAGACACTTCAATTAAAAATAAAATCATAATCTAGAAGTCTATTCTTATTATTAAGTTGAATTAATTTAAGAGAATTTATCGTTCTTAACAACTGAATGTCAGTGTATTTTTTTTAAACTAATATATATATATATATATATATATATATATATATATATATATATATATATATATATATATATATATATATATACATACACACTGTCAACTTGCCATCTGCAATTATTGTTAAAAACAAAAATGTTGATTTACATAAAATAAGGTTTAAATGTCAAAATTAAAGATAATTAAACTCTGTGTGGATATTGCATTTTTTTAAAGTTTACTTTTATACATAAATAATACCCTGATTTATGGTTTTATATAGTTAAGCAAAACATCAAATTAAAGCCTCTAGCTTTTATCCAATGATGCAGATGGCAAGTTGAATGTTTTATATATATATATATATATATATATATATATATATATATATATATAATATATATATATATATATATATATATATATATATATATATATATATATATATATATATATATATAAAAAACACTGTCAACTTGCCATCTGCAATTATTGTTAAAAACAAAACAAATGTTGGTATGGTTTTATATATAATCATAAGCAAAACATCAAATTAAAGAAGCATTCAGCTTTTATCCGATTAATCGAAACAATAATTGGCCAACTAATCGATTATCAAAATAATCGTTAGTTGCAGCCCTAATATATATATATATATATATATATATATATATATATATATATATATATATATATAGTTAAAACAATACACTGACCTGTTCAGTTGTTAAGAATGACCTCAATTTTAAATTCTCTTAAATTAATTCAACTTAATAAGAAGAATAGAATTCTAGAATATTATTATAATATTTTTAATTGAAGTGTCTCTTGCTCCTTCCTTTTCATGGTTTATACATTATTTCGATCCTCTCATTTATTTTATCCTTTTTTTGTTGTCTCAATAAATAAAGAAACAAATAATAATAATTAAAAAAAATAAAATAAATATATATATATATATATATATATATATATATATAGAGAGAGAGAGAGAGAGAGAGAGAGAGAGAGAGAGAGAGAGAGACCATTTTGCTATACTAGACATTCTCGTAATACGGCGACGTAGGAAGAGAAAAAAAAAATCGCCGCTACTGTGTTCACTCTGTTTATTTTGCCCATTTTCCGCATTTCCCTCTGTATAGCATGTAGGATCATGGGATATATCCGTTCCTCTGAAGTGTAAAATGAACGTGAAGAAAACGCACTAGAAGTGTTTCCCTTGCGTTCGTTGGGATTTGAACACCAAGAAAAAGCTGCATGCAACGTTTTTTTTGACACCGTATAACCGCGCAGCCGGACAAACGCACGTCACCAAAGCCCGTGTGAACTCTCTCACTGACTCCTATGTGTAGAAAACCCTCTGCGCTTCATCCGCGCTCACCGGACGCTACGAACGCCCGAATAAAAAACACTCGATTTTAACGCCCGATAAGAGGCGTTTAATGTAAATTGCTCCCATTCCTGGTAGGACTTGAGGCGCGTGCTTTTTCCTGCAAACGCTTCTGTAACCTCCACGTGTGTGTCTTTGTGTATTTGTGTATCTTGTTGTATCTTGTTGTGAGCAGCCCAACTAATCTATAACGGCATTCGTTAACAACGAATTTCATTATCGATAATTCGAAAAATCAATTTTAGCGATTAGTTGTTGCAGCCTTAGTGTGCACGCACTCACACACGCACACACACACACAGATTGCCTGCATGCATAAACAAACACTTATCTGTCGGGATTAATTTAACGTTTTTTAAAGGTAAAGTGCAGGTTAATTTCTTTTATTTTTACTTAATATTTTGTATAAATTATTTTTATGTATTTATTTTTTTTGGGCCATAGAACGAATAATTTGAGTTTCCATTATTTCTTATGGGAAAATTTAATTTGGTTTACGAGTGTTTTGGAATACGATCCCACTTCCGGAAAGAATTATGCTCGTAATCCAAGGTTCCACTGTGTATGTATATATATATATATATATATATATATATATATAAATAAATTATATACACACACACACAAAAATATGTAGATTTTAACCCTTACCCTGCTGTTGTTCTGAAATGGTTTTATGACTGTTATAAACCGGAACAATAGGAACTCTAGTCGTAAACATGATTCTTTTACACCTACAGAAAATAACTCCAACAAAATGTTTCGGTGGTTCAGTTTTTTGTGGTGCGGTAAGTTTTGGTGATTGTTGGCTTTGTTTTTGATGGTCGAATTATGGTTTGTTTTGGCGTTTGAGCCTATTTTAGAAGTTTGGTTTGTTTTGGTTGTTTTGAAGGCTGGGCTTTTGTTTTGGTGGTTCAGTTTGTTTGTTTTTTTCCCCCATGGTTGTTCAGTTTGTATTAGATGTTGGGTTGTTTTGGTGGTTGACTTTTGATGATCTAGCTATGTGCAGCAAAAACCGACAGAAAAGTCATTATGATATGATCTTTGTTTACTCTGTAGCACACTGAAGAAATATGTTAAGTGCTAATTAGATTTATTAGCTAGCTCAGTGTTAGACATTTTCCTTTTCTGCAGTTTTTGTTCTTTTTATACACACACAAATTCTCACACACACACACACACACACACACAGAGTTGGGATTCAGCCGAAGTGCTAACAGATTTGTTAGCATGCTGCAAGAGTGTGTGATTTTGAGCTCTAATTTGTTTAATTAGCAGCACAGAAACAAAAAGAAGTGAACAGTAATTAACCCACCTGGTTCACTGGCACAAAGTCCTGGCTCGGCTCTGGCATGAACATGCTTTCACTGTCGTACTGCAGAAACAAACACACACAGAGAAAATGAAAAACTTCACATTAGCATAAAACAGATCCAGGAAATTAACATGACATGAGAATTAAAAAAACGATTAAAAACACAGTGTGTTATGCTGTTGCAGGAAAGTAATCAACACCCGAGTGGTGTGATGAAGATAATCCACCCTCCCTTAGGTTGGTTGGTTGTCAGCTTTCAGTACTTCCCTGAGAGGTTTATCAGTAAATAAACACTTTTCACACTTAACACACCCAAACACATCCCTTATACACACACACACACTTTCTTCCCCATTAGAACACTGCATTCAGAGTTTGGACTCTTTATCACACACAGATGATTAATCGTTAAAACCGGGATGAACTGGAGGAAACCCCAAACCCCTGACGTCTTATTGTAGGTCATTACGGCATACGGGTGCAGACGAGGAAGGACAAACAGTACTGAGAGTACTACAGTAAGTGTACATAATGTACTTTACATTATATTTTTATGAATCAGTGCACAGGATGAGTTAGCGGATGGTCTTCATGACTATAACACAGCAGCCAACAGCTACACACCTACTGTACAGTGTACACGTGATATTCACCCCAGTGTGTTTAACCCCACCCTGTTCGGTTGTTTTAGCAAAGGTCTATAAAGTGAAAGGGTGAATAAAGTTAGTCCGAGAGAGTCTCGGAACAAGAGAAACTGGTAAGCTGTAAACTAGTGGGATATTAATTAGTGAAGTAGGGAGGCGTGAACTGAGTGAATTGCGATGAGTAAACTACAAGGAGAGAACGAGCCAGAAATTAACTATCTAAAGTATGTAGGAGTGAACTGGATTCTGCTTCGTGATGATCTCGGTTTATCAAAGCAATGATGCCAACCCTATGTGGACTTCAAGGACAACAAGAACCTCCTAATTAATACACACACTAACATTCTATATATGTTGTATATACATCACACTATACAATACTGCAGACAGGACATTGTTTGGAATAATTTATAATCACACTCTCCAGTGTCTTACAAATAAAGATGGGTTCCATTTTGAGTCTGATTCCTCTTAAGGTTTCTTCCTCACACCATCTAAGCAACTTTTTCTAGGATCTGTTTCTTATATTCTGTAAAACTGCTTTGAGACAATGTTCATTGTTAAATGTGCTATACAAATAAAGTTTAAATGAATTGAATTGCACTGTAAGGAGTGAACTAGCAATGAGTAAATTGTAGATAAGTCAACTAGCATGGAGTGAACTACTAGCAGCACTGCTATGTACTCGAGACTCGTTTGGTGGTGATGTTGTTGTTGTTGATAGACTGTGTATAGCACGGTGATGATGATGTTTGGATTGGGTGAAATAACCGGTAACTGATACACTTCTGAATTCCAGTGCGACACTCTGTAAACAAACACAGCTGTACTATACACCTGGGAAATTATTCCAACACACACACACACACACACACACACATACACACAAGCACCATATGCCAAATCACCCAGTTTGTGTCACTTTTTTCCAATTTAAATTCAGTGAAAGAGGTCTGATTGACATCAACAGAAATCAGCTGCATTCTAAACTGAGAAAGTCATACAGAGAGAGAGCAAGCGCGAGAAAGACAGAAAGAATAGTAGACCAAAGAAAGATTCTAATACAGACGATATGGGGATTAAAACTTTTGCACATGGTGGTACATACATACGGTACAGTCTCAGGTGAAGTCCTTTATAGTCTCTTGGTGGCAGCACCAGCACACGGACGCTGGACGTTCAAATCACACTGTGACTACCGTTTGCGTGTGTGTGTGTGTGTGTGTGTGTGCGCGCACCTGGTGAGTATCTTCTTAAGGATGCTTGAAAGGTGAAAGGTGATTTCACCTTTCTGAATGAATCAGTTCAATTAATCATTTGAATCTGAATCCAAAATCCAATTCGATTCAATTCATTTAATATGAACTGGTCTGATTCAAACTGATTGTGTTTGGAAAAATGTGTGCGAGTGTGAGAGAGAGAGAGAGTGTGTGTGTGTGTGTGTGTGTGTGACAATCCAACAGTAATAGATTACTGTGTGTGTGTGTGTGTGTGTGTGTGTGTGTGTGTGTGACAATCCAACAGTAATAGATTACTGTGTGTGTGTGTGTGTGTGTGTGTGAGTGTGAGAGAGAGAGAGAGAGAGCGAGAGAGAGAGAGAGAGAGAGAGAGAGAGAGAGATGAAGCTCATATCTGAGAAAATTGCCATTTGGAGGATAAAATGAAAAAGAAATGGAAGAAAAAAAACCTGAATCACTTTTATCTCTGGTGCAGACAGAAAGGCTATTCATCAACATCTGCACACTCCTCTCACTCTCTCCCTCTCTCTCTCTCTTTCCATGTCTCCCTCTCTCTCTCTTTCCATGTCTCCCTCTCTCTCTTTCCATGTCTCCCTCTCTCTCTCTCTCTCTCTCTCTCTCTCTCTCTGGTGAATGCTGTGAGGTGGTGTGAGAGCAGCGTGTGGAGCGTGGTGTGCGAGCGAATGAGTGTTTTCAAATCTTTTGAAAACTTTCTAACACTTTTGAGCTTTTTTTTCTAAAGCACACACATAAATATATTAAACATCTAACATTAGCGAGCACATGGCATAATTAGTTTTAATCCGCTGTTGGGTGGAGCTGTTGATCGCGTGGCGGAGTGCAGCGATGGCCGCTCACCCGAGCAGTGGAGTCCGTCACGGGGTGCGCCGCGGTTTCGGTGGAACAGGTGGTTCTAGCGGTGGGAGAGTGTATCGGGCGTGAGAGCATCGTGTCGGGCCGTGGTGGTGTTCGTTAAGGAGAGGGAACTCGTACATCAGCTGATTGAAAACGGAATAAAGCTTAGTGAAGAACTTTATTCCGTTACTCCGCTGGGTGCTCAATGAAGGTCACCGTGTCGAACATTCCCCCGTTTATCACTGATGAGGATATAAAGAGGGAATTGTCTCGATTCTGTAAGATAGTGAGCAGTACGAGAATGGTGTCTCTTAACTGTAAAAACCCAGCACTGAAGCACGTCATCTCCTTCAGGCGTACAGTGCTCATGTTCCTGACTGAGTCCACTCTGGACATCTCATTCACAGTCACACATGAGGGAAAATCATACATGCTGTACGCCAGCACTTGGAGCATGAGGTGCCTCGAATGTGGGGACATCGGACACAAAAAGTTCAGCTGCCCCATAGAGCACAGGGCAGGGAGGAAGCGGGGCCTAGTGGGGGTCAGGGCAGTGGTGCAGGATGGAGCGGGCTCCAGTGTAGAGCATACAGGTGTTGTAGTGGTGCAGGTTGGAGTGAGCTCTAGCGTGGAGCAGTCAGGTGCTGCAGAGGGGCAGGATTGGGGGTCAGCCCACTGTAGAGAGCAGTGTAACAACCGATGGTGAGCAGACAGGAGATGCACAAACAGGTGACAGTAAATAAAAAACATGGGATGCTAAATGATGGATCATACAAGGACAAAAGGACTAGCGAATGTGAAGAGGTGGAGAGGGCTGGAGAGTGAAAAAAAAGCACACAAAACACTCAGGAAGGTCTAGTTTCAGCAGGAGACTCAGTCGGTGAGGGAACCAGTCTGAGGGGGGGTTAAATAACATGGGTGGGGCAGGCAGTGTGGAAGAATCAACATCACGCTTAGAGCATCAATGGATGAAGATTTCGAAGAAGACAACTTTTCTGATATATCAGATATCAGTGTGTCATGTTTTAGGGGAGATCAACAGCTCTACACACCCTTGATGATATAAATGAATATCAGAAGAAAACTTTAATCAATCAATACTGAAGACCATTTTAGAGATGTTTAAAAAAAATGATAGCATCAGTAGTAAAAATTTAAGCGCACTACAAATTACAGTATGATCTTCTGAGCAAAAGAAAGAGATGGCGCTTACAAATTCACATACTGTAGCGAAATGGCGGCCGGTCTCATGTAAAACAGAAATTAACACATCACATTGGGTGCTTTCTGTTCTCTGTAATGCACTTCACATCTGTTCCTCCTTTCTTCTTTTACTTTCTCTAATGGATAATTTAAAAATAGGGTCCAGAGACTTTATAATACAAAAGAACATTGATGTTGTCTTCCTACAGGAGACACATAGTGGCCAAGCAAATGAGACTGAGTGGGCCATGTGTTGGGAAGGGAAAGTTCATGGTCATGATTCCGATATCCTGGTACAAGTACTGGTATGGCGATCCTTTTTAATAAAGCAGTGGAAATGAACAAGTTTGAACTTATAGAATTAGTGAAGGGTCGAGTTTTAATGGTTAAAGCAGAAATTTTTAAAAAAGTTTTTACATTTTCAAATGTGTATGATCCTAACAATGGTAGTGAGAGAATCCAACTATTTAATTAAAAAAAGAACTGGAAATAAATCCACAATAGTAATGGGAGGGGACTGGAACTGCACAGTAGACTTCACCCTAGACCGAAACGGCGAGGAACCACACCCAAAGTCTGCTGAGGTGCTCGGAGAGCTCATTAAACAGAGTAGTCTGATTGATGTGTATTGGGAAAAAACCCAAATATAAGAAAATACACGTGGGTCAAAGTTAATGATACAAAGATCACGGCAGCGAGACTGGACAGGTTTTATATCACCAAATCTCACAGACACAATTTCCACAAAGCAGCCATTTTCCCCATTGGTTGTTCTGATCATCATCTGATTAGCACAGAGCTAATGATACCATACACAAAAAAGCAGAGCTCATACTGACGTTTTAATATAAAACTATTACAGGATGAGATCTTTTATTAAAAATTTTAAAGTTTTATAGAATGAATAGAAAGATGGAAAGTGGGATTTTAGTAGTTTGGTCTCTTGGTGGGAGGTGGGAAAAAATCTAATAAAAAAATTGCTGCAAAAACTATACTGAGCACACATCAGACCCTTTTAAAACCACTATAAAAGAACTAGAGGCAGAAATTACTCAAACAGAAAGCAAAATGGTCAGCAAGAACGACGCTCTAAGCTATTTCCTCCACGAACAAGCCAAAACAGCCCTGATCAGACACCGTATCTCCTGAATTAAGGACATGCATGCTCCTGCATGACTTCTTCTTTAATCTGTCCAGAAAAATTAAACCCCAAAATCAGGTGTATCTGACACAAACAGATGGAACAACGACAACTGAACCAAGTGAGATGAGGAGAGTGACCACAGACTTCTACACTCAGCTCTACAGCCCAGAGCCTGTGATCCATCCTGCAGAGAGGAACTACTCAAGGAGCTTCCAAAACTGTCCCTGGAACAAAGCACTGTGCTGGATGCAGAACCCGAACTACAGGAATTAACTGATGCTGTTCAACAGCTAGCCGCAGGACGCTCACCAGGAATAGACGGAACGCCGAGTGAATATAAAAAACATTTCTGGAATATAATAGGAGCTGATTAAATGTGCTTTTAACAGCGGGAACCTACCGGTGAGCTGCACAAGGTCGGTTTTATCACTGATCCCAAAAAAAGGAGACGTGGGGCGACTGAAGAACTGGAGACCGGTGTATCAACTATGCAGTGACTACAATATACTTTCAAAATGCCTCACAAACAGACTGAAACAGTGCATGCACTCAGTAGTTCACAACAGTCAGACCTACTGCACCTCACCGCACCATCACGGACAACCTTTTTCTTATGAGAGATTTAATTGATCTATGTAAATGAATACCTTTTCTGGACACTTGAATCCTTATATAGGAAACTTTTTATGGTGGATTAAACTATTATACTCTGGAGCTGCTTTTACACTTAAGATTGGAGGTGTTCTCAGCTGCCCTTTCCAAATGAAACAGGGAATTAGACAGAGACAACTCTATAGTCTCGCCATAGAACCATTGCTACACAAACTAAGAGTCGAGCTACAGGGCTCTCCTGGGTCACAGTCAGCATATGCCGACGACTTAAGCGTTTTTATTGAAAATCAAGATGACGTTCAAGCTCTGATTAGGAACCTGAGCATATACGCAAGAGCTTCCTCGGCATGTGTGAACTGGGAAAAATGTGAGAGTTTTTTAATTGGGCAAGAAACAGGACCCCCAATCTTGCCAAGTGGTCTCCAATGGGGCAAAGTCGGCCTCAAGTACCTTGGGGTGTTTTTAGGGACACAAGATTTACAAAATAAAAACTGGCAGACTGTAGTGGAAAAAGTGTGTGCCAAGTTGTCTCAATGGACCTGGGTCCTGCATCAACTGTCCTACAGGAGGATAGTCCTGGTCGTCAATAATCTAATCACCTCCATGCTCTGGCACCGCCTCACTGTCCTTGAACCCCCTGAGACATTAATCAGAGAAGTGCAAAGGAA
Organism: Channallabes apus; assembly: GCA_030522415.1. NCBI lineage: Eukaryota > Metazoa > Chordata > Actinopteri > Siluriformes > Clariidae > Channallabes > Channallabes apus. Next base: position 21,912,605 of record CM060111.1, on the reverse strand, counting down.
GGTGGTGAATTTCTTTTGGACTGGCCAACACTGGACCCGAGCCTCGGTGCTATATCTACCTGTACAAGAAGGGGGGCAGGGCTTGATCAACCTGTCCTGCCGAATAAAAACCTTTAGACTGCAGGCTGCACAGAGGCTCTTCTATGGAGAAGGACTGGCATGGACAGGCATAGCCAAAGTAGAAGGTTTAAACTACGACACTACGCTTAACCTTAATGAAATGGGCTTATCAGCCACAGCGCAGTTCTATCAATCTGTACTTAAAACCTGGACGAGCAGAGCTGACGCACAACCCTTCCAAAGCATCGATGAGGAGCCACTATTTTACAATCCGCTCATAAACACCAGAATGCTGTCATCAACATTCGTTTGACACCACTTCCTGAAAGCAGGAATCACCAAGATCAAGGATCTGAGGAATGAAATGGAGTGGAAGACGGGAGACAAACTGTGTACAGAAACTGGATTAAATCAAGCCGTCTAATGGAGAGACTCTTGAGCGAGGTGATATCAGCACTGCCCTCCCAACTCAGAGAATTTCTATATTATAATCCCAAGAGAGCAACAGCAGCCTCCCCTACGTTTATCCATACACCCAGCAGCTGGAAACCTTCAGAAAGAGGAAGGAGCCCTTCTGTCATTCAAAATACCTGTTCTTTTGAAGCCGCTTTCGAAGAGGCCGCTGTATGGAACCTGTTGCACCCTCTGAAGGTCATGCACAGAGGCTCCTTGGCTGCAATAAGGGACTCATGGTGGTCAGAGTGGCAGACGCCAGGCTCATCCCCACGAGGACGCTGGAGGTCCCTGTACAAACCGCCCATAGAAAAGCGCTACAGTGACAGATAGTACACAGGGGTGTGGCCAAGAACAGACATCCTAAAGATGACCTACAGACTACCAGAGTTTGACCAGATGTGGGCACAAGGGGATGTTTTATGCTCCATAGACGGGGGCGGGGAGGGTGGGGGTTTACTTTCAACTTTTAAAATAAATGCTAGATTCTTTTTATCTTCTTTTGACCTGTACAGTGAAACCTTGGATTGCGAGTAATGCGGTTTGCGAATGTTCCGCAAGACAAGCAACGATTTTGTAATAAATTTTGACTTGGAAAACGAACAATGGTTTATGAATATGCGCTTCTTGTTTTGACGCAGAGCGTCACGTGATCACAACAACGGTTTTTCTCTCTCTTATGCTGCGGAATTGAGCATAGTGCTCGTCTTTTACTGGTATAATCAACATCCGTGTACGCGTGTACTGTTTACTATAACAATATGACAATGTGTGTGTAAAACATTTTATTTTGTGTCTGTATGCATGTGTGTACAGTGCGTGTGTAAAGCAAAAGCAAGTTTCATTAGAGAGGTTAAAGATCCATTTTCTCTCTCTGCTCAAGGCACAGTCTGCTCTTTGCCTGCTCTGTCTCTCTTTGTGCGCGTACACACACACACACACACACACACACACACACACACACACACACACACACACACACACACACTAAAGACCAGAGAGTGTGAACCGGCACAGTGTCAAATTACGCGCGCGCACACACATAAGCTCACACAGGCTGAAACAGAGACAGAGAAAATGCATCTTTAACATATTTTTACATAATGAGATTTTCTTTTGCTTTACACGCGTGATATACAGTACAGTGGTGTGAAAAACTATTTGCCCCCCTCCTGATTTCTTATTCTTTTGCATGTTTGTCACACAAAATGTTTCTGATCATCAAACACATTTAACTATTAGTCAAAGATAACACAAGTAAACACAAAATGCAGTTTTTAAATGAGGGGTTTTATTATTTAGGGAGAAAAAAAATCCAAATCTACATGGCCCTGTGTGAAAAAGTAATTTCCCCCTGAACCTAATAACTGGTTGGGCCACCCTTAGCAGCAATAACTGCAATCAAGCGTTTGCGATAACTTGTAACGAGTCTTTTACAGCGCTCTGGAGGAATTTTGGCCCACTCATCTTTGCAGAATTGTTGTAATTCAGCTTTATTTGAGGGTTTTCTAGCATGAACCGCCTTTTTAAGGTCATGCCACAACATCTCAATAGGATTCAGGTCAGGACTTTGACTAGGCCACTCCAAAGTCTTCATTTTGTTTTTCTTCAGCCATTCAGAGGTGGATTTGCTGGTGTGTTTTGGGTCATTGTCCTGCTGCAGCACCCAAGATCGCTTCAGCTTGAGTTGACGAACAGATGGCCGGACATTCTCCTTCAGGATTTTTTGGTAGACAGTAGAATTCATGGTTCCATCTATCACAGCAAGCCTTCCAGGTCCTGAAGCAGCAAAACAACCCCAGACCATCACACCACCACCACCATATTTTACTGTTGGTATGATGTTCTTTTTCTGAAATGCTGTGTTACTTTTACGCCAGATGTACCGGGACACGCACCTTCCAAAAAGTTCAACTTTTGTCTCCTCAGTCCACAAGGTATTTTCCCAAAGGTCTTGGCAATCATTGAGATGTTTTTTAGCAAAATTGAGACGAGCCTTAGTGTTCTTTTTGCTTAAAAGTGGTTTGCGCCTTGGAAATCTGCCATGCAGGCCGTTTTTGCCCAGTCTCTTTCTTATGGTGGAGTCGTGAACACTGACCTTAATTGAGGCGAGTGAGGCCTGCAGTTCTTTAGATGTTGTCCTGGGGTCTTTTGTGGCCTCTCGGATGAGTTGTCTCTGCGCTCTTGGGGTAATTTCGGTCGGCCGGCCACTCCTGGGAAGGTTCACCACTGTTCCATGTTTTTGCCATTTGTGGATAATGGCTCTCACTGTGGTTCGCTGGAGTCCCAAACCTTTAGAAATGGCTTTATAACCTTTACCAGACTGATAGATCTCAATTACTTTTGTTCTCATTTGTTCCTGAATTTCTTTGGATCTTGGCATGATGTCTAGCTTTTGAGGTGCTTTTGGTCTACTTCTCTGTGTCAGGTAGCTCCTATTTAAGTGATTTCTTGATTGAGGTGTGGCAGTAATCAGGCCTGGGGGTGACTACAGAAATTGAACTCAGGTGTGATAAACCACAGTTAAGTTATTTTTTAACAAGGGGGGCAATCACTTTTTCACACAGGGCCATGTAGATTTGGAGTTTTTTTCTCCCTTAATAACGTAAACCTTCATTTAAAAACTGCATTTTGTGTTCAATTATGTTATCTTTGACTAATAGTTAACGGTTTTTCATGAGCAGAAACATTTAAGTGTGACAAACATGCAAAAGAATAAGAAATCAGGAAGGGGGCAAATAGTTTTTCACACCACTGTATACACGTTTGTTATAAGAAACACTACACACGCGCTTATGAACACAAAATAAAATATGTTTTACACTAGGGGTGTCAACAATAATCGATTCGGCGATGCATCGCGATGCGGGGCATCAACGATTCAGCATCGATGCGGCAAAGTGCCATAATCGATTATGTCACTGTTTATAAAGTTGTGAAGTTTCAAATACTTCCAGAGAGAAGAGAAACATTTCTCATTCAAAGCACTGAAAGCACTGATTGTGATTGTTTTCTTTTTCAGGTTTGAAAATGCCATATCCAATACCCTGTACCATTTTATTTAATTACATTTTATTTAATCACATTTTATTTAATTTAATAACTTTTATGTCAAAGATACAGGAGACACATAGCAGTGAATAAAATCTGTTGTTTAATATCTGATTGTATTGCCTCATGACTGATTTTGAAATTTGCCTTGTGTGCAGTAGAATTTTGATGGATCGCAATGCATCATAGAATCGAACTGAATCGAATCATTACCTGGTGAATCATAATCGGATTCGAATCGTGAGGGCAGTGCCAATGCACACCCCTATTTTAGACACACACGTGGTCACAGTGTTATAGTAAACAGTACACGCGTGCATGGATGTTGATTATACCTGTAAGAGACGAGCACTAAGACCCAGCAGGGAGACGATTACCCACAATTCCACAGCACAAGAGAGAGAGTGTTTATGAGTGTTTTGGAATACGAGCCCGCTTCCGGAACGAATTATGCTCGTAATCCAAGGTTCCACTGTATTTTATGTGCTGGTTTTATATATTAGGTGTATTAATGTACCTTTTTGTACCTTTTAAACATTGCCTTAATACACCAGCTCAACACTGTATATACTCAACCATTTTTAGTTCCAACCTTTTCACTGATCTGTTCTACTGAATTTACTTCAAAGTCCCATTGCTAAGTTTGTTTTCCCAATTTGCTAAATGAATGTTTTTGTGCCCTTTTATATATTTATCTATTTTTTCATATTTTTTTATTTATTCCCCTCCCCCTCTTGCACTTATTAATAACTAGTCTACCTCTGTGTACTCAAACATTTATTTATTTATTTTATTGTCTCTCTCTCTCTCTCTGTCTCCCATGTTTTTTTTTTACCTGTCTAACTTTTTGTCTCTCTATTTCTCCTTCCTATGTCTTTCCCGTCTCTCTCTCTCTCTCTCTCTCTCCCTCTCTCTTTTCACATTCAGTCTTTCTCTCCGGCTCAAACTCCTTCCTCTCATCTCTTTTTCATCCTTTCTTTCCCCACAGTCACTCACTGAGCTAGTTTATCAGAACTGATTATTACTCTTCTTAGTGCATGCAATTCGTTTGTCGTACACCTGACGATTGTGTGTGTGTGTGTGTGTGTGTGTGTGTGCGCGCGCGTGTGCGTGTGTGTGACTACACACTCCTGCTCTTAGTAATCAAGTGTGACCTTTAGGAGTTCAGCAGAAATGAAACCCTGGTCTTTATTTCTCAGTGATTACATTCTTCTTAACATTACTCACCACAGGATTTCTGTCACACTCAGACCAGTGGAACAGTGGAATCATCTTTATCATCATCACTACAATAATGGTCATCTTTCTATCATAATCACCATCATCATCACATTCATCTTCAGCACCACCATCATCTTCAGCACCACCATCTTGTTCTTAATGAACAACATCAACATCTCATTTATCCCAGTTGGTATCTGCTGTGGTTCAGACACATGTGCATATAGTTATGAGGTCAGACTGTTTTCAGCTTTGATCAGATCAGGTGTCGCTCTGTGGCACGACTAGCACAGTTTAAAAATCAATTGTAAATCAGAGAATAAAGACATCTTTAACGTTAAACACCACTGATTTGTTCCACTTAATCTTAAGTAACATCCTCAGCTCAACTCAGGCATCAAACACACACTGAAGGGTGAGCTAAAGGAACAACAGACAATTTTATTCATTAAAAGAAAAGAGAACGTGGACAGAGAGAGGGAAAAAAAGACAGAAATAGTCACACAAAGATATGAGAAACAGAGAAAGACAAAAATGCTCAATCGGAGAGCAGAAAGAGAGAAAGGGAGTTAGAGAGACAGAGCGAGGCAGGCATATAGACAGAGGGGAAGAGAGACAGACAGAGATGCAAAAAGAGAGAGAGAGTGTGAGAGAGAGAGACACTGAGAAAGAAATACGTAGAGAGAGAGACAGACAGAGACACAAAAAGAGAGAGAGAGAGAGAGAGAGAGAGAGAGAGAGACCGTTTGAAAAAAAAGGGAGGGAGAGTGACAGAAAGAGAGACAGTGAGACACAGGCTCACAGCTACAGCCACACCTCCACTTAAGTTACATAATCATCAGCCACACCCTCTTTCAGCACCATACCCCTTGTTAAGCCACACCCTCTCTTAGCAACTCTCCCTCATTTAACATTTCACCTCCTTCAACGCTTTTTCGCACGGTGGCCATAAGTACAGTTCATCATGATTCACCGCGTGTTTTGGCGCTGTGAGTACTGTATGTTTCCATCTTTCCACGCGAAAAATGTAAAAATTTTTGTCTGTCCTCGCGAAAGCTTGCGGTCTTTACAGAACTTCGCGGAACTTCAGCGGAACGACGATGTGCAATCGCGGCGACTCACGGTGCCTAACTCCGCATCTCACCGTGAGATAGGGGTATAACTGCTCACTTTTAAACCTTCTTTATTAAACCTGTTTTGACTGTACTTACAAACGTGACGATGAGTGCGTTTACATTCGTTTTGTAGATGCAGGTCAGAACGTTGTTATAGATTTTAAATAAAACAATACTTTTAATTCTCTCCTCATGTTTTACGCATAGAGAAAAGTCTTTACTGATACACTGATGGTCTCACATAAGAAAAGCATGAGCACGTTATTTATGATGATTTGGTGAAAACCAGCATTTCAGTTCAGGTGTGTTTTCGTTGCTACCAAACTCGGTCACTATACAGAGAACTTGTTACTTCATAAGAACTAATTACTACTCGCTATTAACCGTTTGAGCAGCTCTTAGCTGTGCATCACGTCCACACCGATCCATGACCCATGTTCATGAGATTTATCGTTTGGATTCTTACTCATCGTACAGAAACCGCCATGTTTGTTTCTTCCTCAGAGGAAAAAAAAATAATGACAGAATGATGTTCTAAGATGTGATAATAAATAAATAAGTGTAACAATCTGCTCCAGTTTTTTTTTTTTTCAACCTAATTGAAAATAAAATTTATGCACATTTTAGCTAAAAATATATTTTTTAAAAACACACATAAAACACACAGACACACACACATCTGCAATGTTGCTGTGAATGTAGCTATTTTTCTTTATGAAAGCGTCAACAACCAAGAGCTTTTTTTATTATTATTATTTTTTTAATAATAAGATATTTTATAGCACCTCATATATTCCAGCAGCGGAAAGTTCAACATCAAAGGCTGAGAAAATGAGCAAGAGTGTGTTTGGAGAGAACGAACACACACACGCACAGACACACAGAGACACACACACACAGAGACACACACACAGAGACACACACACACTTTTTGATTTTCCCATACTCTGACCTTCTATGAGAAACTGATGAGGAATGAAATTGGTTTCAGTCTGTGCATGATTCACATCTGGATACCTGAGAGAGGGAACGTGCACACACACACACACACATACACACACCTAAACACACACACACACACACACACACTGGCCGGCAGCAAATACAAATACCTGCAGGAAAAAAATGTGCAGCTTAGGCTTTTGCTGCTTACTATAAAACTGTGAGACTTCTGGTTCAGTCGACTTTTACTGCAATCATTATCGATATGTTAATCATTGTCATAATTATCGTAGAAATCATTATCTTTATCGTAATTGTATCATTAGCTATAATCATAATCATCAGTGACCTTAACGTCATCGTAATCGATATCACAGTCATCAACGTCATAATCACTACCATCAGTGTCGCAATCATCATCATCGTAATCGTCATTGTAAATGTTATTGTCATCATCAGTGTCATAATCATCAGCATCTTTATCACAACCAACATCTTCATAATCATTATCGTCTTTGTAATCGTTATCGTAATAATCAGTTTTATAAATCTGCATTATCTTAATCATTATTGTTATCTTAATTACCGTCATAATCATTAGTTATCGCTATCATAATCATTGATCAATTGTTTCATAATCATTATTGTGATCATAATCGTTATCATAATTATCTTCCTCATAGTCATTAATGTTACTGTAATCATTATAGTAATCTTTATCACCATTATAAACATCACTGTTATCATAATCATCACTGCTATTATCATTATCAGTGTCCTGATCAAAAATACAATATTGTTGAGATCATTACCGTCGAAATCATCCTCATTATAGATCGCACCCGTGTTGGAATCCATGTCAGTATGCTCATTATCATCATTGTAATCATTAAGGTTATTGAAATCAGAAATGTTATCAGAGATCTGTGTGATCGCGTGTACAGTCTGCCTTTCTGTTTGTTTACACGCTGTTGTTACTGGCTGTGAAGGTAACTCGCGGCCCACGTGTTCACTGTGGCCATAAACCCGGAGCCCAGGTGCAGGATCAGAAATTGGACCCGTTCAATTTGATTACGGCGCAGACGAGCGAGCAGGAGGGAAACGTGTCACGTCTCCACATTTCATCCAACCACACTGCAGCAGACGCACAACGCTAATCTGACAAAACCCTACAAAATCCATCAGGAATCACAAACTTCCGCGTGAGGTTTTGCAGATTATGCACTCGATCAGGTTCTCTGGGGATTCTGATTTTTAACTGTAGGTGGACCTGGAGTATCAGTCCACACAGATCCATCATGTATGTGATAATCTTTAGAAATTAAGAGTTTATTAAAAGTACTTAAAAATCACAGATTATTTGTTCAGTAAAATAATCCTTACTAGTGCTGAATGCTTTGACAAACAAACAAACAAAAACAAAACCCCCCCCAACAAAAAAAACTTATATTGTTGGGTTTTTTTTGGCACAATTTGCAACCGCAATTTAAACTGTGATATATATTGATTAAATGTGCCATTTTGTATTCAATCATATCTGGACTAACAGTAAATAACATCAAAATTATTCCAATCATAGGATGTTTGCCAATATTTATTTAACAACAAAATCTTTTTTATAAATAAATAAAATCTTAAATTATTGACGAGCTCGACATAAATTCCTGACTAAAAGTATAACTTTTTTCTCCAAAGATTCTCATTGTTTATGTAAATGTCCTCACACAAACTTCAAAAACTTTTGAATCATGCTCAGTCTATAAATCACACTACATGTTAAACAAGTTAACAAGGATATGTACCTACATGTTTGTACATGACTGAGATCAAACACATAAATCAACATGTTACACTGTCAACCACAAACAAACCAAACTATGTTCTCTTCTTTTTAAAAACAGTACAGTCAACAGTGGCAGGAGAAGCTCAAAGAGCATGTGTGCTTGAGTAAAAGTAAAGTAAGTAAGTTATTACCTTCCAATTTACAAAATTATCAAAACTACATGGCTTTATTTGTGAATTCCTGCTTTAAATACTACACAACAGTATTGTCATGGTAACTAAGACCAGTAGTGAAAGTACAGATATTTGTTGGATAATGTAGTAGAGTAAAAGTATCTTGTCATAAAAGTACTCAAGTAAAGTAAATATACGTGAAATATGTACTCAAGTACAGTAATGAAGCACATGTGCTCAGTTTCTTCACACCTCTGGGTGAATGTAAGTTGTTCTGGATAAATGTCTGACAAATTCCATAAATATAAGTGCATTTGTACCAGAAAGGAGTTTTTTTTTAAAAAAGCGCCACACACTGCTGGAACAACCAACGTGATAGATACTAACAGTGTCACATATAAACTGAATAGTCAATTGCTTAGTCTTACACGTACACTGTATTTAAATCCATAACAAAAGATAAATCATGATGAACAGCCTGCTAGTTTACAGGCTAATTAGCATGACACAATAGATCGCTGACACAAGCATTTAGATGCAACTCATACTGTACATACTGTATATGATTTCTCGATCTATATTAATGCTAATGGAACACTGAGCTCCAATCCAATGCAGGGCATTATGGGTAATACATACACTGTGAATAACACAATGGGCACCCGAGCATATTATACCAACAATAAAGTCTCAGAACACGACATTGTTTTAAACAGGGAACGCTGAGTAGAAATGAAACACCGAGTTCAAGTTGGAACCCAGTTGATGTTTTTTATTTTTCTGAACAGACGCTGGGGATCGGTTTACACTCCGACAGACTTCAGGGCTCTGCTTTGTTTTTTGTTGTTTTAGTCACTCGATAGCTAATTTGCATCAGCAAGGCAGCTGCTGAACACAAGTCATCTACCTGCGCGCGCACGGGCACACACACACACACACACACACACACACACACACACACACACGTGCTCAGCTTTCACTCTCTAAAAACTCTTCACGTATCACTATAATTTAGTGATGATATAAGACTAGACTTGACAACAGAGTTGGTTATTTATTGAATAATTAATGATAATTAAAATCAATTATCTTTACATTTACACCTGTGTGGTATGGCAGAGACTGTTGTCTGATTGGTTACAGTGATTATTAGTGGGCGGGGACTGTGGTCTGATTTGTTACAATGGTACAGTGGTAGTGGACCGGGAATGTAGTCTAATTGGGTTAAAGTTGTATTAGTGGGCGGGACTGTGGTTTGATTGGTTAGAATGATTATTAGTGGGCGGGACTATGGTCTGATTTATTACATTTATTAAATGTGCAATTTAAGTCACTTATTTCTAAATGTTTGTTTGTGTGTGTGTGTGTGTGTGTGTGTGTGTGTGTGTGTGTGTGTGTGTGAGAGAGAGAGAGAGAGAGAGAGAGAGAGAGAGAGACAGACAGTGATGACATTCATGCAGATGTGAAGAGTGAGTGCTGAGTTTATCAGCTTAATGGAAGATGTTTACAGCAAAAAGGTAGGTCAGGTTATTTTTAACTCAAGTGGTTGTGTGTGTGTGTGGTGTGTGTGTGTGCGCGCGTGTGTGCGCGCGCATGTGTTCATTAAATTTTCAATTCAAATAACCAAATTTAATGAACAGGGATCCATATTTTTCAATATTTTCTGTATTTTATATATTTATTTTAAATGTACTTGCATGTACTCAAAATCATCAGAATACGAAATGTGTTTAAATCTGCGCGCACACACACACACACACACACACACACATACACTATCTCTCTCTCTCCTGACATGCCAAAGGTACAGGACTCATTTCAAGCTTTAATTATTTCTAACAGAATATTTAACGAGCTGTTTGCTCTCCTGCGAGTCGGAGCATCTGCTGGTGAAGAATTCTGAAAGCTACCTGTTTCACTGCTGCGCATCTGAGAAACACGGGAAGATAATTAGGTGGAGCATTCAGGAAAATGAAGACGTTAAACAGTTATTGAATGTGACGTGTTACAGATGTTACAGATGCTTTGTACAGAGGAAAGACAGATAATTAAACAGGATTCGTTCAATTGGCAAGAAAAAAAAGAAAAAGATGAAAGTAGAGACCTAATGTGTTCACGTTTATTCATGTAGGAGATTATTTGTCCACACCTATGTTCATATATGTTCTGAGCAAAGAAAGTTTTATTTAATATGTAACGGTTTATTTAATAGACCAGCAAAACCTGTGTTTCTATTTTTTTTACCTTTTTAATTATTTGCATTTCTGCATTATTTTTAACAATATTTTTCATTCTTTAACATTTGACTATTTCTTTTGGATGATAACTTACAATATTTTTGTAAAATGGTTTCTTTCATACTGTAGAATATTCTATTATTTAAATTTGAGCTGTAAATGTGTGAATAAAGCACTGTCGCCTTGCATGTTTTCCCCGTGTTTGGTCGTTCAAATTGCCCGTAGTGTATGAATGAGTGTGTGAGTGAGTGTATGCGTATGTGCCATGCGACGGATTGGCACTCTATCCAGGGTGTACCCCGCCTTGTGCCCAAACCTCCTAGGATAGGCTCCAGGTCCCTGTGACCCTGAATACAGGAAAAAGTGGTATAGAAGATGACTGAGTGAGTGAGTTGACTTGTGTCAACAAGTTAATAGACCAGGGAGCTGAAGTGGAAAAAACCTGCATACACAGGCTGCGTTAACATTACAAGCCATGTTGTTCAATTCAGATTTTTCTCCCCCTCAGCTTGGCTTAGCATGTAACAGTTCACGGTCATGATTACAAGTGACTTTTATCTGACTCTAATGTGGACTCGTCTATCCTCTGAAATGGCACGCCTGCATACATTGATACTTCTTTTCTCATGCTGTCTGGGTTAAAACTAGGGTTGGGTACCGAAAACCAGTGCCAATACGGCACCGGTACCTATAGAATCGGTATGTACCGGACCGAAACAGAACGTAAATTTCGGTGCCTGATTTCGGTGCCACTTAAATGCCTGAACTGTCGATTGAAATATTTGTTCTCTAGATTCATATATTTTTGTAGATTAATAGTTTATTAGATTCAATAAAAAAATTAAAAGCACAAATCATCCGGAAATGAGAGACCATCCGACATGCGCGTGAATGCAGTAACAAACGTTACACTCGCTCTGACGGCTATCGGCACCGATAGCTTAGCATGCTAAAGTAAACAACTCTCGTTAAAATGCCTAAAACTAAACGGTCGAAAGTGTGGCTGCATTTCACAAGAAAGGATTCCAACACCGTGACGTGCAGCGAATGTCTTACAGCAGTTGCATGTAAAGGGGGAAACACGTCAAATCTAATGAAACATTCGAGGTCAGACGGAATAAAGTTAAAAGCAGAATAAATACACGGAATAAAGTTAAAAGCAGAGAGAGGCGCCGTGTTTAACAGCTTGTGGACAACAGCTGGCGCTATCAGTGTGGACGATATGAAGGTAAAAGGACGATCCCAGTCCCAGTCACACCAACTGTAAGGAGTCACTGATTATGATGACGACAGCAGACTTTCCGCAGGTTAGTAGTAGAGGCTAATGTAATGTTAATAGCAAAATGCAAATCTTGCATTCATGTCCTGTGCAGGGCAATAAGTCAAGAAAGGAGTCGTATTTTGACAGAAAAGGCAAATATGTTGAAATTTCTGCAGAAGAATTGCTCAAATTTGAAGGTTATATATTCATATATACTTAAAACTTTTAATATATTGTTAAATTTTAAGCATAAAATTTTTTGTTCAATAAAAATTCATTCTTGAGTCATCCACTATAATTTTGTGGCTTAAAAGTATCGGTTCAGGCACCGTTTTCGCACCGGTACCGTTTTAAAAGTATCGATTTGGCACCGGTATCGGAAAAAAAACAAACGATACCCAACCCTAGTTAAAACACCATCATTTGCATCATATTCGTGCAAGCGTTCTTTCATTTTTAAACAACGGGTCTTTTTTCAGCAGAAATACGCTTGGGGTTCTGGATATATATGTCTGATCTACGACCACATACAAAAGTGACTCAACTCCAATCTGAAAAACATCAGATTTATGCGTTCAGACTGTCACACTGTGGTAAAAAATCCAAACTGAGTCACTTCATGCTGGTGATGCAAACATATGCATAATCACACGTCTAATCGGGTTATCGCTTACACGTGACCTCAGCAAGTAATGAAAACAGAGTTGCTTCAATAAAAAAATTTATAAAAATATACAGCACTACACAACAAACGCAAAAACAACAAACCAGGTGTGACCTCAGGGGCGAGGCCAGGTCGCTAACTAGCTTAGTAACTTCGCTAATAAAACAGTAACAAAAATAAACAACAAATGAATGAAGAACAAATGAATAACTATCTTTCTTTCGCCCATTACATTTCCTTCATTGTATGTTCCCCTATTTCTCTAACACATGTTCTCTTTTTATTTATCTCTTTCAGATTTTTCCTCTTCTCTCTCTCTCTCTCTCTCTCTCATTTGTTTGCACAGTTTTCTTTGCCTGTGTGTAATTATAATTGTGCAGCTGGTCCTCAATTACACTGTGGTCAACCGTGTGCAGGTTTGTGTGTGTATGTGAGAGAGAGAGAGAGAGAGAGAGAGAGAGAGAGAGAGAGTGTACGTGATTGTGCAACTATGTGTAAGTGTATGTGTAATCGAGAGACACATAAGTGTTAAGATGTTGAAATTAGACAGCGCAAATTGATGAAAAATTATGTCTAACACCTCCATGATGTTTATTACCTCATACATCTCTCTCTCTCTGGAATCTCTCCGTAACTGAAGCATATAATTAGACAGTTTAAGGTTTTGCTATTTAGAGTTGAACCTCAAACGCAGATGTTCAGTGACCACAAAGACACAAAAATACCTCAAAAAAAGAGAGAATGCAAGCGAGAGAGAGAGAGAGAGAGAGGTGCTCTCTGTGGTCACCAAACCAGGAAAAACGTGAGAAAGAATAAACTCCACTTCGCTATTTGAGTGGAAGTTTCGGTGTCTTTAAACTTTGACTGAAGCCTAAACCCATGGTCCTGCACTAATTTATCAACAGGAAGACATTCAGGACGCTAAAGAATGACATCTGAACCCTGTGGAAACATCTACAGTATGGAAAGTAGGAGGTGCTATAGAGGAGGAGGAGGTAGAGGAGTGCAGGTCCGAGGGATTAATTACACCTAATGATGAGCTCCTTTCTCCTCTGATGATGGTGTTTAGCTCAGAGGAAGGTGTGTACACCATCTGCTAAAGTCTGAGTGAAACTCGATAACACACTTGAAAATTAAAAAGCAGACAGATGTCACTGACACACATACTGTACACAAACACACACAATGGTCACAATGGTGTGTTCTCTGCTAAACCACTACGTGAAAAACTCTTGATGTGTGAAATTAACATTACAGCTGGGCTCAGCAAGCGCTATACAGGTTCAGGCAGAGGAATACGATCATGCGACTGTCCTAAGCACTGATAATCAGAGATGGGAATCACCAGGGGCGTCCCAATACAATATTATAACAATACCTACTCACTGATTCAATATGTATTGAAATGCTTGAAAAAATTTTCAGACCAACATGAAGAATTTGCTCCTGCTGTAAAGAATGCTGTTCTGTAGGAACAGTTTAGACTGAAGGATTATAGAAGACCTTCGACATTTTAACGCCTGAAAATTTTCAATCAGGTATGTCTTATACTATAAATATCCGAATTCAAAATTAAATTTTCTTTTAATATTTAAGATTTTGTTACGATTGTAGACAAACTCAAAAAATAGTTTGCTCCTACCAAAAAAGATGCTGAGCTGCCTACCAACATGTGTCTAGTTTAAAGCGCCACCGGTAGGATTACGGAGGAATGGCAACATTTTACCACCTTAAATGCAAACACTCACTCATCGTCTATATCGCTTCATCCTGTCTACAGGGTTGTGGGGGGCGGAGCCTATCCCAGGAGACTTAGGGTACGAAACGGGGTACACCCTGGACAGGGTACCAATCAATAGCAGGACGGGAACATACAAATTCCATGCACACAGCTATGGGAGTCGAAACCTGGACCCTGGAAGTGCAAGTCGACAGTGCTAACCACTACACCACCGTGCCACCTCTAAATGCAAACATACTGTATAGAAATTACAAACTAATAATAAAAAATTATACAATGATAAAAATGATGATGCTTTCATGCTAAACATAAATTGGCACGCAAAATAATCACAATACATAACTCCACCTCTACTAATAAGTGTGATCATACACTGCCGGTCATACCTCTTGATAGCGGAGTGTGAAAGGGGGTTGTGTTGTGAGCCAGCGGACCCAGCGGAGAGAAACTTCAAACTTCTTCTAAACAGCAGTCCATTAAGACTTTAGCCACCGTTACCTCACATGTAAAAGTAGTGTTGGCACCTGTCCCTTATAATCCAGGATAATTAAAAAATAATAATAATAAATGCTATTCGAACCTGTATGTTTGTACGTGTCATAACTACACCAAGTCTTCACAGTGTCAAGAGAAACATCAGGACGGATAAACTCAAAAACGCTTCACAAGAAATACTGAAGACGCTCCAACTCAGCGTTACGACACAGAGAATGATGCATACTCAATCTGATAATACATAATTTATATAATAATACATAATCTGAATGTGAGCATTATGGTCATCATGGTTACGGAGACTTGGTAGGTCTTCCAATGGAAGTTCACTCAACACATAAGAGCACCAAAGTGGGAAAAGTAGAAAAGTGGTTTTAAACAGAAAAAATACATACCCTTCTGAATGTCTCTTACTTTACCAGGTCAAAAGGTGGCAACCAGTATCTTCAAAACTTTTAATCTCACCGCTAATGAGATGATCAGCAAACTGGAGAAAAGGGGATTCTACATCTAGATTTGTTTCATACTTTGTTTACTATATATTATAATTATAGTCACACATGACGATATATTATGTTTAGATTAAAAAAGCCATTTAAAAAGTTTCATATTTTGTTAATATATTTTGTGTTGTTTAAAAGGATACCCTTCACAGAAGAATAGTGTTCGAATGCTGTTTTATATTTTGTAATAATCATCAACACAAATTTCACAGAAATTTATCATAATAATGTTAGTAGCCATTAGGGACGGGCATCACAAGCCGATATGATATTATCATGATACCTACAGTATGTGCTGATTCGATTTGTATTGCCATTTGTAAATAGATTAAATCGCACCGCCTGTAAGATTATAGGGGAACTACAACTTCTTACCACTCAAATGCAAACATACATAAATAAAAAAATTATTTAACAAAAATTTACTTTGGAGTCAGTGTGACGATACATGAATTGCCACACAAAAGACTCGCGATATGTAACTGAATCGATTTTTCCCCCCTCATCTCTAGCAGCCAAATCACCTGGCTCCTACCGTCAGCCATTTTTATACTATACAAAATAATCAGCGTGCTTCCTAACAAGCACGCTAGCTGATGTTACAGCTTACATGAACATGATGACTTGTATTAGGGACAGGATTGATCCAATTATTTTAAACCGAACAAAAAATTGACACGCTCATGTTTTTCAATTCGTGAGCGTATAAGATGGATATGAGACAGACACGTGTCTGCTCCATGTGCAGCAGAAGAACGAGTGAAGAGAAGAGAGAGAAACTATTTCCTCTTAGACTTTTTTTTTTTTTAACACAAATCCACGGCTTTTATGTGAAAACGATCGCAATATGTTTTGGTAGCGGGATTAGACCAAACAATTAAGCGATTCTGGACGAGTTTCCACAGCAGCCATCTGTTTAGATGTTTGTCTCAGACTGAGAGACTCATCATCAAGCACTCATATGTGGAGGAGAAAAAAAAACACACACAAGCTGCCTAAAAACTGGCTTCTAATGGCTTTCGTGCCAGTGTGCATATATATATATGTGTGTGTGTGTGTGTGTGTGTGTGTGTGTGTGTGTGTGTGTGTGTGTGTGTGTGTGGCAGGGCAGATAAAAAGCTCGCTCCTCCAGCCAAAATACCACCCAACACATGTCCACATTTTATCATCATTATGTTCTTCTACTTAATGAGCTGATCTCCTGGCTCCTGTGGAGGAAGAGACGGGACGCTAATTAGAAACGAGGAAAAATCGTCTCACGCCGGAACGGACGCGCACGCTCACACATGACGATACACTCCAAAACACAAAACACGCAAAACATCGCAAAACACACCGAAAGCATCACTTTGTTAAAAAAGTATTACGTGATTTCTCGGATCGCTGCGGCTCATCTCCTGAACCTCCTCTCTACTCCTGTGGCTCGCCACACGTACATGCCCTACCACGACTTCTCTATTTCCCCTTGCCCTGTCTCCTACCCCACTTCTCCAGCGCCTCGCCTCTACACCTGGACCTCGTCACTACTCCTGCACCGCTACTCCTGCACCTCACCTCCACTCTGGTCCCTCATTCCTTGACACACTCCAACAACAAAAGTGTAATGTAGTATCAGTGTGAGAAATCTTTTGATTTTGAAACTCAAGAGTATCAGTGCTGCTAGCACACTCGTCTAAAATCCAAAACATGCTAAAAGACATTAAACTAACTCTTCTCATTACATCAAGCTTTTGTGTGGTTTTTCAAAACTGATTGGTGGCATGAACAGGAAGTAATCGTTAGAGGATGGTTTGGAGGTTGCACCAGCTTCTGTAATGGGACACAAACAAAATCGTCTTTAAAATTTTTTATTAATTCATTAATTAATATCCTTGCATAGGGCTGGGTGATAAAACGATAACGATATGTATTGCGATAGACATGTGATCGATATCTTTTAAAAATGTGTTCGATAAAGCGTCCGATTTAGCGTCTCATTTTTTTTCTGTGTCGAAAGAAAACAGAGGTTGCGAAGCTAGTTCGGTTGCTGTCATGCACACTCGCTCCGCGACCGGCACTAAAAAAAAGGACCCGGAAGTAGTACAGTCGCAATTCAGGAAGCATAAAAGGAGACAAGATGGCGCTTCACATCGCTCAGTCAATGAGTCTGCCCATGCCGTTTCCGACGCTTCACCGGATCTTATGTGAATACTCACCATTTTGGATCCAATCCCAGATTGAATGTGAGTTGCTAGAACGCGGGTTTAATTGTGTAAACTCCTGCTCTCGGCGTGAGAGAGTTCTTACAATAACTCGTGTGGTTATCCTGCCTGTTTGCACTATTTCCGCATTTGGGTTTACCATCCACGCTCTCGTAACCTAGCAACATAGGGAGTGATACGCTAACAACCAATCATGTAACAGTATCACGTTTGGTTGTGCCATATCGTTGTCTCGTGCTGGTCTGCTGGATTCCTCTTCATAAGCAGAAAATGCACTTTGCACTATTTTATTGCACTTTATTAAGCATGTCTTACATTTTCTTTAATTTTTCCACCTTAAAAATTAAGAGATAATTGCTAAGTGTTCATTGTGACTTTAGACTTATGTTTACATTTTAATTATTTGAGTTTTCCATGGTTGTTGACATTTCTGTCTTAATAACTGAGGGGACTATGATCATAGGAAGGTTAAGTTTAAAATAAAAATGTTTAAATGTAATATATTTTTCTCATGGTCCTTATTTTAAATGGGTCATAAAAAATATCAATAATTATCGATATCGACCGATATGAAACCCTGATATTGTGATACAGTTTTCAGCCATATCGCCCAGCCCTATCCTTGCATATGCATGCAAAAGTGGTATGCAGACCAAAAATGCCATTGCTGCTATAACTGCTTAAGTGGTCTATAGTGCAATTTCCCCAACACATACACACACACACACACACACACACACACACACACACACACACCCTTCCAACAGCAAAGGCTGGATTGTGCTCCTGTAAGAGAAACCACCATGTGTGTGCTGTGCTGTTAGAGGAAAATAATCAACAACAGACTGGTGGGGCGAAGCAGTGAAACAGTGTTGCTGTTGCTATAGAAACAGTAACGTAAGAGAAGAGGTAGTAACCCAATCAGCTCCATTCCACACTGCGTATGCTCTATTATTACTAATGAGGTGAGGTGTGTGTGTGTACTCACAGGACAAAGATCACAACCTGAGCAAACATTTAACGCTTACGAGAATCCGCCTGTGTGTGTGTGTGTGTGTGTGTGTGTGTGTGTGTGTGTGTGTGTGTGTGTGTGTGTGTGTGTGTGTGTGTTGAGCTGCCATGATGTTGACTCTAGCTTTTGACACGGTAAAAGACTTCACTCGGAGATAGGGTGGCATACAGTAACTCACTCTCTCACACACACACACCACATCACAAACAAGATATCTAAATCATCTAAGGCAATCCTTTGTGCCAAAAAAAGAGAAAAGCAGAGTTAACTATTTTTCTTTTGCACCAAAACTTAAACAAACAAATAAACAAACAGTATGGGCCCAGAAGTGGTTGTGGTGACCAGGGAGAGCGGTCCGTATGTTTTGTGTGTGCACAGGTGCGATAAGGTGAATTCAGGAAGATCAGACTCGTGGAGCTGCTCACGCTACAGAACTGTGCAGAAATTTGGGCCAATTCTAAAACTAACCGAGGCAACTGATTCAGGCCTAAAACCGAGTAGAATCTGTACAGTGTCTGACCTGCCCAACTCTCAACACATCAAACTCTTAACATGTTCCTCAGGAAACGGTGCAAAATAATTTTTTTGTTTAATGATTTACCCGCCTTCTGACCAATCAACATCCAGAATTATTTTTGCCCATGACAGATAACACCACTTGCACATTACAACTCAGCTGGGACTTATTGCCAGATCCCCCATACAGTCCTGACCTCACTCCAAGCCATTTCCACATGTTTGGGCCATTAAAGGAGCTCCTGAGAGGCCAGTATTCCTACCTTGACAGTATCTAACCACTAGTGAAACTCATATACTGATATAAAGGCAGTTTTTACTCTCAGAACTTTTGTTATCGGAAGTGATCAAAAATCCTGCTTTGACTCGAACGTCCCTCATAATATTATTACTGTTATAAGTCTGGATGCCGATTGGTTATAGTGTTATATTAGCATTATTCTCCTGTAACAGCACAACATTCACACAGAGGTTATCACTTACTCTTAGCATTAAACAGGACACGATCAATGCTCTAAATGCAAAAGCAGAAAAAATAAAGCGGGAGAGACGCGAGCGGTCATCACACACACACACACACACACACATACACACGCGCACACACACACACACACACACACACTGTGTAACAGAAGCACTGACCTGATAAACCGAGAGCAGTGCAGTCACGCTACAGATACAGCTCTCTCACTCTCTCTTTCCCCTCTGTTTTTCCCAATGTCACTTTCTGTCCATGTCTCTCCAAGTCTATCTTCATGTTTTCTATCTTGTGTATCTCTCTCTGATACACTTTAACTTTTCCTGTGTTTCTCCATCATTTCACCTTCTATCTTTCTCACCCTCTATCTTCCTCTCTGCCGTTGTGACCTTTCTCCGTCTTCCTCACCCTCTCTCTGCCTCTCTCTGTCTCTCACCCTCTGTTTTTCTCACTCTCTCTCTCTGTCTCTCTCACCCTTTCTCACTGCCTCTCTCTCTTTGTCTTTCTCACCCTCTCTCTTCATCTGTCTCTCATGCTCTGTGTTTTTCTCCTTCAGGTGGCATGACTGTTTTTACGAAAACTTCAATTTTTGTGCTAATCTCAATCTGTTTCTATTGCAGCAGCGCTCGCTCTGGTGTAGAGTCATCACAGCCCAGTCCTACCGCTCAGCGCTAACAACTGCATTAGCATGCTTGCTAGAACAACTTCTTACCATTTAAAGTCCATTAGAGCAGAGAGATAGAAATAAGAATGAAATAAACCACAGTTGTGCTTTTGTTACTTTTAAACTTTAAAACTCTATTGAGACTGTACACATTGCATATACACATATATACAATGCGCTGCGATCATGCAACGTAACAAATGTAACGCTAATAGTTACAAATCTGTGTTATCTCTCCTGGGAGCTCTTGTTGCTAGGCAACCAAAACAATTGCTTACAGAATAAAAAAAAAACAGCTAGCTAACAATTACACTAGCAAGCACATATCTCTTACGTCTGTTCCTCTTCTCTATCTGTTTTTTTTCTCTCTTGCTGTACTTTTCTATTTTTTGTTTACATCCATTTCTCTCTCTCCATCTCTCCAGTTCTTTTTGCAATTCAACTTAAGCTTCACCCCTCATTCTTCCTTTCCCTCATTCTGTTTTTCTATTTCTCTTCCTTTCTTTTATTTTCCCAGTTTCACACTTTCTCACTCTCTTTCCCTTGCCTTCCTTCTACTTTCTCTGTTTTTGCACACTATTTTCCTCTCTTCCTTACATTCATCCTTTCTGTTTTATCTATCTCTATACTTCCTGCTCTCCTTTATCATTCTCTCTCTCCCTCTGTTTCATCTTCATTTCTTTCTCTTACAGGATTTTGTCTCTCATTTGATTCTTTTGTTTTCTCTAAGTACTCTTTTCGTTC
This sequence comes from Channallabes apus, assembly GCA_030522415.1. NCBI lineage: Eukaryota > Metazoa > Chordata > Actinopteri > Siluriformes > Clariidae > Channallabes > Channallabes apus. Next base: position 21,891,291 of record CM060111.1, on the reverse strand, counting down.
TCTCTCCCTCTATTTACACTGATAACAACTCTCACTCTATTTATTACTCTATCCATCTTTCTCCCTCCATCTGTCTCTCACTTCTGACCTTTCATTCTCTCTCTCTCTCTCTCTCTCTCTCAACATTATGACTTTCTATATTTACTTTTGTTCACTCATATCTGCTCTCTATTCCTTTTTCTCTCTCTCGCTTTCATAACTCTCTCCTGTTCTTTTCTCACACCTTTTTCTGTATTTCTTTTCTAAGCTTTTCTGTTCATCAATCTCTCTCTCGTTCTCTCATTCTTTTCCCTCTCCAGTCACCTTTCTCCCTTCTTTTCTTTACTTCTCTTCCTTTTTTCTCTGTAATTCTCTCCACCCCTCCTCTTTCTCTCTCTCTCTGAATTGCATTCTGTCATTCTCTATTTAGTTGCCTCTTTTTCACTTTCTCTCTCCTTCTTTTTTCTATTTCTTCTTCCTAAAGCCTTCTGCTCTCTTATCTCTTTCACTAGTTCTTTCTAATTTTTTGCAAGCTTTTCTTTTCCCAGTTCCTCTCTTTCTTCGAAATGTAAACTGTTCTCTCTGTCTCCATGAACTATACTATGGTCTTCTTTCTCTTTCCCTTCAGTCAACCTCTTCCTATTTATCTTTCCATCTCTCCCTCTCTCTCGTTCTTAAGCTCTTCTGTCCCCCTCTCTTTCTCCCGCTTTCTTTCTCTCTTTTTTCACTCACTGTTTCTCCTCACCAATCTTTTCATCCCCACCTCGTGCTCTCTCACAGAGAGCTTTTAATCCTGCACCCTTGTTTACACTTGGACCTTAAAAATGTCTAAAAACATTAAGAGCTACAGAAACAGTTTTATTAGACGTGGACATGTGAAGCGTGCACTTGAGCATACGTCGGCTCCGACTTCCCTTTTAGCCGAGAAGACGAGAGCAACGACAGCGAATCACGAGGCAGTGTTGAAAATAAAGCAAAACCCCCAACCCCCACTGCATCACCCCGGAGTAACCCTACCCCCCCTGCTTATTCAAACACACACACAGAGTGTAACAGCACCATCATTATAGCACCACATTGCTGTGCAGCTCCTCTGAGGATTCGAGTTCTGGGCCAAAGTTTCATACAGAAAGTAATGATGCCTCATTTACGTAAATGTTTAATTAACCTCATTAATTAATTTCATTCATAATTACATTGTTAAAAAAAGGAAATCACCTGTGTGCTTTTAGTAGTTAAAGGTGGAGCTTTAACTCAAATGTCTCCATTTTATACCTGGTTTTAGATTTTTTTTATTTTATATTAACGTAAAATATGTAGAAAACTATATTGTAATTTTTTTACATTGACATTTTTTTCATTTTTCTAAAAAACAAGCCATTCTGGAAATCTGGAAAAAATGTCAAGCGCGAATTCATAATAATGTTGTTTACTCCATCCTGTTTTTAACACGTGTCATATTCGCAAGCCTCATATTTCCCATTATTCTATCTGATGTATAATTTGTTCCAGCTACAAATACAAAACAGCTCCAGCTACTACAGGAGAATGCGTCACATCTCCCCCTAGTGGTCACTTAGTTTATTACTTTAATCCAATAAAACTATTAAGTCCCAGTTTACTCTTTAGAGTTTACATGTTATATGTTTAATCATAACCAGACGTGTCAGTATGCATGAGGTAATACAGACATGCTTGTTTTTTGTTGTTGTTGTTGTTGTTGTTGTTTTACATTAGTTCAGGTGATATAACTAACAAAGACATTATTTGGTTTTCGAATGTTTTTTGTTGATTCTGAGTTAGAGGATGTTTTTAAAATGAACCTACATCTAACTGGATTTATCTAACTTGTTCCATAAAAACTGGAATAAACCATTCCCGAAAGCATTTAGCTACTACTGGACACGACTTGATGCCTCCTTGTGGTCATTTACATTAGTGTTGTTTAAATTCTATAAGAAAAATTAAGCTATGATTTACGAATCTAGTGACAAAACAATGCATTTGACGATAAACCAATACTATATTACAATACTATTCTGTTAACGGTATTGGTGATATAATAAATATATCAGCTTAAATACAGCTTTTAACAGCAAAAACAAATGAATAACACAACTAATAGCACAGTATAGTACATTTTAGCATAATTTTTAGCAAACAAAAAAACTTTTAAAATAGCATGTACAGTATAGCGATGAAACATCAATAGCATGTTGTATGACAGCATGATTGTAATGATGTTATTTTAAGCTTTATTATACATTTGATAACATGAGTTCATGACTTATAAACATGGAAAACAGTTTTTAATTCTAGATCTTTCTAAATCATGATCATAGTATTTCTAAGTATGATCATACACATGAGGATTAGAATATTTTAAATTAAAACTCTGTAAATGTGATGAGTGATCAAATTAGTTTTAATATTCATTTTATAGTTAAAAACACAAGTGAGACTGCATCCTAGACTTCAAGTGCATCTCCAAACTTCACCCAGGGTCTAATCAGCACAGAATCAGACTTTAATCAGACTTAATTACCTTGTTGCAGTATGAGGAGTCTGAGTAATGTGACGGTCCAAGTCGAGATGGATCTGTTGCTGATGGAGGAGGAGGAGGATAAAATCTCACATCCATTTCACTGTCTAAAAATAAAACATCAACCAAAAACAAAATAAATAAATTCTTTTAAAAAATATTTAAAATCTATATTTTTGTTTCGTTCCACTTCAGTAAAAGCTGGGGTACCAGCTCCTCTATAATAAAGCACTGAAAAAAAAAATAAAAAGTATTATATCTGATGATGGATGGAAGCAGGGAAAAGAAAAACCACACAAAAAGAGAAGAGCAGCAGCTTCACTTTGGCACCTTCACATCCGTTCGCGGGGTTTCTGAGAGGAGAAAGAAATAAAACAAACTTTGAAATAAAAAGGTGTTCCTACACCTGTGTGGCATCAAACCTCAAACAAATCAACCGTCTCTGAGGAAACGACGTGTGTCTTTCTTTTTCTTTCCTTATTTTCGTTACGGAAACGATAAGAGAAGCCCTAAAAGAAAAGCGACGCGGTTAGCCAGAGTGCTAACTCCACTCTCTACCTCAATGCTCTGTGCGCGCGCGCCCCTCTCTGTGTGTGTGTGTGTGTGTGGCTCTCGTGCAGCTGTGTGACGGAGTTCGCGCACAGGATTCGCGAGCCGAGGCGCGCGCGACTCGAAAAAGGCGCGAAAGGGGGCGCTGAAGTGTATACATATACGGTAGTGTCTATATGTGCATCTCAGTAAATTAGAATTATAGTAATTCAGTAATTCAATTTTTAAAAATTAGACTCTAGGCAAACTTTAGGCAAATCCCTAAGTACATACTGCCTTAGTTTCATTAAATTCTATCTAGCCAGTTTTGCGTGAAGCAGTGACAAAATATACAGTACAGATATACAGACAGACAGAATTTTTTCTGAGACTGGTTTTGGGTCCTCCAATGTATGAAAAAAGCCATAAAGATATCATTGAAAGATATATAAAGATATCATTGAAAGAATTCCAATGTGCAGACAAAACCTTTATTTTATTTATATAGTTAATTTTAATATTCATTTTAAACCTTCTGATATGAAGATAATATTGTATACTTGTTCGCTGTACACGATAATTATGATTTCATTGAGTATAACTAACAGTCACATGACTAACTTATACACATTTACCTCAGAACGTGTATACTTTAGTTTTTTTTTATTCATCTTTGGTGTCAGGCGGCACAGTGGTGTAGTGGTTAGCATGGAGTTGTGTGCATGGAGTTTGCATGTTCTCCCCGTGCTTGGTGGGTTTCCTCTGAGGTACTCCGGTTTCCTCCCACAGTCCAAAGACATGCAGATTAGGCTAATTGGCGTTCCCAAATTGACCATAGTGTGTGAATGAGTGTGTGTGTGTGTGTGTGTGTGTGCTCTGTGATGGATTGGCACGCTGTCCAGGGTGTACCCTGCCTCGTGCCCTGAGTCTCCTGAGATAGGCTCCAGGTCCCCGCAACCCTAATACAGGATAAAGCGGTATATAAATTATTTGGTGTCATACAATTAACGAATTATATTTTTAAGCAGATTTCTAACAAATATATCTATATAGAGGCAGAAAACGTGCATTTGGTCACATTTTATGCTCTTGCTTGCTGATTTATCCCGATCACCATGTATTAGCATGACATCATCTTTTATATGATGTTTTAGACACACACACATATATGTGTGTAAAACATCACACATGTCACACACACATATATATATATAATGTATATTAATATATACATATTAAGCCTTATAAAACCCAAAAGGTGTTTCTTTTGCTGTGCAATTTCTTTTAATTGGGGCTCTAATGACGTGCATGACCTCTTAATTATCATTCCATTACGATGCCTTTCTCGGTCGTTACAGTAAAATTAGCTCACTGTGGAGCATATTTAGTGATGATGATCATAAAACCTGAAGGTCAACAAGGAGCTATGAATTACTGTAATATTCTCATTAAACGTCCAAAATTATCGCCTTCTTCTCGTTTACATTAGGCCTTCTAGCTGTATGATCTAGAATCAAATCTCCATCATATGGTCTCCATCAGTATACAGTAATGAAGTGAAGCACATTTTCTGGTAGCCATGAAGTTTGCCAGCGATTTATTTTCTACTCAAGTGAAGTTCATACACCTCAGATACACATCTCGGGACCTCGGTTTACTATCGTGTCAGTGAAAATGTAGCTGTTATTTCAAAGCAATAGTCAGGAAATGAGATGAGGTTGAGAAGCAAACTCAAAAAATCTAGAAGTTAAGACTTTTTAACCGTTTCAAACCTGCACAGTGTTACAATCGCAAGTTCAATCGCTGTTACAATCACTAATTCAATGTTTAAAAATCATTTACTTTAATATTCAAGTGAAATTGTTAGCATTTTTGGCATGTGTAACAGTACTATAACACATGGTATCTAAGAGTAATGGTTCAGTTCACCTGCATGGAATTATGTTTATACATAAACTGTAAATTAATTGCACATTTCCTAAATAGTCTTGATTATGGTTGCAACCTCAACATATACTTTTTTAGACACCACTTTAATGATTTTTTTTTAATTGTTAGTATCTGATGTCGTCCTCAGGCCTTGTACAAAAATAAACCAGAGCATCAAATATGCAAATATCTTATTTTTCCCCAAGTTTCCGTAGATAGTATTTTGGTATAAAATTATTAGCAATGAAGAAGCTACTGTCTTATAAAGACTGTTACATGTATGTGAAACACAGTGAGTATATGCTGGTTAATAAATACTGTAAATAAAATAAAACCCGTAAATAATAAAATTGTAAATAAAATAAAACTTATATTAAATAAAATAATATTCTTTCAATATGCTTTTGTTATCTTTTGGTGATTCTAAGATTTATTCATTCATTCATCGTCTATACCGCTTATCGAGTACAGGGTAACAGGAAGGCCGGAGCCTAACCCAGGACACAGAAGGGGTACACACTGGTTGGGGTGCAAATCTCGAAACTCACAAACGTATTTACGCACTATGGGTGATTGGAGAACACCAGTTAGCCTAACCTGCATGTCTTTGCACTGTGGGAGGAAACCGGAGTGACATGCAGACTCTATTTAGACAGACCCCAAGGTAGGAATCGAACCCTCGACCGTGGAGGTGTGAGGCCACAGTGCTAACCATCATGACGCTGTGCAAGATTTTGTTCTGAGATTTTGTTCCAAAATTGACCAAAACATGTTTCTCATCCATCTTTGCTCCAAAAGGCATTTTGCGCGGACATTGTGTTAAATTATCTAAGACCACCCATTTAACATCACAATACAGAATTCCACAGATGTATCATAATAAATTATACAATTTAAAGCAAGTTAACATGCTAACATTCATTAGACAAATTAGCACAGTGTTACAATTTAACTGAGAAATGCTAAAAGTATGTTACTTTAGATATGTATTTACAAAAACAGTCTGTTAACAATGAGGAAAGAGAAGCGTTTTTGTTGAGAAAAAGTCTGATCCGTGGTCAGGAGTCCAAAGGGGCAAAACCGCCATGCTCTCAGGAGGGGGGGGGGGGGGGTTTGTTCAGTCTCCCCTGTCAATCACTCAGACACTAGGCAATCATGGTGAGCTCATTTATTTAGATCCCTGCCAGTTCGCACCCACCTTCACACGTGACAACTAGGATTGTTAATAAGGAAGAATAAATCAGAGTTTATAGTCCTCCGAATCCTTAAAATCATCTTTCAGGATCTCAGGACCCATATGAGGATGAAGCCATGCAAAGAGTGAGTGATTTCCCTCTTCTAATACACCAAATTAAATCAACAAGGCCTTGGTTATTTATTATGAATAAGACTTATTAAATCATATTGTATGCAGGCATAAAGTCAGACATCCCTGATATAAAATCATGGTGTGATTCTGGAGAAACAAGATTGATCGCTCTTTTTGAAAATCATAAGGTCTTTTATAGTCAAACCTAGAATCTTCAAAAAAAAAAAAAAAAAAAAAAACTGTAGTGTGCAATCAATCGCTGAGCTGAGCACAGACCTTTTATAAAAGAGAAGGCTTCAACCAAAGCTGCTTTTACAGAATTAAAATAGAGAGCTGTCAGACTCAAATAGAGACTGTACTGTCTCACACAACTCAGCACACACTCGATTAAAACTGAGACGCGCACAGGCTTCGAAAAGCTCAGCTCAGGTTAGTTCTGATTTCAGCCTGGAAATTTTAACTGTACATTTCTTTATCTGTATTAGAAATAAACATTTCTGCTTTTAGTAATTTATCTGTTGTTTGGTTTGTGCTAATCTTCTGATATTTTTGAAAACAGTGATGGATGGCAACTGCAGGGTTTCTGGATTACATGCAAACTTAAAAAAAAATCAATTTCTGTAATACACACACTGCATTTTTTCATGCGACAGTAGACAAATGTGCTGCGACCTTTAGCTGCCGTACCTCTTAATGTCTGATGTAGTTTTGATGGTTATTTTACTGATATAATGCGTGCACTACAGTATTTAGAAACTGGGATCCCTGTGAGGGCCATGATGTTCTTTTTCCTCTTCACATGACTGATTTCTCATTTAGATAGAGAGAGACCTATATTTCTTCTCATTCAGCTATCATGAGGAGTTGTGTTTCTATGAAGATGGAAAAACTTGCATAACACTGATACAGTCTGACAAGTACAGTCTCTCTTTCTCTCTCTCTCTCTCTCTCTCTCTCTCTCTCTCTCTCTCTCGTGGCTCTTGCTCTCTTTCTCTCTTGGTCATGTTTTCTTTAGGAAGAAGATGAGGTTATTTAGGATCAAGGAAACCATTAAACACAATCTGAATATGTTTTCAGCTCATCAGTAATAGGAAAGGCCTCACAGGTATAAGGCATGTGGTGTGCAGAGTGACTAGTTCCACCTGCTGGGATGTTAACTAGTCAGGTGCTGGAAAAACCAGTGTAAGTAAGCAGCTAAAAGTTTTTACATCTTGAGAAAGATGAAACCAATTCTACAGTGAAATGTACACTACTGTATGTATGAGCACACTGAGAAAAACAGGTTTTGTATTATGATTTTGGTGTGTTTATAGAAGGAACTACTGATTAGAAGGTTATGACATCAAATCTCAGCATTTTAATTCCTTATCCAGAGTGACTTTACAATAAACATTATCCTCTATACATGTTAGAAGTTGAGATCATTGATCAAGGAGTCAACAGTGGCACCTTGGCAGTGCTGGGATTTAAACTCACAACCTTTTTAGAAGGCCAAGCCTTTATTTATCACATATACATCACTGCACGGCGAAATTCTTTTCTTGGCAAAATCCCAGCTTGTTAGGAAGCTGGTGTCAGAGCACAGGGTCAGCCATGCTGCCGTGCCCCCCGGAGCAGAGACAGTGAAATGTCTTGCTTAAGGGATCAAAAGGGGGAGTTTGGCAGTAAGCCAGCATCAGTATCCGATCAGTAATCCAGACCTCTGACCATCAAGCTGCCACTGTTTGGTCCGTAAGCAAAAACCTGAACTGATCAGTTGTACTGTATGTGGCAGGGGTTGGACATCATTAACTGATCCAGTTCAGTTTCTGAGCTATAAGAAATTCACTGAGCTACAGTATAAGGAAAGCATGTTGATGGACATGAGCTCCCACGCTAAGTATTCTCAAGTCCGGAATCAGCACAGAATTTCCATAAATCATCCACATGACTGCATCTTAAAAATGCATTGCCTTTTTTTTCCCGCAAATGTATTGCCTTAAAAAAACTAGCACTAAAAATATAACATGTAATCTGTGAATGGCCTTTGATTAAAGTGCAGCTTTCCTAAAAATGTCCTGAATCAGCATTCAGCTCAACAGCCAGAACACACTCATACACACACATTACAGTATATATGTCCAGGGTGTACCCCACCTTGTGCTCCAGGCCCCCGCAACCCTTTATGGTAAGCAGTACAGAAGACTAAAAGTAAATAAAAGATAAATATATTTAACTGGCAGAATTGAATTAATGTTACATTTTCATGGAAAAATACACTTCATTACTTTTCTGAACCTGTTGCTGGTTTGCCTGAAAGCTTTTTTTAATCTCTGCAAGTTTGAAGGTCATGTGTATGACTCAACAGTAGGAAAACACAATATACTGTAGGACATTAAACAGCTTGTCAACCCTATAACCTTCTACCCAATGTAAAGAGAAGCAGATATTATAGAAGATAAAACTGTATTCAAGTTCTATCGCTTTATTGAAAAGACACAACCCACCTAATAACTAAAAAGCTGGTAAATTATTACTTAACTAGCAAGACTTTTAGTCATATTTTAAAGAATCAAGAGGTCCTTTCATGGTACCACTGATAAGACTTATGATATGAAAAAAGAACAGGTCTGGTTCAGATCACAACTTATTTTTGATTGTTTTTCTATTTTAACTCCATGCTAAACAGAGAATTTCCAGCTAACAAATCATGACGCAGTGATTAACGCAGTCAATGATGACACACAGCTGGAACCCTGTTACTGACTAATTGAATAGGCGGAGACTCCGGATCCAATTAGGGACTAAAGACACATTAAAAGGCCACTGTTGCTAGCTGTTTGAATGTGGGTGCCTGGACTTTGGGAATCATGGTGATCTCAGGAGTAAGGCTGGTCCTTGTCGGAGTTTTTCTTGCATTAAACTATGTGTGCAGTGTACCTGCTTCTGTACAAGATGTAAAAATGGCATTTCAAGATTCTAAGTTTCCAGTGAAGCTCAATGTGCAGCCATCTGCCCAGTTTAATGTATGCCAAGTGCAGGGTTTTGAAAGGGTTCCTTGTGGACTACCTGGTATTCAGGCTGCCCAATGTACTGCCATTAACTGCTGTTTTGATGGCCAGCAGTGCTATTATGGGAGAAAAGGTAGGGTTTTAAATCTTACTTAATTTGGCTTTTTGGTTAAATATCAAATTGACTCCTGTTTCTTCCTTGGTGTTGCCAGTGACCGTCCAGTGTACCCTTGATGGCCAGTTTATCTTGGTGGTGGCAAGAGATACAACCCTTCCCAGGATAAGCCTGAATTCCATCAACTTGTTGGGAGGAAATGCTGCACCCTGTGGTCCTGTTGACTCAAATGTGGCCTTTGCTATATACCAGTTTCCTGTAACAGCTTGTGGAACAACAATGAGGGTTTGTAAATATCCCCCTCTCCTCCAAATACATAGTCTGTCTTAATTAACTGTCCTACCTACTCTGTCCAGGTCCAAGGTGGTTATGTGGTCTATGAAAACAAGATGGTCTCCGGCTATGAAGTTGGAGTTGGACCCCGAGGAGCAATCACAAGGGACACTAACTTTGAGTAGGTTTAACTCGTGGTGGGGGATGGTTTTGGGGCTTTCACTAATCTGTAGCTTCCTTTGCAGGCTTTACTTCCAGTGTAGATATGCTGGTGTTAACTTTGCAGCTGTGTCATTTGAGCCTTCTGCTGCTGCCAATCCTATGCCCCTTGTTGCTTCTGGACCACTCCAAGTAGCAATAAGGCTAGGAAATGGTCGTTGTGCCACAAAGGGATGTAATGAAGGTGAGAAGCTTGTCTGAATCTTGATGTGCAATCTGAAAACAACAGGAATTGATGCTCTACTTCCCAACAGAAAAAGTGGCCTACAACTCCTACTACATGGCTACTGACTACCCTGTGACTAAGATTCTGAGGGAACCAGTGTTCGTTGAAGTTTACATCGTGGGAAGAAACGATCCGAACATTGTGCTGGTTTTGGGAGACTGCTGGGCGACTGCTTCCCCTAACCCCTACAGTGGACCACAGTGGGACCTTCTTTTGAATGGGTAGGTTCTTCCTTTCTTGGTGTAGGCCAGTGACTGACCAGGAAGTGACTACCTGTTTGTGTATTCCAAAGGTGTCCTTACACAGGTGACCACTACTTGACCAAGCTGATCCCAGTAAATGGAACATCTGGACTTGCATACCCTACCCATTACAGACGCTTTGTCCTGAAGATGTTTGCCTTTGTGAATTCTGATATGATTCCAGTGCAAGAGACGGTAAGGGCCTGCTTTCTACTTACAGTATGCTCTTAAGTATAAGCTTGCTATTTATGAAATGTGTTCTATTGCTAAGGTTTATCTTCCTTCTCAGGTCTTCATCCACTGCAGTACATCTGTATGTCTTCCATCTGCACAAGACTCCTGTCAACCTGTGTGTGCCAGAAGAAGTAGGTAGACCCCTGTAAAGTCATTTGCTTCTTTCCCTGACTTGCTTATGACGCTAGTCTTTTCTCCCTCAATAGGAAGAGATGTTGCTGCAGAAGGTCGCTCTCAATCAGGAGTAGTGTCTAGTGGACAAGTGATCTTTACGAGTATTTGAAACTATTGAATAAAGATGTTTGCTTGGTAATTATTTGGCTTGATGGCTTTATTTCCATATCCTTCACTTTTTCTTCATATACAGTAAGTTCATAAATGTGGAACTTGATCCCTTGAGTGCACTTGGTAAACAGTTGGGTTGGTGCATACAGTAGCCTTCAGATTGGTGTTTCCTTCCTTGCACCCAGATCAGGAAAGGCTGACTGAACCAATCAGATGTGGTGAGGGCTCTTAAATGGGCAGGACAACATGTTTTCCAGGTCTGGTGTTTTAGGGCAGTGAGCTGATCCAACCATTTCTCACCTTGTCCGTGCTGTGCTTAATGATGCTTCTGTTGCAAGTAAGAGGATGGATCATTAGAAGTCAACTGACAAGCACAAACAAATTGCTGGTACAAACTGTTGGAGGTTCTCGCAGCCCTGTACAGTATTGAGTGTCTTAGCCCAAAGGTGGCCAATTATCTTCTGCTTGCTAGTTTCCTAACTCAAGTTTACTGTAAGTTCATGGATTTTATAAACCACCAGTCAAGAATGGCAGTCAACTAGGTTTCTCCTCCACCCACTTCAATGATTGCATTTGAAAATTTATATAAATGGATGCCATTTTGTATCTGGATGAATTTTTCTATCAATATTCAGAAATTCTTTTGTGTTTTAAGGTGTTTGGGCCCTGAATCAACTATAATGCCCCATGTTGAACAGCCTTTTAATATTTATAGACTGCATCTTTACTTTTGGAATTATAGGCTAGCATTGATTCCAGTAGCTAAGTGAGTTTCTAGATAAACATTAAGGTTATCTTGTACAGCCTTGTGGGAGGCCTGGCGCCTATCCAGGGGCCTCGGGGTACATCATGGACCAGGGTGTGTCAATGGACCACAAGAGATGCAAGCACTTGCACAATAGTTTGGAAATGCCAGTTAACCTAATGTTTTGGGACTAAGAGGAAACCCACCAAGCATTAGGACATGCAAACTTCAGACATGAGGTGGGAATCTTGCCACCTACTGTAAGGTTGTTTGCATGTTAGATTAATTCTTTAAACACTGATGTGGGAGACCAGCAACACTTGTACAAAGATTGGATAAGTAATTGTTTTAGATGTAAGTATGACAACTTATTTAGTTCCACATTGAGTGCATTTTAAAAGTAGATGTTTTTTTACAGGGGTGGGGAGGAGGATTATTCTACTTTAGGTTTTGATATTTTCTATACATAAGCGTAATCTTTAGCACTTTTTCCACATCTGGGTTTCCTGTGATTGATTCATTAACTCTACTTTGATTTGTATTTTATAATGAATCTCCCATATCAATCACTAATCTGTATTAAATATTTGCCCTCCATGGTGGCAGTTTTGGTATTCATTGGTTTTAGGTTTAAATCCCAAAAACTGATTAGATTTTTAATCAAGTTTTATTTGTAAATGTCTTTTTTTGTCCAGGCTTCTTTTATAAAAATGAATTAAGGTGAAATAAAATAAAACAGCGGAGGAGGTGTTTGATGATTTCCCCCCCTATAGATAAATAGAAATAAAGACAATGTGGAGGAGGAATATAAAGCAGTGAAGCAGGGGGCAGGATGTCCTGTTCTTTATCATTTTGAGGTGTTGGTGTGATTCATTATTTCCAAACACTGTGGTTGCGATTTATGATGGTGGTGGTGATAGGAATTAAAAAAAAAATTTATAACTAAACCACAGTGGAAAAGAGACCATGGTTCTGTTCGGATTCAGCTCCTCCTACGCCAGTGCTGACTGCTAATGTGTATAACAGCATGCTTTTATGTGGTCAAAGCCATGTCAGCAGTTTTTTTCTTTTTTTTTCTTTCAAAGGCTGTTAATCTCCATACAAAGGCACAAGAGCCAGATGAACAACACTAGCAAGGCTTCATGATGTTCACCAGCATAATAACTGAGGCTGGATGCTTTATTACTAAACATACATGTACCGATGATTTCCTGTTATACGCTTCAATTACGTAGTTTCTCGAATGCACTCACAGCACAATTCAATGCTAAAACATTACGGTGAAGGTTGTTTAGTCTTAAAACTTGCATTTATCTTTTATTTTACGAGTTATTCAAAGATCGTAGCTGAAGAAATTCTGGAAATCGTTAACATTTGAGCAACGCTGACATTTATTTAAGCAATATACAGTATTGCTCAAATGTACAAAGACGCTCCTATTCTATTAACCTTTCAGTAAGAATGGACGTTTGAGATGTTGCACACACGCATGCACCCATGAGAGTTTTTACGAGAGAACCGGTTAACCTTAAAATTAACGCACGACTGTTTCAGCGATCGGAATTTTGGCAAATTTGTGCATGAACGTTTACGACAAATACAAACGGTATTTATTTTAGCTTCATTTTTATTTAAATTTATTTATTTGCTTGTATTTAAATAAAGTAACATCAGTTTATTACATTTATTCCCTTCCTCCCTTATGTAACAAGCATACTCTTTGGCTATTTGAAAAATGAAGGAAACAAAAAGTTGAGAAACGTGTAGGTGTTTGGGGCTGAACAGAAGCTTAACAGCCAAAGGGGAATTAAGGTCAGTGACCTGATGTTTGTATTGTAAGGGTTAAATTAACTGATACAGTGTCGGTTATTTATACACAGGACACTACATGATGTGTGTGATATTTTATATGATATGGTGTTTCAGCTTTAAATACAAAGAAGCTAAGAAGGAAAAATGAAATGGACAGCACTGTTGATTTAATGTACTGGGAGGGGTTTGGTTTGTGATGTAATGGACGTGGGAGGGGTTTGGGTTATGAGAGAGGTGCCACAATACCCAGTATCCCAACAACGTACAGTAACAGTCTGTTCTGATTAAAAGCTGCATGCACTCGAATGCAGTACTAGAGCTGAACAATAATGAATCCTTTCTATTAAAGCGTAGCTGAAATTAAATGTAATGCCGACGTGACATGCTGTGAACCTTCACTTAGCGGTGTGCGATTTCAAATTGGCAGCCAGTTTATTCACAAAGAAAGTGATGCATATATTCATATTTAAACTAATGAGATATACATCAACTGCATGGAAAAGAATGGGCTTTAAAAATGCAAAAATAAGTAGTGAGGCATTAAATAATGATGAGAGCTATGGTTTCGAATTCACGGCCCCTGAGCAATAAAAGTGCAAATGTATTCAACGTACACTGCTTGACATTCATCGGCAGAGAAATAGGCATGTATTTGTGTGTGTGTGTGTGTGTGTGTGTGTGCGCGCGTAGGTGGAAGTGTTGTTGCATGTGCTGTTTGGTATAGGTTTTTTTGTCTTGTTTTTTGATGATGATATACCAAGGACAAAACAGAAAGCAAAGTGAAGAGAGAGAGAGAGAGAGAGAGAGAGAGAGAGAAACAAGAGAGGGAATAGAATAAAAAAAATAAGTAATATGAAAGGATGAAGTGTTTGTGATCTTCGTGAGAAGATGATCTCTCACCTGCAGCTTCTTCACACTTCATAGCACTGTATTGTACTTCTCCAGTGCATTATGGATGATGATTAAAACAGAAACTCTTGTAGTATTTTATATTTATATGAGTTCTCTTCATGTTCACTTCCATATCGTTCCTAATTATTAATGTTAAAATTTAAAAACTTCAAAATGGACAAAACATCTGGTCTTTGTGACTTTAATCACAGCATAGTCATTACTTTCAGATGGGACGGGTGAGGTGATTCATACATTGCTGATTTTCTATACACAACAGTCTCTACAGTTTACACATGATGGTGCGGAAAACAAAAAACATCGAGTGAGCGAAGCTGTGTTGTTAATCAGCGAGGTCAGAGGAGCACGGCTGGAACAGAACTTCAAGCTGCCAGGATGGATATACTGTAGCAATTCATATCATCACTCCTAACCACTGTGCTGAGCAGAAAAGCATCTCATCTCAGCAAACTTTTTGGTGGATGATTTGGTACAACAGCAGAATAAGACCAGATCAGATCAGTTCTGTTCATGACGGTGGTAAAGAGAGATTTTTGTACAGTACTTTATATCCACATGTATAACTATAACTATGTGTGTGTATTATATTACACAAGATATACTGTATATTATATGAAAGAATGTTGTGTACATACTGTGTATAGTGTTTATGTTGGTCTGTTTTATGTTGCTCTGCACTTTGAGAACCACAAACAGCCAGAATCAAATTCCTTGTGTGTGTCAACATACTTGGTGAATAAAACCTGATTCTGATTCTGATTAATCACTTTTTTCACATTGGGCGGCTGGTTTGTACAGCTTTTTGCATTAATAAATAAATTTACAATTAAAAAAAACAGCATTTTGTATTTTTTTTTGTGTTATCATTGTGTAATTACATTGTGTTTGATGATTTGAATGATTTCAGTGTAACAAATGGTGGGGGCAAATACTTTTTCACAGCACTGTATAGTACCGGTCAAAGGTTTGGACACAAGTTTGGGTTTATTTTCTACATTCTAGAACAATACTGGATGAAATAACACATATGGCATTAGCTATTTACTGTAAGTAACAACAACAACAACAGCAGTAACAGTCAGTTGTTACTTTAACCAGAGGTGGAAAGAGTAATAAAATTTTGTACTTAGGTAAAAGTACTGTTACTCTAGGGAACTTTTACTGAAGTGCAAGTAAAGTTACCCTTATAAAAATCTACTCAAGTAAAAGTAAAAAATAGCTCATTAAATATTTACTCAGAGTAAAATTTACCGAGTTTCTTTTTCTTTTTTTTTTAACACCGGGGGGCGGGGGTTGGGGGGTTGGGGGGGTTGGGGGAGAGGCAGTGGAAGACAAGCTCCATAATGAAACTGTCCCTCATGAAGACCTTCCCAGGAAATCATGACCAAAACTGACCTCTGCTGCAGAGGAGACGTTCATTTAGAGTCAACAGCCTCAGAAATCACCAATTAACAACCAGCACCTCAGATTAGAGCCGTTATGAAGCTTTACAGAGCAGAAGTAGCAGATAAACATCTCAATATCAACTGTTCAAATGAGATTATTGTATGTAGAAAGATGAAATACAATGGAATCAGAAGGTGTGTCAGAAAGTCCGAGTTCTTTATGTGATTAATGTGTAATGAACAGCGATGGGGAGAAAAATCACACAAATCTATGTGGAATATTTCAGTGTTAATACTGACCTGGATAAATAACCCCTGTGTGTCTGTCTGATGCAAAGCTAGTGATGTAGTGTACAGTACGTTCTCTCAGCGCCGTCACTACTCTGTTTACCAGCAAATAATTAACAGCGAATCTCACCGAACTGTGATGTGACAGCCTGATCTCTGACTTGATGTCGACTGGTATGTGGACTCGTGCGTGCCGTGTACAGTGTGCAGGTCGTCACATAAACCGTGAAAACGTCGCTTTGATTAGTGCTTCCTCTGCACACACTGCTTGATAGGAATAATTTTTCTCCCCTTTCTTGAAAAAACGATGACAAATTCGTTGTAAGTTTCTGTGCATAGATAATGATCTAAACATATTCAGTGTATGTGTGTGTGTGTGTGTGCGTGTTAGGGTTGGTGGTTGGAGCCTTTATATTTTAATGTGCGTTACAGAGAGGGGAGGGGATTTGTGTGTGTGTGTGTGTGTGTGTGGTGTGGGGGAAGGGTATGTGTGTATACAGTATAGTGTGTGTGTGTGTGTGTGTGTGTGTGTGTGTGTGTGTGTGTGTGAGAGAGAGAAAGAAAGAGAGAGAGGAGGACATTTAAATGTACATAATTGCCTGCAGTAAGAAAAGAGAAGCTATAAGTATGTACAACAGTAAAGCTACAATTTTAAGCAATCTACCCAGACCTATGTCTGGTTTATGGATGAAGATCATAAATTTTGGCACCCTGCCCCCCTTCCACTCCACCTCTATTAACTGCATAGTGCTGTATGAATGCTCAGCTACACCGTTCTGTGCCTTCAGTGTTTGCTAGCTGATCTTTTCAGACACAAAAGATTACACGATTATAAAATCGCTAGGAAAAAAAGAAATCCCTCCGTCTCACACAGTGCTGAGGATGACATCCTGTCTGTCAGTTTGATTGTTGATTATAACCACTTCTGATTTCCCCATTTCTGATTTCTTTTTTTATAAAGAACATTATTACTTTGAATCTATCAGATCAAATCCAATTTGGCGTTTGATTTAAGATGCCGAGCTTTCCGGTCTGTCACATGGTGTAAGATTAAAACACTGCCCCGGGCTGTAAGGGTGTCACAGCTTCTTTATTTTACTCTGGAGACAAACTCAGATTTCTCTCTTCTTTTTTTTTTTGGATTAAACTTTTCAGAGTGTATTCAGAGACGATATTAAAGGAGATATGTTATATTGTACTGCCTAAATAATGTGGTGCGTGTGTTGTTAAACGTTTAATCATATATATTTTTTACTCGAATAGTGAATAGGCGGCGCGGTGGTGTAGTGGTTAGCACTGTCGCCTTGCACCTCCAGGGTCTGGGTTCGATTCCCCGGCCAGGCTCGATTCCCGTCTCTGTGTGCATGGAGTTTGCATGTTCTCCCCGTGCTTGGTGGGTTTCCTCCGGGTACTCCGGTTTCCTCCCACAGTCCAAAGATATGCAGGTTAGGATAATTGGCGTAACTAAAATTGCCCGTAGTGTGTGAATGGGTGTGTGAGTGTGTGTATGTGTGTGTGCCCTGCGATGGATTGTCACCCTGTCCAGGGTGTACCCCGCCTAGTGCCCGAAGTCTCCTGGGATAGGCTCCAGGTCCCCCGCGACCCTGAACACAGGATTAAGCGGTATAGAAAATGAATGAATGAATGAATGAATAGTGAATAAATAATAGATTAGATTAGATTAGATTAGATTAATGTGCTCAGTGTGTGGATGTATAGTACTGAACTGTTAAATGTGGAGATCACTTAAACGCTTGGTGAAGTCCCATGGTATAGTTCAACAGTACAATCAAAGCTACTGTACAGTGCCGTGAAAAAGTATTTGCCTCATCCTGATTTTTTATTTATATATATTTTTTGCATATTTGTCACACTAAAATGATCGGGATCATCAAACAAACTGTAATTACACAAAGATAACCAGAGTAAATACAAAATGCAGGTTTTACATGATGATTTCATTTATTAAGGGAAAAAAGCTGTCCAAACCTGTCCAGGACTATGTGAAAAAGTAATTGCCCCCCCCCCCCTTTGCTTAATCATGATCGAACTGCGTTTTTTTTTTTTTGAAAGCTGAGTCAACAATTTCACTCGCTCACTCATACTGCCAGACCTGCCGAATCAAGAAATCACTTAAATAGAACCCGTCTGACAAAGTGAGGGCACAGATCTAAAAATCAAACAAAAAAGAACAATATGATCTAGAGAAGACTTTTGTAGTAATTGACATGTCTGTATTATCAATCTGGAAAGAGTTACAGAGCCATTTCTAAGACATACACATTTCTACACATGAACTGGACACCACCATGTGTGTGTGTGATCAATGGTATAGGTAAACAAAATATTAGAGTGTGTGACTTAAAGGTGTTGGATGGGTACTAACCGAGACCAACTTTTAAACCTTTTAAACATAAAACCTGGGATAATTAAAAACTCAGGAATGCTGATTAAAATTAATTGATTGATGTTAGATGTAAAGTCTTTGTGTTTTATCAGGCTGTGAGTTATTCTTCACTTAAATTTAATTAAACTATTTAAACCTCATAATGTCCAGTGATTGTTCTTTAAAGCATTGTAGGACAGTGAGAAGTTTAAAATATATATTTTTCTACATACTGAGATCTAACCACGGCGGAGGTAGAGCGAGGAGAATGAACAGCACCGGGATCAGGGAGTCTTCCTGCCAGAAGGTCATTAATAACTGTTACCTGTTTATCTGGTGTTTTGTCTACATTACGATTCTGTCATCTATTAGAGCTTTATAAAGTGTGTATGGTGTCTGGGTCGGTCAAACACACACACAAACACACACACAAAGAAATAATAATCTCATTCACCCCCCCCCCCCCAACACACACACACACACACACACACACCAATTACACCCAAAATGAGCCATTTAGCATGCTACACACAAATAAATGAACACACACACACACACACACCATAGAACCGTTCGAGTGCCTAAACACAATGACACAGTGAGATTGATTCAGGCTCCTCAGACAGGCACATCATCATTAAATTAAATAATGTCACAAAGGGCCACGGAAAAATAGATTCTCAGCGGCATCACTCATCGTCTTTCACCATCTCTCACCGTTTCATTACACGTCCTTTTCTCTCCTCTTCTCTCCTCTTCTCTCCTCTGCCTCAGAGAACACGGGGTAATTTCTCTGAGAAAACCGTGTCATGTTTCTCCAACAAGACTCCATCATGCTCTGATTAGCCGACAGCAGGACAGACGACACCGATATACAACATTCAATCTAAATATCAGAATAATTAATCATACACAAACTAAACTCTGCATTACCTTAATCACGTTCTGTAGGTTCATGTGTTCCTCATGTGGTGTGATGAATACGGAGTTCACGAGCTCACCTCCACCAGGTGCTTTATTCCACTGATACATTTCACTGCGTGTTGTACTTGTATAACTATGCATGTGACAAATAAAGAATCTTGAATTCCTCTTG
This sequence comes from Channallabes apus, assembly GCA_030522415.1. Lineage (NCBI taxonomy): Eukaryota > Metazoa > Chordata > Actinopteri > Siluriformes > Clariidae > Channallabes > Channallabes apus. The sequence continues at coordinate 21,871,796 of CM060111.1, read as the reverse complement.
TTCCACACGAAGATACAAACAGTGACAGTTTAATGTTTATTAGTCACTCTATGGTAGGACGGTGGCGTAGGGGTTAGTGCTGTGGCCTCCAGGGTCGAGGGTTTGATTCCTGTCTCGGGGTCTGTGTGCATGTCCTCCCCGCTAATGATGCGCGGGTCGTCTGGTAACCCACGGGGCGGATAAAGAAATTGTCACTTTATTTGCGGGGCGGGTTGGGGCAGGTCATTAAAAACAAAATAAAATAAAAAAATCCATGTATGATGCGTGCAATTCCCTATAGCCTATATTAAATATTTGGGAATATCTATTTTCATATTTTATTAAGTTCTTTGATAAGGTTACATCACGTGACAAGTCACGAAAGCGCCAAGCAGCTACTGCTGCCAGTCACAACAAAAACAAAGAAATAAAAGTGAAGATGGAAGACGAGGTGCGGGAGAAATTGATGTCGGGAATTTACATCATTAAAAGAAAAAAATGTCAGGCTGCTAAATCTAATGTTTGGCTGTTTTCATTTGAATTACAATGCCTAGTATGTCTATTTAATGGTCGCTGGTGCAGGGCGGGGCGGGTTGTAAAAATAAATCCAGTGGTGCGGGGCGGGCTGGGGCGGGCCAAATTATTTCATAAAAGTGGGACCACTACTACATCACTACTCCCCGTGCTTGGTGGGTTTCCTCCCGGTACTTCCGTTTCATCCCACAGTACAAAGACATGCAGATTTGGCTAATTGCCGTTTTTGTGTGCCTTACAATCGATTGGCTGTCAATCATGCCCCGAGTCCCCTGGTGTAGGATAAACGCTATAGAGAGTGAGTGAGTGAGTGAGTGAGTGAATGATTGAGAGTTGTTCTATATGCTACAGATAATGTTTCACAGATTGTCTGAGCTCTTGTTGTCACTTACGTTATAGCAGCTTTTATCAGACTCTCTTCTTTTCATTTTCGCCCCTGACCAAGAAAAAAATGTTACAAAGTGCTGACATTGGAGACTCCTTCCATAAATATAAAAATAAAAAACATTTTCACTTATAGAAAACTTCAGCATTAATAGATTGATTAAATCTAGTAATATTACAGCATGAGTTGTTTCTATGGAAACAATAAAATATCAGAAAGAGAGCATTAATATTAAGCTGCATTATAGAGAATTAATCAACACCTTACCTTCTGGCCAATCAGAATGCAGTATTCGAAACAACCCTAGCCCGATCATTCTGTAGGCCCATGTAGGGTCTTTAAGAGAGACAAAATTGTACCAGCTTATTCCACAGTGAATCCTGGATTCTGATTGGTCGAGTGCATCACAAGTTGACAAGGACCGTGCACGCTCCATGATGATTCAAAAAAGATAGGTGTAATAATTGTTGAAGTTTTGTTTAAGGAGAAATGTGTTTATGTGACATGTACGGAAGGAGTCTCCAGTCTCAGTGCATTTAAAGCTATAATCTGTTGTTCGGAGGATGGAGGACATGTTTTTATGGTTTTTGAGAGAACAAAAAAATAAAGAAAGCCTGTTGAGGAAAAAACTGTTCATAGATGTTATATATGTGATCATCACCAACGGAGGTTGGAGTCAACTGAGTACACCTGTTGTGAGTCCCCAACATACGGCTGAGTTCCATCCCAAGAGCTTGTTCATAAGTCCAGTTTGTTCATAAGCCCAACAAACATTGTCTAGGTACTAGAATACTAATACAATTGGCTACACACAGTAATAAAACTAACACGGTACTTGATCCTGTCCTCGTTCTTTAGAATCGTGCCGATGGTTGAGTAATTCATGTTAAAAGGCTGAGCAGTGTCTGCCATCTTTCACCTCGCTCCATTCTCTCAAATATTTTTCTTTTTTCTCCATCGTTATTGTTTGGCGCTTCTTTTTTTTATAATTCAAGTTTTTATTGTATTAATTCGGTACATGACAATATCATACAAAACACAGGTTACAACTCAGAATTTACACAGTGGAATATACACAGTAAATGAAGATAGACAAATATTAACTAAGTGAAAACAGAGAAAGTGAACTTGGATTATTGTGTCATGTAAAAAGACAGCGTAACACAGTTCCAAAAGTCTTCCCAGATCGGAGTTTCCCCAGGAGCCCCTGCACTGTCCTTATTATGTAATTTGTTAAGCAGTCGTTCGTACAAAGCTGTCTTGGTCATTATGTTAAGCCATTGTTTAAACTCTGGGGTTTTGGGAGTTTTCCAGTGTCTCAGGATGACTCTAGCCATGACAGAGACCCCCACCATGTGCTTGGCGCCTCTTAGCAGTGCCAGGCTCATCGCTGCTGTTTCCCTGCCGTGTTTTTTTTTTTTTTTTTACACTTGTTTCCAGACATTCTGAGAGATTTAGGGGACTCACTCTACTTAAGTACACATTTCGCTTATCTGTACTTTACTTAAGTAGTTTTTTTCGAGGATACTGTTTACCTTTGCTCCACTACATCCTCCTGCAAATATCTGTACTTTTACTTCACTACATTGCTACAACAGCGGTGTGTAGAATTTGATATGGGAATTTCGCCACCTGCTGACTGTTATGTGTAATAGCGTGACTTGTCTTTACCTTGAGACATGAATAAAAACATAACAGGTTTTTGAAATCGAACATGGAGGAGAGAGAGAGAGAGAAAGAGATTGTTTCCTGTGTAAAAAGCTACTATGAGCTAATACACACCCTGTACTCAGTGATTAAGGCATTGGACTACGGTTCGGAAGATCCCAGGTTCAAACCCCACAACCACCAAGTTGCCACTGTTGGGCCCTTGAGCAAGGCCCTTAACCCTCATATGCTCAGATGTATAATGAGATAAAAATGTAAGTCGCTCTGGATAAGAGCGTCTGCCAAATGCCTAAATGTAAATGATACTTAAGTAAATTTGAAGCTGAGTATTTCTGTACTTTCACTCGAGTTCACAAGTCAATGGAGGACTTCTACTTGTACTTGATTTGCCCGAGGTAGTCTCTATTTTTACTCCACTATAGGATTTGTGTACTTCTGAGCACTACAGTACTGATGTTTTGTGATGTTGAAGAGCAGATCTGAGATTAAGAGAATAAGAGGAGTACTCTTATGGGTCATTCAAAAGAGCCTTGTTTCCTCCTGAAGACAATCTGATCTGATGTGATCTGCACGTTACGGCCCAGACCGAGATGCTGTAGAAAGGATGGAGAGCGTTGCCATGGCAGCATGCTTCTTTTTTCTTTTTTTTTTTACATCTTGAGAATGTAATCACTATAGTTTCAATGATATACAATAAAAAAAATGATTATAATAAGCGGAGGAGACGTGGAGATATTTGCTTCGGAATGGTGTTTCCATGGAAACAGAAATAATAATCTGGAGTGATTGATGTTTTCTTTTCGCCATCCCCCCTCCTCTCTCTCTTTCTCTCTCTCTCTTTCTCTCTCTTATGCAGCTGCATGTTTTTTCCTCCCCCTCTGCAGCTTTATATACTTTATTAGTCTGTCAGAATAGTTTATGAGATGTTGCAAAAGGAAATAACCGAGTTCTCCCGTTTAATAACACACCACCTTTTTTTGTACTCTCTTTACACACTCTGAGGGTATAGAACAAACACCAGCGGCTCTATTAAACCCATTTTCCAGGTGCATTGTGGGTAAACAGTTTTACTGTTTATTAGTATCCCGAGCACACCTGAATGTCAGACAGAACGACTCACAACTATTCATTTATCACGCATTGATAAATATTTGACGCCCCACTCTCTCAGAGACGCACAACGTAAATGTCAGTTATTTTTGCACTAATGGAAAGAAAACAGAGCGAAACGCTGAAATGATCTGATCTGTATGTGCAGTGTGTCACTAATGAAAATCCTGTGTGTGTGTGTGTGTGTGTGTGTGTGTGTGTGTGTGTGTGTGTGTGTGTGTGTGTGTGTGGGAGACGAGATAGGGAAGGAGGCAGATGGGCTCCTAAGTAGATCTTCATGATAAGGAAAAAAAATTTGAGAAAACTTGGCACAGCAGAAGAAGAGCTGGAGCGGCACCGTGGAGCCTATAGAGTCTGGGGTTTGAGCTTCACTCCAGCAGGCAGTGATGTGTTTACTTATAAACACCTCAGTGTTGTTCAGTTACTGGAAAATAATGAACAACAGAACAGAGAGGAGGCGGAGTCACTGCACCCAGAATTCCATTGTAGTTTTTATCCATTTAATGTTCACAAAATGACTAATTTCCTGTTTTCACTTCCATTATAGCAGCTAAAAACAGCCATACAAAAGCATGTACATGAGAAAAAGAACAAATACTCACCTAAAGATGAGCTCCGCCGCAAGCAGCTGTATGACCTCAAGTTTCCACTCTAGTAGAAGTAATGTGTGTGTGCTTTAAAACTTGACTTGACTTGGAAAACGAACAAGTCTTGGTTTACGAGCACCGAGTATCATGTATCACGCTTGCGCTTCTTGTTTTGACGCCGATCGTCACGTGATCACAATTGAGCCAGTTTTGCTCTCTCATTGTGCTGCGGAATTGTGGGTAATCGTCTCCCCTGCTGGGTCTTAGTGCCTGTCTCTTACTGGTATAATCAACATCTGTGCACGTGTGTACTGTTGACTATAACACTGTGACCACGTGTGTGTGTGTGTGTGTGTGTGTTTGTGTAAAACATATTTTATTTTGTGTTTGTATGCGCGTGTAAAGCAAAAGCAAGTCTAATTAGAGAGGTTAAAGATCCATTTTCTTCCTCTCTGTCGTTATGTGTGCGCACGCGTAATTTGACACCGTGTCATTAGCGACGTTCCTTGCTAATTTTTCCCACAAAACAGTCTTTCTGTTAATGTGTGTGTGTGTGTGTATGTTTGTGTGAAATTCAAATAAGAGAGAAGAAAGGTTTACAGTGTAAGGCTGATTCCTCCTCTTACTTCACACACGTACAGTACACACACACACACACACACACACACACACACACCAGACATTGTAATATTTTGAAGCATAAACTCTCCTGTTCTGTCTCCAGATAATTCTTTCTAGAAACGAATGCAACAAAGAAAGTAACGCTTATAAATAGTCAAACATCTAGCAATAGGTTTAACAATCTTCTATTCAATTCTGTTTTTTATAATATATAAAAATAACAGAACTTCTGTACATTGGTCAGAACTTGCGCTAACAATTTCATCTTTACATTTCACTAATTGGGGGACTAGAAAAATTTCAGTAAAATTTCTAAGAATAAAAAGCAGTAATGTGAAGCGCCAGTAAGAGATACAACATCCACAGTTAGAGCAAACACATCCACAGCAGTCTGAGGTGAGGGCGTGTACAATACCTGAACTGAGAGCCCGGTGTTATGTGCTAAAATGCCCCCCTGGCCCGGATTCCCCCCTCCCCCCACATAATCACTCTAAAAATACATATTACAACATAATTTTATCACACAGAATTTACTGAAACTTTTGCAGTCCTTAGATTTCTGCCTGAAGCTTAACCTGTAAGTGAAATCTAAATTCAATTCAATTCAATTCAATTTTATTTATATAGTGGTCATTGTCTAAATGTTGAGTAAAAACTCTTTCAAACTCTTTACCATCGACAATGCGTACTAACACTAGTCTTATAATAAGATGTAGTAAATAATTTTGACTTCTTTGACTACATTTGTGTGAAGGTGTGAAAATTTTCGAATTATCTCCACATGCTGGAGAAAAAACTTCACACTAAACTTTAATTAGAGCTGCGTCTCTACTTTGCGCTATATAGGCTCAACGGGAACGCTCTTCTACTACTGTGCCAAGTTTTTTTTTTCTTTTTTCGAGAAGATCTCATTCGTTGTCTTTAAGAACCCATCTGCCTCGTTCGCCATCTCACATACACCTCCCCCTCCACGCCTCCTCAAGCACACACACACACACACATACTCATACATGTACAGGACTGTTCATTAGTGTCTCCTGTTGTAAATGTTGGAATAACCTGATAGCATATCAGCGATGAACAAAATCTCAACATTTCCTCGCCTTAAACACGGCTTGTAGCATGCAGGCTTGGCTAACACTTATATAAAATAGAGAGTGGTACTGCACAATACACAACATGTGGAACCTTACTTACAAACACATCTTGACTGGCGTTAAACGTAAAGGCTAAATTTCCTCACTATGCTCTAGACTGTTAAACACGACGCGGATCCGAATATCCAGGGAACCTTGTCAGAATGGAGGGATCGTGGATACAAACAAGTGTAGTGCAGTTACAGTACAGTATACTGGTGATAAGGATATGTTTGATACCAACATTGGAAAGTTTTTTCCTTGCGTGGCGCCACTTTGTGTTCATCATCTTCACAGGTATGACTGGGGGTGTTTGAGGGTTCAAAGATGTACAGTAGGTGGACAACCAGACTGCTCGTTACCGTCGCGCTCACCGCCGTGGAAAAGCGGCAGCGGCCAAAATAAACCAGTAGCATTTCAAAATAATTCGTGAAATGACCGCCAGGTGGCGCAAATTGACATTTTCCGTCGTCTCGGTTTTTAGAGCTTAAGCCATAATAAAGTCATAACAATATGTTGTAGCGAAGAAATACTACAATTATGATAATTTCCACATCCAAGTACTGTGTCCAACAAACATGAAAAACTATAAATATAAAAAATATGAGTTAGAAAACATTGGTTTTATTTTGTTTAGACAAACAAAATCTCTGTTTTTATCTGTTTAGTGTTATTATTAAAGAAAACAGCACAAACAACAGCACTAGGGCTTTTTAAAAAAAATTATTTCGACAATACTTACAGTTGTTAGAGTTTAAGACATCAAGATTTAAATATAGAAATAACTAAATCAAATAGAGCAAACTTCCAGAATAAAAAAATAAATCAATAAAAAAGATGTACTGTATGCAGTATAATCGGGGCCTCTCATTTCATTATTCGATCGCACTTCATCTGGCACTGAACCAAAATATATTGTCTTACATTTGTGAATAAAATATCATTGTTTTTTTCAGAGATTTATTTGTGCAAAATAATATTTATGCAATATAATTACAGGCTCTGGATTCGTTTTTCGTTTGCAGTATAAACCAAAAAACATCTTACGATTTTTGAGAGATTTGTTGTAAAAACAAATCCGTTTTTTTCAGATATTTGTCTGTACAAAATAATATTTATGCAATATAATTACAGGCTCTGGATTCGTTTTTCGTTTGCAGTATAAACCAAAATACATTAACGATATAATATAAACCAAAATATAAACCAAAATATTTAATTTGTTGTATTAAATATTTATGCCGTCTCATCAAGGATCCAGAGATTTCGTTGTACTAAATAATATTTTTGCTGCATAACCATCTTAATTCGTTAATCGTAGATTTTTTCTGCGATTCGGTTGTACTGAATGATGCTTATGCAGTATAATCAAGCTCTCTTATTTCGTTATTTGTTCACATTTGGCTTGCACTTGCTGCATTTCACACTACTGAGCATCCAAGCGTGGCAACGCATGCTTGGTTTAAGTTGGACATTGACGCACATACTGTAAATGAATGTGAATCGTAGGGCATTATATTCCTGCCACAATTCTCACAGCTGTACAGTATGCATTGAAATAATAACAATAGTGTTTTTCTTTACTGAATAGAAATATAATTGCGCAACTGTTAAGCATTAGCCTGTACTTGATAATCTATTGTTCGTTCTATCAGGGTTTAATTGCCCTAATATCAACACCAATTGAGCACGCGCTGAAGGAGTTCGTCAGACGTGAGGCTAAGCCACGGAACAAAGATGAGCTTCTTCAGGCCACTGAAGGATCGCTTGACCAAAACTGCGTGCAGAAAATATATTGATCATCTGCAGAAGGTTTTGCCGGCGGTGGTACAGCGCAGCGGGGGTGCTACTGGGTTGTAAAATTGTAGTTTGTTAAAATGGTTTCATTATTTATTAAAGAAAATTATGCATACCAGCCTATTGCATTTCATTCTTATACTAACACAAAAACACAAGCGCTGCTGTATAACATCTATAACATGAATTTTATGGTCATTTGGTCATTTATGCTGTTTATAAAATTTTTTATATTTTTGTCTTTGATGTTAACTACACAAAGCAGTGTCTTCCCACCTGCATCTCCAGCACACTGTATATCAGATTGATGGACATGAGTCCGCATCTGTTACATTTTTAGAGACAACAGTTTTTTCAACACCCATTTAAGCAATAATAAAAAAGTTTGATCCGGTATCATAATTCTCCTCTATAATTTCCAACCGTCTAATCAGCACTCAACCGTACGCATAAGTCTTCGAGGGCGCGGAGGAATTAATTTTTTTACTAAATAATATTTATGCAGTATAATCAGGGCCTCTTATTTCTATTTACTTTATGCATGTGTGTGAATGGCTGAAATGTGGTTGTGAATAAGCCTTTTAGTGAATATAAAATGTTCGCGTGAACCCGCGGCGCGCGTGTGCGCTCTTTCACTTTGCCGAGTTCAGATGAACGATATGAGAGATTTATAATAGATTTCTATTTCCCAGAAATATAACAAACACAAATTTATACGTGCTAAATAGGCGCTGTCTTAGCGAGCCGCTTTATTTCAGTCTTAATATACTAACATGTTTTTACTGTGTAGTCGACCGCGCGCGCACAACCTCTAGCAGGCGCAGAGGCCGAGCCTCTGAATACAGTACGCCGTTTTAACAGGGGTGGGGATAAGAAAACAGCAGGGAAACTGACTGGCCATTTTAATAATTCATTGATACGTTGATGTCTTTGGTTTCGGCTGTGAGTGGATGCGCTGTAGTAATTCACGTTTTATACAAATAAAGAAATACAACAAACACAGAAATACAACAAACACATACAGTGGTGTGAAAAACTATTTGCCCCCTTCCTAATTTCTTATTCTTTTGCATGTTTGTCACACTTAAATGTTTCTGCTAATCAAAAACCGTTAACTATTAGTCAAAGATCTGAACACAAAATGCAGTTTTTAAATGAAGGTTTACATTATTAAGGGAGAAAAAAAACTCCAAATCTACATGGCCCTGTGTGAAAAAGTGATTGCCCCCCTTGTTAAAAAAATAATTTAACTGTGGTTTATCACACCTGAGTTCAATTTCTGTAGTCATCCCCGGGCCTGATTACTGCCACACCTGTTTCAATCAAGAAATCACTTAAATAGGAGCTACCTGACACAGAGAAGTAGACCAAAAGCACCTCAAAAGCTAGACATCATGCCAAGATCCAAAGAAATTCAGGGACAAATGAGAACAAAAGTAATTGAGATCTATCAGTCTGGTAAAGGTTATAAAGCCATTTCTAAAGCTTTGGGACTCCAGCGAACCACAGTGAGAGCCATTATCCACAAATGGCAAAAACATGGAACAGTGGTGAACCTTCCCAGGAGTGGCTGGCCGACCAAAATTACCCCAAGAGCGCAGAGACAACTCATCCGAGAGGCCACAAAAGACCCCAGGACAACATCTAAAGAACTGCAGGTCTCACTTGCCTCAATTAAGGTCAGTGTTCACGACTCCACCATAAGAAAGAGACTGGGCAAAAACAGCCTGCATGGCAGATTTCCAAGGTGCAAACCACTTTTAAGCAAAAAGAACATTAAGGCTCGTCTCAATTTTGCTAAAAAAACATCTCAATGATTGCCAAGACTTTTGGGAAAATACCTTGTGGACCGACGAGACAAAAGTTTAACTTTTTGGAAGGTGCGTGTCCCGTTACATCTGGCGTAAAAGTAACACAGCATTTCAGAAAAAGAACATCATACCAACAGTAAAATATGGTGGTGGTGGTGTGATGGTCTGGGGTTGTTTTGCTGCTTCAGGACCTGGAAGGCTTGCTGTGATAGATGGAACCATGAATTCTACTGTCTACCAAAAAATCCTGAAGGAGAATGTCCGGCCATCTGTTCCTCAACTCAAGCTGAAGCGATCTTGGGTGCTGCAGCAGGACAATGACCCAAAACACACCAGCAAATCCACCTCTGAATGGCTGAAGAAAAACAAAATGAAGACTTTGGAGTGGCCTAGTCAAAGTCCTGACCTGAATCCTATTGAGATGTTGTGGCATGACCTTAAAAAGGCGGTTCATGCTAGAAAACCCTCAAATAAAGCTGAATTACAACAATTCTGCAAAGATGAGTGGGCCAAAATTCCTCCAGAGCGCTGTAAAAGACTCGTTGCAAGTTATCGCAAACGCTTGATTGCAGTTATTGCTGCTAAGGGTGGCCCAACCAGTTATTAGGTTCAGGGGGCAATTACTTTTTCACACAGGGCCATGTAGGTTTGGATTTTTTTTCTCCCTAAATAATAAAACCCCTCATTTAAAAACTGCATTTTGTGTTTACTTGTGTTATCTTTGACTAATAGTTAAATGTGTTTGATGATCAGAAACATTTTGTGTGACAAACATGCAAAAGAATAAGAAATCAGGAGGGGGGCAAATAGTTTTTCACACCACTGTATGTACAGGTGTTAAATAAGCGCTGTCTATGCGGCGCTGTGAGAAACACACGCAGATGTGAGCCGCTGTATTTCAGTCATGATATACTAACATATTTTTGCTGTGTAGTGGACCGCGCACGCGCAACCTCTCACGGGCGAGCCTCCACACAGCAGACCAAATCGTCATTAGCGCGTCCCTCCCCCAAACAGCGCAGCAAGGTGCATTTACTTACATCTAAACTGAGTCGTTTACAAAAATCACTGATCACATTTAAACAATGTATTCATACAGATGTACCTGTTTTACAGGTTTGTTACTGAATTTATTCCGATAAAGAGCCATATAAGAACTGTGGCAGCGGGCACACCTAAAATAAATGCAGGATTATTTTTTATAGTCTAAATAAAAATGCTTTTATAAATGTGGGCTACTGTTATCTACTTCAAATATTTGTTAAAACAGCCAGGAAACTCACTCTGACCATTTTAATAAATCATTGATAAATTAGTGATTCCTTTGGTTTCGGCTGTGCTGATGGTGATCATGTCATCTCATCGTCTCCGCAGCAGGGAGCGCACCTATAATTCACTTTTCATACGAATTACGTAATCTAATAATTTTTTTTCATTAGTTTATATAAAAGCAGATATTTCGCTTTCTATAAGTATATATTTTTCACGTCTGTGAGGCGAGTATACACGGAGTATCGGTTCATTTTCTGACGCGCTAAAGTTCACCAAAATCAATACAGAACCCCGTTTACTTTCTTTATTTAACAAAATCATGAAGTTTTTTCGTCATTGTGAGTGCACCTAAATAAAAGTAGAGTCTTATAAAAGCTACAAATTTAAAGAACACAAAATATAAGATGACACAAGACCCTACATGTGTAGCTTTTCTAATTACACATAATAAAAAGGCTCCGTGTGTTAACATTTACGTTGCTTAAAATCGATCCTAAAAAAACTGAATTTAATTTTAATTATAAATTTGTACTGTAATGTTACTACTGTGATTATGAATTCGTTTATTTACAATGTTTCACTTTATTTTATCTGCAACGATGTGCGGCTGTGGACGACCTGCGCCTCATTAAGCCTGGAGAGAACGAACTGATGCCTGAGGCGTCAGTCTATAGTTACAGTATATAGCGCCACTCAGCGGTAAAAGCCAGCAAACACACAAACCCAAATGCTGACGCCATACGCCGCGACAGTAGAAGTCACATACTGCTTGTGCACCCACTGTATGGACAAGTAGGACAGGTAGGAATCAGCCCTGGCGTCCAAAGCATTTTACAGGGTGAAAAGAGACAATCACCATGTCTGTGAAGATTCTCAGTCGTCCTGGTGTGGTCATCTGGGAGTCGAGTCGTGGCAACTGGATTTCTTTCTTATAAGGTCAAAAGATTTCACTACTCATTCAAGTAGCTTCTTCAGTCTGAGGGAATTCCCCATATTTATATCCTCCAGGGTCTAAAGGGTTCTCCCCTGTCGGAAAAGTCTCGTTAGGTGATCAGTGGAGAAGGAGAGGGTTGTTAAGAAGAACCAGTAATGGAGAGAGATTAGGGAGAGTCGTTAACTCTGGCTGGATGTGTGAAGAGGTCATGGTCCTCCTGGGGACGGATGAAAGGACAGGATGAGAACCAGGAGACAGGTTGTACCTGAGACCTCCACTTCTGTTGAGAGATGGATTTCCACTTGCACATAGATAGCCTCCTTCCCATCTCTCCCTTCTGTCCTCTGTATCCAAGATTTGTACGAGGGTGAGTCAAAAATTATCCGCACTCTGACTGTAGAATTTGTTTGAAATAATCTTTTGAAAAGACAAACACATCATTCTCTGACCTAACCTCCTTGCTTTTCAATTGCCTGTCAACAAGCTCTCGTATTCTCTCATTAAGAAATTCTTACGTCGGAACTGCGAACAACGAATGCCCCGCTGTCTTCAGTTCTTCATCAGAAGTGAATCTTTATCGTCATAGTTCTGCTTTCAGGGGACCGAACAGGTGAAATCTGATGGAGTGAGATCAGGACTATAGTGAGGATGCTTTAACACCTCAGAGTGTCGACAGTGAGGGCAGAAGTGTGCGGACGTCTATAGTCATGTGAGATCATGACGTCCTCGGATATTGGTCCTCTGTGTTTTATCTGAAGTTTACTCAGCTTCAGCTTTTCAATAAGCATCTCACTGTAACGAGCACTGCTGGTTGTTGAACCTTTTTCCTGATGATGTACCAACACTGCTGACCCTTGAGAATCTCAGACAACTGTAAAAACATGTTTTCCAATTGAGGATGTTTCCATTCCATACTCTCCATAACAGAGGTGGGTAGTAACGAGTTACATTTACTCTGTTACATTTACTTGAGTAATGGTTCTTTTAAAAATTTATTTCTATGAGTAGTTTTACTGCACCAGATTTTTACTTTTACTTGAGTAGATTTGTGAAGAAGAAACGTTACTTTTACTCCGCTACACTCAGCTACACTCGACTCATTACTTTTCTAACCATTTATTCTACACATGCAGCTGGTAGATAACAGCTCCTATAACACGGGACTTGCATCGGGGGACATGGAACCATACAAGGCTGCGTCATATAACGTCCGGAAGGCGGTGAAAGAGGTGAAGCAGCGCTACGGGAGGAAACTAGAGTCACAGCTCCAACAGAGTGACTCTAGGAGCCTGTGGCAGGGACTAAGAACAATAACGGACGATAAAACACCAACATCCGGTATGATGAACGCAGACGTGACTCTGGCAGATGAGCTGAACACTTTCTATGCTCGCTTCATGGCATTCAATTCAATTCAATTCAATTTTATTTATATAGCGCTTTTAACAATGGTCATTATCTCAAAGCAGCTTCACAAAAATTTAAGAAATTTAACAAAATAAAAAAATAAAAAATATAAATAAATAAATAAAATAATAATAATAATAATAATTATAGAAAGGAAAATAATTGGAAGTGTGGATGTGTGAGAAAAATGTGCAGATAATAATAATGAGACGAATGAATGAAATTTCTCTGATGAGCAAGCCAAGGGTGGCGGCGACGGTGGCAAGGAAAAACTCCCTGAGATGGCATTAGGAAGAAACCTTGAGAGGAACCAGACTCAACAGGGAACCCATCCTCATTTGGGCGATAACAGATAGAAATGATATAACATCTTGTGTGTTGTGCAGGTGAAAATTCAATATGACAGAAATTATTTAAATTGACATGAAGACCAGTTCAGCATAGGGACGAGTCAGTAGGTGCAGAGGGCAGATGAGGTCTGGATCACTGGAAGCACAGGAGCAGCATGTGTAGCTCCAACCATCATAAAGCTGAATCCAGCTGGAGCTGGTCCTTCTCTGGATGCCTCAGGAACCTCGCAGGGTCGGCCTTTGTCTACTGAAGCTGGCAAAATCTCCCGATGCCTCGGGATGGGTAGAGAAATACAGAACAGATGGGGAGAATTAGCGTAGTTGCCATTCGGTATAGGTGTACTGGAGTATGAGATTATGGGATGAGTTATGTGTATGCCAGATTAAAAAGATGCGTCTTGAGTCTACTTTTGAACTGAGAAACCGTGTCTGCTCCCCGAACACTGTCTGGAAGGCTATTCCAAAGCTTTGGAGCTAAATATGAAAATGCCGTACCCCCTTTTGTAGATTTTGAAATTCTGGGAACTACCAGAAGTCCGGAGCTTTGTGATCTTAAGGCGCGTGGTGGATTGTAGCGCATCAGAAGACTGGTTAGGTATGTGGGAGCTAAACCATTTAAGGCCTTGTATGTAAGTAAAGTGTGTAAAACTAAAGTGTGCTTTAGTTTTCTATATTGGATTCTTCTCCACTGGTAAGGTAGGTTTTTAACTTTTGTACTGTTTTTGAAACACAATTGGTTCTTACTGTATACTGTACCTAGTTTTTGCTGTTTGGTAGTGTTGATTACAGTGTGATTGAAGTAGGTCTAAAGCAATTTGTTCTCAGGTAATTAATCAACAGTAGTTTCAGGCTTCCTTAAGGTGTGAATTGTGGGCAGGGCTTAGCTACTTATATTGAAGGTGTCTCCGCTACAGACACAGGTTAATAAGCATATACTACAACAAAGTTAGTCAACAATCTAGATAGCAAGTGCAGAGAATTGACTCAAACTCTTGTTCACCAAGTTTTATAGACAATTACTTCAGTCTACAGTAGCATGTGTCTTCAACCTATCTCTGTCAGTGCTCACAGACCAAGATGCTTTTACTCACACAGCAGAGGCAGATCCTCCAGAAACCTCATCTACCCTCCAATCCTGTCTCATTGCCCTGCACTGGTTGCAGGTGGGCTCTGGAACTGCCAATCTGCTTTCTTTACATAGTAAGCAGATTTTATCTCTGCAATAGCTACCCATTACTCTTTTGACTTTCTGGCACTAACTGAGACCTGGATATCTCCTCAGAACTCTGCTACACCGGCTGCCCTATCCTCTGCCTATGTATTCTCTCACACTCCACGAGAAACTGGTAGAGGTGGTGGTACGGGTCTCCTGTTGTCCAAGAGATGGTCCTTCTCGCCAATCCCCCTGTCTCATCTCAGTTTTTCATCATTTGAATTTCATGCAGTTAAGGTAACCTCTCCAATTAACCTCCACATCTTAGTTATTTACCGTCCTCCTGGCTCTCTAGGAAACTTTCTAGATGAAATGGACATTGTTCTTAGTCTTTTTCCTTCTGCTAACACTCCTCTCACTGTTCTAGGAGATTTCAACCTTCCATCTGACAAACTCCAATCCTCTTTCCTTCTCCCTCTAATTAACTACTTCTCTTTAACTCTAAACAGCTGCCCTCCCACACACAAGGCAGGGAATTCTCTCGATCTCGTTTTCTGCCGTCCTTGCCCAGTCACGGATGTCACTACTATTCCTCTTCATAAATCTGATCATTACCTGGTATCCTTCACCATAACCCTTCCTATTCTATGTAAACCTAATGACCAAAATTTCTCTTTTTCTCGCAGAAACCTTCACTCTGTCTCCCCTGCCTCTGTGTCTTCATGCACCCTATCATCCCTCCCAGACCCAACCTCCTTCTCCTCTCTACCACTAGAGACTGCAACCGAAACTTTCCTCTCCTCTCTCTCCTCATCCATAGATCTCCTTTGCCCGCTGTCATCTAAACCAAGGAAGACGTCTTGTCCTGCTCCTTGGCTATCAGATGTACTACGCAACAACAGGAGAGAATTAAGAACTGCAGAGAGAAGATGGAAGAAATCGCAACTTGATGCAGATCTCATCTCTTACCAGACTCTTCTCTCCAAATTCTCATGTGCTGTGACTTCTGCCAAAACTACCTTCTTCAGAGAAAAGCTGGAAGCCGCTGCACATGATCCTGGCAAACTCCACAACATCTTCTCCTCACTACTCAACCCACCAACTCCTCCTGCCCCTTCCTCTCTGACTGCTGACGATTTTGCCACATTCTACGACGGGAAAATTGCAGCAATCCGCCAGTCCTTCGCTCCCAACCAAACTCCTACAGCAGAACCTCAGGACCTTCCCTTCCCTCCTTTAGCAGAATTCTCCAACTTGTCATCTGATGAGATTCAGCAGATCATCTCGTCATCTAACTCCACCACCTGTTCATTAGACCCAATCCCCTCCACAATGCTCCAGGCAATCTCACAAGACCTCCTTCCCTTCACCACAACCATCATCAACCATTCCATATCATCTGGTCATGTTCCTGCTGCTTTTAAGAAGGCAAGGGTTATTCCCATCCTCAAGAAACCCTGCCTGGACCCATCAGAAGTTAACAACTATCGCCCGGTATCACTTCTCTCTTTTATTTCCAAAATTCTTGAAAGAACTGTTTATAACCAAATGTCTCTTTATCTCTCACAGAACAACCTTAATGATCCCAACCAATCTGGATTCAAAGTGGCACATTCGACAGAGACTGCCCTTCTGTCAGTCACTGAGAAGCTCCATACTGCTAGATCTGCTAAACTGTCATCTGTTCTCATCCTCCTGGACCTGTCAGCTGCATTTGACACGGTGAACCACAAGATTCTATTATCTATTCTTACAAGCCTTGGAATTTGTGGAACAGCGTGGCAATGGTTTGCTTCTTACCTAGAAGATAGGTCATATGAGGTAACATGGAAGGGATCTACATCTGCTCCACGTAGACTCTCTACTGGTGTCCCACAGGGCTCAGTACTTGGTCCTCTTCTGTTCTCCCTCTATACCCAGTCTCTTGGTAAAGTCATATCATCGCATGGATTTTCATACCATTGTTATGCAGATGACACCCAACTTACTCTCTCCTTTCCTCCCTCTGACACTCATGTTTCCACCCAGATCTCAGCATGTCTGGCAGACATCTCATCCTGGATGACTGCACATCAGCTAAAGCTCAATCTGAGTAAAACTGAACTGTTGTTCATCCCTTGTGACTCATCCCCAGGTCAAGACCTTGTAATATCCCTGGACAACAACCAAATCACTCCTTCAGCCACTGCCCACAATCTTGGGGTAACCGTGGACAACCATCTGTCATTTTCCCCACACATCGCTAACCTTACTCGCTCTTGTAGATTTCTTCTTTACAATATCAGAAGAATTCGCCCATTTCTTTCTTCACAGGCTACTCAGGTGCTTGTTCAGTCCCTTGTTATTTCAAGACTGGACTACTGCAACTCACTCCTGGCAGGTCTGCCTCTGTCCACGATTCGTCCTCTGCAACTGATCCAGAATGCAGCAGCACGTCTCGTTTTTAACCTTCCCAAGTTCTCCCACACCACCCCACTCCTCCGCTCCCTGCACTGGCTTCCTGTAGCTGCCCGCATCAAATTCAAAACGCTGATGCTTGCCTACAAAGCTAAAAATGGCCCTGCACCCACTTACCTCTCTGCTCTAATCACACCACGCACTGCACCACGTTCCCTCCGATCCTCCAGCACTGCTCGCCTCATCCCACCATCTCTCAGGGATCGAGGGCGACATTCATCCAGGCTCTTTTCTGTTCTTGCACCTAGGTGGTGGAATGAACTTCCTCTAGATGTCCATACAGCAGAGACTTTGACTATCTTTAAACGACGACTCAAGACGCATCTGTTTCTCCAGTACTTGGACCAACCCCCCCAATCAAAAAAAAAAAAAAAAAAAAAAAAAAAACCTCTCTTCCAAGTTGTGTTTGACTAATGGCACTTAGCTATAAACCTAGTTAACCCAGTGTAAGTATGTATCCAGTGATGTTAACTTTAAAGCACTTTTTGTAAGTCGCTCTGGATAAGAGCGTCTGCCAAATGCCTAAATGTAAATAATACTATTTTGTAATTTATTCTAAACTGAACAGGTAGCCAGTGCAGGGATGATAATATTGGGGTTATATGATCATATTTTCTGGATCTAGTGAGAACTCTGGCAGCTGCATTTTGGATTAACTGAAGCTTGTTTATTGAGGATGCAGGATAACCACCTACTGTAGTAATGCATTACAATAGTCCAGTCTGGAGGTCATGAATGCATGAACTAGCTTTTCTGCATCAGATACGGATAAGATGTTCCTAAGTTTAGCAATATTTCGAAGATGGAAAAAGGCTGTTTTTGTGATATTTGAAATGTGATTTTCAAAAGACAAGTTACTGTCTAATATTACGCCCAGGTCTTTTACTGCTGAGCTGGTAGTAACAGTACATCCTTCTAAGCGCAGGCTGAATTGTGAAAGCTGTTGTGTGCTGGTTTTTGGGCCAATAAGTAATATCTCTGTCTTATCTGAATTTAATAAAAGAAAGTTATTGGTCATCCAATCTTTTATGTCCTGGACACACTCAGTTAATCTAGACAACTTAGGTATTTCGTCTGGTTTAGTTGAGATATATAATTGGGTATCATCAGCATAACAATGGAAACTAATCCCATGTCTTCTTATGATGTTACCCAAGGGAAGCATGTATATTGAGAACAACAGAGGTCCTAAAACTGACCCTTGTGGGACCCCATATTTCACTGGCATTACACCAGACGGTTCTCCATTTAGATCTACAAAATGGTAGCGATCAGACAGGTAAGATCTAAACCATTTTAATGCCTGTCCCTGAATACCTATATAATTTTGTAAGCGATCTATGAGAATATTATGATCTATAGTGTCGAATGCAGCACTAAGATCGAGCAGGACTAGCAATGAGATGCAGCCTTGGTCTGAAGCTAAAAACAAGTCGTTTGTAATCTTAACTAGTGCAGTTTCTGTGCTATGATGGGGCCTGAAACCTGACTGCAATTCTTCAAGGATGTTGTTATCCTGCAAGAATGTGCAAATTTGAGCTGATACTACTTTTTCTAGTATTTTTGATATGAACGGAAGGTTTGAAATCGGTCTGTAATTTGTTATTTCATTCGCGTCCAAATTAGATTTTTTAAGAAGCGGCTTAATAACTGCTAACTTGAAAGGTTTAGGGACGTGACCTAGATGTAATGAAGAATTAATAATGTTTAGAAGTGGTTCTCCAACCGTAAGCATCACTTCTTTTAAAAATCTGGTTGGGATTGGGTCTAACAGGCACGTTGTTGATTTAGCTGAGGTGATGAGTTTATACAGCTCTTCCTGTCCTATACCTGTAAAGCACTGAAAATCTAAATGTGAAGCTATAGGCTGAACTGGATCGTGAGATACTATTAGAGGCTGAACCTCCATTATTTTCTTCCTGATATTATTGATTTTTTCATTAAAGAAGTCCATAAAGTCTTCACTTCTAAACTGTGATGGGATACTCTCTGCGGGCATCTTAGGTTTTGTTAGGCGAGCCACTGTACTAAATAAGATCCTGTGATTGTTTTGGTTTCTTGCTATCAGTTGGCTAAGATGCTCAGTCCTAGCAGTTTTTAGAGCCTGTCTATAGCTGCACATACTGTCTTTATATCTACGCAATTCGAAAAACTTCTAATTTAGTTTTCCTCCATTTTCGCTCGAGGTTACGGGTTGCTCTCTTTAGGGCGCGAGTATGACTGTTGTACCACGGTGCAAATGTTTTATCTCTGACTTTTTTTAATCTGATGGGAGCAACAGTGTCTAATGTACTGGTAAGAATAGTACCCATGCTGCTAGTCACTTCATCTAGATCATCTGCATTTAGGAGTCTAATAAGAAATTGGGACAGATCCGGCAGATTACTTGTGAATCTGTCTTTAGTAGTGGGATTCATATTTCTAACAGATTGATAACGTGGGGAGACACAGCTAATCTGTTCTACGGGTAGAGTATATGTCAGGAGGTGATGATCTGTGATATCATCACTTTGAGGTATGATCTCTATATTAGAGACATCTATACCATGGGATATAATTAAATCTAGCGTATGATTAAAGCGGTGAGTTGCTCCAATTATATTTTGCTTAACCCCAAAGGAATTTAGTAAATCCATAAATGTGAGTGCTAAAGCGTCGTTAGCATCATCTACATGAATGTTAAAGTCTCCTACTATCAACACTTTGTCAGAGCTAACCAATAGGTCTGATAGCAGATGTCCAAATTCTTTAAGAAAATCGCCATATGGCCCCGGGGGTCTGTACACGGTGGCCAGGGTAAAATATAGCAAGGGTTTATTACGTATTTCATTTAGTGCAACATTAATGATAAGCACTTCAAATGAATTAAACCTGGGCCTTATTTTCTGGGTAACAGTGAGTACATCATTGTAGATAGTGGCGACACCACCACCGCGACCAATTAGACGGGGCTCGTGCTTATAGAAATATCCTGACGGAGTAGACTCATTCAGACCAAAATATTCATTTGGTTTAAGCCAGGTTTCGGTGAGACAGAGTGCGTCAAGGCAATAATCTGAGATAATTTCATTAACAATAAGTGCTTTAGGCGCAAGGGATCTAATGTTGAGTAGTCCAAACTTTAGAGGTGGATTTTGACTACTTATTTTGCCTTTTTCTGGTTTTATGGTTATCAGATTGTTTCGGGCAAATTTAACAAATTTATTATTTTTTCTCAGTATTCGGGGAACAGACACAGTTTCTATAGGATAAGCTATGTGTGTGCGTCTATCACTACGGTGAGTTGTGATGTGGCTAATATGTTTGGAATCTACAGTATGACTTACCGCCAGTCAGATGGTTCGTAGTGTTCTGGAGATGTTGTCAGAGAGGACCGCTGTGCTAGGGTGTAGGCCATCGGTGTGATAGAGCCTAGGACGCTCCCAGAAAACATTCCAGTTATCAACAAAGCGTAATTTCTGTTGTTGACACCAAGATTGTAACCATTCATTAAAGGCAAATAATCTACTGAACTTCTCGATTCCTCGCTGAAATGTGGGAAGCGGTCCAGATACGATGATCCTTGTCGTGGGTGATGTGCTGCGGACCTTCTCGACCAGGCTCCTGAAGTCCTTCTTTAGGATCTCCGTCTGCCTCAGCCTGGTGTCGTTCGTGCCAGCATGAAGAACCACAGCTCCAATGTTCCTCCTCAGGGCAGCAGGCACCTGTGCAGCAACATCAAGAACACGTGCACCAGGTAAACAGCGTGTGTGCACCTTACCTTTAGCTGTGGTAGCACACACGTGATGAACGATGACCAGGACGTCGTGTGCCGTCTCGCGGAGAGGAGCGAAGCGGTTTCGGGTCGAGATGTCGAAGACGGGTGGTGGCGGAGGGGGAGAGGTCCTCGCCCGGGGCTTGGCGTGCGCCTTCCGCTGCTGCTGTATCCAGGGTCCGTGGTATCCCCGTGCCGGGGTGTAGGAAAACTGGGCGGGCTGTGTCCTTGGTGTGTTGGACCTGGGCAGAGAAACACGCGGGGTTGAGGTTGTCGGAGAGATTGTGTCACGCCGAGAATTTACCTGGGACAGGTGAGCGTCGGTCCGTGACGATTCCAGCGTGGCTTTCCACTGCTGTAGCCGGGCCAGCTTCACCTGTAGCTCACGGATCAGCTTCTCCACGGCCTCCAGCTCCAAATCCACCGAGTGTAGCTCCAATGGCTCCTCACCTGCACTCAGAGGCAGAATCACAACCGACATGGTGTCTAAACACGGAAAATAATCGGTGTGAAGAAGCGAAAACAAACTTTACAAACAAACGTGATAGCCGGGCTAACGGGCTAGTGATGCTAATGCTAATTAGCGATGCTAATGCCGGCTAAAAGCGGTGTGCTGCAAAACAATTAAAACTTAACGATATAACACGCGTTTCGAGTAAATATATTATAAGATACTTATCCGTTTTATGTACACTCTTCGTAAGTTGACGAAAAAGTTTAAAAGTTAATCAGTATGGCGGAGCTCGGAAAAAAAGCAGCGTCTCAGCGTCCTCGTACAAGGCATCAGCTAAAGACGCTAGCGATGCTAATGCTAGCGGCGCTAACGGCTGCAGACAGGAAGACACTGCCAGCACCGGATGCGCGTTCATCATCACCGAGCACGACGTGAGGAGAGCCTTCAAAAGAGTGAACACCAGGAAAGCAGCAGGACCAGACGGCATCTCAGGTCGTATCCTCAGAGCCTGCGCAGACCAGCTAGCACCTGTGTTCACTGAGATATTCAACATCTCTTTATCTCAGTCGGTGATCCCCACATGCTTCAAAGTGTCCATCATTGTTCCTGTCCCGAAGAAACCACATCCTGCTTCCCTCAATGACTATCGCCCTGTAGCCCTCACCTCAGTAGTGATGAAGTGCTTTGAACGCCTAGTCAGAGACTTCATCATTTCTTCACTACCGGACACACTCAACCCACTACAGTTCGCTTACCGTCCAAACCGTTCAACTGATGATGCCATCTCTCATCTCCTCCACACATCGCTTACTCACCTGGACACTAGAAGGGAGAATTATGTTAAAATGCTCTTCATCGACTACAGCTCTGCATTTAATACCATAATTCCCTCCACACTCTCCACCAAGCTGAAGTACCTGGGACTCAGCTCATCTCTGTGTCAGTGGATCTCCAACTTCCTAACTGGCAGACCACAGGCAGTAAGGATGGGCGGACATATCTCAGCCTCCACAACTCTCATCACTGGAGCCCCCCAGGGGTGTGTTCTGAGCCCCCTGTTGTACTCTTTGTACACATATGACTGTGTGGCCACTACCAGCTCCACCACCATCATTAAGTTTGCAGACGACACCGTCGTGGTGGGCCTGATCTCTGATAACAATGAGACGGCCTACCTGAAGGAGATTAGGAATCTGGAGAACTGGTGCCAGAGGAACAACCTCCTTCTAAACGTGAGTAAGACAAAGGAGTTGATAGTGGACTTCAGCACTAAGCAGGAGAGGAACTACCAGACCCCCATCATCAATGAGAGCCCAGTGGAGAGAGTGGACAGCTTCAAATACCTCGGTTCACATCACGCAGGACCTATCATGGTCCTGTCACATCAACACCGTGGTGAAAAAGGCCCGACAGCATCTCTACCACCTCAGACGCTTGAGAGACTTCCGACTGCCCTCCAAGGTGCTCAGGAACTTTTACTCCTGCACCATAGAGAGCATCCTGATGGGAAACATCTCAACCTGGTTCGGGAACAGCACCATGCAGGACAGACGAGCTCTACAGAGGGTGGTGAGATCAAAAGAGCGCACCATCCGCACCAACCTCCCTGACCTGCACTCGATCTACAGCAGGCGGTGCTGGACCAAGGCCAGGAAGATCGTGAAGGACCTCAGCCATCCCAACAATGGACTGTTCTCCCTGTTGAGGTCAGGAAAGCGATTCCGCTCCCTGAAGGCCAACACAGAGAGACTGAGGAGGAGCTTCTTCACACAGGCAATACGGTCTCTCAATCACACCACCACACAGTACTGACCCACACATACAGTATGGTTTTTACACACACACTGGACATTCTGACATTCGTTTACACTAGTGGCCACTGCACAACTACACTTCGTGGTCATCAAATCACTCTCACAAGACACTTTAAATATGTGGATTGCACAACCCTGGACATATACCATTCTTTTATTACCGTTTATTCTAACTCCATTCCACACAAAAATTACATAAATATACACCTACTTGTACAGCTGCTCTTATTGTTCTATATTCTTCATATATTTTCTATATTGTGTATTGTTGTACAGTTATTTTATTTTAACTTAAATTTTTATATTTTATTTTATTCTTCCTAGTTAAATTTACCCTTTATTTTATTTTTCATATTTATTTCCTATTCCTATTCCTAGTCTTTTATTTTAAGGTCACGAGCAGTTGTCTAAGCATTTCATACTGTGTATGACTGTGTATGTGACAAATAAAATTTGAATTTGAATTTAGATCGATGGCATGACTGTTATATATACAATTTAACAGTATACAGTGTTTATAAAACAGTATATAGTGTGTTCTGTATATATACATATACACACTAATATATAATTAATATGATTTCTTTAAAAAATTATAAATCAGTATCTTTTCACCGAATACAATTACAGTTATGATGTAACATGTTCACATCTGCACAGCAGTGACTAGGGAGACAGTAGCCTCAAACCTAAAGCACTGAAAAGACTGAAGTTTTAATATAACCAGGTGCGGACAATTTTTGACTCATCCTCATCCTCAAATGTGTGTCTTTTGTCCTTCAGGTGCAGATACACTGTTGATTCTGGGCCTAGGTGTTCCTCTATCGGTGCTGGTACGTCCTCCTGTGTAGCAGTTGTTTTGTCTCCTCAGTGTGAATCTCTAAACAGTCTTCACTGCACAAGCCTGCATAGAATTTATTACTTTTCTAATGTTTTCTGGTCCAGTATTTGCCTTGTTGATTAAGAAAATGCTGAGCTAATCAACTTCTTACGATGGTTAGACATAGTCAACCAAATTTTTTCTGCTATTTAAATGTTTATATTTTTTACACAAGTTTTAAACTTGATCTTGTTAGAAGAAAATACATTTAAAAAATCTGTTAAAATGATATCTGATATCTGATATCAAATGATAAATGATATATAAAATTCGTAATACATTTTAAAAAGTTGATATTTCATAGCATCGGAAAAAATTGCCTGTTTATATATATATACACTACCGTTCAAAAGTTTGGGGTCACTTGCAAATTTCTTTGTTTTTGTTTAGTGATTTATTTTCTACATTCTACAACAATACTGGGGATTTCAAAACTATAAAATAACACATATGGAATTAGGTGATTACGTAACAACAAGAAAAACACCAGTTAGTTGTTATTTTATGTTATTTTAGTTGTTATTTTCTGTAATAGTTTTTTTTCCCCCAATTTTCTCCCCAATTTAGTCGTGTCCAATTCCTCCCCGTCACTAGGGGGCTCCCACATTAAGGCTACTACTAACATTCAGTCACATGTTTCCTCCAAACCGCATGATGTCAGCCAACCGCATCTTTTCGAACTGCATGCTCACGCACCATTAGGGGTGGAGTAACACACTCGGAGGACAGCGCTATCCGCTCCTTCCGCATGCACGAGCTCACAGACGCCCCGATTGGCTGTAGAGCCTGATTAATGTGGGAGCGCAAGTACCTCTCATCCCTCCCCCTTGAGAGAGCTCGGCCAATCAGCTCTCTCTATGCCTCTGGCTGTGAGAGGAAAACAGCGTCACCCGGGGTTCGAACCAACAATCTCCGGATGATAGGGTGAGCACTTTACCACTGCGCCACTTGGAGGCTTTTTCTGTACTTGTTCTTGCAAGAACAGTATTGTCAAGTGCATTTGCAAAATCCGTCAAGCACCATCATGAAACTGGCATGAAGTTTCATGGCATGAAGGCCATGGACGAGGAGGACGAGACCAAAACCTACCTCTGCCGCAGACGAGAAGTTCATTTAGAGTTATCAGCCTGAAAAATGGCCAATTAACAGCACCTCAGATTAGAGGCGTTATGAAGTCTTTATTTCATAACGTAAAGCAGATAACGTTTAGCAGAAACATCTCAATATCAACTGTTCAAAGGAGATTAATGCATTTTTTGGACGCCTTCAGCATTCCTTTACAATGTAGAAAGAAATAAAAATCAGGAACCATCATGGAGTTAGAAAGTGTTCTAAAACTTTTGAATGGTAGTGTATGTGAAACTAAAAAGAAAAGAAATAAAAAAGAAGAAATTTGTACAATACAAAAGGCAATGAACCCGACTTACACACACATGAAATACTAAACACTGTTCAATTAAAACTAAAACTAACGTTAAATACTAACATCATGTTTTAAGAACACTGGTTTGTATGATTATTTATACAAACCAGTGTGTATATAAAAGTACACAATCATAATAAACACATTCACCTTTCTGATGTTTTTCCCCTTAAACGTTTTCATCCTCTTACTTTAAATAACATTCTGAAACTTAAGTAATTTGAAATTGAACGTCGTGTCATCAGTGGTTTTGATCATCAGCGGTTTTGTTTTCAAGGTTCAAACTTTTAAAGAAGAAGGTGGGGACTCCGCCCCCTAGAGGGGGCAGAGTCATTCCAAATTGTGGTGAGAACGGAAGTGATTTCTGTGTTTCACTACAGCTCGTTTATCATTTTCCGAGTGTGATGCTCCTGTAGAAGGAACACGGCTAATTATAACACAATGGTAGAAAACGTGTAACGCAATCTTTAGGAGATTAAAAAATAAACCGTGCATAAAGTCTGGGAATTAATTAGCTGTGTATTCCCAGATTTGTGTTTTCTATTGATTAAAAATTTTAGTTTATTGTTTTAAATTCTTGTCTCTTTTCTCTTTTTGTGAAAGATTTTTTTTTAATCAGAAGTTGAATTGGTGGTGAGATTTATTTTAGCGTAATAAATGACAGACAGACGGAGGAGAATTAATGAACATTTGGTCAGTGCAGAGCATCCGGAAAGTACAGTATTCACAGCGCTTCACCTTCTCCACATTTTCTTATGTTACAGCCTTATTACAAAATAGATTCAATAAATTTTTTTCTCTCGAAATTCTACAAACAACATGTGAAATGTGAAAGAAGTTTGTTTGCAAATTTATTGAAAAAAAAAAATCACACATACATAAGTATTCAGACCCTTTGCCAGGACACTCAAAACTAATCTCAGGTTCTTCCTGTTCCCCCTGATCATCCTTGAGATGTGTCTGCAGCTTAATTGAAATCCACCTGTGGTAAATTCAGATGATTGGACATGATTTGGAAAAACACATACCTGTCAATATAATGTCCAATAGTTAAAAGTGCAAGTCAGAGCACAAACCAAGCCATGAAGTCCAAGGAATTGTCTGTAGACCCCTGAGACAGGACTCTATCGAGGCAGAGATCTGGGGAAGGGTACTGTACGATACATCGTAAAGTTATTTCTCTGCTTCACCACGGTGCTTATTACTACAGCATCCCACATAGCTCAGAATACACAGAATCCCACAGTAAGTATTGTGGATGTTAAATGGCACAGACCAGTTATTTATTACCGCTGGAGTGACTGCAGGAAGGTAACAGTGTGTAAACGTCCTGTTCTTGGTGTCAACATTCTCCAAAAATTCACTGAACACATTTAAACCGCTCACAACAGCCAATCTGTTGCACACGAAGTGTGTTTGTGTCACTAATCACGTGAAAAAAAAGAAGCGATGCAATTGGCTCATTATGAGGTGTCAGCTCATGTTCATGCTTTGCGCAAAACGCGAAAGTTTAAAGCTCCTATAATAAGGTTGTACCGCTGTTTTTCCAATTAAATGCTTTATTATAGACAGCCTCAGGTGTCAGAGAAGAATCATTAGCCAAAATGGGTTAAAGTGTGAATATGGTGTTGATCTCGTTTTGATATCAAACCATTCACAAAAATCTAGACACACAGTGATCCAGCTAACAAACATACCCGTTATATACACACTACCCAGAGTGTCACGTGTAGCCTGTAGCAGGACGTAGACATACAGTATTTAAAATAATTACGACAATCAAAACTGAAGTCTTTTCAGTGAATATTGGACCAGAATTTTTAATTTTGTGAAGAGCTTTCATGTTGTAACATATCACGTGATCTTGCTAGCGCTAGTCAAGCTCAGTCTGCTAAACAGCGGTAACTGAGTACATGGACTTCTTACTTTTTACCCAAGTACGTATTTCACGTTTCTGTACAGTACTTCAATACCGTAGTTTTATTAGAGAATAAAAATTTATAAAGTTTTTTCCACTGAAAAGTACAGCAAATATTTGTACTTTTACGAAACTGCATCTCTGCACAGCGTCGCGTTACCCAAACACAGCGGTGTGTAGAAGGAGTTTCACCACCTGCTGGCTGTTATGTCTGATTGTATGACTTTTTGTATTTTGTATTGTATTTTTGTATTTGTATTCGACCGCCCTGAGTCAATAGTGAGTCCAAACAAGCCCTGTACTAGGACTACAGACTGTAGATAGTTGAGTAAATTTGAAGGTGAGTACTTTTGTACTTTTCCTCAGGTACACTAGTAAATAGAAGACTTTTACTTTTACTCCTCTACTGGATTTGTGTACTTTTGCGCACATCTGCTGCTAAATCATTTGAGATAAATTGGGACCAGGGACGTTTATCTGTCTCCAGTGTGTCCCTTATAAATGTTTGATCTCTAAATAGTAAACTTTTAGAAGGTTTAATTTTTATCAGCTGTCTAAATTGATTATTTAACATGTGCACATTTTAATCAGCTAAATTTACTGGACAGAGTAAAAATATTATAAGTGTCAGAAGTGTTAATCTTTAAATGTAATCTTTAACAAGGAAAAACAAACAAATAAATAAATGAATAAATGTAGTGGAGTCATAATACTTAATACTTTAATAATTATACTTAAAAAGTACCGTTAGAGTGAACCATGACCTCAAGTACCTGTAGTGGGAGTCCTGAAGGAGTTCGGTATTCTCCTCTCCTGTGATGTAACCCCGACTCTCAGTGTGGACGTCGGTCACGAATCAGACCCTTATTTACTTTATTCTGTTTTATTTCTGTACGTTTAGGGGTACAGTGGAAACGTCTCCACACCTTCCTGTAAGAGCTGCAATGAATCACAGGCGTTATTGTTATTATTATCAGGGCCGTGTGAGAGAAAACAGGATATTGTTCTTGCTATCACTTCTGCACGTTCATGATAACACACAACATTACACACAACTGCTTTAAATGCAAAACACACCAGAAATGACATCTTTTTTTTTTCTCCAATCGGGAATGCTTGTAGCTGAAACACGGCTATAATAAAAACACAATGAAAGAGTGGCTACATAAAAACCTCGCCCGAGCCACTTCATCTGAATGTAATATGTTTAAAATGAAAAAAAAAAAAAAAAAAACATCAGAGGTGTAATCAATAACGCCGAATGAAGCTCCTGTGAAATCTGAAATGGCAATCTTCCACGTTTCGCCTTCAATCGCAGAGCGCAAAATTGGATTTTGAGATATACACAAATGCCCGGTTCATTACTCCGACAGGATTTATTCTCCCAATGTGTTTCGCCTTCTATTTGATTTCTGTCTCCATGGCAACACTAACCATAAAATGACTTTTTCGTGCTTACAAACCCTTTTCTTCCTCTCTGCAGAAAAACAGAAAAGTTATTTTTCAACTTACCTGAAATTACCTCAGGACTCTTGATTGTAAACTCTCACGCCCTCTGACCTTTGACCTCGAATCATCAGGGTCCAGGAGGATTATCCAAAGCAACATTACTGCTTTTTTATTACTACTGATCAAACCTACTGCTAACGACCCTATAGTGCTATGGCTCTCAGCATGTACTGTAGCAATAATGCACTGTACCAGGTGCATTCTGGGTATTCCCTACTAGCCAGGTTATCCTAGAAACACTTACAGTGCATTGTGGGAGTTTATGAGCGCAACGCTAACATTTCAGATCTTGTATCATCATCATCATCATCATCATCTTTTCAGCTAACTAAATGTATACATTTTTGCACAGAGTATTTAGCGATTTGTTATTTTAAAGTACCCCTATTATGCCATTTTAAAGGTTTCTAATATTGCTTTATGAGTCTCTTAAAACAGGTTTACATGTATGCAAGGTCAAAAAACATGTTAGTTTTCTCCAAAAATAGATTTAATTTGACCCCATTTCTAAATGATTCGTAAACGACTCGTGTGAAGCAGTTCGATGATTCAGTCTGTCTAAACCCCTCCTTTCCGTGAGCCCTCACTGCTGTGATTGGTCTACCGCTACAGCGTGTGTCGGAAAAAAGAAACGCCCGTTACCATAACTGAACAACGGCTCTGGAGACCCGTCTATACATAGAAAAGATGGCGTCAGTTTTACTGTATCGATTCGAGCTGAAGTCTGACGATGAAACAGTTGAAGTGGCACATCGACAAGAAACTGTTTAGCTTGTATGACTGGAGCAGGACGTTTCTCAGTGGTAAGTGTCATATGTTAACAAGAGTGTGGTAACGTTAATTGTAAGATGGTGGGCAAGTTGTTCGCGACGTAGAACGTGGGCGGACATTATGCAATCCTACTAACACATTCCTAAGTGTTTTATTGCTTTTACACCACAGCAATACACCAATGAGACTTCAAACTGTTAAAGAAATGATAAATTATACTTTTTACTGTATATATTTATAGTTACCTTTAAACTAGTTTAAACTTTAAACTCTCTCTCTCTCTCTTCCTCTGTAAATGTCTAAAACTTTCAGCTTTACCCCTGACTGTTCCACAGCACTGACACTGGAGACTCCTTCCTCTAATGTTACACAAACACATCTCTTCCTAAATTAATTTGAATCTTTTTATGACCAGCACTGTACACGTCACCGTGAATGAGCGGTTACTATGGAAATGATAACGAATCAGTGAAAGCGAGCGCGTTAACATAAACCTGTAACTCTGTTATAGAGAACTAATCAACACCTTACGATAAAACATTGGTACGTTTCTCTGTAAACTGCACGTGTCTCGTTAAAACGTTTCTATTTAAATAATATGGATTTTTTTTAAAAAACCAACAACCCTGCGCTGCTGTTTAACATCAGTTGGCGGAGGGGTATTTATTTTCATGCCTGAGTTTTTCTGCCAAAACCCAAATTGCAGTCCTGTTTCCATGCTTCCATAAAGCGATGTCCAAATCCTCTCCTGTAAATCACACTGTATCCTCCAATTACTGCACATTAACGGCAGAGTTTCTGGGACGAGAGCCAAAAACATGTCGTTTCCCCTTTTTCCTGAGAGCCCCAGAGCCTGCGTTCAGCCTGCGTTTGTACTTATATTACACACACAGAAACAAAATGTCCTTAAAGACGGCTTTCGCTGATAAGAAACACGAAATTGTTTGTCATTTAAGCGTAATGTGATTCAAATCATTTATTAATCCGAACGCCGACTGATTTCAAGGTCACGCTGGAGGTTTCTGGATTTAGGAAACTTAAACCATTCCTCGTTCATCATTCTCGTTTTTTCAATTTCGGGAGCCACATGCTGATGATATTGCAGCAGACAGGGACATGATGGTGTTGCCAGTGTGTGTTTAGGACAAACTTTCCTGCACATTTCCCTGAATTACAGCAGACAGCTAAAGGTGACTCACCGAGACAGGAGCGGTGAACTCACTGATGAGTCCTGAGTCCTGAGTGTCTTTCATACGGGTCAGACATTTCACAGTGCTGTCTCACACACACAAACACACACACACAGTATATAATGTATAAGCAGGTGACTGAGACGAGTTAACTTGGAACATCCACAGAAATACTGACTGTAGCTTTAAACCTCTCATTATTCTTCAGTTTTTGACAGACTGAGTGTTTAAAGAGACGAATAACAGCTGAGGACAACATTATTATTAGCTCAACATTATTTGCGCTAGTTGTTGTGGGTATTAGCATAGTTGTACTTGGGTTAGTTGTAATTGTTAGTTTAGTGGTATTTGGGCTGCTGGTGTTATTAGTTTGGTGGTATTTGGGTTAGTTGTGGTTATTAGTTTAGTGGCTGTTGGGATTGTTGTTGTTTACTTTCCTTAATGTTTTAAATAGCTAAGTAGACTTTCAATTAAATTACATTCAATTAAATTTTATTTGTATAGTGCTTTTAACAATTGTCATTGTCGCAAAGCAGCTTTACACAATCAAAAGAATAAACTTAGACTTAGAGATATTTGGTTTAGTGGTTGATGGACTGGTGATGCCGAGGAGATTAACTCTGGTACTGTATGTGATTAAAAGTCTACTGGCTGTGGCTGGTTCGCTTTGAGTTAATGGTTTTAATGGGTTAAAGGTTGCTGCTGTAGTTTAAAGCTTTGGTTTAGAATACATTGGGCTACTTCTTTTTTTTTTAAAAGATTTTTCTCCCTAATTTAGTCACTAGGGGGCTCCACATTAAGACTACTACTACCATTCAGCCGGGAGGGCAAAGACTATCACATGTTTCCTCCAAACTGCGTGACACCAGCTGACCGCATCTTTTCGAACTTCTTACTCGCGCGCTATCCGCTCCTTCCGGGTGCGTGAGCTCACAGACGCCCCTGATTGGCTGTAGAGCCATGCTTAATGTGGGAGCACAAAGTACCTCTCATCCCTCTGAGGGGTTCAAACCAGCGATCTCTGGATGATAGGGCGAGCACTTTACCACTGCGCCACTCGGAGGCTTGGGCTACTTCTTTTTTTTTTTTTAATAATCTTATGGGAAAATAAGTGTAATAGTTGCTAATGTAGTTACAGTTAATGTCTTAAATGGGTTTTGGGGTTTGCTGTGGATCTGGGTCTCTGTGGTCGAGCACGGCTTCCACAAATCTGCTTGCTTCAATATACAGTATTCAGTGTTTATTGATGTATTTAAACACGACCTCAGTGAACACTTAGATGGAGATTAGAAGAGTTGTGGAGCTGCAGCTGTGAAGATGTACATGGATGTTCATTTAGTTCATTTAGTGGAAAACTAGGTAGTAGGTGTAAATACTGTAGCTGTTATTTAGCTTAAAAGTCTTTAATCTGTGTAAAGTTATAGGACACTGTTGTGTTGATTACTGTTTTAATGGAGTTTGATAATTGTTTTGGTGGTTGTTGGGGAATTTATGATTAAACTGGTGTAAAGACTTTCGGGTTAATGATGGTTGTAAGCGGTACACTGGTGGTTGTAGGTTTATTTTTCTGTGGTAGTTAGTTGTAGTTGGTGGAGTCGAGGCCTGCGGAAAGCGAACGCCGTATTCCACCTGAGCAGGAGACAGGGAAAGGAAAGGTCACCCGCATTAATGACGCGTCATGTGATTGATTTCACCCCATCTGACTTGATTTAGCATGTTTTAGATTGACAGTCTAGTCATTTATTACTGTTAGGATGAGATTGCATGCCGAGGGTTTCATTCCGCGCCACGCAAACCGTAAATGAAGGTAAGGGGAAAGCCGTGCTCTGTATGGGGGGATGAATAATGCTCCCAAAACAAAACCAGATTGCGATGGCTGACACCGCTGATGAATATGTATTAATGCTTGCAATGTGTCTCATGTGTGAATCTGCAAAGGGAGAGAGGGAGAAAAAAGCAGTAAACAATCACATTTTAGAAAATAAAGCATGCGAAATATATCCATGTCTGATTTAAGAAGGGGAATTTGACCTTTTTATTTTTAAAGTAAAATATTTAACATTACATCCAGCTTTTGCAATAAGAGCAGCAGAGTTGACCTTTTATCAGACGACATCCCAGATTTATACGTTTGAAATGTCATCTTTCATCCAGAAAACAAAACGCGGCAGTGTGCCTCAAACGAAAAACCGAGGAAGTGTGGCTTTGAAATGTTCAGTTTATGAGCAAACAATAATTAAATATATATGTATATATTCTATTTTTATTCAAAGTAATAAACACTGTGTGTGTGTGTGTGTGTGTGTGTGTAATTCACCACCCTGAAGTGTTTCAATCCTCTTATAAGAATAAACGGTGTGTTGAGGATCAGAAGGTCGGCTCCACCAGGTTGCCACTGTCGGGCCCTTGAGCGAGGCCCCTCGCCCTGTCTGCCCTGTATCATCTATAAGAAGGATAAAGAACTTCACTGTGCAATAATGTACATGTGACAAATAAAGACTGAACTTGATAACACGACCATTTTCCAACAATTACAATTTGTATTTAACACACTGACTTTCTCACTTACGTTATAGCAGCTATAAACACTCCTTCCCTCACCAGCCTCCCTCTGTTCTCTTTTAACACTCGAGACTCCTTCCTTTAATGTTACAGAAAAGTTGATTCAGTGAAGCGCGCCTAAACACATCCCTGTAAACGAGCTGTTGCCATGGAAACAATAACGTTTAAGAGCAAGCACACTATGTTAACGCTGTGCTGTTATCAGAGCTGCAGTTCTAGAGAATTAATCAACAACTTCTAACCAATCAGCATCCAGAATTCGAGCGCGGCACCAAATCCTGCGACAGAAAAGAAACAGGCTGAAACTCATTACGCATTACAGTGACGACTCTGCAGGAGTCGCGGCATATATTTTGTATATTAATAATGTATGTAGTGTATACGCTGCACGTTGTTTATGTTCCACTCGTCTCGGTTTTATAGCTCTTTCTGTCTGCACCGCAGTTTATACTGGACTATGGAGCAATGCAATTATGCTTAAAGGCATCCATCAATCTCTATCCATCTCTCTCTCTACTTCTACCTGTCTGTCTGGCTGTCTGTCTGGCTCTCCATCTTTCCACATGCAGTATTCCTCCTTCTACCTGTCTGTGTCTGCAGCTCTGACAGTTTCAGTGATGTAAGAGGAATAAAACACTCAGGGACGCGGCGTTAAAGGAAAACTTGTGGTGTAAAGTTGTGCAACTTTAAGTGGTGATAAGAGTCGCTGTTCTTCATAACACTCGCCTGTTGCTGATTATTTTACTGTATCAGCACCACACACACACACACACACACACACACACACACACACACACACACACACACACAAACAGTGAGTCAGAAAGCCCAACTAAATATTTTTCTTCGAAAACTAGGTTCATTCGGCGCGAGCTCAGCACGCGATGCTCTCGTCTCTCCATTTCTCCATGAAAGCGTCGTGTTTTATTTCCATTACTGAACATCTCGCAGAGTAAAACACATAACTCGTTCATCCTGGAATAAAATAAACACCAAAAACGCGCACAGAGCCGGGCTTCTGGGAGAAAAACAAACGCAGATTTTAAATGGTGAGCTGATGTGATGTTCCTGCAATCATCTTTCATTAGCTTTTAGTGCTTTTCCATAAACATGTTTGAGAACACAAAGGGAACATCGCGCTCTGATGAACAGTCATTTAATTAAACATCCTCTGTTTCTTTTTATAAAGCTACATTACTTTCTCTAATATTTATTTTCTGTATTTGCCAAACTAAGCTGATTAATTATTTGATTCCAAATGATTTTAGTTAATTGATTAGAACAATGCCTTTTTTATTTAAACTGATGTGAAACGTTTTATAGACGTCATTCCTCATTTAGTTCCACAGGTTCACTCAGATATGTAATGTTACACAGAAACAAAACAATTAAAGCCAATAAATAGAAATATTTAATTAAAAATATGAATACAATAACCTAGTTGCATAAATCTTTTATAAGTGAAAAATTTACATTCTTCTATCACATCTGTGGACTCAGCTTGGATAGTGTTCATTAAACTGTTTAAAAACAATCTTTAGGATTAAAACGTACTCATTTCCTTTGAAGGATCAGGAAGGTCGGGTGTTTATCAGCCTATTATATATTGGAAATTGAGGCGCCGATACATTTCACCTACTGCCCTCTATTGGTCATAGCACAAAACTAATAACCCTGTGTGACTGGGGGTAACATTTTATTTCACTCTTCCGTACAGAAATGCTCCAGACAGTTCGGCTCTCCTGTAAAAGCCCTCTTCAAGTCATTCCACGGGTTTCTGACAGGATCTGGTTTGATCTTCTTTACCTGAAGATGTTCATTTCTTATCTTGGATTTCTGCTTCGTGCAAGAAGGTTTCACTTTCTTTAAATTTCAGTTTAATGTCTAATAGTTTTCTCTTGCTTTTATCCCCTACTCTATCTCCCTATATCCATCTATCTTCCTTAGAAGCAGGTACACAGCATGATGCTGCCACCACAGTGCCTTACCATGGACATGGACTAATATCTCCTGGTTTTTTTTGTGCCAAATATATCCCTTTAACAAAAAGTTCTTCCTTGGTCTCATCAAACAAGGAGACATTTCATCACATAGTTTGGGATGATTTAGGTAAGCTTGGGAGTTCCATCTAGCCAACCAACGCCATGATCCAAGAGAAAGCTCACACACAAACATGGAGTGACCAGTACCAGATCTGACCAGATGTCCACCTGTTTGTTAAATTTCTCATGGTCTCTCAGCCGCTAAACTGCTAAGTCAGATCTTGAAGGACGTCCTGTTTGTTGGTGCTCTTCTTGACGTTCTTTCTGATGGTCCTCATGGTGTACATCTAACGATCTGGAAATACTGTTGTGAAGTTAGTCTTTAGTTGCAATTAATCAGAAGCCCTTGATTGATTACAGGTGAATGATGATTACTTTTGATCATAAGATTAAATGTGATTGGTTTATTCTGAGTGCAGTCACATGCCCTGACTTAGTCTTTTGTTTTTCTTTTTGTATCTCTTAAATGTTTCTGTTTGTTTGCTACATTAAAGGTGGAAAGAAGGAGACAATTTATCATGGTTTCCTTTTTATATCCCAAAAACATGACACTTTAACGGGGGGGGGGGGGGGGGGGTGTAAACTTTTTATATCCGCCGTACATAAATATAAAACACACACTAACTTGTTCTCTCTTGTGCAGATGCAGTCACTGTGTAAAACTCTCGTTTTTAATATTTCTCTTCTCATTTGTATGCAAATCAAAGCCGTTCCCCCCCGAAATGTGATTTTTACTCATTAAAGAACTGGTTAAAGCTGAAATTCTGCTCTTTTCAGTAGCGATGTTCTGAATGTGGATATTGGATTTTAAAGCCTTCAGGCAAAACCTGATGAGATTTCACACTACAGCATGAAAATTCAAATTACACCTTTTTTGTCGTCTCTCTCTCTCTCTCTCTGTCTTTCACTTCATCATACCCACTCATTTCACATCCCGTGATTGAACAGGACATCGACTCAATGATCAGCCATTTTGTATATGTGGAATAATGTTACACACACATACACACACAAATTCACTTGGAGCTCCAAGATTATCCACTGATCAACAGCATGAACAGGTCTGATATAAAACCCAGAACCAAAAAGGTCACGCCCCTTTCCCAGTTTTAGCCAATGGGGTCGAGGTCTCCGCCCCCTGCACGTGTCACTGTAAGAAATAAGAGTAAGGGAGGAAACAGTGAAATTAAGGGAAAGTAGGATGTAGGAAGGAAGTGAGAAAATGAGAGGAAAAAGTAAGGAAGTACAGAGAAAGAGAAGCTGTGCAGATGCACATGGTTGTGTGTGTGTCTGTGTGTGTGTCTGATTGGTTGGTTGTTAACCGTGTTGTGACATAATCAGTGACAACTGAAATTCTAAGTGACAGACACGACTCTCTCTCTGCCAGAGTTTACTTACAGTCTCCTCCATAAGTATTGGAACAGCATTGTCACACATTTGGGTTTAAGATCAAAAGATAAATACGAGACAATATATCAGAATTACAGCTTTCATTTTCTGATATTTGTATCTCTCTTTTTCTCTCTCTCTCTCTCTCTCTTTATATATATGCTTTATATACGGCCAACTTATTTTCAGCTGAACAAAATATTGGAACGTACAGTCCCAATAGCGGTGTTTCATATTACAGTGTGTTGTTTTGTGTAGTAGGGTGTTATTTGTTGCAGTGTGTTTCAGTGTGTAGTGTTGTAGTGTGCAGTGTTGTGTAGTGTTGCAGTGTGTAGTGTTGCAGTGTGTAGTGTTGTGCTGGAGTGTGTTGTGTAGTGTTGCATTGTGTAGTGTTGCAGTGTGTAGTGTTGCAGTGTGTCGTGTAGTGTTGCAGTGTGTAGTGTATTGTTGCAGTGTGTAGTGTTATGATGCAGTGTGTAGTGTAGTGTTGTGTTGCAGTGTGTAGTGTAGTGTTGCAGTGTGTAGTGTTGCAGTGTGTAGTGTTATGATGCAGTGTGTAGTGTAGTGTAGTGTTGTGTTGCAGTGTGTAGTGTAGTGTTGCAGTGTGTAGTGTTGCAGTGTGTAGTGTTATGATGCAGTGTGTAGTGTTGTGTTGCAGTGAGTAGTGTAGTGTTGCAGTGTGTCGTGTAGTGTTGCAGTGTGTAGTGTAGTGTTGCAGTGTGTAGTGTAGTGTTGCAGTGTGTAGTGTTATGATGCAGTGTGTAGTGTAGTGTTGTGTTGCAGTGTTGTGTTGCAGTGTGTAGTGTGTAGTGTTGCAGTGTGTAGTGTTATGATGCAGTGTGTAGTGTTGTGTTGCAGTGAGTAGTGTAGTGTTGCAGTGTGTAGTGTAGTGTTGCAGTGTGTAGTGTAGTGTTGCAGTGTGTAGTGTTATGATGCAGTGTGTAGTGTAGTGTTGCAGTGTGTAGTGTAGTGTTGCAGTGTGTAGTGTTATGATGCAGTGTGTAGTGTAGTGTTGCAGTGTGTAGTGTTGTGTTGCAGTGTGTAGTGTAGTGTTGCAGTGTGTAGTGTAGTGTTGCAGTGTGTAGTGTGGTGTTGCAGTGTGTAGTGTGGTGATGCAGTGTGTAGTGTTGTGTTGCAGTGTGTAGTGTAGTGTTGCAGTGTGTAGTGTTGTGTTGCAGTGTGTAGTGTAGTGTTGCAGTGTGTAGTGTTGTGTTGCAGTGTGTAGTGTAGTGTTGGTGTGTCGTGTAGTGTTGCAGTGTGTCGTGTAGTGTTGCAGTGTGTAGTGTTATGATGCAGTGTGTAGTGTTGTGTTGCAGTGTGTAGTGTTGTGTTGCAGTGTTTAGTGTAGAGTTGCAGTGTGTAGTGTAGTGTTGCAGTGTGTAGTGTTGTGTTGCAGTGTGTAGTGTAGTGTTGGTGTGTCGTGTAGTGTTGCAGTGTGTCGTGTAGTGTTGCAGTGTGTAGTGTTATGATGCAGTGTGTAGTGTTGTGTTGCAGTGTTTAGTGTAGAGTTGCAGTTTGTAGTGTAGTGTTGCAGTGTGTAGTGTAGTGTTGCAGTGTGTAGTGTGGTGATGCAGTGTGTAGTGTTGTGTTGCAGTGTGTCGTGTAGTGTTGCAGTGTGTAGTGTTGCAGTGTGTAGTGTTATGATGCAGTGTGTAGTGTTGTTTTGCAGTCTGTAGTGTTGTGGTTCAGTGTGTAGTGTTGTGTTGCAGTGTGTAGTGTAGAGTTGCAGTTTGTAGTGTAGTGTTGCAGTGTGTAGTGTAGTATTGCAGTGTGTAGTGTGGTGATGCAGGGTGTAGTGTTGTGTTGCAGTGTGTCGTGTAGTGTTGCAGTGTGTTGTGTAGTGTTGCAGTGTGTAGTGTTGCAGTGTGTAGTGTTATGATGCAGTGTGTAGTGTTGTGTTGCAGTGTGTAGTGTTATGGTGCAGTGTGTAGTGTTGTGTTGCAGTGTGTAGTGTTATGTTGCAATGTGTAGTGTTGTGTTGCAGTGTGTAGTGTAGTGTTGCAGTGTGTAGTGTAGTGTTGCAGTGTGTAGTGTTGTGTTGCAGTGTGTAGTGTAGTGTTGCAGTGTGTAGTGTTGCAGTGTGTAGTGTTATGATGCAGTGTGTAGTGTAGTGTTGCAGTGTGTAGTGTAGTGTTGCAGTGTGTAGTGTTATGATGCAGTGTGTAGTGTTGCAGTGTGTAGTGTTGTGATGCAGTATGTAGTGTAGTGTTGCAGTGTGTAGTGTTGTGTTGCAGTGTGTAGTGTAGAGTTGCAGTTTGTAGTGTAGTGTTGCAGTGTGTAGTGTAGTGTTGCAGTGTGTAGTGTTATGATGCAGTGTGTAGTGTAGTGTTGTGTTGCAGTGTGTAGTGTAGTGTTGCAGTGTGTAGTGTTGCAGTGTGTAGTGTTGTGTTGCAGTGAGTAGTGTAGTGTTGCAGTGTGTAGTGTAGTGTTGCAGTTTGTAGTGTAGTGTTGCAGTGTGTAGTGTTATGATGCAGTGTGTAGTGTAGTGTTGCAGTGTGTAGTGTTGTGATGCAGTGTGTAGTGTAGTGTTGCAGTGTGCAGTGTTATGATGCAGTGTGTAGTGTTGTGTTGCAGTGTGTAGTGTAGTGTTGCAATGTGTCGTGTTGCAGTGTGTAGTGTTATGATGCAGTGTGTAGTGTTGCAGTGTGTAGTGTAGTGTTGCAGTGTGTAGTGTTATGATGCAGTGTGTAGTGTTGTGTTGCAGTGTGTAGTGTAGTGTTGCAGTGTGTCGTGTTGCAGTGTGTAGTGGTATGATGCAGTGTGTAGTGTAGTGTTGCAGTGTGTAGTGTAGTGTTGCAGTGTGTAGTGTGGTGATGCAGTGTGTAGTGTTGTGTTGCAGTGTGTAGTGTAGAGTTGCAGTTTGTAGTGTAGTGTTGCAGTGTGTAGTGTTGTGTTGCAGTGTGTAGTGTAGTGTTGCAGTGTGTAGTGTAGAGTTGCAGTTTGTAGTGTAGTGTTGCAGTGTGTCGTGTAGTGTTGCAGTGTGTAGTGTAGTGTTGCAGTGTGTCGTGTAGTGTTGCAGTGTGTCGTGTAGTGTTGCAGTGTGTAGTGTTATGATGCAGTGTGTAGTGTTATGGTGCAGTGTGTAGTGTTGTGTTGCAGTGTGTAGTGTTGCAGTGTGTAGTGGTATGATGCAGTGTGTAGTGTTGCAGTGTGTAGTGTTATGATGCAGTGTGTAGTGTAGTGTTGCAGTGTGTAGTGTTGTGTTGCAGTTTGTAGTGTAGTGTTGCAGTGTGTAGTGTAGTGTTGCATTGTGTAGTGTTGTGTTGCATTGTGTAGTGTAGTGTTGCAGTGTGTAGTGTTATGATTCAGTGTGTAGTGTAGTGTTGCAGTGTGTAGTGTTGTGATGCAGTGTGTAGTGTAGTGTTGCAGTGTGTAGTGTTATGATGCAGTGTGTAGTGTTGTGTTGCAGTGTGTAGTGTTGCAGTGTGTAGTGTTATGATGCAGTGTGTAGTGTAGTGTTGCAGTGTGTAGTGTAGTGTTGCAGTGTGTAGTGTTGTGTTGCAGTGTGTAGTGTAGTGTTGCAGTGTGTAGTGTTGTGTTGCAGTTTGTAGTGTAGTGTTGCAGTGTGTAGTGTAGTGTTGCAGTGTGTAGTGTTGTGTTGCAGTGTGTAGTGTAGTGTTGCAGTGTGTAGTGTTATGATGCAGTGTGTAGTGTTATGATGCAGTGTGTAGTGTAGTGTTGCAGTGTGTAGTGTAGTGTTGCAGTGTGTAGTGTAGTGTTGCAGTGTGTAGTGTTGTGTTGCAGTGTGTAGTGTAGTGTTGCAGTGTGTAGTGTTATGATGCAGTGTGTAGTGTTGCAGTGTGTAGCGTTATGATGCAGTGTGTAGTGTAGTGTAGTGTTGCAGTGTGTAGTGTTATGATGCAGTGTGTAGTGTTGTGTTGCAGTGTGTAGTGTAGTGTTGCAGTGTGTAGTGTTATGATGCAGTGTGTAGTGTTGTGTTGCAGTGTGTAGTGTAGTGTTGCAGTGTGTAGTGTGGTGATGCAGTGTGTAGTGTTATGATGCAGTGTGTAGTGTTGTGTTGCAGTGTGTCGTGTAGTGTTGCAGTGTGTCGTGTAGTGTTGCAGTGTGTAGTGTTGCAGTGTGTAGTGTTATGATGCAGTGTGTAGTGTTGTGTTGCAGTGTGTCGTGTAGTGTTGCAGTGTGTCGTGTAGTGTTGCAGTGTGTAGTGTAGTGTTGCAGTGTGTCGTGTAGTGTTGCAGTGTGTAGTGTTGCAGTGTGTAGTGTAGTGTTGCAGTGTGTAGTGTTGCAGTGTGTAGCGTTATGATGCAGTGTGTAGTGTAGTGTTGTGTTGCAGTGTGTAGTGTTGCAGTGTGTAGTGTTATGATGCAGTGTGTAGTGTTGTGTTGCAGTGTGTAGTGTTGCAGTGTGTAGTGTTATGATGCAGTGTGTAGTGTAGTGTTGCAGTGTGTAGTGTAGTGTTGCAGTGTGTCGTGTAGTGTTGCAGTGTGTAGTGTAGTGTTGCAGTGAGTAGTGTAGTGTTGCAGTGTGTCGTGTAGTGTTGCAGTGTGTAGTGTAGTGTTGCAGTGTGTAGTGTTATGATGCAGTGTGTAGTGTAATCTTGCAGTGTGTAGTGTAGTGTAGTGTTGCAATGTGTAGGGTTATGATGCAGTGTGTAGTGTACTGTTGTGTTGCAGTGTGTAGTGTAGTGTTGCAGTGTGTAGTGTTATGATGCAGTGTGTAGTGTAATGTTGCAGTGTGTAGTGTAGTGTTGCAGTGTGTAGTGTTATGATGCAGTGTGTAGTGTAGTGTTGTGTTGCAGTGTGTAGTGTAGTGTTGCAGTGTGTAGTGTTGCAGTGTATAGTGTTATGATGCAGTGTGTAGTGTTGTGTTGCACTGAGTAGTGTAGTGTTGCAGTGTGTAGTGTTATGATGCAGTGTGTAGTGTAATCTTGCAGTGTGTAGTGTAGTGTAGTGTTGCAATGTGTAGGGTTATGATGCAGTGTGTAGTGTACTGTTGTGTTGCAGTGTGTAGTGTAGTGTTGCAGTGTGTAGTGTTATGATGCAGTGTGTAGTGTAATGTTGCAGTGTGTATTGTAGTGTTGCAGTGTGTAGTGTTATGATGCAGTGTGTAGTGTAGTGTTGTGTTGCAGTGTGTAGTGTAGTGTTGCAGTGTGTAGTGTTGCAGTGTGTAGTGTTATGATGCAGTGTGTAGTGTTGTGTTGCACTGAGTAGTGTAGTGTTGCAGTGTGTAGTGTAGTGTTGCAGTGTGTAGTGTTATGATGCAGTGTGTAGTGTAGTGTTGCAGTGTGTAGTGTAGTGTTGCAGTGTGTAGTGTGGTGATGCAGTGTGTAGTGTTGTGTTGCAGTGTGTAGTGTAGATTTGCAGTTTGTAGTGTAGTGTTGCAGTGTGTAGTGTTGTGTTGCAGTGTGTAGTGTAGTGTTGCAGTGTGTAGTGTAGAGTTGCAGTTTGTAGTGTAGTGTTGCAGTGTGTAGTGTAGTGTTGCAGTGTGTAGTGTAGTGTTGCAGTGTGTCGTGTAGTGTTGCAGTGTGTCGTGTAGTGTTGCAGTGTGTAGTGTTATGATGCAGTGTGTAGTGTTGTGTTGCAGTGTGTAGTGTAGTGTTGCAGTGTGTAGTGTTGTGTTGCAGTGTGTCGTGTAGAGTTGCAGTTTGTAGTGTAGTGTTGCAGTGCGTAGTGTAGTGTTGCAGTGTGTAGTGTGGTGATGCAGTGTGTAGTGTTGTGTTGCATTGTGTCGTGTAGTGTTGCAGTGTGTCGTGTTGTGTTGCAGTGTGTAGTGTTAGGGTGCAGTGTGTAGTGTTGTGTTGCAGTGTGTAGTGTAGTGTTGCAGTGTGTAGTGTAGTGTTGCAGTGTGTAGTGTAGTGTTGCAGTGTGTCGTGTAGTGTTGCAGTGT
Organism: Channallabes apus; assembly: GCA_030522415.1. Lineage (NCBI taxonomy): Eukaryota > Metazoa > Chordata > Actinopteri > Siluriformes > Clariidae > Channallabes > Channallabes apus. The sequence goes on along the minus strand of CM060111.1, from coordinate 21,829,042 downwards.
GTAGTGTAGTGTTGCAGTGAGTAGTGTAGTGTTGCAGTGTGTCGTGTAGTGTTGCAGTGTGTAGTGTAGTGTTGCAGTGTGTAGTGTTATGATGCATTGTGTAGTGTAATGTTGCAGTGTGTAGTGTAGTGTTGCAATGTGTAGTGTTATGATGCAGTGTGTAGTGTACTGTTGTGTTGCAGTGTGTAGTGTAGTGTTGCAGTGTGTAATGTTATGATGCAGTGTGTAGTGTTGTGTTGCAGTGAGTAGTGTAGTGTTTGAGTGTGTAGTGTAGTGTTGCAGTGTGTAGTGTAGTGTTGCAATGTGTAGTGTTATGATGCAGTGTGTAGTGTTGTGTTGCAGTGTGTAGTGTAGTGTATTAGTGGGTCATGTTGCAGTCTGTAGTGTTATGATTCAGTGTGTAGTGTTGTGTTGCAGTGTGTAGTGTAGTGTTGCAGTGTGTAGTGTAGTGTTGCAGTGTGTAGTGTGGTGATGCAGTGCGTAGTGTTGTGTTGCAGTGTGTAGTGTAGAGTTGCAGTTTGTAGTGTAGTGTTGCAGTGTGTAGTGTTGTGTTGCAGTGTGTAGTGTAGTGTTGCAGTGTGTCGTGTAGTGTTGCACTGTGTCGTGTAGTGTTGCAGTGTGTAGTGTTGCAGTGTGTAGTGTTATGATGCAGTGTGTAGTGTTGTGTTGCACTGAGTAGTGTAGTGTTGCAGTGTGTAGTGTAGTGTTGCAGTGTGTAGTGTAGTGTTGCAGTGTGTAGTGTAGTGTTGCAGTGTGTAGTGTTATGATGCAGTGTGTAGTGTAGTGTTGCAGTGTGTAGTGTAGTGTTGCAGTGTGTAGTGTGGTGATGCAGTGTGTAGTGTTGTGTTGCAGTGTGTAGTGTAGATTTGCAGTTTGTAGTGTAGTGTTGCAGTGTGTAGTGTTGTGTTGCAGTGTGTAGTGTTGTGTTGCAGTGTGTAGTGTAGATTTGCAGTTTGTAGTGTTGTGTTGCAGTGTGTAGTGTTGTGTTGCAGTGTGTAGTGTAGTGTTGCAGTGTGTAGTGTTGCAGTGTGTAGTGTAGTGTTGCAGTGTGTAGTGTGGTGTTGCAGTGTGTAGTGTTGTGTTGCAGTGTGTAGTGTAGAGTTGCAGTTTGTAGTGTAGTGTTGCAGTGTGTAGTGTAGTGTTGCAGTGTGTAGTGTGGTGATGCAGTGTGTAGTGTTGTGTTGCATTGTGTCGTGTAGTGTTGCAGTGTGTCGTGTTGTGTTGCAGTGTGTAGTGTTATGGTGCAGTGTGTAGTGTCGTGTTGCAGTGTGTAGTGTAGTGTTGCAGTGTGTCGAGTAGTGTTGCAGTGTGTCGTGTAGTGTTGCAGTGTGTAGTGTAGTGTTGCAGTGTGTAGTGTTGTGATGCAGTGTGTAGTGTTATGATGCAGTGTGTAGTGTAGTGTTGCAGTGTGTAGTGTTATGATGCAGTGTGTAGTGTAGTGTTGTGTTGCAGTGTGTAGTGTTGCAGTGTTTAGTGTTATGATGCAGTGTGTAGTGTTGTGTTGCAGTGAGTAGTGTAGTGTTGCAGTGTGTCGTGTAGTGTTGCAGTGTGTAGTGTAGTGTTGCAGTGTGTACTGTTATGATACAGTGTTTAGTGTAATGTTGCAGTGTGTAGTGTAGTGTTGCAATGTGTAGTGTTATGATGCAGTGTGTAGTGTACTGTTGTGTTGCAGTGTGTAGTGTAGTGTTGCAGTGTGTAGTGTTATGATGCAGTGTGTAGTGTAGTGTTGCAGTGTGTAGTGTTGCAGTGTGTAGTGTTATGATGCAGTGTGTAGTGTTGTGTTGCACTGAGTAGTGTAGTGTTGCAGTGTGTAGTGTAGTGTTGCAGTGTGTAGTGTTATGATGCAGTGTGTAGTGTAGTGTTGCAGTGTGTAGTGTAGTGTTGCAGTGTGTAGTGTGGTGATGCAGTGTGTAGTGTTGTGTTGCAGTGTGTAGTGTAGATTTGCAGTTTGTAGTGTAGTGTTGCAGTGTGTAGTGTTGTGTTGCAGTGTGTAGTGTAGTGTTGCAGTGTGTAGTGTAGAGTTGCAGTTTGTAGTGTAGTGTTGCAGTGTGTAGTGTAGTGTTGCAGTGTGTAGTGTAGTGTTGCAGTGTGTCGTGTAGTGTTGCAGTGTGTCGTGTAGTGTTGCAGTGTGTCGTGTAGTGTTGCAGTGTGTAGTGTTATGATGCAGTGTGTAGTGTTGTGTTGCAGTGTGTAGTGTAGTGTTGCAGTGTGTAGTGTAGTGTTGCAGTGTGTAGTGTTGTGTTGCAGTGTGTCGTGTAGAGTTGCAGTTTGTAGTGTAGTGTTGCAGTGCGTAGTGTAGTGTTGCAGTGTGTAGTGTGGTGATGCAGTGTGTAGTGTTGTGTTGCATTGTGTCGTGTAGTGTTGCAGTGTGTCGTGTTGTGTTGCAGTGTGTAGTGTTAGGGTGCAGTGTGTAGTGTTGTGTTGCAGTGTGTAGTGTAGTGTTGCAGTGTGTAGTGTAGTGTTGCAGTGTGTAGTGTAGTGTTGCAGTGTGTCGTGTAGTGTTGCAGTGTGTAGTGTAGTGTTGCAGTGAGTAGTGTAGTGTTGCAGTGTGTCGTGTAGTGTTGCAGTGTGTAGTGTAGTGTTGCAGTGTGTAGTGTTATGATGCATTGTGTAGTGTAATGTTGCAGTGTGTAGTGTAGTGTTGCAATGTGTAGTGTTATGATGCAGTGTGTAGTGTACTGTTGTGTTGCAGTGTGTAGTGTAGTGTTGCAGTGTGTAATGTTATGATGCAGTGTGTAGTGTTGTGTTGCAGTGAGTAGTGTAGTGTTTGAGTGTGTAGTGTAGTGTTGCAGTGTGTAGTGTAGTGTTGCAGTGTGTAGTGTTATGATGCAGTGTGTAGTGTTGTGTTGCAGTGTGTAGTGTAGTGTATTAGTGGGTCATGTTGCAGTCTGTAGTGTTATGATTCAGTGTGTAGTGTTGTGTTGCAGTGTGTAGTGTAGTGTTGCAGTGTGTAGTGTAGTGTTGCAGTGTGTAGTGTGGTGATGCAGTGCGTAGTGTTGTGTTGCAGTGTGTAGTGTAGAGTTGCAGTTTGTAGTGTAGTGTTGCAGTGTGTAGTGTTGTGTTGCAGTGTGTAGTGTAGTGTTGCAGTGTGTCGTGTAGTGTTGCACTGTGTCGTGTAGTGTTGCAGTGTGTAGTGTTGCAGTGTGTAGTGTTATGATGCAGTGTGTAGTGTTGTGTTGCACTGAGTAGTGTAGTGTTGCAGTGTGTAGTGTAGTGTTGCAGTGTGTAGTGTAGTGTTGCAGTGTGTAGTGTAGTGTTGCAGTGTGTAGTGTTATGATGCAGTGTGTAGTGTAGTGTTGCAGTGTGTAGTGTAGTGTTGCAGTGTGTAGTGTGGTGATGCAGTGTGTAGTGTTGTGTTGCAGTGTGTAGTGTAGATTTGCAGTTTGTAGTGTAGTGTTGCAGTGTGTAGTGTTGTGTTGCAGTGTGTAGTGTTGTGTTGCAGTGTGTAGTGTAGATTTGCAGTTTGTAGTGTTGTGTTGCAGTGTGTAGTGTTGTGTTGCAGTGTGTAGTGTAGTGTTGCAGTGTGTAGTGTTGCAGTGTGTAGTGTAGTGTTGCAGTGTGTAGTGTGGTGTTGCAGTGTGTAGTGTTGTGTTGCAGTGTGTAGTGTAGAGTTGCAGTTTGTAGTGTAGTGTTGCAGTGTGTAGTGTAGTGTTGCAGTGTGTAGTGTGGTGATGCAGTGTGTAGTGTTGTGTTGCATTGTGTCGTGTAGTGTTGCAGTGTGTCGTGTTGTGTTGCAGTGTGTAGTGTTATGGTGCAGTGTGTAGTGTCGTGTTGCAGTGTGTAGTGTAGTGTTGCAGTGTGTCGAGTAGTGTTGCAGTGTGTCGTGTAGTGTTGCAGTGTGTAGTGTAGTGTTGCAGTGTGTAGTGTTGTGATGCAGTGTGTAGTGTTATGATGCAGTGTGTAGTGTAGTGTTGCAGTGTGTAGTGTTATGATGCAGTGTGTAGTGTTGTGTTGCAGTGTGTAGTGTTGCAGTGTTTAGTGTTATGATGCAGTGTGTAGTGTTGTGTTGCAGTGAGTAGTGTAGTGTTGCAGTGTGTCGTGTAGTGTTGCAGTGTGTAGTGTAGTGTTGCAGTGTGTACTGTTATGATGCAGTGTTTAGTGTAATGTTGCAGTGTGTAGTGTAGTGTTGCAATGTGTAGTGTTATGATGCAGTGTGTAGTGTACTGTTGTGTTGCAGTGTGTAGTGTAGTGTTGCAGTGTGTAGTGTTATGATGCAGTGTGTAGTGTAGATTTGCAGTGAGTAGTGTAGTGTTGCAGTGTGTAGTGTAGTGTTGTGTTGCAGTGTGTAGTGTTGTGTTGCAGTGTGTAGTGTAGTGTTGCAGTGTGTAGTGTTATGATGCAGTGTGTAGTGTTGTGTTGTAGTGTGTAGTGTAGTGTTGCAGTGTGTCATGTTGCAGTGTGTCGTGTTGTGTTGCAGTGTGTAGTGTTATGGTGCAGTGTGTAGTGTCGTGTTGCAGTGTGTAGTGTAGTGTTGCAGTGTGTCGAGTAGTGTTGCAGTGTGTCGTGTAGTGTTGCAGTGTGTAGTGTAGTGTTGCAGTGTGTAGTGTTGTGATGCAGTGTGTAGTGTTATGATGCAGTGTGTAGTGTAGTGTTGCAGTGTGTAGTGTTATGATGCAGTGTGTAGTGTAGTGTTGTGTTGCAGTGTGTAGTGTTGCAGTGTTTAGTGTTATGATGCAGTGTGTAGTGTTGTGTTGCAGTGAGTAGTGTAGTGTTGCAGTGTGTCGTGTAGTGTTGCAGTGTGTAGTGTAGTGTTGCAGTGTGTAGTGTTGTGATGCAGTGTGTAGTGTTATGATGCAGTGTGTAGTGTAGTGTTGCAGTGTGTAGTGTTATGATGCAGTGTGTAGTGTAGTGTTGTGTTGCAGTGTGTAGTGTTGCAGTGTTTAGTGTTATGATGCAGTGTGTAGTGTTGTGTTGCAGTGAGTAGTGTAGTGTTGCAGTGTGTCGTGTAGTGTTGCAGTGTGTAGTGTAGTGTTGCAGTGTGTACTGTTATGATGCAGTGTTTAGTGTAATGTTGCAGTGTGTAGTGTAGTGTTGCAATGTGTAGTGTTATGATGCAGTGTGTAGTGTACTGTTGTGTTGCAGTGTGTAGTGTAGTGTTGCAGTGTGTAGTGTTATGATGCAGTGTGTAGTGTAGATTTGCAGTGAGTAGTGTAGTGTTGCAGTGTGTAGTGTACTGTTGTGTTGCAGTGTGTAGTGTAGTGTTGCAGTGTGTAGTGTTATGATGCAGTGTGTAGTGTAGATTTGCAGTGAGTAGTGTAGTGTTGCAGTGTGTCGTGTAGTGTTGCAGTGTGTAGTGTAGTGTTGCAGTGTGTAGTGTTGCAGTGTGTAGTGTTGTGATGCAGTATGTAGTGTAGTGTTGCAGTGTGTAGTGTTATGATGCAGTGTGTAGTGTTGTGTTGCAGTGTGTAGTGTAGTGTTGCAGTGTGTCGTGTTGCAGTGTGTAGTGTTATGATGCAGTGTGTAGTGTTGTGTTGCAGTGTGTAGTGTAGTGTTGCAGTGTGTAGTGTAGTGTTGCAGTGTGTAGTGTGGTGATGCAGTGTGTAGTGTTGTGTTGCAGTGTGTAGTGTAGTGTTGCAGTGTGTAGTGTTGTGTTGCAGTGTGTAGTGTAGAGTTGCAGTTTGTAGAGTAGTGTTGCAGTGTGTAGTGTAGTGTTGCAGTGTGTAGTGTTATGATGCAGTGTGTAGTGTAGTGTTGTGATGCAGTGTGTAGTGTTATGATGCAGTGTGTAGTGTAGTGTTGCAGTGTGTAGTGTTATGATGCAGTGTGTAGTGTAAAGTTGCAGTGTGTAGTGTAGTGTTGCAATGTGTAGTGTTATGATGCAGTGTGTAGTGTACTGTTGTGTTGCAGTGTGTAGTGTAGTGTTGCAGTGTGTAGTGTTATGATGCAGTGTGTAGTGTAGATTTGCAGTGAGTAGTGTAGTGTTGCAGTGTGTAGTGTTGTGTTGCAGTGTGTAGTGTTGTGTTGCAGTGTGTAGTGTAGTGTTGCAGTGTGTAGTGTAGTGTTGCAGTGTGTAGTGTTATGATGCAGTGTGTAGTGTTGTGTTGCAGTGTGTAGTGTAGTGTTGCAGTGTGTCGTGTTGCAGTGTGTAGTGTTGCAGTGTGTAGTGTTATGATGCAGTGTGTAGTGTTGTGTTGCAGTGTGTAGTGTAGTGTTGCAGTGTGTCGTGTTGTGTTGCAGTGTGTAGTGTAGTGTTGCAGTGTGTAGTGTGGTGATGCAGTGTGTAGTGTTGTGTTGCATTGTGTCGTGTAGTGTTGCAGTGTGTCGTGTTGTGTTGCAGTGTGTAGTGTTAGGGTGCAGTGTGTAGTGTTGTGTTGCAGTGTGTAGTGTAGTGTTGCAGTGTGTAGTGTAGTGTTGCAGTGTGTCGTGTAGTGTTGCAGTGTGTAGTGTTATGATGCAGTGTGTAGTGTAGATTTGCAGTGAGTAGTGTAGTGTTGCAGTGTGTCGTGTAGTGTTGCAGTGTGTAGTGTAGTGTTGCAGTGTGTAGTGTTGCAGTGTGTAGTGTTGTGATGCAGTATGTAGTGTAGTGTTGCAGTGTGTAGTGTTATGATGCAGTGTGTAGTGTTGTGTTGCAGTGTGTAGTGTAGTGTTGCAGTGTGTCGTGTTGCAGTGTGTAGTGTTATGATGCAGTGTGTAGTGTTGTGTTGCAGTGTGTAGTGTAGTGTTGCAGTGTGTAGTGTAGTGTTGCAGTGTGTAGTGTGGTGATGCAGTGTGTAGTGTTGTGTTGCAGTGTGTAGTGTAGTGTTGCAGTGTGTAGTGTTGTGTTGCAGTGTGTAGTGTAGAGTTGCAGTTTGTAGAGTAGTGTTGCAGTGTGTAGTGTAGTGTTGCAGTGTGTAGTGTTATGATGCAGTGTGTAGTGTAGTGTTGTGATGCAGTGTGTAGTGTTATGATGCAGTGTGTAGTGTAGTGTTGCAGTGTGTAGTGTTATGATGCAGTGTGTAGTGTAAAGTTGCAGTGTGTAGTGTAGTGTTGCAATGTGTAGTGTTATGATGCAGTGTGTAGTGTACTGTTGTGTTGCAGTGTGTAGTGTAGTGTTGCAGTGTGTAGTGTTATGATGCAGTGTGTAGTGTAGATTTGCAGTGAGTAGTGTAGTGTTGCAGTGTGTAGTGTTGTGTTGCAGTGTGTAGTGTTGTGTTGCAGTGTGTAGTGTAGTGTTGCAGTGTGTAGTGTAGTGTTGCAGTGTGTAGTGTTATGATGCAGTGTGTAGTGTTGTGTTGCAGTGTGTAGTGTAGTGTTGCAGTGTGTCGTGTTGCAGTGTGTAGTGTTGCAGTGTGTAGTGTTATGATGCAGTGTGTAGTGTTGTGTTGCAGTGTGTAGTGTAGTGTTGCAGTGTGTCGTGTTGTGTTGCAGTGTGTAGTGTAGTGTTGCAGTGTGTAGTGTGGTGATGCAGTGTGTAGTGTTGTGTTGCATTGTGTCGTGTAGTGTTGCAGTGTGTCGTGTTGTGTTGCAGTGTGTAGTGTTAGGGTGCAGTGTGTAGTGTTGTGTTGCAGTGTGTAGTGTAGTGTTGCAGTGTGTAGTGTAGTGTTGCAGTGTGTCGTGTAGTGTTGCAGTGTGTAATGTAGTGTTGCAGTGAGTAGTGTAGTGTTGCAGTGTGTCGTGTAGTGTTGCAGTGTGTAGTGTAGTGTTGCAGTGTGTAGTGTTATGATGCAGTGTGTAGTGTAATGTTGCAGTGTGTAGTGTAGTGTTGCAATGTGTAGTGTTATGATGCAGTGTGTAGTGTACTGTTGTGTTGCAGTGTGTAGTGTAGTGTTGCAGTGTGTAGTGTTATGATGCAGTGTGTAGTGTTGTGTTGCAGTGAGTAGTGTAGTGTTGGAGTGTGTAGTGTAGTGTTGCAGTGTGTAGTGTAGTGTTGCAGTGTGTAGTGTAGTGTTGCAGTGTGTAGTGTGGTGTTGCAGTGTGTAGTGTTGTGTTGCAGTGTGTAGTGTAGAGTTGCAGTTTGTAGTGTAGTGTTGCAGTGTGTAGTGTAGTGTTGCAGTGTGTAGTGTGGTGATGCAGTGTGTAGTGTTGTGTTGCATTGTGTCGTGTAGTGTTGCAGTGTGTCATGTAGTGTTGTGTTGCAGTGTGTAGTGTTGCAGTGTGTAGTGTTATGATGCAGTGTGTAGTGTTGTGTTGCAGTGAGTAGTGTAGTGTTGCAGTTTGTCGTGTAGTGTTGCAGTGTGTAGTGTAGTGTTGCAGTGTGTAGTGTTATGATGCAGTGTGTAGTGTAATGTTGCAGTGTGTAGTGTAGTGTTCCAATGTGTAGTGTTATGATGCACTGTGTAGTGTACTGTTGTGTTGCAGTGTGTAGTGTAGTGTTGCAGTGTGTAGTGTTATGATGCAGTGTGTAGTGTTGTGTTGCAGTGAGTAGTGTAGTGTTGCAGTGTGTAGTGTAGTGTTGCAGTGTGTAGTGTAGTGTTGCAGTGTGTAGTGTAGTGTTGCAGTGTGTAGTGTAGTGTTGCAGTGTGTAGTGTTATGATGCAGTGTGTAGTGTTGTGATGCAGTGTGTAGTGTAGTGTTGCAGTGTGTCGTGTTGCAGTGTGTAGTGTTATGATTCAGTGTGTAGTGTTGTGTTGCAGTGTGTAGTGTAGTGTTGCAGTGTGTAGTGTAGTGTTGCAGTGCGTAGTGTGGTGATGCAGTGCGTAGTGTTGTGTTGCAGTGTGTAGTGTAGAGTTGCAGTTTGTAGTGTAGTGTTGCAGTGTGTAGTGTTGTGTTGCAGTGTGTAGTGTTGTGTTGCAGTGTGTCGTGTAGTGTTGCAGTGTGTCGTGTAGTGTTGCAGTGTGTCGTGTAGTGTTGCAGTGTGTAGTGTTGCAGTGTGTACCGTTATGATGCAGTGTGTAGTGTTTTGTTGCAGTGTGTAGTGTAGTATTGCAGTGTGTAGTGTAGTGTTGTGTTGCAGTGTGTAGTGTAGTGTTGCAATGTGTCGTGTAGTGTTGCAGTGTGTCGTGTAGTGTTGCAGTGTGTAGTGTTGCAGTGTGTACCGTTATGATGCAGTGTGTAGTGTTTTGTTGCAGTGTGTAGTGTAGTATTGCAGTGTGTAGTGTAGTGTTGCAGTGTGTAGTGTTGTGTTGCAGTGTGTAGTGTAGTGTTGCAGTGTGTAGTGTTGTGTTGCAGTTTGTAGTGTAGTGTTGCAGTGTGTAGTGTAGTGTTGCAGTGTGTAGTGTTGTGTTGCAGTGTGTAGTGTAGAGTTGCAGTTTGTAGTGTAGTGTTGCAGTGTGTAGTGTAGTGTTGCAGTGTGTAGTGTTGTGTTGCAGTGTGTAGTGTAGTGTTGCAGTGTGTCGTGTAGTGTTGCAGTGTGTCGTGTAGTGTTGCAGTGTGTAGTGTTGTGTTGCAGTTTGCAGTGTAGTGTTGCAGTGTGTAGTGTAGTGTTGCAGTGTGTAGTGTTGTGTTGCAGTGTGTAGTGTAGTGTTGCAGTGTGTCGTGTAGTGTTGCAGTGTGTCGTGTACTGTTGCAGTGTGTCGTGTAGTGTTGCAGTGTGTCGTGTAGTGTTGCAGTGTGTAGTGTAGTGTTGCAGTGTGTCGTGTAGTGTTGCAGTGTGTACTGTTATGATGCAGTGTGTAGTGTTATGTTGCAGTGTGTAGTGTAGTGTTGCAGTGTGTCGTGTAGTGTTGCAGTGTGTAGTGTAGTGTTGCAGTGTGTAGTGTTATGATGCAGTGTGTAGTGTTATGATGCAGTGTGTAGTGTTGTGTTGCAGTGTGTCGTGTAGTGTTGCAGTGTGCCGTGTAGTGGTGCAGTGTGTCGTGTAGTGTTGCAGTGTGTCGTGTAGTGTTGCAGTGTGTCGTGTAGTGTTGCAGTGTGTAGTGTTATGATGCAGTGTGTAGTGTAGTGTTGCAGTGTGTAGTGTTATGATGCAGTGTGTAGTGTAAAGTTGCAGTGTGTAGTGTAGTGTTGCAATGTGTAGTGTTATGATGCAGTGTGTAGTGTACTGTTGTGTTGCAGTGTGTAGTGTAGTGTTGCAGTGTGTAGTGTTATGATGCAGTGTGTAGTGTAGATTTGCAGTGAGTAGTGTAGTGTTGCAGTGTGTAGTGTTGTGTTGCAGTGTGTAGTGTTGTGTTGCAGTGTGTAGTGTAGTGTTGCAGTGTGTAGTGTAGTGTTGCAGTGTGTAGTGTTATGATGCAGTGTGTAGTGTTGTGTTGCAGTGTGTAGTGTAGTGTTGCAGTGTGTCGTGTTGCAGTGTGTAGTGTTGCAGTGTGTAGTGTTATGATGCAGTGTGTAGTGTTGTGTTGCAGTGTGTAGTGTAGTGTTGCAGTGTGTCGTGTTGTGTTGCAGTGTGTAGTGTAGTGTTGCAGTGTGTAGTGTGGTGATGCAGTGTGTAGTGTTGTGTTGCATTGTGTCGTGTAGTGTTGCAGTGTGTCGTGTTGTGTTGCAGTGTGTAGTGTTAGGGTGCAGTGTGTAGTGTTGTGTTGCAGTGTGTAGTGTAGTGTTGCAGTGTGTAGTGTAGTGTTGCAGTGTGTCGTGTAGTGTTGCAGTGTGTAGTGTTATGATGCAGTGTGTAGTGTAGATTTGCAGTGAGTAGTGTAGTGTTGCAGTGTGTCGTGTAGTGTTGCAGTGTGTAGTGTAGTGTTGCAGTGTGTAGTGTTGCAGTGTGTAGTGTTGTGATGCAGTATGTAGTGTAGTGTTGCAGTGTGTAGTGTTATGATGCAGTGTGTAGTGTTGTGTTGCAGTGTGTAGTGTAGTGTTGCAGTGTGTCGTGTTGCAGTGTGTAGTGTTATGATGCAGTGTGTAGTGTTGTGTTGCAGTGTGTAGTGTAGTGTTGCAGTGTGTAGTGTAGTGTTGCAGTGTGTAGTGTGGTGATGCAGTGTGTAGTGTTGTGTTGCAGTGTGTAGTGTAGTGTTGCAGTGTGTAGTGTTGTGTTGCAGTGTGTAGTGTAGAGTTGCAGTTTGTAGAGTAGTGTTGCAGTGTGTAGTGTAGTGTTGCAGTGTGTAGTGTTATGATGCAGTGTGTAGTGTAGTGTTGTGATGCAGTGTGTAGTGTTATGATGCAGTGTGTAGTGTAGTGTTGCAGTGTGTAGTGTTATGATGCAGTGTGTAGTGTAAAGTTGCAGTGTGTAGTGTAGTGTTGCAATGTGTAGTGTTATGATGCAGTGTGTAGTGTACTGTTGTGTTGCAGTGTGTAGTGTAGTGTTGCAGTGTGTAGTGTTATGATGCAGTGTGTAGTGTAGATTTGCAGTGAGTAGTGTAGTGTTGCAGTGTGTAGTGTTGTGTTGCAGTGTGTAGTGTTGTGTTGCAGTGTGTAGTGTAGTGTTGCAGTGTGTAGTGTAGTGTTGCAGTGTGTAGTGTTATGATGCAGTGTGTAGTGTTGTGTTGCAGTGTGTAGTGTAGTGTTGCAGTGTGTCGTGTTGCAGTGTGTAGTGTTGCAGTGTGTAGTGTTATGATGCAGTGTGTAGTGTTGTGTTGCAGTGTGTAGTGTAGTGTTGCAGTGTGTCGTGTTGTGTTGCAGTGTGTAGTGTAGTGTTGCAGTGTGTAGTGTGGTGATGCAGTGTGTAGTGTTGTGTTGCATTGTGTCGTGTAGTGTTGCAGTGTGTCGTGTTGTGTTGCAGTGTGTAGTGTTAGGGTGCAGTGTGTAGTGTTGTGTTGCAGTGTGTAGTGTAGTGTTGCAGTGTGTAGTGTAGTGTTGCAGTGTGTCGTGTAGTGTTGCAGTGTGTAATGTAGTGTTGCAGTGAGTAGTGTAGTGTTGCAGTGTGTCGTGTAGTGTTGCAGTGTGTAGTGTAGTGTTGCAGTGTGTAGTGTTATGATGCAGTGTGTAGTGTAATGTTGCAGTGTGTAGTGTAGTGTTGCAATGTGTAGTGTTATGATGCAGTGTGTAGTGTACTGTTGTGTTGCAGTGTGTAGTGTAGTGTTGCAGTGTGTAGTGTTATGATGCAGTGTGTAGTGTTGTGTTGCAGTGAGTAGTGTAGTGTTGGAGTGTGTAGTGTAGTGTTGCAGTGTGTAGTGTAGTGTTGCAGTGTGTAGTGTAGTGTTGCAGTGTGTAGTGTGGTGTTGCAGTGTGTAGTGTTGTGTTGCAGTGTGTAGTGTAGAGTTGCAGTTTGTAGTGTAGTGTTGCAGTGTGTAGTGTAGTGTTGCAGTGTGTAGTGTGGTGATGCAGTGTGTAGTGTTGTGTTGCATTGTGTCGTGTAGTGTTGCAGTGTGTCATGTAGTGTTGTGTTGCAGTGTGTAGTGTTGCAGTGTGTAGTGTTATGATGCAGTGTGTAGTGTTGTGTTGCAGTGAGTAGTGTAGTGTTGCAGTTTGTCGTGTAGTGTTGCAGTGTGTAGTGTAGTGTTGCAGTGTGTAGTGTTATGATGCAGTGTGTAGTGTAATGTTGCAGTGTGTAGTGTAGTGTTCCAATGTGTAGTGTTATGATGCACTGTGTAGTGTACTGTTGTGTTGCAGTGTGTAGTGTAGTGTTGCAGTGTGTAGTGTTATGATGCAGTGTGTAGTGTTGTGTTGCAGTGAGTAGTGTAGTGTTGCAGTGTGTAGTGTAGTGTTGCAGTGTGTAGTGTAGTGTTGCAGTGTGTAGTGTAGTGTTGCAGTGTGTAGTGTAGTGTTGCAGTGTGTAGTGTTATGATGCAGTGTGTAGTGTTGTGATGCAGTGTGTAGTGTAGTGTTGCAGTGTGTCGTGTTGCAGTGTGTAGTGTTATGATTCAGTGTGTAGTGTTGTGTTGCAGTGTGTAGTGTAGTGTTGCAGTGTGTAGTGTAGTGTTGCAGTGCGTAGTGTGGTGATGCAGTGCGTAGTGTTGTGTTGCAGTGTGTAGTGTAGAGTTGCAGTTTGTAGTGTAGTGTTGCAGTGTGTAGTGTTGTGTTGCAGTGTGTAGTGTTGTGTTGCAGTGTGTCGTGTAGTGTTGCAGTGTGTCGTGTAGTGTTGCAGTGTGTCGTGTAGTGTTGCAGTGTGTAGTGTTGCAGTGTGTACCGTTATGATGCAGTGTGTAGTGTTTTGTTGCAGTGTGTAGTGTAGTATTGCAGTGTGTAGTGTAGTGTTGTGTTGCAGTGTGTAGTGTAGTGTTGCAATGTGTCGTGTAGTGTTGCAGTGTGTCGTGTAGTGTTGCAGTGTGTAGTGTTGCAGTGTGTACCGTTATGATGCAGTGTGTAGTGTTTTGTTGCAGTGTGTAGTGTAGTATTGCAGTGTGTAGTGTAGTGTTGCAGTGTGTAGTGTTGTGTTGCAGTGTGTAGTGTAGTGTTGCAGTGTGTAGTGTTGTGTTGCAGTTTGTAGTGTAGTGTTGCAGTGTGTAGTGTAGTGTTGCAGTGTGTAGTGTTGTGTTGCAGTGTGTAGTGTAGAGTTGCAGTTTGTAGTGTAGTGTTGCAGTGTGTAGTGTAGTGTTGCAGTGTGTAGTGTTGTGTTGCAGTGTGTAGTGTAGTGTTGCAGTGTGTCGTGTAGTGTTGCAGTGTGTCGTGTAGTGTTGCAGTGTGTAGTGTTGTGTTGCAGTTTGCAGTGTAGTGTTGCAGTGTGTAGTGTAGTGTTGCAGTGTGTAGTGTTGTGTTGCAGTGTGTAGTGTAGTGTTGCAGTGTGTCGTGTAGTGTTGCAGTGTGTCGTGTACTGTTGCAGTGTGTCGTGTAGTGTTGCAGTGTGTCGTGTAGTGTTGCAGTGTGTAGTGTAGTGTTGCAGTGTGTCGTGTAGTGTTGCAGTGTGTACTGTTATGATGCAGTGTGTAGTGTTATGTTGCAGTGTGTAGTGTAGTGTTGCAGTGTGTCGTGTAGTGTTGCAGTGTGTAGTGTAGTGTTGCAGTGTGTAGTGTTATGATGCAGTGTGTAGTGTTATGATGCAGTGTGTAGTGTTGTGTTGCAGTGTGTCGTGTAGTGTTGCAGTGTGCCGTGTAGTGGTGCAGTGTGTCGTGTAGTGTTGCAGTGTGTCGTGTAGTGTTGCAGTGTGTCGTGTAGTGTTGCAGTGTGTAGTGTAGTGTTGCAGTGTGTCGTGTAGTGTTGCAGTGTGTAGTGTTGCAGTGTGTAGTGTTATGATGCAGTGTGTAGTGTTGTGTTGCAGTGTGTAGTGTAGTGTTGCAGTGTGTAGTGTAGTGTTGCGGTGTGGTGATGCAGTGTGTAGTGTTGTGTTGCAGTGTGTAGTGTAGTGTTGCAGTGTGTAGTGTAGTGTTGCAGTGTGTAGTGTTACTTTCATCGTCTATATTTCTCTCTACCATCATTTGTCATTTGTTTCTGTTTGATATCCATCTTCCTGTCTGTCTGTCTCACAATCACTCTGTCTTATAAGATGTTCATCTGTTTCACTGTTTCACAGTCTCATTTGTTTGCATGTTCTTTTGCTTGTTGTCTCCCTCATTAGCTTCATTGTCATCATTAAAACCTCTCTCTCTCTTTCAGTCACAGTGTTGCAGTGTGTAGTGTTGTGTTGCAGTGTGTAGTGTAGTGTTGCAGTGTGTAGTGTTGTGTTGCAGTGTGTCGTGTAGTGTTGCAGTGTGTCGTGTAGTGTTGCAGTGTGTCGTGTAGTGTTGCAGTGTGTCGTGTAGTGTTGCAGTGTGTCGTGTAGTGTTGCAGTGTGTCGTGTAGTGTTGCAGTGTGTAGTGTAGTGTTGCAGTGTGTCGTGTAGTGTTGCAGTGTGTACTGTTATGATGCAGTGTGTAGTGTTATGTTGCAGTGTGTAGTGTAGTGTTGCAGTGTGTCGTGTAGTGTTGCAGTGTGTAGTGTAGTGTTGCAGTGTGTAGTGTTATGATGCAGTGTGTAGTGTTATTATGCAGTGTGTAGTGTTGTGTTGCAGTGTGTCGTGTAGTGTTGCAGTGTGTCGTGTAGTGTTGCAGTGTGTCGTGTAGTGTTGCAGTGTGTAGTGTTGTGTTGCAGTGTGTCGTGTAGTGTTGCAGTGTGTCGTGTAGTGTTGCAGTGTGTAGTGTTGCAGTGTGTTGTGTTATGATGCAGTGTGTAGTGTTGTGTTGCAGTGTGTAGTGTAGTGTTGCAGTGTGTAGTGTAGTGTTGCAGTGTGTAGTGTAGTGTTGCGGTGTGGTGATGCAGTGTGTAGTGTTGTGTTGCAGTGTGTAGTGTAGTGTTGCAGTGTGTAGTGTTACTTTCATCGTCTATATTTCTCTCTACCATCATTTGTCATTTGTTTCTGTTTGATATCCATCTTCCTGTCTGTCTGTCTCACAATCACTCTGTCTTATAAGATGTTCATCTGTTTCACTGTTTCACAGTCTCATTTGTTTGCATGTTCTTTTGCTTGTTGTCTCCCTCATTAGCTTCATTGTCATCATTAAAACCTCTCTCTCTCTTTCAGTCACACACATACAGTACACACACACACACACACTCACTAACACGCACACACACACAAGCTGGTCACCAGCCTGTATTTAATGTGTGCTGGTGTAACATTGGGATTTATAATGGTGTTTGGATCTAATGGTACTGTTTCAGTTCCTGAGGTAGCAGTGTGTTTTGGGGCAAAATTCATCACCTTCTGATGGACAGCAACACTGCACTCGTCCTAATCAGTGTATTGCGGTCCTCGAACAAATGAACGATAGATAGATGATAGATAGATAGATAGATAGATAGATAGATAGATAGATAGATAGATAGATAGATAGATAGATAGATGATTGTTGGATTAAAAAACAGATGAATAGAAGATGCACGGATAAAAACATAATTTTATAAATAAACGATAGATTGAAAGATGATGCATGGCTACACAGACGATAGAATTAGTGAGTAGACAGTGGAGAAATTAATAGACGATAGATGGACAGATGAATCTGAATGGATGGATGGATTAATTTATTATGGATTTTAGATTAAATGATGGATGATGGATGAATAAAATATATGAAAGTTGAGTCTATAGATAGAAGGATAGTAGATTAAAATTATAAAAAAAAATTATATTATGATATATTTGTATATATCTAGTGGAGAGGTGGATTAGAGACTGCTGTATAGCTGAATGGCTAGATAGAAGATGAGTGGATGGATAGAAAATAGATGGCTTGGAAGAAAGATGATGGGATAAATGGAAAGAAGATTGTATGA
Organism: Channallabes apus; assembly: GCA_030522415.1. Lineage (NCBI taxonomy): Eukaryota > Metazoa > Chordata > Actinopteri > Siluriformes > Clariidae > Channallabes > Channallabes apus. The sequence goes on along the minus strand of CM060111.1, from coordinate 21,813,121 downwards.
CAGATGAAAAGATAGATACAGGATAGATCAGATAGTCAACTGTGAGAAGATAGATGGAGTGGAGATAGAGAGAGATGATGGAAGGTTAGACAGAAGACAGACTGATGGATGGGTAGGTAAAGGATAGATGGATAGGAAAGGATAGAAAATAAATAAACGTTGAAAGAGAGAACTGAAAGATGATCATATGATGGATTCAAAGCAAAGATCATATTATATGGTGGACGGATAGATGGGTGGATGGATGGATGGATGGATGGATGGATGGACAAAAACATATACAGAAGATGGTTGAATAAACAGATGCATAAAGATAAACTCTATAGTTAGATGATGGATGGATAAGAAAAAGATGAGTATGAAATAGACGGATGATAGCTGATGGACAAAGAGAAGATGGATAGAGAGAAGATGGACGGATTGATCGGTTGGAGGTGCCTCTGGTCACTGGCTGAGTAACTAAACATCATCATGTCACGTGTAGAGAGAAACCAAACCATTAATTATTTAATCAAAAATAAAACAAATACAGCAGTGGGATGTAGTTATTTGTGTGTGTGTGTGTGTGTGTTTATGGGCCTGTTGTTTTCCTGCCCTGATTTTCCCTCTGCTCCTCAATCAGCCATCTGCTCAGCTGTATTAAAGGTCAAGCCATGAATTGATGCAAAACTAAAAAAAAAAGAGGAAATGATGGCACTAAACACACACACACACACACACACACACACCTGGACTGAACTCATCTTCTGCTATGGAAACAAATCAATTAGAGGTGCAGCGATTAAGCCGGACAAAGACGGATTTCATGCGTCACGCTTCAGCGCAGGAGTTTATACAGTAACCACAGCAGCAAAGACACACTGTACAACCACACACACACACGCACACACACACACACACACACACACACACACACACACACACACACACACACACACACACACACCTGTAAAACTCATTCATCACTCACCTGCTTCACCTGTTTCTCTGTACAGAATGTTTTCGAGAGCACCTGTTCTATTCCTCTTATACTACAGTGACTCGAGGTCACTTCCTGTTGTCACTTACACTACAGCAGCTGTAGACACTCGTTCCGTTTCTTTATTATCACACGTCATACAATCATTTAAAGGGGAAAAAACTGTTTAGTTATACTGGCTGAGCACAAAGTCCTTATAATATCTTATACTTTACTATATAGTAACAAGGATGTTGTGGCATTACATAGAGCAAATAATAAATCATTTTTCTTTATACCTTTGACTGTGTGGATTAACAGAACACAGTCCTTAGAGTAAAAACTCCCTTTATTATTTCTCTATACTGTATAATCCCCTGATACACTAATGCACTTATCCCAGTGTGTCACTAGTGTTTGGACACCATCAAGGTAGAAAGTTTTCTCTCAGAATGCCTGGTTCATGTGTGAAACGCCAGCCTCCCAGGAACTCCTTTAATGGACCAAACACATGGGAATTTCTTGGAGCGAGGTCAGGACTGTACAGGGGACGTGGCGATAACTCCCAGACGAGCTCCTTTAATGAGCGAGTGGTGTTGGTGAATGAGTGTGTGTACACAGTTCACACAGACAGATGCGTCTCTCTCTTCTACAAACAAGTTTCAAGGATCAGGCGTTCCACTCGCTGAATGTTCACTGGAATGACTGCAGTGAGCTCCGGGCCACCGGATCGTCACTCACAGACGTACGGCCTTCTTTAAAACGTTTGCAGTTCAGATGCTTTACTGCGGCAAAGAGTCTCATCACCGTACTGCGCTTGAAGTCTTCTGTAAATCTCATTCGCCTGTTTATACCTTCATTCACAAGTCAGTCCCGGTTTGACTTGAATGTCCCTCCTGTATTTTGCACTAAACAACATGTTTGTGCCTGGTGCAGGCTCTGTTTAAGAAGACTTCATGCTCACCATGTATTAAAGGCTAAAGAAGTATTTGGATGGGATTAGTTTTTCCAGACGTGTGTGTGTGTGTGTGTGTGTGTGTGTGTGTGTGTGTGTGTGTGTGTGTTTAATTATGTAGCATGATGGTGTTTGACATTAGATTAATTATGATCTGTTAAAACAATGTGATAGTTTTGATAATGTTCTATAAATAAATAACATTCCGTATGTTCTGTTCGTAGGCCTGGAGGGGCGGGGGGGGGGGGCTAAAATAGTCATGTGACTGCATCCAGAATAATTTATCTGTCTGGAAATCTAGAGCAGAAATAATAGGAATGTCAGAAGAGATGAAGAGACGATAACACACTGCTGATGGTTTTTATCCATGACTGATTCTAATCCGCCGCATGGGCTACGTGTTAATACGTGTGCTCAGGGCGCTCCCTGCTGGTCGCTCTCTCTCACTACTACTTCATCTCTGTCTGTCTCTCAAGTTTAAAGGCTGCTTTAATAGCATGGAAAATCTTAACATTTGCATTGCTAAAGTTAGGATACAGGGAAAAAATTATTGCAAAAATAAACAAATAGACGCAAATATACACACATTTAACACTTACAGTCACATTGCTGAACACTACACAGAAGGTTAAACAGTAAACACTCACAGAACCCTGAGAATAAAGAGGAAGAAACAAATGCAAAGTAGAATTATAGTTGCACTCTGGACTAAATATACATAACAGACCTAATGTTATCTCTGTCTCTCTTCTGTTCTGTTCTCTTCTGTTTTCTCTCCTCTCTCTCTCTACACATCCCGCTCCTGAGCTGCCAGTGATCCAGACCCCCTCTGTCCTCTCGACCTGTCTGACTCGTCCTGGTCTGACGCCCTGTGTGGTCTGTCTTGGTTCCACTTTACCACAAAGACGGTTCTGTCCTCGACTGATACAGACAGCTGTTTCTCTGAGGACTCGTGATTGCAGTCGCTCGATAGTTCAGGACTGGAGTTTCCTACAGTCTACCTGATCCTCCAATAACCAACTGGACTCCATATGAACTTCTCCACATCTCCTGTTATACTGAACTTCCAGCCTCCTAACACACAGTATGAGTGCAGATCAATCTCTTGCTATCCGTTATCACCCAGATGAGGATGGGTTCCCTGTTCAGTCTGGTTCCTCTCATGGTTTCTTCCTGTTACCATCTCAGGGAGTTTTTCCCTCAGCACCGTCACACTCGGCTCGTTCATCAGGGACTATCGGACCATTTTGATTCATGCACATTCCATACAAACTTTTAAAAAAATATGTAAAGCTGCTTTGTGACAATGACAATTGTTAAAAGCTATACAAATAAAACTGAATTTAATTGAATTGAATAGTTGCAAAGAAACAATGATCGGGCCCAAGCACTTGTGCCGTCGCCGCCCGGGAACTTTTTAAGCATGTTTAGACCTCCAAAAAGCCCTGGATGCTGGAAAAAGTCTTATTCAATATGACGTCACTCAATATGATGTCCCTCAGTTAGTTATAACCCACTTTTTGCCACAGCTGAACTGTTTAAGATATCAAAAAATCCCTTTGCAATTTTTCGTCCTCAGTGTCTTGACTTTTATTACTTTATTTTATTATTTTATTTATGACTATTATTAATGTGTACCAGGTTTCACAGGAACTCACAAATGTCTATGAGCTATACAGCCCTGTGAAGGCCCTTGGCCACGCCCGGCCACTCAGGAGTTCCAGTGGCAGCAGTTTCCAACCTGTGTGCTGATTCTCATGACGTTTTAAGCATATTAAGAATCCCAAAAAGCCCCTTAGAAGAACAAGAGGGCTCTTCACACACTATGACATCATAGGGCTGATGTCATAGTTCTTGGGCCCTCGGTATGGTCAGTGGTCAGTCACTGGCCCTCACCTGAAGGCAGGTGTGTGTACACTGTACTGCAGCCCTATTTGTGCTCCACCAGTAGATGGGGCTGTCTGTCAACATGTCTTCTTACAGGGCAGCTGGACGGCTACCATCTCCATTAGCCAAACCTCACTGGCTGAGTCTGACTTTCTTTTAATAACGTAAAAGTTTTTTATTATGACGAACAAACACACAGTCCAGACTGGATCATGAGAACTAATGCTACGGCTAGGCTACACACTACTAATACCAAGACTAATACAAACAAAGGCACACGCTAGACAGGAACTCTGTGCAAAAAAATTATTTAATGTAATGTTCATTAATTAACAACTTTATTTTATTGAAAGAATTTTAAGATAATTTTAGTAAACAGTGTATTACTTACAAAGCCTGGTTAAATATGATTGATTACGTGACACAACACAGTGTCCAGTTCATGTGTGTAAACGATCCCTAGGTTCAATCTGGATTCATCAGGTCACATGACCTTTTTCCATCGCTCCAATGTCCAGTCTTTATGGTGTGTGTGTGTGTGCATGTGTGTGTGTGTGTGTGTGTGTGTGTGTGTGTGTGTGTGTGTGTGTGTGTGTGTGAAAATGCGCTTCCCTTTACTATTAAACGTAGGTCTAGGCATTTTTTGACCTTAAGTGTCCATGATCTCCTCTCACGCTCAGTCCGGATGTTTTTCTGCCCACATTTCTTCTGTGAAGTTCAGCTCTGTCCTTCTACAGTTTAATAAGGTGTTGGACATTATCTCAGTTCCAGTCATTTCAGCTTTATCTCCATAAGTTTCTTTGCTTGATGCAGGACAATCATTTGATTTTACTCACATGGCGACCTTTTTTTTTGGACAGTGTGTACATGTGAGAATAAGGTTTATGAGATCAAACTGAAATTTATCAACGGTTTTCGAAATACCCATAATGCACCAATACACACACAGGATGACAGTAAAAGCTGAAGTGTGTGTGTTTACAGAGAAGAACGATAGTGATGCTGTACTCTTTCCGTCTCAGGCCTGAGGGAAATTTCTTATCACCTTAACATCCGTCTCTTCATCGTAATTTCCCCTTTCATCAGGACTTTAATAACGCTGTGAGGATTTGTCTCAGATCTGATCTCAGATCGGCGGTGAAACACTTCATTTAGCGTGACGCATGAGCTAGCGCTTAGATCGTCAGGCTTCTTTAGGCCGCGGCTGTGATGTCAGCGCAGGACCGCTTCCACTCGGGGCTCGGAGTTGCGACAAAACACGCGTTCATTTTTCATGCCAGAGATGAAAAGATGTTTTCAGTGATCTACAGCAGGTGTTCATAACAATCCATTTTAATAAATAAATAAAAAATCAAGGGGGGCAAGTGTGTGAGCATTACGTTCTACAGTTTAAATGACATAAAACTATTTCAGCTTGTTAATAATGTTTGCTGTGAAAGTTTACACGGCACTTCAGCGACTGTCAAGCCTGATGTTGATTATTATCCTAATGTCCTAACAGCACACACCCAATAAAACACGTTTTATTCATACTCCTACATCCATCCCTCAAGAAACCTCTGTAGTCCAACAAAGGACCGTGGAGACCGTTGGTGTTTACTCTTGTATTTATTTGTACTGGGGGAGGAAACCAGAGTACTTTGAGGAAACCTACCAAACACAGAATTTACAGTTGCAACAATTACAAAATGTTTATTTCTTAAAGATCAATACATTATATTGTTTATGTTACCGAAACAGGTTAGTTCCTGTTCACACTTAAAAACATTCTGTTCTGGAACTGATTATAAAGAAACTATTATAAAACACAAAAAAACTAAATATTCAAGATTATGACACAGTACTATGATGCAAAAAGGTGTTATTATTAATTATAGTAGTAATAGAATGTAGACAGCAGAGGGCGCTACAGGATTTGGGGGATTTTTTAAAAATACTCATTTAAATGTACCCAGATGTGTGCTGATAAAACCAGGGGTATTAGGGAAGTTATCGAGTTATTGACAGGGACACAGGCCATGCCTCTATCACTGAGACTCACAGAGACACAGGCCAAGTCTTCTTCACTGAGACTGACAGGGACACAGGCCATGCCAACTTCACTGAGACTGACAGGGACACAGGCCATGCCTCCATCACTGAGACTCACAGAGACACAGGCCAAGTCTTCTTCACTGAGACTGACAGGGACACAGGCCATGCCAACTTCACTGAGACTGACAGGGACACAAGCCATGCCTCTTTCACTGAGACTGACAGGGACACAGGCCACGTCTGATGCGCTCGTTACCCGTTTCCTTTATGAGACACTTTGTGGTCCTGAGCTGAAGATAACATCATCATTTCCTTCAGCAGCTCCTCTCTATCCTCTTTAGATTTGATCGTATAAAAATGTAATTTCCAGGTTTAATGTGTTTTTATGTATTATTTATCGTGATGGAGGCAGCGTTGTGTTTCTCTCAGAACAAAATAAAACCCAACTTAACATTTTTAAAGTTATGAGCTGTAGATGGAGAAACAAATACAACGTTACAAATATTTTTAGCATTGTTTTCAGTCACTATCTTTACAGTATATACAGTGTGTGTGTGTGTGTGTGTGTGTGTGTGTGTGTGTGTGTGTGTGTGTGTGTGTGTGTGTGTGTGTGAGAGAGAGAGTGTGAGAGTGTTTCCTTCACACTTCCTGCAAGGTACCATTTAACAAAATTAGTGCAGCTTTTCATGTCAGCTTTTAAACACTCTACTGCTACATCTGTTACTGCTACATATGTTATATAACATTATATTTACTTAAAATCATTTGAAAAAAACTTTCGTTTTATTCAAACTAAAAAGTACACACGGTTGCATCACAAATTGTATAACATACAAAATGTATAATAAAGAATTTATAATAAAGAATCCATTTACAGTAGTTTAACTTCTCAGTGTTGTTACTGTCCATTATCAGCACTCGTGGATGCCTCTCGTCCCTTGTAAGAGATAAATAAAAAAGCTTAAAGAAATAAACATTTATTCTATCTATTATTATTATCTATATCTATTATTATTATTATTTAGTATTTATTCTAACACAAAAAAAAATTTATTAAATTTTTTTTTTAATATGCTAACAAATGGTAAATTATTATTTTTATTTCATATCTCTTAAATAAAATGAATTCTATTTAAAGACCCAATACAAGACTCTGATGTCTACCTTCACGTTATTACCGAAATGCATAAAAATCATAACCTCTTTAAAATTACTGCAGGAATAAAAACCACGCACTCTTCCCCAGTTTAAATTAAAAATGTTTTTATTTATGTTAACTTAAACACCAGCACGTCATCTCTGTAGGAAATGATGTAAGAGTGTTACAGTTTGTGCTTCACTTCCATAACTAAAGTGTTCTAAATATTAACTTAATGTTACACTAGGTGTCTATGAGCTGCAGTACGTACGAACAATAACTCATGCAACATGCGTTTAAAAAAAACAGAAAGCTAACGATGCGGCAGGCGTATCCTCTGAGCTTTACATTCAGAAAAAAAATTGTATTTTAAATTTATGTTTATCATGTATTTCTATGCTAACTCCAGTAGTACAGAGCTAGCATATCCCATGAATGCTAATTACTGCTAGCTAGCAGGTTACGCCGCTTGTCTCTCCGTGCTGCTTCAGCTGGTGAAATGTAATGGTCAGCTACAAACAAAAACACAATGCTGCAAGCTATCTAGCTAGTCAGTTGACTATAGGATAATATTTGTGTGTGCATGTGTGTGTTAGCTATCAAATTTCCAGATATATCAAAACTTCAGTCTAGCCAATATTTTGAATAAAGCATCTGCTCCTGATGCTAAACCTGCTGTGTACAGGGTGTAACTGGTTATTAGCACCTTCATTTATACACATTTATACACGTTTTCATGAGTTAGTGGTGAGTAATCCTTGGCGTGTGACTGGGACGTTTTCCTCAAGTGTAAACTGGCAGGTTGAAGCACACAATGAAGTTAAACTCATTAGCGTGTTGTGCAAACTGTTAGCGTCAGGCTCGCACTATGCTAATGCGAGTTCACATGAAGCAGGATTTAATGAGAGGGTTCACTTTCTTTCCTTCGGCTTTGTAATCTGAAAAACAGAAAAAAAGAGATAAACAAGTTTAAAGGAAGACTTTAATTCAGAGCTCCGGGATCTGGGATTATCTGATATACATCTGATACATCGACTCCATTCAGATAGATATAGAGGACACGCCTCCTCCAGTGAAACTGAATTACAGAGGCCATGCCTCCTTCAGTAAAACTGAAAGGTACAGAGGACACGCCTTTTTCAGTGAAACTATTAGCCACATTTTCTTCACTCTACCCAACAGGCACCAAGGTCCCATCACATTAACTTGGTCTGACTTGGTTCCTCTACTGAAATGGAAAGACTCAAAGGTCACACCTCTTTAATCTGGAGTGACTGTACAGAAGTCACACCTCCTTTACCTGAAACAGGTAAAACACTAAGACTGGCAGGCCACAAGTTAACTCCTACTTAATTATCACTCCAGGGTTTACTATAAGGAACTGTGTCACTGATTTCAGCAGAATGCGAGCAAAAGATAAAAGCTCGGCATTGTGGGATACCACAGTGACCTCACACTGATGTTGCCTTAGTAACCGTGACCTCGTTGAGGTGAGCAATAAGTAGGGCAGCATTGTGTGAAAAGTGGTGAAAAAACATTGCAATGGTCTTGAAACGCATTACACATCCACAGTCAGTTCAGTTATCAGAAGTATTGGTGTCCTTCAAATAAAAGCTCCACAATTTTGCTACAGATTTATTTTTACAGCTTCTACAATAGAAGCTGTAAAAATAAATTACAGTTGTAAGCAGTAAACTAACTTACTACTGCTTACAACTGAGTAATATCTATTGCATACTATAGAGAGGGTAAAGCCCTGGCTCAGCACCGAGTTTAGTAGGTCAGTGTAAAGCATCAGTGGCCACAAAACAGAACCTTGAGGGACGCCAGGTTGAACTGTTAGAACATTAAACAATCGATCTGGAGAATGCAAGGAAACAAGCTCTGAAGCTCGAGTACTCATTTTACATCCACATCACAGACTTCATTTTTTGGTGTTTTGTGTTTAAATCCACGTTGCATGGTGTGTGTTTGTCAGCATTTTACACTTTATCTCATACTTTCTGCCCCATGTTTTTTGTTGTTGTTGTTTCCACAACCACCCTTTCTTTAATTTTTCACTTCTCTATTCGTTTCCATTTTTTTCTTTCCTTTTTCTTTTCATGTTTTTTATATTTCTCACCTTTAACTTGTTTTTTTTCTTGCTTGTTTTTTCTTCAGCTTTTATTTGCCTCTGTTTCTTTTTGCATTTATGTTTGTATCTGCAATTTTTTCCCTTCGTTTTGTTCCTTTTTTTCTCATTCATTCGTTCTCTCTTTCTGTCATTTGGGACACGTCCCCTTTTTAGACCCTCCTGCGTGCCTGGAGGTGTCTTTGAGAAAGGAAGCAACCTCTCTCTCTCTCTCTCTCACTGGCTCGTCCTGGTTTCAGAGAGATGATGAAGTGGATCAGGAGCAGGACATCTTTAGGGAGAACTAAAATAGGAATGTTCCTCACACAATGTTGTGTAAAGTTCTAGATCACAGGGAACCGCTTTACTCCTGAACTCCACCATGTCCTGATTCCACTACAATAACACTGTGACCTCTGACCTCAGTTCCCTCATTATATGACCTCTGACCTCAAGTTACCACATGGAAGTTGATTATTTTCCTCTAACAGCACACCCCTGAGTGTTTCATCCCTCTTACACCACAGAGACTTAACAACTTAGCAACATTGTCACCCTCTCTCCAAGTTCCTTTCATTCTTTATAAAATCTTTATATCTCAGTTTTTTCTCATTCCATTGCTTTTCTATCTTGGCCACTTTTTTCTGAAAATTTTCTGTTCCTCTTTGCTTTGTGCATCACATTTGCTTTTTGTCTTCTTAATTAATTTCCTCCCATTATGTTTTCCTTTCTTACAGTACATCTATCTCTTTGGGTTTAATCTGTTTCCCATTCTTCTTCTGCTTGCCTCAATTCTTTTTTTTTTGTCTCATTATTTTCCTTATTGTTCCCTTTATTATATAAATCAATTGTGATCATGTTATTCTTTTTTCTCTCATTCTTTCTCTTGTTCTTTTTTCCCCCAATTTCCAGTTTGCTTTGGGTTTTCCTCTTTCCCATCATCCTTTTATCCTGTGTGATTAGAAATGTATATGTGACCTAGGGTATGTGTGTGTGTGTGTGTGTGTGTGTGTGTGTGTGTGTGTGTGTGTGTGTGTGTGTGTGTGTGTGTGTGTGTGTGATGAGATTAAGCTCTTACCCTGGGACTGACAGAGCTAGAGGATTACTGCAGCAGCGCTTTACTGAAACGCCGCTCGCACCACCCGGTCACTCAGAGGCTGCGTTGGCCGGAAATTATCTCCCAGCAACCCGTCATTCCCTTCAGGAAGCTCCGCCCCTTTAACGTGAGACCTGAGTCTCCGGAATTCCTCAATCTGAAGACAGGACGCACAGACACAGGTGCAATTATATATATAAAGCACTTTTTTCTCAAAGCAGCTTCACAAAATTTAAATAAGATTATGGAAATGTGTAGGAGAAAGTAAAAATGTGTGAATCAAAATGATCAGATTGTCTCTGATGAACAAGTCAAGGGTGACGCTTCAGGAATCAGACGCAGCAACAATAATAATTTATTATGAAAACTACAGCTGTGGCGGAGCTTTTTCTTACAAAGCCCCAAAATTATGGAATAGTCTTCCAAATAGTGTTCGGGACTCAGACACAGTCTCAGTGTTTAAGTCTAGGCTAAAAACCTATTCATTTAGCCAAGCATTTTTATAAATAGATTAGCCTTAGGTAAAGGAGCAGATCTGGGGGACTCATGGACGTAGAGTATTATGGCGAACTGGTATGTTAGATGCTGTCTTCCTCACTCTCATTTGATCACTCAGGTTTGTTGACGGTGAGGTGATTGTTTGCTTTACATCTCGGTTCCCCCTCATGTTTGTGTTTCCTTCTGGCTCTCCCTTTTAGTTATGCTGTCATAATTAGTCCTGCCGGAGTCTCTGCTTGCACTCTACAGTAAATATACATTCACATTATACATTACGTGACTGTGACCAGACCTATCTGCCATCTCTCCTCTTCTTCTCTTTCTCCCCCTCTTTCTCTTCCCTCTCTCCCCCTGTCTCCCCCCTTTCACTCTTTCTCTCTCTCTCTCTCTCTCTCTCTCTCTTTCGAGCTACACATGTTGTTCCTGAGTTGCCAGTGATCCAGACTCCCTCTGCCCTCCGGACCTGTCTGATCCACCCTGGTGACCCGTTTCTGGTTGGAGGTCTCGTCGCAAGGATGCCCCGTGTGTCTCTTTGGGATGCGCCTGGTGTCTGGGGATGATTCTCTCTACCTAGAAGACGGTTCTGGCCTCGACTGGTGTTGGCAGATATTTCTCTGAGGACTTGACAATTTTATAGTTCAGGACTGGAACATTTTACAAGTCTACCTGAGTCTCCAATAACTACTGGACTCCATTTTAACATCAGTTATTATAGCTGAACTGCCTGCCACCTAACACACTGTATAAATGCAAATCATTTCCTGCTATCTGTTTCACCCAGATGAGGATGAGTTCACTGTTGAGTCTGGTTCCTCTCAAGGTTTCTTCCTATTACCATCTCAGGGAGTTTTTCCTTGCCACTGTCGCCCTCGGGCTTGCTCACCAGGGACTGTCTGACCATTTTGATTCATACACATTCACATTCCATACAAACTTAAATAATTCTTTTGATTGTGTAAAGCTGCTTTGAGACGATGTCAATTGTTAAAAGCGCTATACAAATCAAATTGAATTGAAATTGAATTGAATAATCACATGTAGTCACATGACCACACAAACTGGCATAGCAGGAAAAAAATCTTCAGCAGCAGACAGGGAATGAAAAAAAAATTAGCTTGAGTATCTTTTCACTGAATACTTTTTTTACTCTTACTTGAGTAATATTATTTTGAAGTTTAGAAAACAGATAAGAAAACAGATTAGAAAAAGTCCTGAGAAACGCATGCTATTTACTTTATATTCTTACGTATTGCACTTTAGAATATTAGCTCCGTTAACTTCCAGGTTCTGGGGTCGAATCCCAAATAACGTTAAAGAGAAAGCTGGTGCACTACAGTATGTAGGGTGTACAATCCCTTGCTCCAAACACCAAGTAATGCCCTTGATCAGGGGTTAGAGAGGGGTTCGGAATTCAGCCTTGTGTTAGGAGCTAGTTAGCTTTGTAGCTAAGCGTTTGCCGTGAACAGAACAACAGGGACGGTTCAGAGGCGATTCAGATTGTACGGACCTGCATACAAAATCTTCCACCATCCGCCACAGCTCAGGCTTGACATGCAACATGGCTGCCACTAGGGCGCAGATTTCTGATACCGGCTCCCAGAGGTACACGTGCAGTGAAAAGGTTATGTCTAAATTTCAACTTTGATTCAGGACACTTATTTAAAGCACTTAAACAAAATACATTTCTTGAACGATTATCATTTTGTAATGTATGTAAAATTACCATGATATTAAGTATTTAATATTTGATGCGCTGTGCTGTATTTACCTGCATCTGAGAGATGGTTAGCGGGTAGCGGTAAAGGATCCAGGTGACTTTTTCGCTGCACGGCGGTGTCGTTAAAGAACCTTCATACACCCAGTAATCTCTTAATAACGGATCTGAATCAGGAACAATAAACACAATGACATGTGAGTGAAGTTCTTACGGCAATTTGATCTCATAGTTGCCAGTTGTGAGAAAGACAGCATGGAGTCGCAAGGCTACGAAATTATCATTAAACATAAAGAATAAATATAGATATAAAACTACAGTATAGAATATAGATATAGATATAGAATTACAGAAAGGTAGAGAAATAAAAGAAGAAGATACATTTGACTTGAAGTGAAACTTACCTGGTAGTAAAGTGTTAGGATTAAAACATGGAATAACTTTAGTCTTTCCCTGTAATGACAAAACATTAGTTGTTACACAAATATTATGATTTTTTACATTTATTACTTTCATGATTTGTTCAAGTCGACGCTGCAAAACAGGAGGAATAAAACTCGTCAGGTTAAACCATCAATGTTAAATCGTTTAGCTATTTCAGTTATGTGAGTGATTATTAAAGATTTTGTGGTATTTAATAGTTTAATAGTTTAATAGTGTGTGTGTGTGTGTGTGTGTGTGAGTCTACGTTAGCTGATGCGCTGCACTGGCTGAGCTGCATTACTGGAAGATTTAGGAGGCGCTCTTTCACCATTTACTCAATATTTTATTGATTTCTAAGCTCTCATTGCCTTTTATGAAGTTTTGTGGGCGTGGTTAAAACATTTGGTAAATTTGCAGCTGATTTCTACAATCCAGTTTATCGACATACACACTCAACAATGAGGAAAAATAACATCACGGAAATCTGGAAAAAATTTTAATTATGAAACAACATTTACGAGGGGCGTTCAAGTCAACTTTGGAACGCCTGATCGTTTAAAATCGATGGATAACTTGTCACCAAAAGACTAATATCCGTCTGTGTGAACTGTACACACACAATCATTCACCAACACCACTTGCACATTACATGAACTCAGATGAGAGTTATTGGCACGTCCACATTTCCACATGTTTGAGCCATTAAAGGAGTTCTTGGGAGGCCGGCGTTTCAGACTTTTCAGACACACAGTCCGATCACGGCTCTGATGTACTGATAAAACCTTTTACCTTGATGGTATCCAAACACTGGGTGCACTATAAGTAGTACAGAACAAGTGCACTAGTGTATCAGGGGATTATATAGAGAAATAAAGGCAGTTTTTACTCTAAGAATCAAAATCCCACTTTGACTTGAACGCCCTGTATAACTATTACTTTACTGAAATGCTGCTAAAGCAGGACGAGTGAGTGTGTAGCGTCTGATGTCTTTACACAACATGATGTTTATACAACATTTATTTTATTTGCAGCATTGATAAGCTACAGTAATCACTGGAAGGTCCTCACAATGATAGGTTAACATGTGTGTGTGTGTGTGTGTGGGGTGGGGGGGGGTTTACTTTATACTGCAGGTCCTGTAACACCTCTGTGACAGCCTTCAGACCCAGATGTTCCTTACCGATCTGCACAACATAAACACACACATATGAACACACATATGGAAGTAATAAACCTCCCCAACAAACACACACACACTTCCCATACACACGCATGCACACACACACCTGGACGAAGAGAGCGATGATGAGGATGCCGTTCCTCTGGCCCATGGCATCGTCTATGGAGTTAAACAAGGTGCTGTTCCAGTGGATCAGATGGAGCTACAGGACACACACACACACACACATGAAGCAGGGTTACTGTTACTACTTTGAAGTTGATTATTTTCCCACAGCATCATGTTCCTGAGTGTATTATTACTCCTATACCAACATTAATGATACATTTGGTGTAAATAAGTTTTAAAGCTTTTAGTGCAACAACAAGTGCCTGTGTGTGTGTGTGTGTGTGTGTGTGCGTGCGTGCGTGCGTGCGTGCGTGCGTGCGTGCGTGTGTGTGTGTGTGTGTGTGTGTGTGTGTTTGAGGTGGCAGGTGCACAGGACTTGTGTATGCACTTTATTTAAAGAGCTCTCAGTATTGTTTGTGCATCAATATCACACCAACAGTATAAATAAACACACACACACAGGGCAGTATAAAGACAGAAACAAACAAATGAGAGACAAGTGTAATTAGTTCACAAGTTCTGTTCACGACCCGATTTGTTCTCAGACGATTCAGGTTTTCCACATGAACATAACATTAATCTGTTCTCCATCTCACTATAAACTATACAGTATTTAACTTTTGATGTATTTTGTTTATATCACAAAATATTAAACAAAGTATGAAAAGCCTTAATTATAAAAAAAAAATAATACAGCACTAAATATAAATATAAACTGTGCAGGAGAGAGCAAACATGTCTGGGAACGGGTTAGTGTTTAGGGGAAGGGGGTTAGTGTTTGGAGAGGAGGGGGTTAGTGTTTGGCGGAGATTAGTGTTTGGAGGGGAGGGGTTAGTGTTTGGAGAGGAGGGGGTTAGCGTTTACGGGGAGGGGTAGTGTTTGGGGGGGTTAGTGTTTGGAGGGGAGGGGGTTAGTGTTTGGAGGGGAGGGGTTAGTGTTTGGAGAGGAGGGGGTTAGCGTTTACGGGGAGGGGTAGTGTTTGGGGGGGTTAGTGTTTGGAGGGGAGGGGGTTAGTGTTTGGAGGGGAGGGGTTAGTGTTTGGGGGGGGTTAGTGCTGGGGGTAGTGTTTGGAGGAGGGGGTTAGCGTTTACGGGGAGGGGTAGTGTTTGGGGGGGTTAGTGTTTGGGGGGTAGTGTTTGGAGGGGATGGGGTTAGTGTTTGGAGGGGAGGGGTTAGTGTTTGGAGGGGAGGGGTTAGTGTTTGGAGAGGAGGGGGTTAGTGTTTGGGGGGGGTTAGTGCTGGGGGGTAGTGTTTGGAGGAGGGGGTTAGCGTTTTACGGGGAGGGGTAGTGTTTGGGGGGGGTGTTTGGAGGGGAGGGGTTAGTCTTTGGAGGGGAGGGGTTAGTGTTTGGAGAGGAGGGGATTAGTGTTTGGGGGGGGGGTTAGTGCAGGGGGTTAGTGTTTGACGGGGGAGTAAAAGCACACTGCATTATCGTTCACTCGGCGCAGCACTTTACACAGATTTGTTGGAGTGATACTTCTCAGCAGAGGCTTGGATGTCACTCAACGTTGCACAAAATTATTTTATCATGTGCGCGATCCACAACTGCTGACTGAGCAAAACGGATGCTGCGCGACACACTCGTGCCTTTGTTCAGCTGATAGCGGCAGCTTGGGATGACGGTTTCTGGATCCTGTTCTGAGGAGCAGTTTGTGAACAGAGACAAATTTTAGGTGAATTTTTTGGTCCTGAAGCGATTTGGTCGTACACCGGGACGTTCATGAACCGAGGTTCCACTATATTTTGTTTTTTATACCCTGCTAATAAACTAGCTGTATTTGGTTGATGCTAACATTAACTAGGACACTGCTTGGTTAAATCAGTGCTAACTGCTGTTTTGCTAACTGCCTAATTTGCCCTAAATCACTGTGATGCTAAATGGCTTAATCACAGCTAGCTAGTGTGCTTCCTCGTTCAGTTCATTCATTCATTCATTTTCTATACCGCTTAATCCTGTGTTCAGGGTCGCGGGGGACCTGGAGCCTATCCCAGGAGACTTCGGGCACTAGGCGGGGTACACCCTGGACAGGGTGCCAATCCATCGCAGGGCACATCCTCGTTCAGTTAATTCACTAAATAATTAGCTTGGTAACTGAGTAGAGATTCAACTTACTATATTAGCTTGTGTGCTACTTGGCTAATAATGTTAATTCTCTTCAGTTAAATGCTAATTGTAGCTAAGTTACTGTCCACATAATAAGACCTCACTAACTCTAATAACTTTTTTGTGGCTAACTAACTAGCTAGCATGCTAATTGGCTAGTTCATCACACAACAGCATGCTGTTTTAAGATTAAGTTAGGGTTCAATTTGCTGAATCATGGGATTGCTAACTAGCTACTGTATTTAGGTTAATATTTATATTCTGATGCTAATCAGAAGTGTTTGACGTCTGTTCTTGTCTGGTTTAATTAGCGTGAGTGGAAAGGTTCGCTAGTAAATGTAGCAGGTTTGTTGCTATGGTTTACTTCATGCTAACTTTAGAACTAACACTTGATTAGGTGTTTAAACAAAACATATATTCATGTTCGAGTGCTCACTCCTGAGTTTTCTATTCCGTGTGGTTTCATGAAGTACAAAATTGATGGTGAACGCTTACTATGAAAGATGCTAATTGTCTGTGGGCTAGAAGTCATTAGCACTCAGAATGGACGGATGCTGGGTTTCAACGGAAGCAGAAATATAAACACTAATCGATGGCTGTTTTCTGGAAATTGCAGCTAATGGAGCTCGGGGAATTTTCCCTAGCGCCGCGTGGAGACTCGAGACAGAATCGAGTGCCGGCTTCAGTCCACAGGGTTTGATCTCACACCCTCCACAGTGAGAAATGTGTTCACTCTGTTCCTCTGTATCATGAAGGTGAAGTTTATACAGTAATCATTTAAGTTGAGATTATGAAAATCAGATGTAAATATACAGATTCATTATTATTAAGGCTATAATTTTATTGAAGGATCAACTGACACTGTTTAAGGATGAGAAAAAAAATTACTTCTTCATGCAGCTTTTAAAAATTAAGGGTTTTTTTGGCGGATATTTGGACCAAATTTTTTTCTAACTTAATTACATTTTTCCAATAATTTTTTTACCCTCGATTTTGGCAGGGCTTTTTACATTTTGCAACATACATTTATTTATTTATGTATTTATTTATTTATTAGTTTAATATTTTCCACAAGTTTTTCCGATTGTTTTACTTTTATTTGGACGCAAGCATTTTTCTTTATTTTTGAAATTTTTGCCTCATTTTATTTATTTTTTATCTTTTTATTTAGACGTGAGTTCTCTTCTTTGATTTAATTTTTTAAAACAAATATCAAACTTTTATTCATGGTTTATAAAACACTAAATCTTACCAGCTTTTTACATTTTTGGAAAAAAAATTTCCCTGTTTTTTATTACAAGTACAATTAAAATTAAAATAAAGTTGTGTCACTGCCCAATTAGATTCTAAAATTCTAAGTTTCTGGTGTGTGTGTGTGTGTGTGTGTGTGTGTGTGTGTGTGTGTGTGTGTGTGTGTGTGTGTGTAAAAAACTGACCTCCATGGGAAAAGCCTTAAAGTTAACAGTGTGTTCGGAGCCTCTCTGGTTCTCTTTGCCCCAGTGGAACCGAACTTCATGCAGCTCGTACTCGTGATCACTGGGCAGAGGACCTCCAGTCACCACTGCAGCCCGAACACCAGAGGGAGACGGAGGGGAAACATATTGCAAGTTATAGAAAAAATTAAAACTAAATAAAAAAAACACGATACAAAAATTATACAGAAATTTGAGAAGAGCCTGAATTATACTGCTGATTATCGGTCCTGCTGTACAGACTTGATGTTCGGTCATTACCGGTGCACGTTGGTACCTGATTTCGACTTGAGCATGATCCTGACCGTGTGTCCATCGTTGATGACCTCACAGTCTCGACACACCACGTAGTTGGGCATTAAACCGACTTCCAGCAGTCTGGGGTCGTAACGAGCTTCTCTCGAGTTTAGGTTTATGGGAGACTGATTCTCTCCATTTGCGTCGGGGAACAGCAGACCCCACTCCACACCTACACACACAAACACACAACTATTCAACACCTTCAAATAGTTTATTTATAGTTAATAGTTAATTTTGTTAGGTATTTAAATTTTTAGTCTTAGTCCCGGGATAAATGCCCCTGATAGTTTTTATCATATTTATTCAATCTGATCCTATTTTTGTTTAGTCAAGTTTTAGTCGACTAAAGGTCTGGACATTTTAGTCTAGTTTTAGTCAGAGGAACCTTTAAGTATTTTCGTCTAGTTTTTGTCAATGAAAACGTAACATTGTAGCAATAAGATTATTATTAATTAATCCTACAGTCAATCTAGTCTATCTGCTTTTTTTCTCCAGAAAATGTATGAGGCGCCGTACACGGCTTAAATCAAACGTCACTCATGCACACACACACACGACACACTGGCATACACATATATGAAACACTGACACATACATACATATATATATTACTAACTACTCAAACAAATACATATGAAATTTGCACGCGCGCACACAAACTCTCCATGCACACAGTGTGTGTGTGTGTGTGTGTTTGAGTGCAGTTTGATTTACAGTAAACTGTGCCTCATAAAAATGCGCCCAAATATCGTGCCATAATGAATTAACATCGTATCACAGCGGATTGGGCCAAAACTGAAATGTTGATGAAAATAAAGACAGATGTTTTATTAGTTTTTATGCATTAAACCACATTTTAGTCTGGTCTTATTCCGTCGACGATATTGCATGCTGATTTCGTCACTGTTCATTGATATCCATGACGTCTCGTCATCGTCTCGTCTTAGTCCCAGGATGAAAAAGTCATCAACGGATATTTTCCGTCATTATTTTCTTTGACGAAATTAACACTACTTCCGACCAATCAGAATGCAGGGCTTTTGTTTAAGCCATCTGTGTGCTCACTCTCGTCCTGACACTGTTGTGCCACCCTTGGGGGTAAATATTTTCAAGTATGATAAAAGTACCTTAAACACAAATTAATTTAATTACTACCCGCTAAACCTACAACTTCAAACATGTCAAAGAAACACTTAAACCTCTGTTTGTTTTCCTGCAAAGACAGGACGGTCAGTTCTGCGGTAATGACGAGTAACATGAGCGTGTGCCGTAATCAGACTCGGATCAGGCCTGTCTCGAGCAGATTAAGATCAGTGCTGAGTGCTGGAGTTTCTCAGTCAGGGACGAGTACGGCCTCCGACCACAAACAACCTTCAGAGAGCAAAACAAAGCATCGGGTAGAAGGCCACAAGAGCCAGAACGAGGTCATGAAACAGTTACGCTCGGGTGCGAGAGAGAGTGTAGCGCTCACTCCACCCTTACTCACTCCAACACTAGCCTAGTGTTATTAGCTACAGGCCGTGTGTCTGTTTCAGTTAAAGATAGATAGATAAATACTTTATTGATCCTGAAGGAAACTCCAGATGTGCATGCTCGGGATGATTTCTTTCTTCATATTAAAAAATATATACATGTATATTAAGATGGTGTGCATGTAGTACCAAGCAGGAAACCAAACAGCAATTGTATTCTCTTCTTTTTATTATCAGTAACAATAATATTGTCTATGAAGTATTTGTTTTCACACCTTGTTACAGACCTGTTGGTTTTTTGGGAGAGAAACGTAGCAACTTCAACTTCACTTTTATTTGCACTGCACGGGCAACAGTTTGATGGCAGAATGAGATAAACACCATTTTAAGATTACATTCTTATTTTGAAGTGTTAAATTATTTTCCCTAGGAACACAAGGTTCTCTTTAATTTGGAAACAGCTACACATCCCTCCTTTAAAAGCTTTGAACTTCTACATTTTACGGCAACCCATGGCACAAAGTGGCTGCAAAACACGACACAGTCTGAAAAGCCAATCTCATCACATCTTTCTGTCTCAGGATCAAGAGAAACAACCTGATGTGCAGCTTCTACAGGTCAACTAAATGTGTTTGGATTTTTGGAGAATGCTGAGGCCAAGAAAAAGGACCCTGACACTCTGTTACTGTCCCTGCAGTCACTCGAGCAGTAATAAATGATGGGTATTGTTCGCTTTACATTCGTTTGCAAACACCATGTTATATACTTAAAGCTATGTGGGATACTGGTGTAAGTTAGTCTGTACTGCAAACCTCTGCTCCATTTCTGAATCCATAAGTCACTTTTTTTTCCCTTTGTCTCCCACTGCCATTGGTTTTTCAGCAATGCCACCTGTTACCTGTGCAGGGCAAATAAAATATAGAATAAAATTGCTCTTTGGTTTCCTGATAGGAAACGTCAACATGCACACCTTCTCATTATCTTTTCATGTAATAGCCAGTAAGAAAACGTCTGTAGTCTGCACACAACCTAAAGTAACTGTTATAAAAATCACAGTCAAAACACGAGTTTGCAATAGTTTGTATTAAAACTCAACCAATAAATTATTTATATTAAATTGCATACCTAAATAACCACCAATCAAACTGCATTGCAATTTATTTTTTACAAAACTGCAGAAGGAGATGGAGTTATTAACATTACACACAATTCACACTGATTTAACCCAAACAATGTCATAAAAATATTTAGAAATTTGTTCTTTTTTACATCCATTTTTTACATCCAAAGAAAACATGCACAAAATATTAACTATTAATTCATAACGCTCTTTTGCTTTGCTGCAAAAACTTCAAAATGGAATTATCTCATTTTGCTGTCAAACTGTTGATTTGGTGATTGTGGTGTTTAGGTTCAGTTTCACAGTGAAATGTCTGACATTGTGGACTTACTGTAATGACCCTGATATACAGTCGGAAGGCTGAGTTCAGTATCGCAGCCTCGCTAATGAACCAGTGGCTCGTAGAGAGCTAATAAAAGTCACAGCTAATAAAAGTCACATAAAATGATCCAAGAATAAATTGTTCCCAGGGTCAGATATCCTTCTGTCCGCAAGGAGTCACATGATCTCGTGTCTGCTGTTTCCAGCCAACAAGAACTCCCTGAACTGGGTTTATATTAGTGAAGGCTTTCTTTTCTGTGTCTTTAATGAGGACGCTAAATAAAGGTTTTAATGCAGGAGTTAAATTAAGATTTCTTCAGCTCCAGAGTCCCGTCACTATTAGCGTCGACAATCCTGTAAGGCTGAAAACTTCCTCCAGGGGATTTTACAATGTTCTAATTTTTGATATGCTGGAAAAAAACACACACACACATACCACTGTTCTTTGTATGGATTAACGTCACTTATTCTCGCTCTGTAAATTTACTGACCGAGTTCTGGCAAATCCTCATCACTTGGTCAAATGAGCTGCATTTAAAACAATTCACAAAAATGTTATTGGTCTTGAACCCACCACCTCCTGGTTTATTGAAACCTCAACCCTCATGTATTCAACTTCTAGTAGGATTGTGTCTATAGCACAAAAGTATTCGTGCCACCAGTCACCCCTTCAACAAAATTAAAGAATTTTTTTTTTTGCCGCTTGAGTAAAAAAATTTATATAGTTATAAAGTTTCTAAAAGTGGAAAAATAGTCCGAAATGCTCTGCAGAAATTTTTGCATTTTGTTTTGAAAACAAACAAAACATATATACATTTCTTATAATAAATCGCTGGGTTCTCTTTATAAAACTCTATAAAAAATTATAATAATTACTTCTAATAACTGGATACATTTGTGATGTATTACTAAAACTTTGCTGATTTTATTATTAGCAGGAGTAATAGCAGTAATAAATGTGTAGAGGAGCCCCGGACCTAAATATAAAAATAAAAAGGCGCTGTGTGTGTGTGTGTGTGTGTGTGTGTGTGTGTGTGTGTGTGTGTGTGTGTGTGTGTGAATCTAAAGTAAGCTCCCCTCTCCCCCTTCTCGTCTTACACAGTTACCCTTCCGTACCCATGCTTTTCACACACGCGCGCACACAACGGAAACACTGTATTGTCAGAAAAAATAAACAAGAAATCTCTCTGACATTCGATTGAGCGACACACTAACAGAATCACTGGTATAAAGTAAAAATAAAACAAAATAACCTGCACTTTACCTTTGAAAAGATTCGCAACAGAGCAGTGTTTCTGTGTAGAGCACAGAGAAAGAGTGTGTGTGTTTCTGTGAAGGGCAAAAGTAGGAGGGTTCTGTGACACTAAGAGCACAGACACTAAGAGCAGGCTGATACAGAGAGAGAAAATGGATCTTTAACCTCTCTAATGAGACTTGCTTTTGCTTCACACGCGCACTGTACACACACACACGCATACAAAACACAAAATAAAACTTGTTTTACACACACACACATGGTCACAGTGTTATAGTAAACAGTACACGCGTGCACGGATGTTGATTATACTAGTAAGAGACGAGCACTAAGACCCAGCAGGTGAGACGATTACCCACAATTCCGCAGCACAAGAGAGAGAAAAAACGTTGGTTCAGTTGTGATCACGTGTCGCTCTGCGTCAAAACAAGAAGCGCATGCATGATACATGATACTCGGCGCTCGTAAACCAAGAAAATGCTCGTTTTTCAAGTCAAAATTTATAAAAAATATTTGCTCGTCTTGCAAACCGCGTTACTCGTAATCCGAGTTTCCACTGTACAGGTCAATGCTACATTGTACTACATCACACACTCCAAATGCTATTGTGTGTGTATAAAATACTCATTTCTTTCATGTTGTTTTGCTTAATCAGTTTAAGCATTTTGTTAACATTATTCTACTGTAGTTCTTTTGGTCCTTTGAGTAAATTGTTTGTGCAAATTGTTTGAGCAAACAAATTACAACATTTTTGTAAATAGAATTTAGAGTAGATTTGTCTTGGGTAAAGGAGCAGATCTGGGTGACTCATGGACGTAGAGTATTATGGTGAACTGATATGTTTAGATGCTGTCTTCCTCACTCTCATTTGATCACTCAGGTTTGTTGATGGTGAAGTTATTGGTCAATTTATATCTCAGTTCCCCCTCATGTCTGTTTCCTTCTGGCTCCTCCCTTTTAGTTATGATGTCATAATTAGTCCCGCCGGAGTCCCTGCTTGCACTCTACACTAAATATACATTCACATTATACATTATGTGTCTGTGACCAGACCTAACTGTTATCTCTCTCTCTCTCCCTGTCTCTGTGGAGATGGTGTGGGTTTAGGATCCAGACAGGACGTTGACTCTCTGAGATTAATGCTGTGAATTCTGACAAATGTGAAGATGCTGCACTCTGATTGATCAGAAGGTGTTGATTAGTTCTCTATAACAGCAGCTCTAACAGTAGCGCAGACTTATACTGATGCATTCGTTCTGACGCTTTATTGTTTCCCTAGAGACGGTTCGTACAGCGCAGGCTCCACTGATGACAAACAGGATTGAGTTTTGTTCAAGGAGAAACATGTTCCTGTGTCATGGATGGAAGGAGTCACAGTTCAGTTCACAAGCGAGAGAATAAAGGCAGGCCGAGTGTTTATACTGTAGCTGCCATGATAGAAATGAGAACTTGTTTTGGCATAATTATACATAACATAAGTACCAAGTATGACATCATTCCCAAATACATTTAAAAGGTAGAATTGTTGGTGGGTTGCTGTGATAGAAGAGAAATAAAACAGATCAGGAAACAAAAGTAAAATACATTTATATAACTATAAAACCGTCAGAGTGTCTCAAAATGCATCACTTCCTGACTGTAGATTAGTTTCCTATAACTGCATGATCCTTAAGTGTTTATTACAGGTTTAAATAATTAAAATTTATTTAATTAATTTAATATTTAGTCTAATTTGGGAGTAGGCTGTGTAGATCCCTAGATTAAGTCTTATACAGTGGTACCTCGGCGTACAAACAAATTTTCGTCTTAAGAATTTTGCAAGAAATTTGCCTCATCATATGAAGCATTTTCAGTATACGAAGAAAACAAGTCGCGGTTTAGTCGCGCGCATGTCCGGGAGCCATTCAATACTTGTTTGTAGAGGTCTGCGCGGGACAATTTTTTTAGTCCCGCTCCCGCAAGGTTTTATCCCACACCCACCCGCTCCCGCTATATATCACTCTTTGTTCACCCGCTGGCCGCTTAGAATAATTTTCTTCCCGACCCGACCGCTCCCACTTAAATGTCTATCTGTTTCCAGAATCTCACATTTAAACCGAAAGAGGGGGATAACAAAAAAACTGTAGGTTGTACAACAATATATTTTATTTTTATTCTTCTTGTCAAGACTGCATAATATGGAAAATGTGCTGCAGGGGGAAAAAATGTAGAAACAATGTACAAAATTGTAGCATATTTATTATTTTTATTCAAAATATAAATGTGACATTTTTTGTCAACACGGTAACTTAGGAAAGGTGTAGCTGAAAACAAAAATTACATCTGCCAGATATGCTGTTCAGAAATGACGTCGGGAATGGTACATTATTAGACCGCCCACTCCCGTCCAAATTACACCAGTTTCCGCAAAAAATGTTGTCGGGTCCCGCAGGAGAGCCACGGGAATGCAGACCTCTACTTGTTTGCATCAGTCAAAAGCCAAGCGAAGGGAGTTTACGGTTTTTCTTTTTACATTTTCCACAAGATTTAGTGAAGACGCAGCACCATGGGGTCCCAAGAATGTTATCAAGGACGGTAGCAAGATGAAAAGGGAGCCGCTTTCAGTTTGGTTTTTAAAGCAGCCGGTAAATTAATGTTAACTGAGGTTTAATGTCTATTTATTTCATATTTCACTTCTTTTACGTGTCTTTTCTAAATGTTTGAATTGTTTTAATAGGCAAAAATATGATGATAATGTTGGAAATTGGTAATATTGGTAATACTTTTGGGCGGCTGGAACAGATTATCTGCATTTATATTATTTCCTCTGGGACAATGCGTTTCACAATACAAAATTTCACCTTAAGAACTCGCCTTCGGAACGGATTAAACTCGTATGTCAAGGTACCGCTGTACATTCATTAAAAAAAACTATATAAACAGAAGTCTTTCTTTTACACAATCCTGTTCACTGAACCGTACAGTGTGTGTGTGTGTGTGTGTGTGTGTGTGGTTAATAATCACAGCAGACAAATCCGTCACTTCAACTCTGCAAGTGTGTGAGAAAAGCTGATGTGTGATCATGTGAAGTCTGCAGTCGTTCATCAGCGTGCGTCTCGGCCCTTAGTCAAACATCAGAGTGTTCGTTAACAGCAAACCAAACACTGTCTTATTTACACTACCTGAACAACATCCGCCACACATGCACACACACTCTGCAGCACGGCCCTTGCATGCACCCAAACACTCCTTGTAATACAAGGGATAATTTATAGATCCTGAAGGAAATTCCAGACTCGGACACAGAAAAGCATTGTTCTAGCAACAGCATTGAGTCTAATACTTAAAATGAAGATAAAGCTTAATTCTCTGTTGTGTGTGTGTGTATTTATGTGTGATAAATCAGAGATACTTTTATCATGCATCTTATTTTCCTCTAGCGGCTCGTCTCTGAGTGTTTTATTCCTCTTACACCACAGCAATCCTCCAAGCATTATAACGTTTCACTTAAAAAACATCACATCAAATTTTTATTTTACACTTTGAGTTTTCACATTAGGCATGATTGTACTGCAGCCAGGAACCCTTGCTCCCCCACAACCCCCCTCCACTGCTAGCCAGCGTTCATATTATTGTTTTTGTTCTCCGTACTCGGGTACGCTTGCTTATTTACACTCTCCGATACAGCAGATGGCAGTGTGCACCTTCTCAGTTTGTGAGCCGCTAGTAAACACTAATCAAAGAAGAGAGTGAGGAAGTTAATCTTCGTGCTCTGCCTAACAGTATTGATATTTTGGAAAACATGTTAAGACTAAAGCTCCCGCGTTCCTTCCTACTGTATGGCGACGGCGGTGTGGGTCGGAGGATGAGGCTGGAGCGTGCTACATGCACACGGAGATTTCAGAGAAGACAGACGGCGCTGATGATGTCGCGTCTTAACAGCGGGTTGGTTCCGTTCTCAGGTACGACTGACTTCCGTATCTGATTCGATCCCCGCCCCAGTACGCTGTATCGACCTCCTCCTCCTCCAGCAGGCACGGGCACGGTCCCCGATTGTGTTCTCACTGGACCAGACTTTGGGGTTTGTGGAAATGTTCTGGCGTCGCTAATGTAAAAAACGCCTTTAATGTCTGTAAAGTAAACGAGTTCGTGCTGTCTCGTGACATTACAGTAGTGATAAACACTCGCTCCCTCACGCGCCTCTCGTCAGGTTGTCATGTGACCAAGAAACGTCGAAGAAGTAAAGCGTAATCTCGTCTGTACAAGAACATACGGTTACAGCTTTACCCCTGACGCTGGAGACTCCTTCCCCGGATGTTACACACAAATTTCCCAGTAACAGAAAACTTAACAGAAGCTGCTGTTGCTATAGCAACGATTCATTAATAGAAATCTGTTTGAAACTATTGCATGTATTTAAGAAGAAGAAGAAGAAGAAGGGAAAGTGAATGCGGGGCGATTGAAGGGGAGCGTTCCTTCTCTCCATCTCTCCTTCCTTCCTTTCATTCTTTCTTTCACAGATTAGTCACTAACATGAACTCCAACTGCACTACTGCACTTTTTTTTTTCAAATAAAAAAATAAAGAAATAGCACATTGTGTCCCACACACACACACACACACACATACACACACACAATGAGAGAGCATTGTCTTCAACTGTAGCTCAGTGACTTTCTAACCACAATAAGGTGTGTGTGTTCAGAGTCGGCTCTCGTGTTTCACTGGGAGATAAACGAGTGCAGATCTGTCGCTTGGCTCTTTACCTTCCTCGTAGCCCCAGTCCAGCTCGTCTCTCCCAGGTAACGACTCCGTCTCCTCCATCACCGGGTCAGACATACCACCGTCTCTCGCTTCCTCTGGATGGGCTCCAAATTGAAGAGTGTGTGTGTGTGTGTGTGTGTGTGTGGTGTGTTTTCAATTCGGTGCCATAAAACCAAAAAAAAAAAAAAAAAGTCCAAAACTTTGGCAACAGAATCGACGCAAAGAAGCTTTCAGCCTCTTCTCCTTCCGTCTCCTAACAAACTCACACTTTCTGTCTCTCTCTGTCTGTCTCACGCGCACGCTCTCGCTCTCTCTCTCTCTTTCACACACACACACACACACTTCTCCTTTTCCAGGTGACTCAAGGCTGTACACCAGCTCCCTATCCCTGCTGAAGCACAGAGCACACACACACGCTCAGACACACACACTTACTCTTCCTCTGACTGGCAGTTTGTGTTGTTTCTCTGTAGCAGCATGTTAAAATACAAAACAACTGAGCAGCACAAACTGGTTAACACTCCAACCACGAACACACACACACACACACACACACACACACACACACAGGGGAAATGGGTGAGGTTATAAAACACCCAATGAGAAAAGAGAAAAGCCTGGAGAAAGAGAGGGGAAATGTAGGAATGTTACATAAAGAGAAAGAGAGAGAGAGACAGAGAGAGAGATAAAGACTGACGATGTCCTCGTGTTTAGTCTTAAAAACAACCCAAAAAATAGCACCAATAAGAAAAAGAGCAAGAAGGAATAAAAGATAAACTAGAAGATGATAAATAAGGACTGAGAGAAAAGAAGAGAAAGAATAAAAAGAAATGAAAAAGAGATTTAGTTACAGAAAAAGAAATCAATGTTTCAGGTCAAACTTTCTCACACACACACACACACACACACACACACACATACGTCTGAGGATAAAACTCAGGAAAGAAAGAGATGAAAGGGAAAGAAAAGAGGAATAATCTGAAAAAGAAGAGAAGAAAGAAACTGCTGGTGCAAGAGACATGAAAAACAATGAAAGAATGAAAGACAGAAATAAAGAAAGGACAGAACGATAGGACAGAAAGACAAGAAGAAAAACAGGCAGGGAAAAGAAATATTTGTTTTGTGGATTGAAGGAAGTAAGAAAGAATGAACAAAAGAAATGAATACAGTATTAGTGAAACTTAAGGAAAATGTGTATCAATAAATTTATAGAATAAATAATTAAACACTGTCCGAAAAAAGGAAGAATGAAATAAGAGTGAAGAAAGAAATATAAATAAGCTAAAAAGAAACATAAAAAAGTCACTAATGTGGTGCTTTAGGCAGAAAGGAAATAAATAAATAAAGACAGAAGAAAAGAGGGCGATGTGGTTTTGCTTATTGTAAATAAAAAAAAAAAGAAAATGAACAGAAATGAAATGACGCAAGTTCCAGAGTGAGTGAGAGTGTGGAGAGAGAGACAGAGAGGGAGACAAACTGAGAGAGAATGAGACAGACAGGGAGAGAGGGAGACAGACAGACGGAGAGAAGAGGGGATGATATTGGCTCAGGGGGAGGTGGGGGGGATTTTATTTTGACAGACGAAGGGGTTTCTGTCTTCAACACAATACACACTCATTTTGTGTGTGTCTGTGTGTGTACAGTCCCCCTGAGTGATCTGCACTCTATAGACTCAAAGGAATATCACTCACTCACTCACTCACACACACACACACACACACACACACACACACACACACGTCTATCTGGGTCAGGGTTTGAAGCACAAACCTGTAGAGTGATGTCATAACCACAGTTCCAGCTGAACCGGGTTGGGTTTGTCCTCGTGACCTTAAAGAGTGAACCAGTTACACACCCAGTGCAGGAACCCTTAGAACAGCATTTTGCGTGGCTCAGCTAATACATGCATAAACACACCACTAGTAAACATGTGGTCATGCTGCAAATAGACACTGTGCTGGCTTGAGTGGTGCGATAGCCAGGTATAAGTTTATAGTGATGATTCACCACTAGTGGAGCATGTGACCATTAGATGCAGACCACAAGAACCCCCCCCCCACACACACACACACACACACACACACAATGCTAACGCTAACCGAGTACTCTGCAACCTGATAACACCACGTGTTCACCTGAGAACAGCTAGAGAAACCACAGCTACCTACAGAACAGCAGTGATTCACCAAACCCATAGCAGACCATCACCAACTTCAGGACAACAACACCTGACTGTGACCATGACACGTCGTCAGCTCCACCACACTGAACACCAAGGCTTCTCAGAGCTGTATGCTCAGACGACTGCTATTTTTGAATGTACAGGTAGACCGTATGAGGTGACATGGAGGGGATTCACATCTACCACACACAGAGTCTCAGCTGGCATTCCACAGGGCTCAGTACTTGGTCTTGTTCTCCCTTTAAACCCGGTCTCTTGGTAAGGTCATACTATCGCTTGGCTTTTCATATAATTTTTATGCAGATGACACACAATTTATTCTCTCCTCTCCTCCATCAGACACTCAGGTCTCCACCCGGGTCTCAGCAAGTCTGGCAGACATCTCATCCTGGATGGCAGAGTATCAGCTGAAGCTCAATCTCAGTAAAACCAAACCGCTGTTCATTCATGGTGATTCATCACCTGGTCAAGACCTTGTACAACAATCAGATCACTCCTTCAGCCACTGCACGGAATCTTGGGGTAACTGTGGACAATCATCTGTCCCCTTTCCCACATGTCACAAACATTACTCGCTCTTGTCAATTTCTTCTTTACAACATCAGAAGAATCCGCCCATTTCTTTCTTTACAGGCCACTCAGGTGCTTGTTCAGTCCCTTGTTATTTCAATTCTGGACTACTACAACTCACTCCTGGCAGGTCTGCCTCTGTCCACCATTTGCCCTCTGGAGCTGATCCAGAATACAGCTGCACATCTTGTCTTCAAACTTCCCAAGTTCTCCCACCCCACCCCACTTCTCCGCTCCCTCCATCGGCTTCCTGTATCTGTCCACACCAAATTCAAAACCCTGAACTGCAAAGTTAAAAACGGTCCAAGTCGCACTTACTTCTCATCTCTAATCACACCTCACACCGCACCACGTTCCCTCCAATCCTCCAGCACTGCTCGCCTCGTCCCACCATCTCTCAGGGATCGAGGAAGACATTCATACAGTCTTTGAGGTTCTGGCATCGAGGTGGTGGAACAAACTTCTATGTCCGTACAGCTGAGTCTCTTTAAACGACGACTTGTGTTATGTAAATAAGAAGAGCAGAACCAGTAGGGGTAACTAGCAGAGCTGTTAGAGAAGAGGGGTATTAGAGGGGCAGGACTAGTACTGGTCATAGCTGTTAGAAGATGAGGACTAATAGTGGGGGATTTGAGTGGCAGGACTGTTGGGGGAGAGGGGTGTTAGAGAAGAGGAAGTATTACAGGGGGACTAGAGCAGCAGGGATGTTGGAGGAGAGGGGGAGAGAAGCAGGAGGAGGACTTTTAGGGTAGAGATATTAAAGGGACAAGGCTGTTGGAGAAGACGGGGTTTTAAAGGCGTAGAGCATCTGAAGGCAGAAGATCCTGAACTTTTCCACTTTGAATTATAAATTCATTGAAATGTAAAACATATAAAACCAACTTATAAATATAAAGCATTATTACTTTTAAAATATTCAGGAACAGTGTTTAATAAATGATCTGAGGCAGTCTTAGAGGATTTCACTCGTCTGTGTGTGTGAGACAGGTGAGGTCAGTGAAGAACTGAAATGACCCACCTGCTATGAAAGGAGAAGCTGCTGAATTTAGTGGCTAATTAACTGAAACAAGGTCATGACCTGCATCTAATAACGCTTTGGACACACACACACAAATCAGAAGGAAAACAAATATAAAAAGAAACAGGAATTAAAGACATGAAAGAGTAGACTTAGAGAAAGGAAAGAGGAAAACAAATCGAGAGCAAGAAATAAAGAAAGAAGGAAGAAAAATATGGACAAGGAAAACTCAAGCAGAATTAAAAAAAGAAAGAAAGAAAACTGGCCAGAAACAAGAGGACAAAACACTATTAAAAAAAAAGAAATGAGAAACAAGAAAGAAAGAGGGGAAAAGTAGACAAAAGAAACTAATGCAGAGAGCTGCGTGAGATACAGCGCCCCCTCTGGTGTGTTAGAGAAAATGAATGGGAAAAAATATAAAAGCACAGCTCTGCCCTCTAGTGGACATTACAGAAACTACCGGAGGAAAGAAAACAGAAAAAAAAATTATATATAGGATATTGGGACAAAAAAGGGGTATTAAAAAAAAAATAAGCTAAGGAAAAATAAAGTAAGATAAAATTAAAAAGATAAAATACATTCAGTTCGTTTGAGAAACTCAGACACTTCATTTTGAAAGCATTTTATTTTTTTAGGCAACTGTTCCTTTAAAAGTGGCCACAGAAAGAAGCGACAGAACACACAGATGAGTAGAAAATTTTATTCACTATAAATTTTTTAACAAAGCCAGAAAACCCAGGGTTTTATAAACCGGATAGTCGTCCATCGTCACCTTTGTGCAGTAATGAGTTCAGCGTGAAGGTGAGGTACACCTGAGCAAAGCAGGTAAACGTGTGAGCTGTGACCACGCCCTCTTTTACAAAGCTTTACCTTAAAAAAAAAAAAAAAAAGAGGGGGAGAAAAAAACATCAATTCCAGAGAAATCCGAACTGCTCGTGTTCGAACGTCTCTGAGAGCAGCGACTCCTGAGTTCATCAGAGGGAAGTTCAGGTTCTCAGGCTTCGGGGTGAAAGAGCTGAAATACTGAGGTGTAAGTGCTACTCCTTATACTCCAAGAACTGCTGAAGTCTCTTCTGATGCTCCGCCGACATACTGACTGCACTGAGACAAACACAGGAAGGACAAACATTGGTCTGCTTCACATCATAACACTCAGTATTCTAAAATACTCGAAATAATAATCTATTTTAAAATACTCGAACAAGCACCTGGATCAGTGCTCTGAGAACACCCTAGTGGGTGTGACCTAATATTCTAATGAGTGGCTTGATTGGCATCTCCGACACGTCATGGAGAGTTACTGTGCTGTGTGTGTGCTGAGAGATTCTACACTGAATAGCAGGTTCATAGCTTCTGTAGGTCACAGGAACCTAAATCATAAAGATAACGTCACTCGTCAACACAGGTTGGAGGAAGTTTGCTTGAAAGCGTCCACCGGCTAGGTCGGCTAACCTCACGATCAAGAGCTGATCTGCCCAGTGCTAGCCGAGTGAGCAAAAACTAGCAGAGCTAGAGTGAAAGCTAATTTAGAGCTAACGTGATGACGAGCTTAACTAGCAAACTGGCGCTAATCTAACAGGATGGAACTAACAAATTTTTATCTAGATCACGATTAGCTCTTGATCACTTGAGGTTAGCTGACCTAAATGGTGGACCTGACGCGAGTGTAAACTGTGCTGATGAGTGACATAATTTTTATGATCACATGTTACCCAGGATTAGTCCCGCCCACTTTACATATACAAGATGACGCTTACAGTACGTGTGAGGTAGACAGTAAAATAAAAAGCGGTCAGTGATTCAAATGTCAGGCCATGCCCTAAAACAGACCACACCCCCGAAATAGGCCACACACACAAATAACAGTTCTAATGAGGCGTGTTTAATCTTGCAGCATAAATGAAGTGAATATTTACTGTAAGTGATCTCTGAAGCTGGTGGTTATCCTGTAGATGGCGGTCTTCAGGGCCGCTCTCAGGGCGAAGCGCAGCGTCTTGTAGGACGAGTCGCCCAGACTGCACAACGTCTTCCCGGGCTTACTGGAGGCGTGAGGGAGCTTAAAGTGCCGGTCCACGGCCTGGAACAGAAACGTTCTCATTTAAAAGCAGATAGAGCGGGAACAGAACAGGAACCACTGCAAGTCATCACACTAAGATTTTGGATTTCTCCCTCTGTGCTTACCTCCTGCAGAGAGAGCATGCTGCTGAGGATGCTGGGTAATGTAGTCTGCACCACTCCGTATTTGTCCTCAGAGTAAGAAGCAGCCACCAGATGAGACAATCCTGTCAAATTTAGACAAATCATCAGGCTTTATTTAACCCAATAAATACAATTATAATGATTAAATTATTTCTAAATGAATTCCATTTATTAGTCTCCTCACAATTAAGAGCTACATTAAACCTTCGCCATCAGGGAATATAATATTAGCCACGCCCACACAGGGTCAAAAAGGTGGAAAACAATTTATGTAAAACAGCAACAGGTGTTCGCTCACAATCATCTCATACTTAACTAAATCATGTCCATTTCATTTATTTCAGTCTGTGGAATTTTTCTGTCGGTTTTGTTGCTCAAATATTAAAATGTATTTACAGTTACAATTTTAATTCGCGCCATGTTTCAAATTCAATGTGTTTCCATTTCAGTTTCGCGTTTCGAATGTTTAAAAGTGTAAAATGTATCCAGTTGATTGTTTATAACCACAATACGGTCACCTGCTAGCATCCTCTTCAGGAAGGGGCGTGGTCTGTTCCTACGTAGGTGGGTTTGAAAGGTAAAACTTATTACTTTCGTGTTGGAGTCGTGTTTGCTAGCTATTGTAGCTAACGTGTGAGTTAGCTAGCCTAGTTACGACTGCGAGCTCTGCTATACAGCGAACAGTTTCAATAACCGCTGATAGACGCAGCTACAAAATCCAGAAAAGAACACGACTAGCAGAAGGTTATTAAGCACAACATTAAAATACATTTTAGAAAACTAAGCCTTGTTATCTGTGGGCATAGCCTGTGCTGAGTTGTTTTAAATATGAATTGGATTTTACAAAAAAAAATATGGCTAATTAAAACCTGCATTATTTTTCTGTAATGTCACGTGAGAAATAGGTGTGTGAATATTCCCCACCTTCCAGAGCCCAGATGTGAGCCTGGCCATCAGCAAACAGGGCCTGACTCGAAGCCTCGGACAGCTGTTTCACACGAAAATACAGAATTATACACAAAGAAAAAGAAAAATGTCTTAATTGAAAACAAAACAGAAAAAAAAAAACAATAATTAACCAACACCTTTACATCCTTAAGAGTGAAGGTGAGAAAAGCGCAAAGTGCAGCTAAATTAAAGGAGCAGTATGTAATTTTCACTATCTTCTACTGCCTACAGAGGGCGTGGTTAATTTCAGGGCCAGAAATAAATTTTTTTTAAATAAAACATACTAGCCAGACACATCACATTACAATAAATCAAGAGACGAGTTTACTTAAGTGTCTCTAGTTCTGGTGAGAGAATGACAGATGTAGGAAAATTACAGACCACACCTTTAAATCAGTTTTAGCTGTTTGTTTGCATTCACACTTTAAAAAAAAAAAAAAAAAGTAGTGATTGTGGTGAAAGAACAACCACAAAACAATTATTATTATTATTAACATTCAAACAAATGAAAAATACACAGCATGGACCATGTAGAAGATTTAATGTAGAAAAGGAAGATCACCAAAATGTGGATCAACTGCAGCATTTATTTACAAATTTTAAACAGAACTATATATACATATATATCTAAAGTGAACTTTTAAAAATTTCTTTTGGCAATAAATTAATTACCACTCAATCACGATACATAGCCGAATCCATTTTTTTATCCAATCTCTACTAACTACTGAAAATTACCCAGTGTTAATTGGCCTGTGCTTTTCTTTTTTAGATGAGAAACAGTTAGGTAGGGTTAAAAGGTCAAGCCACGATCACCGGTTCACACATGCAGCATGCTGATGCAAGTCGTTCATGCCTCATGCATTCATTTAGAACCTTCTTACCTTATTAAATAAATACATAACCAGCACACGCTTTGCCAAGAAACCTTTAACCTGAACAGAACATTTTAGAGCAGGAAAAACATCCAGTCAACAAACTGTCCTCATGTACAGAATATAGAGATTTAAAAAAAAAAATTTTAATTTAGAAAACTATAACTAGTATCACTGTTGTGTTAAATCTCAAATCCAAATTGAAGTTAAGAATAATATAAATTTATTAAAATAAATAAATAAAAACATGCCAGTGGGTGGGGACTAATATTCTAATGAGCAAGCTTGACTGACAGCCTTCTTTTTGAGATGCCACCACTCAAACACACTATAGCATCAATCGCTATGCCAGCATTCTCTCACTATGTTAGAATTCTGATTGGTCCTGCTTAGCCCCGCCCAATTTCCCAGTTTCAATCAGAATTCCTTTTTTTTTTTTTAAGTTACTAACTATCAGATTTTAGGGACAGTGTTTGAGGTGTGTGCGCAGGCATGTGTGTGTGTGTGTTTTCTCAGCACCTGTTCCTTCCTGTTTTGGAGCCACTGGGACAGAAAGCTGGGTTTCTTTTCTTCTGCAGGTTTGGGGGCGGGATCAGGAGACGGCAGTGGGCTCCCATTGGTCTGCGATTCTGTCATCAAATGACCATGTGTTAAATGACAGGTGACATTTTTTTCCAAACGAAAAACTCTAAAGAAAATATTTCACTGCCTCCCAGTGGAGTCGCTAGTGTACTACATCCCACCATAAAGCACATTCTATATTAATTTTACATGAATAGAGCACATTGACCAATAGCTGAAGCTTCATGAGAGTTATGGGCGTGGCATAAAGAGATGGAACGAGGTCTCACCAGTGGACGTGCTCCATAATTTGGGGTTCCTCCGAGTGATGTGAGGACTCTGGACCGAGGCCCACCAGAGTCTTGGGGCTACCTGTGGGCTGAGTAGGGGTCTGAGGGCGGGGCTAGATATTGAAGCATTCAGGTCAGGGGTGAATGGGGCGGTCAGGGGCGGGTTCACAACCCTCACTGCAGAACCAAACACCGAACCAGGAGTGTGGACCAGAGCACTGTGGCGAGGAGTCTGAGGAAGATCCTCTGTCCCAGACGTCACTGCAAAAAAAGAAATAAACATTATTATTCGGGTGGTGCATTAAAAATAAAGTCATGATTAAATGTTGCAGGTATACAATTATCGGATAACCAGGACTACAATCGCTAACATAGCTAGAACTAACGTCAGCAACACTGCTAATGTAGAGAAGCTAACATACCAAAATACAACTGACAACAAAGCTAGCAGACCTGCTGTAAAAGTTAGCATAACTAACCTGGTACCTACGGTCGAAGCTCGCTTATCTACGGTCGAAGCTTGGGTACCTGCTACATTTACATTCCAGTTTTTGGCAGATGCCCTTATCCAGAGCAACTTACATTTTACAACGTACTAGTTAGCACAACAAAGTTAAGCAAACATGAGTAACGCCGACACTAACATGACTGACACAACTTTGCTAAACAGCTAACTTAAATGATATCTAAAAACGTACAGAACTAAAAGCAATAATTAAAACTATCTAAATATGCAGCCAAGAACTACAATAGCCAAGAAAATTTGTATAATTTAAATATATTTGACATGGCTAGAAATGTAGCCAACATAACATAACAGACATAACTAGGTAAGCCTAGCTAAGCTGAACAATAAATGCAATTTAACCATCATCATTAGCACAGGCTAACATTACAAACGTCATTAATATACAGTAGCTAGAAAACAAAATTCCTAACATGCTTGCCAACATACCTAAGCAGCTATATTATCACTTAGATATACAAAATAAGCCTACAGATAGCGAAGATTTCTAAAATAAATAAATGGATTGTTTGATGCTTTTGGTTAGATGTGTTGGTCTGATATTGTTAATAATGAACAGGAAATATTAGCCCCCCTAGTGTGTGTTACCCGAGCAGGATGAGGAGCTGGATCTGGAGTCACTTTTCTCAGACGGCGGTTTTGCTCTGCCGTTAGACGCCACGATGTCGTGATGAGCGATGAGACGCTGCGTTAAGTCACTTAGCAGGGACACACACTCCTTACTGATAGCGTTCCAGTTGTGAGGGTGACCACCTACAGCACACACACACACAATGCAAGTTAATTGTGAAACACAGACATTGTAATTATGAATGAGGAGAACAAATTAGGTTAAGACATTAAACCCTTTTAGTAACCATGGAAACAACATAGAATTATCCGGAACACTAACATTTACCTCAAACGCGCTGGCTAACTCATGAGAAAGGGCACAACTCACACAACAGCTAGCTTTAATGGAGTTGTTTCTTAATCACTTTTTATTGTTTCTACAACTTTTATCACAGACAACAAGCACGCCGTAACCATGGAAACTATACAGAATTATTTGGAATGTCAACTTTTACCTCAGTTATGCTGGTTAACTCCTGAGGAAATGTACAGGACTCGTGTTACTATCTGGATTAGTTGTCGTAGTTTGCCTTACTAGTTTTCTTGAATTTATTAACACATTTTGACAGACAAAATTTTCATCCAGCTGTGATGTCATAATTTCTAGCACAATAATGTCTGGTTAGCATTTGATGCTAAATCTAGCAGGTGTTACTGTCATTCTGTTCGTTTTATGAATCACTAACAGATCCATCCGAGGGAAATGTGGATGTTCCGGATGTTTCCGGATCTCTGTCATTAAGTACAAATGTAGAATTAATATTATATTTTAGCTAGACACAGTATATGAACTTAGTGCTCAACACCCAGAGGAGCAGCATTACCTGGCTGACTGAGGCTGAAGACTTCCTGTCTGCGTGAAGGGGAATGCTGGGAAAGCAACGCCAAATCCTGCAGAGCCAGAAACTAACACCACAAACAAAAAATACAAGAAGAAAAAATTTATTATTGGGATAAAAAAAAAAAATTAAAAAAAATAAAAAAGAAGAAGAATGATTTTAGCAATGGCACATACCTTCATGACCAAGACGTTATTTTCAGTCAGGACTTTAGGAAGGCACTCTTCTGCATCCTCTGCGAATGACGACTGCACCGGAAAACTGTATGGCTAGCCAATAAGAGCGGATTTAGAACAAACTAAATTGTAACTAAATAAAAATCTCAATTTTTTTTTGTAACACGCGTTTCAATAGCAGATTTATTTCTACTTACCAGCTAGGACTAGCATAACAATACCTTAGTTTTTATTGATCAACTCAACTGCTGTTTTTCATTAAATCACATGATTAACTGTACAATGACTAGAAGATTATTTAACTTTTTTTTTTAAAAAAAGCCTAAACGTGACAAGCGATAAATAAATAAATTTAACTTGAGAAACACGACCATGCCTCAAATTCAACTCAACCAAAGTAAATTACAAAATTGCACGAAATTGTGTATAAACTAGTAAAATTACTAATAAACAAATTTGACTAAAACTGAGCAACTAAAATCTAATTAAATAATAAAATGATTAAAACAAATAACTGAACACAATCACTCAATGAAAACACCAAAAAATTATGACTATGATTAAATTGAACTGGATTAAGTGATCCAATTACTAAAACTTGACTATAACTAAACTTTTAGTCATTTGACCGGTAAGTCCAGTTCAATTTTATAAAGCTAAACAAAATGACTAAAATTAGTTTAAAGTTAATATAAATAACAAATGACTACAATTTGACTATAACTTAACTAAAACTAAACCAAATGACTAACCTTAAGTGTAATTTGACTTAAACTAATCCAAATGACCAAAATTTGACTTAAACCAACAACAAATTAAATTGACACTAAGCGTTCTACACTCCGGCAAAGGCAGAAACGACTACACACAGACGTCTTCTCTGTGAAACACACACCAGCGTCCTGTAGTCTGTTAAAACACAGCGTTAGGAAGTGAGCTCGCTGCCGTGTACCTCTGTGGCGTAGATCCTGAAGAGCAGCACGGTGAGGTTCCAGGTGAGCAGCAGGAAGGTTCCACTGATCCACAGCTGATAGAACAACAACACATCACACAGTCCTCCGAACGAGTCGAGAGAGCTCACAGAACTGAAAAACACAGAGAGAATTTGAAAACATTTTAACAGTGGTTTTGCTCTGAGAACTGAGAGAGAAAATGAACACTTGTAAAGGAGTAACAGATCGCTGGAGCCCCTAGTGGGCAGACACGACTGGTACAGTTATCTGATGGAACAAGCGTAAAATTACTCGTCTTAGCTCAGTATCGAACCTGTCTAGGTGCAGACTCAGTGTGTTGCAGATCCATTTCCTCGGGATGTGTCCTACAAGATCAAAGAAAAACAGTTAATTAAGAAAAAAAGAAGCTTTTTTTTAATGCTTAAAGTGCTATTATTATTACTCACCAAAGAGAAAATAGAGGATGATGTAATTCCTGGCAGAATATAGAGACTGAATAGCGCTGCACTTCACCAGCCACCACACGGAGCCTTTAAAGCGCATGTACTTATATTGCTGCAACACACACACACACACACACATTTTATCCACCATTAACTGTGTAGTGACACTGACGAGAGAGAGAAATGGGGCGTGGCCTATCTGGACATGTTTAGGTTTTCCAAAAAGTGCATAAGAATAAAATATATGACCTTTAAGACTTTTTTGCAACCAAAATACAGCAATTTTTGTTCCTTAGCAGTGTTGAATGATTGGAAAATTATATACATAAAAAAAGCTACTAAACTAGTTTAAAGAAAGAAAAAAAAAAGACAGAAAAAAATGCAGATTTTTATTTAATTTGTTGATTTGTGCTGAAAGTTCATAAAGCTACGCCAGATATACAGCAAAATAGAAAAATAGTGAAGGAGGAGAATGGGAGTGTCTCAGTGCTCACACGACTCAACAAGTGCTCTGACGTGCAACATTGGCTCGTAAAAAAAAAGTCACACCACCACACTTGCTTGTGAAATTTCACTTGTTTTTTTTTTTTTTCTTTCCACTTTCTCCTCCTGACCAATCAGGTCGCAAGTTCATGAAAACAAACATCCAGAACAAGTTAGGGTGAATAATTATTATTTTTCAAATGAAAAGCCTGTATGTACTTGTATGATGTGAAAGGAGACGTAGTGGATGTTTTGGACGACGCCCAGTAAGCTGTAAGAGTAGCCCATAAACGCTCCAGCCAGCAGCATGAACACGTGATACTCGTTCAGACACACGCCAATGCTGGGACTGTGGAGCAAACACACACACAAAACATACACAGGTCAACATTTTGACTTCATATATATACACAGCTTACTGTAAAGAAACATCCAGTGATACGCGGCGGCATGGGGACATCTGATAGGAAGGTTCTGATGTCCACATTAACGTGTATTAATTAAGCATGCTGTACCTCTGCTTTATACAGAACACTGTCTCTGCTCCAGAATAGTTTTAATGAAAAACTCACACTTCAAGATGATGTATAGTATTGTGAAAAAGTTTTGACCACCTCGGCCCTTCATATTTTGATTACCAAATGAACAGACTTTCTTGTATCTTTAATGAGGACTTGATGAACAGAACTCGCTTCCTGAAGGACTTTTTTTTTTTGTTTCAGAGGAACGTTTTGTTTCATTTTAACATAAAAAAAACATCTAAGTTAAGGCATGAACCAGTGAGAAACAGGTGCAGATGATGAGACCGGTGGTTAGTATCCTGCTGATACTGAATGGTACTGAAATGAGGTCACTGCTAAGGTTGTTACATAAACTACCAGTTTTTAAACTGATATCTTTAGGCACTTCGCAGCCTGTCGCAGTAACACATTTGTTCCCATTTTTTCCATTTAATCTAAATCATTTAATTTTATTTAATATGATACGAAGCAGAAGAGGAGAAAAACTCTCTCTCTCTTCATTAATTTCATAATTAATTTTCCCTAAATGCATAAAAAAAAATATGTATACATTCTTTATGTCCTTCTCTCTCTGGTATAAAAATATTAAATTGTATAAAAATTAAAAAAATTTATAAAAATAATTATTAGTTCAGGATTTTTCTTGATATTTTTTGTATATGATGATCATTTAACAAAAAAAAAAAGATCAAGTATCACCACACTGACTCCAAATTATTATTATTATTTTTTATCAAATATTTATTTGTTTATTTATACAAGTTTGCATTTGAGGTGGTAAAATGTTGCAGTTCCTCTATGATCCTAAACTATTCACACACTGGCAGGCAGCACCGCGGATTATTTGCCAAGTTTGACACAAACTGAGATTTAAAACAGTTGAGGAACTAAATCGAGTGTGTGTGTCTGTCTGTGTGTGTGAGAGAGATCACCTCTCGCTGTGTACGCAGGGAGAGTGGAGCATCTGATAGCGTCCGCCGGCCATGATGCACACACACCACATGAGCAGCATCCCAGCTGAGCAGTGCACCAGAGAGTGAAGACACCGGCGAGGGTGGAGCACTTCAGCCAGGAGCGCCAACCGAGAGCACGGAATGGAGGGAACCACTGGGAGACAAGAAACAAACACAATCAACCTGGGCACTTCCTGTGTGTGATGATGAGGATGATGGCAGTGTGTGCAGCAGGCAGGAGTTCTGACCCGTGTAATACTGCAGGTTGAAGAAGGCCAGGAAAATAACGGCTGCACAGAGGAGGAAGACAGAGAAAACCATACTCGCCTCTGTGAGCAAACTAAGACATCCTGTAAACAGAGAGAGAGGGAGAGAGAGAGAGAGAGAGAGAGAGAGAGGGAGGGAGAGAGAGAGAGAGATGATAAACATGAGAAACAAATAAAAAAATCTCAGCTGAAAAATCTAGAGACTTATACTGTAGAATCGCAAACTTATCAAAGCAGCACTGAGGTATCATGATATTGTATCAGGAGGTGAGTGGTGATTCGTATCCCGAGTGTGTGTGTACCTGAGAGCCAGTGCGTGGGGTGAAACACACTGAATCTGATGAAGAAGACGAGCAGACAGATGATGGGAGGCAGCAGCAAAACTGACCACACTATACTAGCTAACGCTCTCCATCTCAGCACCTGAAACACACACACACACACACCTTTTATGGTGTTATCTGAACATTTTTATGGTTTATACTAATAATAACCACTTGAAAACTTTGTGCTTTCTAAGGCATGTTCTCATAATGACAGCAGAACACACACATTTCTCTCTCTCCCTCACACACACTTCAACCTAACATCACCAAACACTTCTTAAAACACAGAACTTCTATGAAAATAATCATTACAATAGCAGATATTAATCTGTTTACTGCAGTACAAATTCCAACTTTAAAAGCCTGACATACTTTAAACAATGAGATTTTTGACATTATGTAATATTTATTACTTTAATATTTTATTATTGATATTATTATGATTAATTCTTCTAATTCCTTCATTTCCCCTTATTTACAACTTGAATTGTCCTGTATCTCAGATAAAGCTCTGGAAATAATCCTTACCTTCCGGATAAACCAGCAGCTCTGACGAAAGGAAAACATTTTAAGCGATAAATATATATAAAAAAATAAATAAACTTTAAGTGTTTAGAGAATTTCACATTTCCACACTGAGTTTTCAGAAACGCGAGCGTGATTGTGCGACATTCCGCGCCATTCATTCGAAGGCCCCCGTGAGGACCCCGTGCAGGGGGAGGGGGAGGGGGGAGACAGGGGCAGCTACAGAGTGTGCCTGAGCAAAAATTAAATTAAATTAAAAAGGGCAACTTTTATTGACCCGAATTAATTGTAATGCGCTGATGACTATTTTTATATTTTATTTTATATATTACATTTATAAATTATTATTATAAAAACAAAACAAGCAAAAACAATTAATAAAAAAAAGAGAAAACAAACAAACTAAAAAAAAAAAATCAACCAACCAATCAACCAATAAATGAACCAATCAATCAACCAATCACTCAAT
Source organism: Channallabes apus (assembly GCA_030522415.1). NCBI lineage: Eukaryota > Metazoa > Chordata > Actinopteri > Siluriformes > Clariidae > Channallabes > Channallabes apus. The sequence goes on along the minus strand of CM060111.1, from coordinate 21,770,499 downwards.
CAAACATATAATCAACCAATCAATAAAGCAATCAAATAATAAATCCAACAGTCAATCAAACAATCAATCATCAAACAAATATCCAATTAACCAATCAATAAATCAAACAATCAAACAAATAATCAATCCATCAACCAACCAATCAATAAAGCTATCAAACAAACAAACAAATATTCAATCAAACAATTGAACAATCAATCAATCAAACAAAAAACCTGTTCATGTCATACATGCTGTACACATTCATCTGCATACGTTTATGAGTACAAATAAATGAAAAATAATGTAAAGTAAATGTTGCTAATGTTAATAAATTACAGTAAACATGCATTCTAAGTAAACTTCCACTTCCGTATTCACAATGTACAAATATCTTCATATATAGAAATTCCCCATGCATGAAGTCTGATACAGTATGTGGAAGTATATTTATTTCCTTTGCATTTTGAAGCAAAATATGTCTCTTTATGCACTGCGGTCTTATTTCGAGTAGCCGCTGCCATTGGGTAGTGTAATGTTTCTTCTATCTAAGATCCTATTTTTCTCAGGTTCACATCTCTGTCTGGTTTCAAAGGCGTTAGCGGGGAGGATCTGTGTGGAGCTGATGGACATGTCTGTCTGGACAACTTTATGATCCCGTGGTTTCTGCGCGGCTCTATGATTGATGGCGGGCAACACGAAGGGCTCGCGCTGAGTTTTTTTATCCTCCCAAAGCTTCAGCAGGCGTCGCTGGTTGTTGGTCATGTCCTTGAGGTTGAGCTGAAGCGACTGAACCTTTTCCTCCAGCAGAGTTTTAGAGGTGACGGCGTTGGCCAGCTCGGATGACAGTTCATCAATGGTCAGGTTCAACCTTCCAGCCTTTTCCACCAGCGCGCTGCACTCTCGCTCTTTCTCCTGCAGGTCGTTGATGATATCCTTAGTGGTTTTGCCTTGAAAGTTTGGGCTTGACTCCAGGCCGAGCTCGGTCCTCAGCGTTTTCAGCTGCCTCTTCAGCTCTTTGTTCTCCGACATCAGGGTTTTGAGTTTCTGTTTGACGGTCTCGGTCGACTTTGTCCTCAATTCGTATTGTCTCAGTTTCTCCTTCAGGGCATTCTCGCGCTGAAGGGCCTCGTCTCGTTCCGAGCGGTATTGCTCCACAAGCTTTTGTGAGTCATGTCCAGATACCTTTCTAGCCATCGTTATCCACCTTTCTGTTTATAAACACAAGAGCAAATTCATGACCACTGCTCCTGACCTCGCCGTCCAATTTACGTATCAAGTTATTTTTTTTTAATTTCAGCTCAAGAATCTGCAACCTTGATAATCCAGTCCTAAAAGATGAAGTGTTTCACACGTACACGGTGAAACTGCGAGAACCTGAAGCTCAGAGTTCCAGAGCAGCTCGAGTGTAACTTTAGGCCCAGTTTAGAATATCCATTAATTAGGACACGCCTCGAGCAGACACTGTTTCAAGTGACACTATTTTTCTGCTTTGTGGTAATTAGGAAACTTTTTGTGGTCCGGCGTCTTCATTACTCGTGTTCTCCTACCAGTGAAGAGGAACAGGAAGGAATGTGATGAGCTATAAATGCATAATTTATCATTTAACGCCTAAAAAACAACTTTACAGTCTCTGACGGTGAGCGCCGACAAGACACATGGTTTTTCACTCATTTACGTTTAGTTTGAAATCAAGCACTATGTTTTTTGAGTTAAAGTTTAGTTTGAGTTTTATTTTTAGTTTAATGTCAGTTATAGTATTTCAGTTTACATTTCAAAGTTACATTTCAAGTTCTTTTGAACCATTTAAGTTTAAACATTCCAGACTTTAGGCGGTTGTTGACTACAAAGGGTTTTTTCCAAGTATTAAACGCAATCCTTACGTTAGTAATTATGTTAGTTTATGGAAATGGCTGCAGTTCCTGAATGGTTAAAGCCAAACCTTTTTCAAAGCCCTTTAATTAAAGTTCAAATATTTACAATATACACAAATATTGTGTTAGCATTTTATTTATTTATTGAGGTGTGAAGACCTAAACAGGTGTCGCTGTAGCTTAGTGGTTAGCACTGTTACCCTGCACCTCCAGGGTCCAGGTTTGATTCCTGTCTCTGTGTGCATGGAGTTTGCATGATCCTCCCATGATTGGTGGGTTTCCTCCGGGTTCTCCGGTTTCCCCTCACAGTCCAAAGGCATGCAGATTATGCTAACTGGTGTTCCCCCAAAATTTTCTGTGGTGAGTGTGTGTGTGTGCCCTGAGATGAACTGGCAGCCTGTCCAGAGTGTCCCCTGCCTCGTTATCCCCAGTTACTGTAGTCCCAAAATAGCTAAGTCTCCTGAGACAGGCTCCAGGCTCCCCGCGACCCTGAATACAGTATAAAGTGATATAGACAATGAGGGAGTGAGTGGGTGAGTAAAGACTTAAACCAAGCAATGAATCATTTTATTTACATATACAAAGTGTTTATTAGAAATCAGACGTCAGGTCTGTACAACATTCCAGTGTTTACAGGGAGACAGTCATATTTAAGGCACAGATTATCAATCGCTAATGTTTCTAACTGGTTGAAAGTAAGTGTGATGAAAAAGAGTTATTAAACATTAAATATGTAGTAAGAAGTTAGTTTAGCCTTCTTTGGCATAGCAACATGCCATATACAGTATATTTATTATTATTATTATTATTATCATCATCGTTATCCCCAGTTACTGTAGTCCCAAAATAGCTAAAATACAGCAGTAATCCGCTTTAAGAGACACAATTTTATTCTAATATATACATTTTTAACAAACATTGATAATTTGATCTTTAGATAAGCTCTGTAATGATCTATAAACACCTCAGGAGAACTGAACGTTTAATGTAAAAGATTGAAACAAACCCCTCAGACATTCTTTAGTAACATGAACAGAAACCACATCATGTCAGAAACCACACACCCCTACACACACACACACATACATACACACACACTCCTGATCTCGTGTCTTTCTGATGATCTGCGACCTCGTCTGTGTGAAATTCGATTCTGGACAACGAGGCAACAAGAGAACCTGCAACTGAAGAAGAATAAAGAACACGAGCTTCAGCAAGAAGAGAAGGTGTACAACAATTCTGAAACCAAAAGCGGACATGACCGGCGCTCCCGAGAGCGTGTGTGTGTGTGTGTGTGTAACATGTTCATCAGATGAAAAATAACGAGCTCAGTATAAAGTGAATTAATTTCACAGAAGTAGTATAAATATAATCTGTTCAGCTGAAAACAAACAGATCATCATTCACATCCTGAATCGTTTTATTTATCAGCGTTATAGATGTGACGTTGAACAGACGGACCTTTATGAGGCTCTACAGGTTTAATACAAACTCTGGCAGTTTTAAAGTCGACTCTGTGAGCTTTACACTTGTGCCAAAAAGTGTGTTTATTCAATTTAGGAGAACCGTCCCCAAACTGAAGAAGCCTGAGGCCCAGTCTGAAATTTGAAAATCTCATGTGGCTGAGAAACCTTTAATCCCAAATCTGACCAACACACAAGACACTCAGAGAGAACTTCTCTATAACTATTTACTTTTTTTTATATAAATGGGTAAAGTCTATGTTCATGTTCCTATAGCAGCGCGGGATAACATGTTTAAAAACAGGTCAGATAAACAAAAAACAACATGGAATTTAAATCCTACTTATTAGGTCTGAATGCTTTAAATATTTTAAATATAATAGTAATTAAATTCTTTATAGCAATTTTAAACAAAACTACCAAAACTATTGTGAATAATTTTTTCCTGCTTACTTTGTCGCATCACTGATTTCAGATAAACTGGAGTTATGGATGTGACGTGTCTGAATCAGCCCTCTGACCCCTCTATAAACACCACACTTAAATACTGAACTGTGAAATTTAATGAATCTGTAATTATTGCTGACATGAACAGAACTGTGCAGAAGTACTGAAACACCTGCAGATTTAAAGACTTTTATTATCTGTCAGTAATTGCAGAATAATCCTAAACAATTTGGTGTGTGTGTGTGTGTGTGTGTGTGTGTACCTCCACTCGAGGACATCAGTGTGCCTTTGTGGTGATTAAGCTCTGGAGCCCGTCCAGTTCTGCAGCATTCACGCTTTCGTACGTGCTGAAGAAATACGTCTGGGGGAAAAGAGAGAGAGAGAGAGAGAGAGAGGGTTTATGTCAGATCCTGCCACTGTTTACACTCTGTGTGTGTGTGTGTGTGTGTGTGTGTGTGTGTGTGTGTGTTAAATGTGAGGCGTGAGATCGGACCTTGCAGCCAACGGCAAGTAAGACGTGCAGTGTGACGACGGAGGAGAGGACGGCAAGGACGACACGCGGCCGATCGTCTCTCATCACCGGCCAGAACGTCAGCACCAGAACCGAGCCGGACAGACACAGAGCCACCACGATGGAGCTCCACCGGAGAACCTCACTCGGTACCACCCACAGCACCTACACACACACACACACACACACACACACACACACACACACACAGCGGTTAAGACACTAATACTTAAAACAACAACAGCTAAATTATTCTCTCATTTTACAATATTTGAAACACATTATATACAGTTACAATGATAAGAAGAAGCAACAGGAGATGAAAAAAACTGTAAGAAAAGAAGAAGAAGAAGAAGAGAAACAGTAGAAGAAGTAGCGGAGGTGTTCAGACCACAGCAGGAATGTAGACGGAGAGCGAGTAGCCATAGACGCAGACGATCTCCAGGAACGAGTAGGACAGCAGGCTGGAGATCTTCCTGCTCCTCCAGGATAAAAAGCCCCACAGGGCCAGAGGAACCAGCCAGGCGTAGCTGTAGATCGCTGTAGCCGCCATCGTTACTGACAACACACACACACACAAGATCTTATCATTGTCAGTGTGAAAACATCTTAGCTCTAATAGCAAGAATTAATTTGTGTTTTCATCATCCTCATGGGCGTGGTCCTGACTCTCACCTTTCCTGAACTCGGGGACGTACTTGTACCGTGGCTGGCCGCGGTGCACGAGGAAGCTCGACATGTTGCCGCTCACTCCGATGGCGAACACCAACGTGGCGCAGATCCAAAACGGTCCTGCGGAGGAATCGGTTCAAATCAGAAACCTAGCACAGTCAGAATAACCATGCCAAAAATTATGTGCCCTGGGGGCCCGAGACAGAGAGAGAGCAACAAAGACAGAGAGAGACAGAAAGAGAAAAAGAGAGAGACAGACATAGAGACAGACCGTAGAGGTCGGGGTTGTTCCTGATGTGAAGGCGAACAAAGTTTTTTCCGCGCCATGGCAGCACAGAGCTGATGATTCTGTCAATCACCTGCAAATAAATACACAAACATAAACAAATTTTAAACACACCGTGTGTCTGTGTGTGTGTATATGTAGGATACAGCTTTATCGTACATAACACTGACAAAGACAAACATGCAAGACCTGCAAACATGCAGACAGACATGCAGACAGACAGTTGAAATGATAAAGTGTAAATTTGTTTAATTGACATTATCTGAGATTTGCAGACACACGTCCTCTCTGTCTGCCTCAGATGGTAAAAACACAGCGACTACATTTCATTTTGTAAACACTGAAGATGTTTCAGTAGTGTCTGTCTGTCTGTCTGACTGTGCTCGTACCTGATACGTGTCCACATCAAACAACGTCTGATAAAACTCCAGAGTCCAGAAAGCAGCATTTTTCTTCTCACTGCTGAGAAGCTGAAAACAAACATCAGAGTGTGAGGGACAGACGTCTACAGAGACACCTCGGCGTGCATCCCGCTGCACCACCACCTTCTGACCTCAGTCTGGTCATCAGCGTCCAGCAGCTCGTCCTCGGAGCCTTGTGCACGCCGCTGCATGTGAGATTTCCCCGAGCGCTCGTCATCCATATGCACCACGGTGGCGCCGTCGCTCCTGTCTGCTCCACCCACTTCATCGTCACCGAAGTCTGCAAGCAGAAAGACTCTGGACTAATCACACACACACACTTACACACAGTCCTTCACTATGCACTCGCTCACTCATGACATCATCACTCATTCAGCCTGGAGGTAACGTTATTAAAACCAGGGTTCCCAGGTTTCAGCAAACGTTTTCACTTCAACTACGTCTCAAATGTCCTGAAACTATAATTAAAGAAAATTTTTACGTTTCTTTTTTTTCTGCTCAGTGTCTGAGTGAGACACAAATCTCTCACATGCATTTCTGGGGTACGAATCTCATCCACTTTATAATCCCCCGAAGCACTCTTTATAATACAAGGTGGTATCAAAAAGTTGGGATGACAGACTTTGACGTGAAGTTCCGTCTGCTCCTGCGTCAGGAGCCTGGGGACGAACTTGGCAGCGACACGGTGTATGTTCACATCACACGTGATGATCGTCTGGACTGTTCCGTATGACACACCGACCACGGCAGCAACGTTGTGGGTTTTTCTCCGACGATCATCATTCACAAGGGGCCAAATGGTTATGACATTTATGGTATGTTGATGGTCTTCCTGATCTCTCATCGTCACCCAGGGATGTACTTCCGCTCTTAAAGCGCGCGTGCTGCTCACAACACCTCAATCGACTCATTGCAGCATCGCCGCAAACTGCTCTGTGACAGATGTTCCCAGTTTCTTGCAGAATTTTCACGTTCTTTGATCTAACTTGCTATCCATGATGAAATAGCTGAATAGCTCTCGACGTACACAGGGCCTTGTCTTTTGGCACACTGACTTACGACGATCTCTGCTCCCTCTGACTGTGTGTGTGCAGCCTTATATACCATATAAACCTTATTCTACAAATTATTCTGTACATCAACACACACTCCTGTCTGCGCTTACACTTTGCAATTTTTGTGCAAAAATTATTACTTTACTATTTATTCAGAGCTTTTGCTCCAAAATAAATCTTGGTGTTTTCGTTTTATTTAAACATTTAAAATGGATGAACCTGTAAATCATGACTTATGGAAAATTAACTAACCTTGGAACTGGAAATTGAAGTCTGTATTGGACATCTTCAGTGTCTAAAAGTGATTCAAAACACAAAACTCAGGTGATGACGTCATTGCAACGTTTCATCATTATTATTTTTATTTTGTTGATCAAATTAAACATACATATTATTTAACTATTCCGTCACGACTTACCCTTGTTTAATCTCCGGATTTGATGTTTAAATCCTTTGTAGAACTCTTGCTTGAGGAAAATAAAGACACTGTTTTCAACAGAACATCCGGAAGTTACTTCCGCATTCAGGTGACGTTTCACCGATCCCGGAAGTTCACATCTTTAAACGAGAACCAAGTCTTTATAAAATGTGTTATAATTATAAACCTCAGCATAATTCATAATGTCTTATATACTGTTTTTGCTATGTGTAACTGTTTAAAAAAACTTTCAACAATATTCTAAAATCAATGTTTTACGTTTGTCACGGTGTAAAGGAAAACTACATTTCCCATAAGCCACCTGTTGAAAACGTAGGAAACGTGCGCCTGTTGACGTTCAATAGCCGTGGTGTTCTTTTATTCTGCGAATATATTCAAACGTAGCTGTTTTGTGATTAAATGTTTATGTTCCGGTTAGTTGATAAGTGTTCCGTTAGAGTATGAGGATAAAAGACTTTCCGCTCTGGATTAAATTATTTAAATTTTAACGTCAAAAACTTTGGACTGGAGCTCAAATCTTCCGGGTGTCCAGAGTGTTCCACTAAAACTTGTTCCCTGGAAACGACTAAATGAAACTATTTGGTTCCGTCTAATTTTGATAAATGATCATACTATGTTGTTAAAAGCGTAATTTTGCTAACTTTACAAGGTCTTTATTTAGATTCTAATAAATTCTCATGCTTTTCACAAGAGTTTAATTTAGTCGTTTAACAATCTGATAATAATTAGAGGCATTGCGAATAAATCCTGATGTATTCAAGAGGGTCAAATGAGCACGACTTCGGAAGCGTGTACGTTCGTGAAAAAGGAGAACTCCGCTTCGTAAACACCTCAGGAAACGTGCCTCTGTACTCCAGGCCAAAATCTTATAAATCGTATAAATTGTTCGATAGAGATTTTTCAGTCAGGCTCTGCGTTGACGGTTTCCCAGCTGCCGAATGTAAAAAGAGAAATGATCACTTCGTCTTCACCTACAACAGCGAAGGGAGTCTGCGCTACACAGCCAAGTCGCTGCTCGATATATCGTTACTGTTTATCGCCGATAATATCGAGCACGTCGATTCACTGGTCGGTTTTCCCGAGCAAATGGCCGACAAGCTGTTCACAGCAGCGGAGGCTAAGCAGAAGTTTGCAGAGCCGTCTACCTCTGTGAGGGGGTTACGGGTCTTTAGTGAGGCCTATGGAGAACTTGTGTTAAAGTCGCTGTGTTTGAGAGACAGGTCAGAATAACAACTAACAAAACAAAACACGACCAGAAGTTCAGCTCATTTTCACATCATTAACTCAGTATTGTTATTGTTTGTTCTTTCAGGTGTCTCTTGCTTTCAGAAAGACTGGGAGAGATTCAAGTTTTTCATTGTTTGCAAACCCTTGACCTCCACGGATGCAGGTTAGGTGACAGCCATGACGTTTTCAGTCACCTAACATCGCAGGCGTGTGCAAGGTCAGTGCGGCTATAAACACTTAAGATTTCATGCATCTATAAATCTAAAAGAATGTATGAATGACTATCTTTCTTGTATATTGTTGTTTGTTTCTGAAGGCTGGTAAAACTGTTCTTGGGAGCAAACTGTCTGTCAGATAAAGGTGTGCAGAGACTGACGGCGCCGATCAGAGTGATGAAACGAGGCCTGGAGAACCTGCGACACCTCGACCTGTCGAGTACGCTCAGCTCTCACACGGATACGGTTCTCTTAAAATGCGAACAAATAATGCGGTAACGGAGAGTTGGCAAAGTCATAACATCGCTGTTTTTTGTGCATCACTGTGCAGTCGTAAAAAAAAAATGGATATGTTCAAATTGGCGGGAGAAATCTGTGAAAAAAGCTTCAGCAGAGAACAGTGATGAATGAAACAGTACATGCTCAGTTTTACCTCATTTATAAAAATAAAACGAGGTGCCTTTACAGATACTGCACAAGTACGCAAAAGGAAAGTGTTAATAAAAAAAAAAATCAATTACCAGATAAAATCAGAATATCATCACGCATCTATGCTCAAACATAAGAACTCTAGATATTTATTTTTTCCTTCCCGGCACTAGGGGGGCTTTCACATTAAGGGTACATCCTACCGTTCAGCCAGGAGGGCTGTTTCCTCCGAACCACGTGACACCAGCCAACCTCTTTTTTTCGAACTGCTCACTCACGCACCGTTGGGGGCGTCGTAACACATTCGGAGTACAGCGCTATCCGTTCCCTCCGCGTGCGCGAGCTCACAGATGCCCCGAATGGCGTAGAGCCGTGATTAATGTGGGAGCACTAAGTACCTCTCATCCCTCCACGCTGAGAGAGCTCGGCCAGTTTAGCTCTCTCGAGACCTCCGGCTGTGAGAGGTTACAGCATCACCCGGGAACTGAACCAGCGATCTCCGGATGATAGGGCGAGAGCTTTACCACTGCGCCACGCGGAGGCTAATAGAGTACTTTATTAATCCCAAAGGGAAACGATGAATTATACAACAATGTTTAAATTAAATTCAGTTAATTCATAGTGCTCTTAACAGTGGTTGTTGTCGCAAAGCAGCTTTATAGAATTAAAAAAATAAAATAAAACGGAATCGATCCTCATCTGGGTGATAACGGATAGCAGGGATTGATCTGCACTCATACTGTGTGTTAAGAGGCTGGAAGTACAACCCCAAATCAGAAAAAGTTGGGACAGGGTGGAAAATGTGAATAAAAAAAGAAAAAAGCAAGTTATAAATTTTCCTCAAATTTTATTTCATTGCAGACAGCATGAACACAAAATAATTCATGTATTTTTCTGTCAAAATCATTTGATTTGTAAATAAATATCCATTCTTGCCATTCAGGCTTGCAACACATTTCAAAAAAAGTTGGGACAGTACAGCATTTACCACTTTGTACAGTTCCCCTGTCTTTTAACAACACTTAAAAGACGTGTAGGCATTGAAGAAATCAAGTGACTGAGTGTTGCAGGTGTTAGTTTGTCCCATTCTTCCTGCAAACAAAGTTTTAGATGCGCAACAGTACGGGGTCTTCGTTGACGCACTTTTCGTTTCAAAATGCGCCAAACATTCTCTATAGGAGACAAATCAGGGCTGCAGGCAGGCCAGTCAAGCATCCGCAATCTCTTCTTACGCAGCCATGCCTTTGTTATGCACGCAGTATGTGGTTTGGCATTGTCTTGCTGAAATAAGCATGCGTGTCCCTGGAAAAGATGTTGTCTTGAAGGCAGCATTTGTTCCTCCAAAACTGAGATATACTTCTCAGCATTGATGGTGTCATCGGAGAAGTGCAAGTTACCTTTGCCGAAGGCACTGACACAACCCTATACCATGACAGACCCTGGCTTTTGGACTTGTAACTGGTAACAGTCTGGATGGTCCTTTTCCTCTTTCGTCTGCAGCACACGGCATCCAATTCTTCCAAAAAAGATGTGAAAAATCATCAGAGAAGTCGACGGCACTTCTGACGGCGCTTGTGGCCTTTTGGCACAGTACAGTTTTAGCTGGCATTTCCTAATGTAACTACGTACTGTAGTGCTTGAGAGTGACTTCCTGAAGTAGTCCTGAGCCCACGTTATATCATTTATTGATGAATAAATTGATGAATGACGGTTTTTAACGCAGTGCCGCCTGAGGGCTCGGAGATCACGGCCATTCAGTTTAGGCTTGCGCCCTTGGCCTTTGCGCATGGTAATTTCTCCAGATTCCTTCATTCTTTTCACTATGTTATGCACTGTAGAGGGAGAAATGCCCAAATCTCTTCCTATCTTTCTTTGAGAAACGTTTTTCTTCATCATTTCATAGATTTATGCCTGCACTTGGTGGCAAACTGGCAATCCTCTGCCCATCTTTGCTCCTAAAGGAGTAGGCCTTTCCTCAATGCTGCTTTTGTACCGAATCATGATTGCAATCACCTGTTGCAAATCACGTCATTATTTAGTTATTATACCTCATTACTGAATTGCTCCCGTCTTTTTTTTAAATGTGTTGCAAGCCTGAATGGCAAGAATGGATATTTATTTACAAATCTAATGATATTGACAGGAAAAAAAACATGAATTATTTTGTGTTCATGCTGTCTGCAATGAAATACAATTTGAGGAAAATTTATAACTTGCTTTTTTCTTTTTTTAATTTACATTTTCCACCCTGTCCCAACTTTTTCTGATTTGGGGTTGTATAACAGGAGAGGAAGCGTTTAAAATCACTCGCACTGATCTCTTTTTCTTCTCCAACAGGAAACCCATTGACGGAGAGAGGACTCAGGTATTTAACATGTATTCAAAAACTGTGTGAGCTGAACATCTCAGAGACCAACGTCACGGTGAGCTCTCTCTCTCTCTCTCAGACTGCAGAAAGTCACGCTCCATGCTAACTTTTAAACACTGGAACGCAGGACTGTATAACCTGTGGTCAGCTTCAGTGCAAAAAATATTCATATTATGAGATTATTATAAATCTCAGATGGTGTTTAGAAGCTTTTACACATTTTCTCATTTAGAAGTGTTTGTGAAGACTTTGCCTATGAAAAAATTTCCAGTACTTTTTTTCAAATTTTTTTAACATTTAGTCATTAAATAGGCATCTTTAATTAAAAACAAATGCATGAAATATAAATGTCTTTAAACACTGTATAAGGGAATAATATTAACTGATATTAGTTCGTGTCCTTAGTATGTAAACCTGTTTATGTTTATAACTATATATTTTCGAAACATACTGTGATTTTGATCGGAATATAACGTTAATAATATTCCTCTTTCAGGTGGACACACGGCTAAAGAGTTTCTTTAGGAATGAAATGTCGATGGTCTTATCAGTGTCACCGCTGCAGACGTTCACACACTCGGGGTGTAAAACCGAGGGCTGGGCCGAGGAGGTAACGCAGGAATCAATCCAGAACGCCCTTAAACACTGGGGTCTGAGTGAAGAACCTTTGATTAGAATGAACTCCAACGAGTAACTCGGGTTGATGAGTGAAAACACACACACAGAACTGTGCAGTTACAGAGACAAGAAACGAGTAACACGCTGAACTAAAACACCACACCTTCTGCTGTAAAACAAGATCTAGGTCAAAACACACAATCTACCGTCAAACATGCTTTTATCCACCTGTGACCTTGTTCTAAAACTAGATCAAATTTGTTGAAAAACTGCAGCTCTGGCAACGCTGGTTAATTAGGTGATCTGTGATGTCTGGGTTTAGCTTGGGAAGACTCAAGGGGGTCCGTTCCTCGTACGTCGCTAACTCAGTTAGCTGGATTTGAATGTCGTGGATTTGTCCTGATCTTGGATTGTTTCGTTCTTAGATGCGCTTCTCGCACTTGTTGTCATAGCAACATGTCCATAAGCTTGAACCTGCTCGGTAGCAGGTTTATTTCATGTAAACAGGATTAAGGCTGCGCTCCTGCCGGGTTATGATTGGTTGAAATGTTGAGGTCATATCTGATTGGTTAAAGAGTGCTGACGTGGACTGACTCATGTGGGGAAAGAAAAGTATCTTGCATATATGCCCCCCTGCCATGGATAATCGCTATCAAATATTATATTAGAACATAAATTCCTAGGTTTATTATTATAAAATATGATATTACTATTATAATAAACCCTAGGCACGAGACAGCCGTCAAGACCATTAATACAAATTCTTGTATAATGTTTATTATTTAACACATTTATTTTTCAGGGGTTTGTCATGAATATGCAAAGAAGTATTTATATACAGTGGTGTGAAAAACTATTTGCCCCCTTCCTGATTTCTTATTCTTTTGCATGTTTGTCACACTTAAATGTTTCTGCTCATCAAAAACCGTTAACTATTAGTCAAAGATAACATAATTGAACACAAAATGCAGTTTTTAAATGAAGGTTTATGTTATTAAGGGAAAAATAAACCTCCAAATCTACATGGCCCTGTGTGAAAAAGTGATTGCCCCCCTTGTTCAAAAATAACTTAACTGTGGTTTATCACACCTGAGTTCAATTTCTGTAGTCACCCCCAGGCCTGATTACTGCCACACCTGTTTCAATCAAGAAATCACTTAAATAGGAGCTACCTGACACAGAGAAGTAGACCAAAAGCACCTCAAAAGCTAGACATCATGCCAAGATCCAAAGAAATTCAGGAACAAATGAGAACAAAAGTAATTGAGATCTATCAGTCTGGTAAAGGTTATAAAGCCATTTCTAAAGCTTTGGGACTCCAGCGAACCACAGTGAGAGCCATTATCCACAAATGGCAAAAACATGGAACAGTGGTGAACCTTCCCAGGAGTGGCTGGCCGACCAAAATTACCCCAAGAGCGCAGAGACAACTCATCCGAGAGGCCACAAAAGACCCCAGGACAACATCTAAAGAACTGCAGGCCTCACTTGCCTCAATTAAGGTCAGTGTTCACGACTCCACCATAAGAAAGAGACTGGGCAAAAACGGCCTGCATGGCAGATTTCCAAGGCGCAAACCACTTTTAAGCAAAAAGAACATTAAGACTCGTCTCAATTTTGCTAAAAAACATCTCAATGATTGCCAAGACCTTTGGGAAAATACCTTGTGGACCTTCGAGACAAAAGTTGAACTTTTTGGAAGGTGCGTGTCCCGGTACATCTGGTGTAAAAGTAACACAGCATTTCAGAAAAAGAACATCATACCAACAGTAAAATATGGTGGTGGTAGTGTGATGGTCTGGGGTTGTTTTGCTGCTTCAGGACCTGGAAGGCTTGCTGTGATAGATGGAACCATGAATTCTACTGTCTACCAAAAAATCCTGAAGGAGAATGTCCGGCCATCTGTTCGTCATCTCAAGCTGAAGCGATCTTGGGTGCTGCAGCAGGACAATGACCCAAAACACACCAGCAAATCCACCTCTGAATGGCTGAAGAAAAACAAAATGAAGACTTTGGAGTGGCCTAGTCAAAGTCCTGACCTGAATCCTATTGAGATATTGTCGCATGACCTTAAAAAGGCAGTTCATGCTAGAAAACCCTCAAATAAAGCTGAATTACAACAATTCTGCAAAGATGAGTGGGCCAAAATTCCTCCAGAGCGCTGTAAAAGACTCGTTGCAAGTTATCGCAAACGCTTGATTGCAGTTATTGCTGCTAAGGGTGGCCCAACCAGTTATTAGGTTCAGGGGGCAATTACTTTTTCACACAGAGCCATGTAGGTTTGGATTTTTTTACTCCCTAAATAATAAAACCCCTCATTTAAAAACTGCATTTTGTGTTTACTTGTGTTATCTTTGACTAATAGTTAAATGTGTTTGATGATCAGAAACATTTTGTGTGACAAACATGCAAAAGAATAAGAAATCAGGAGGGGGGCAAATAGTTTTTCACACCACTGTATGATAAAAATTAATATTTTTATTATGAAAAATTGGACGAATTTATTTTTATTACAAAATATAAGTATACATGTATTTGAAAAAATATATATATATTTTTTCATATACAACATTTATTTTCATATTGCATATTTTATTTTATTGTCTCATGTAATTTGGAAACCTTTAACTTATGAATTTACGTTCTAATATAATCTTTAATAGTGATTATGTAGGGGGGGCAATCCATGGCAGGGGGCATTTCAGCGCATAACACGTTACAAAATAAATTGAGCCGCTCTTTTGCCATTTCTTCAACCAATTGAAGGGCTTGTGATCAGTGATTCTACTGTCGATACATATCGCCTTTTAAACCAACGTACAAACGCGCAATAATCCTAGACAATTCAATCCAGCTGTACTAATCATCAACAACAGGTGTGCTCGAAGAAACCAACTTAGCCAGAGCGTAATTAGCACGATGATCTCATCTTAGATGTGTCAGTTCATCTCGGATGTATCAAGCGACGTACGAAGAACGGACCCAAGTACTGAAATAGCGACAATATAGAGCAGTGTTTCTGAGGTGTTTTTTGTGTGCCCCCTGGTGAGCCATGAAGGTACTGCAGACAAACTTGAAAAAATTATTACTACTAGGTGTACCCGCGACTTTGTTCGCATGAAATTTAAACATCATTAAACTCATACACTCACTCACTCATCGCCTATACCGCTTTATCCTGTATTCTAATTTAAATGTACATCTGTTTTATTTTGAGTTTTTTTGTTTCTTTTTATATAAGTGCGTTTTTCATTTAGATTTCAAAGTACCATATCTTCTCTTCCCATGGGCCAATGAAACAAAGCCTATATGTCACCACAAGCTCGGACAAATACACCTGTGAAAACCTGATTTTTTATAGATTTTTTTAAAGTAGTTTTTAAGTGATGCGTGCACAAACAAACAGATTGACAAAAATTCCCCAAAACCACCTTGATGTGTTCTATTACTCATCTCACTCTTACTCATCCCCACAAATTATTATTTTCGCAAAAATATCTTCATGTACAGACACACAAACTTTACAGTTTTATTATATATATAGAAGATTAATTTCTAATTAATCTTAGAAATTTCTAATTAGTTTGAAATTACTATGAAATATTTTACTATGAAATACTATGATATATATATATATATATATATATATATATATATATATATATATATATATATATATATATATATATATGTGGTAAATAGGTGATTATATATATATAGGTGGTAAATAGGTGATAAATTATATATATATATATATATATATATATATATATATATATATATATATAGGTGGTAAATAGGTGATAAATGATATCTATCTATCTATATATATATATACATACATCATTTACCACCTGAATTAAATGTATATTAAAAGCGGGTACGTATAAACGTGACTGTCTTATTCTGCTTCTTAAAATCAGTAAAAACTTTCCCTTTGTTATAACAGAAAGCCCATTTCACTGGCATGATGGACTGTGGAAATTAAAAATCAAATGGTGACTTTTTGTTTCTTTCTTTTGTTTTCTTCTTTTTATTGATTTGTTGCTCAGGTGATAAACCAGTGGGAAACAAAAGCTGCAGAATTACCCTTGAAAAGTTCAAAGCCAAGGACAAACGCTCTGCAGTTCTGTGAGTCGAACCTGTTTTCGAACCTGTAATTTATATACGTATACTTTGTATGTACAGTATATATATGCTGTGTGTATATATGTATGTATGTGTGTGTGTGTATATGTATGTATATATATATATATATATATACAGTGGTGTGAAAAAGTATTTGCCCCCTTCCTGATTTCTTATTCTTTTGCATGTTTGTCACACTTAAATGTTTCTGCTCATCAAAAACCGTTAACTATTAGTCAAAGATAACATAATTGAACACAAAATGCAGTTTTTAAATGAAGGTTTACGTTAATAAGGGAGAAAAAAAAACTCCAAATCTACATGGCCCTGTGTGAAAAAGTGATTGCCCCCCTTGTTAAAAAATAACTTAACTGTGGTTTATCACACCTGAGTTCAATTTCTGTAGTCACCCCCAGGCCTGATTACTGCCACACCTGTTTCAATCAAGAAATCACTTAAATAGGAGCTACCTGACACAGAGAAGTAGACCAAAAGCACCCCAAAAGCTAGACATCATGCCAAGATCCAAAGAAATTCAGGAACAAATGAGAACAAAAGTAATTGAGATCTATCAGTCTGGTAAAGGTTATAAAGCCATTTCTAAAGCCGACCAAAATTACCCCAAGAGCGCAGAGACAACTCATCCGAGAGGCCACAAAAGACCCCAGGACAACATCTAAAGAACTGCAGGCCTCACTTGCCTCAATTAAGGTCAGTGTTCACGACTCCACCATAAGAAAGAGACTGGGCAAAAACGGCCTGCATGGCAGATTTCTAAGGCGCAAACCACTTTTAAGCAAAAAGAACATTAAGGCTCGTCTCAATTTTGCTAAAAAACATCTCAATGATTGCCAAGACTTTTGGGAAAATACCTTGTGGACCGACGAGACAAAAGTTGAACTTTTTGGAAGGTGCGTGTCCCATTACATCTGGCGTAAAAGTAACACAGCATTTCAGAAAAAGAACATCATACCAACAGTAAAATATGGTGGTGGTAGTGTGATGGTCTGGGGTTGTTTTGCTGCTTCAGGACCTGGAAGGCTTGCTGTGATAGATGGAACCATGAATTCTACTGTCTACCAAAAAATCCTGAAGGAGAATGTCCGGCCATCTGTTCGTCAACTCAAGCTGAAGCGATCTTGGGTGCTGCAGCAGGACAATGACCCAAAACACACCAGCAAATCCACCTCTGAATGGCTGATGAAAAACAAAATGAAGACTTTGGAGTGGCCTAGTCAAAGTCCTGACCTGAATCCTATTGAGATGTTGTGGCATGACCTTAAAAAGGCGGTTCATGCTAGAAAACCCTCAAATAAAGCTGAATTACAACAATTCTGCAAAGATGAGTGGGCCAAAATTCCTCCAGAGCGCTGTAAAAGACTCGTTGCAAGTTATCGCAAACGCTTGATTGCAGTTATTGCTGCTAAGGGTGGCCCAACCAGTTATTAGGTTCAGGGGGCAATTACTTTTTCACACAGGGCCATGTAGGTTTTTTTTTTTTCTCTCCCTAAATAATAAAACCCCTCATTTAAAAACTGCATTTTGTGTTTACTTGTGTTATCTTTGACTAATAGTTAAATGTGTTTGATGATCAGAAACATTTTGTGTGACAAACATGCAAAAGAATAAGAAATCAGGAGGGGGGCAAATAGTTTTTCACACCACTGTATATATATATATGTGTATGTATATACTGTATATACAGTGGCTTGCAAAAGTATTCGGCCCCCTTGAACTTTTCCACATTTTGTCACATTACAGCCATAAACATGAAGCAATTTTATTGGAATTCCACGTGAAAGACCAATACAAAGTGGTGTACACGTCAGAAGTGGAACGAAAATCATACATGATTCCAAACATTTTTTTACAAATAAATAACTGAAAAGTGGGGTGTCCGTAATTATTCAGCCCCCTGGATCAATACTTTGTAGAACCACCTTTTGCTGCAATTACAGCTGCCAGTCTTTTAGGTTATGTCTCTACCAGCTTTGCACATCTAGAGACTGAAATCCTTGCCCATTCTTCTTTGCAAAACAGCTCCAGCTCAGTCAGATTAGATGAACAGCGTTTGTGAACAGCAGTTTTCAGATCTTGCCACAGATTCTCGATTGGATTTAGATCTGGACTTTGACTGGGCGATTCTAACACATGGATATGTTTTGTTTTAAACCATTCCATTGTTGCCCTGGCTTTATGTTTAGGGTCGTTGTCCTGCTGGAAGGTGAACCTCCGCCCCAGTCTCAAGTCTTTTGCAGACTCCAATAGGTTTTCTTCCAAGATTGCCCTGTATTTGGCTCCATCCATCTTCCCATCAACTCTGACCAGCTTCCATGTTCCTGCTGAAGAGAAGCACCCCCAGAACATGATGCTGCCACCACCATATTTGACAGTGGGGATGGTGTGTTCAGAGTGATGTGCAGTGTTAGTTTTCCACCACACATATCGTTTTGCATTTTGGCCAAAAAGTTCCATTTTGGTCTCATCTGACCAGAGCACCTTCTTCCACGTTTGCTGTGTCCCCCACATGGCTTGTGGCAAACTGGACTTCTTATGGTTTTCTGTTAACAATGGCTTTCTTCTTGCCACTCTTCCATAAAGGCCAACTTTGTGCAGTGTACGACTAATAGTTGTCTTATGGACAGATTCCCCCACCTGAGCTGTAGATCTCTGCAGCTCGTCCAGAGTCACCATGGGCCTCATGGCTGCATTTCTGATCAGCGCTCTCCTTGTTCGGCCTGTGAGTTTAGGTGGACGGCCTTGTCTTGGTAGGTTTACAGTTGTGCCATACTCCTTACATTTCTGAATGATCGATTGAACAGTGTTCCGTGGGATGTTCAAGGCTTTGGAAATCTTTTTGTAGCCTAAGCCTGCTTTAAATTTCTCAATAACTTTATCCCTGACCTGTCTGGTGTGTTCTTTGGACTTCATGGTGTTGTTGCTCCCAATATTCTCTTAGACAACCTCTGAGGCCGTCACAGAGCAGCTGTATTTGTACTGACATTAGATTACACACAGGTGCACCCTATTTAGTCATTAGCACTATATATAATAACTATATATTTAAACTCTCTCTCTCTCTCTCTCTCTCTCTCTATATATATATATATATATATATATATATATATATGAATGGATCTCTCTCGATCTATCTCTAATTATTTTCTTTATATCATAGTATACTTCCATCATGCTAATTTACTCTTTAAAGCAAATAATGACACACACATGCCAATGTCCCTTAATTTCATACTGACTGTCTAAAATTAATTTTGGAGATTTTTGCACAATGCTAAAATAGCTAACAAAATTAACAGAGATCTGACTCAAAAATATTTTTTAAAGATGACATAATGAGGCAGAATGTAGTTGAAGTTTATTTAAAAACTAAAGGTCCGGTAACAGTCATGTGGCAGATTCTGATTGGTCAGAAGGTGTTCGTTAATTTAGCTGCTGTAATGTAACTGATAGACTTGTGTAAAATGCATTATACAACAGTTGTGACCAAGTAACCTGATTGGACGAGAGGCGTTACATGAGTGCTGATAACAAACAGTAACAGCACTGTGAGGTGTAACTCTCTGTATGAGTGGGCCTGTCCCAGGTGTTGTCCAGTGGTTAATGACACTAACTGTGTGTCTCGGCGTCGGTGAGAGTAGGTCTGTACAGTCCGCAGTACTGAGGAGAGAGCAGCTGACTGACAAAACCCACATTCACAACCAGACACAGAAGCACTTTCAGTAAGAACCACACATCTGATAACGTTATGTAACGTCTTAAATAACACGCCGTCTCTGCAGTAATCACTTCTAAGCCGTTCTGAATCGCCTCCAGGGCTCGCAAAATTTCAAATTCCCTGGTAGCCCTTCGGGCAGGCACTCTTCAGTTTTTGGTAGCCCAAAATAAATTTTAAGTAGCACGAATAAAGAAAAATATTATTTTTAATGTATATTATTGAAACAAAACATCAATCAAAAAATTGTTAAAACACAAATTACAACAACTGTATAAAAATTACATCAACTTAAATATTTGGTTCTAATTGAACAGAAATTTCTATGAACTTGTAATAATTGTGTAGAGCATGAATCAGTCTGTGTCAGATTCTGAATCTTAAAATTACCACTGAAGTCACGGGTGAGAAAATGCCACTCGATGCTGAGTGCATAGAATCTCCTTCAACCGCTTTCTGCGCATCGGCCTCCATTTCACTGCTCTTTGTTCTTGTAGGGGTTTTATGATCCAGGTGTCTTGAGCCTTTTCCAGAAAACATTCAGAAGCGAATTGACTTGTCAGGGCAAAAAGATTCAACTGTTTCCCCATTAATGGAGAGTTGCATGCAGTCATTCAGTGTTTCAGGGTGTAGAGAGGTACGATGTGTTGTCTTCACTGCAAGAAAATCCTCTCTCACAGAGGCTGTTGATGGACTTAGTGTCAGCGCTATCTTCTTTGCTACCCCGATGTTCTGCAAGCCACATTTTAGATCCATCCATTCTTG
Source organism: Channallabes apus (assembly GCA_030522415.1). Classification (NCBI taxonomy): domain Eukaryota; kingdom Metazoa; phylum Chordata; class Actinopteri; order Siluriformes; family Clariidae; genus Channallabes; species Channallabes apus. The sequence goes on along the minus strand of CM060111.1, from coordinate 21,749,868 downwards.
TGGAATTTTCTCTTTCTCTTCCTCATCTAGTAAACTGGCAAAATGTATGACAAGATAATCCACCTCTTCATTCCCATAAATTGCCAGCTCATCTCTGGGATAGGGAAGAGTGGAAGGGTCAAAAACCTTGAAACAAGAGAGGGGTTTTTCACGCAGATTTTTAAATCTGTTGTCCATGTACTTGACTGTGTTGTCAATAACCTTCTGAATCTCTGCACCAAAGGTGTCTTTGTCTGTGCTCTCATCTCTTCTAGCAAGTCGCTGACTTTTTTGTGAGCTGAGTTTCACAGTAGAAAATGCTACCATCCTTGTTCGCTGTGAACTTTCGGTCCAAGGCTTTCTGGTATTCACCTGGTTTTGTTTTTAGGCTGAGTAAGCGTGATGTGGTGCTCTCAACTCACTGATTTGTTCGTGTGATGTTTAGGTTATCATGCTGAAAATCAGTATACTGTAGCACTTGGATAACATCAGTGGTTCTCAAAGTGTGGGGCGCGCCCCACTAGTGGGGAATACAGACATGACAGGTGGGGCGCAATGAACGGGAGGAAATAACAGGAAAGTATCTATTCTAATTCATGCTTTTCTTTATTGATAATGAAGAGCGTACGCTCAAAACTAAACAATCACACACAAATAAAGGTATCATTAATACAAGTAAATTTAAAATAACATCAGTTGTGGGCCGGGAGAAAAAGTGGAACCATAGTGGAACAATAATGGTTTAACGTCGGACAAACTTGAGCTGCGCTGCTCGAATCACAAACCTGCGCGAGCCACTGGGCAGCACTGCGCGACTCTTACAGAAATAAACCGCGCCGACCATCAAAATACATTTTACCCCGCTGGGATGCGCACGTACAATCCAGGCATGGCAAGGCGGAAACAATATTAAACAGTCCTGATATTTTAAATAAAACATAGTGGGTTGCGCAGGTTTGTGATTCGAGCGGCGCTGCGCGAGCCACCGGGCTGCGCAAATAAACCAGATCATCACTGCATCAATGCGCTATCCAGGTAGTCGAGCTGCGCTGTATTTGCGCAGATATTTGGTTCAATCGTGTGCCGCGGTTTCGTCCCACTTTTGATGTGTTTGGCTTCACATTCACTTCGACAATGGAAGAAGACGCTGCAGCAGCAGTGAGTTTACTTACATGTGACGAAAAACGAGGAGATTGTAAAGAAAAAAGGTGCCTCGTCTGTGTTGTGGAATTGGTTTGGGTATAAGAAAAGTGATACGAATGAGATGAACGTGATTTGTGAGGTACGCAAGTGGTTTTAACAAGTGGTGGAAACACGTCAAACTTTTTCTATCATCTGAAATCCAAGCATACATACGAATATGGCCAAAGTAAAAAAAAAAAATGCAGCAAACCCCAGCAATTCACAGTTTATATAAAATTACATAAAAAATTAAATTATGTAAAACAATTTCTTTGTGTTTTCATTTTTATTTATGCATTTTCAGATACAGATTGTTATATTGTGATATATATCGTTATTGAGTTAGAAAATTGCTTCTACCGTGATAGAAGATTTTGGTTATATCGCCCACCCCTAAAGAAGTCTATCTTGAGCTTGGATTCATGGTGGGGATGGTGGGGGCAGAAGAGAGACTCTTGTAACAATTGCACGTGTATTTTATCTTTTTTTAACTTGGTGTTGTTTGATCATATTGGTTTAGGAATTGATATTTCAATATACAGTAAACTTGGCCGATTTCGTTATTATTTTGTTGACAAGTGGGGCTTGAAAAATCGCTCACCCCCTGAAGTGGGGAATGACAGAAAAAGTTTGAGAACCACTGGATAACATGATACTGTAGTCCAACATGAAATGCAGGAAGCGAACAAATTTCTCAGTCTTCATCTCCTGCACCACCCCCTTAGCCTTGGCTGCATCCTCGGACTTGACATCACTTCCTCCTGCCATGTTGTCCATATGAACAACATGGAAGTGTAATTTTTTTCCACAGCCTTCAGACGTCTCAGCCAGCTTGGAAGCCACCTTATGCTCTTCAGGCCACAAAAATGTGCCAGTTTCTCATTTAGCAGTTCATTTATTTCTGTCAGTTCTCTTCGCTTCTTTGGGGAATTGTAGTACATCTTAAAGATGGTTTTCATTGTATTTTCAAATTTCACCAGGTACTCATAGCCTTTCACGCTATCCAGCACGGCTAGCTCTAATCTGTGTGCCACACAGTGGATTGTTATGATGTGGGGTATCCTCTGTTTCAGTCTCCCAGCTACTCCTATTTTCTCATCCCTCATCACTGCAGCATCATCAAAATTTGCACACACTACTTTCTTTTTCCATGCGTCTTCTCTGATACCCATGGTGTTCATTGCTTCATCAATAGCCTCTAAAAAACCTGCAGCATTTGCACTCTTGACTGGCTGACATTTGATCATGTATGTGAATATGTCACCATTATCTCTCACATACCCGACATGAACCAACTCCTGTTCTATTATACCCGTGTCTGTACTGCCATCTGCAAGAATGGATGAGAACCTGCTTTCTTGAATTTCATTTTCGATCTGGTCTCTTGATGTTTGTGCTATTGCTCCAATAAACTCTCTGCAACCAGGGTCATTAAGGTAAGTAGAACCAAGATCTAGGCCATTTGCTTTTTGAAGTTTTCAAAGACTACAAAATTTTGCCAATGGTAGTTCACTCTTTGCAACATAGTAGGCTGTTCTAAACAGCTTTTTCAGGACTTCTTGTTGTGCTTCGTTTATTTTTAGTATGTTTTTTGCAGTTGGTGTTTGTTCTGGGAAATATGCTGCAGACTGAGCACCAATGCATTTCTTGTGATGTAGAGATTTCTCATGGGATCTGATGGAGTCTTTCCTAAAATTACAGGTCCCAGTAACAAAGGCACTTGTCGAGTCAGAAATCGAGGGAAACTCATGACACACCCGGCAGAACATTGTTATTTAGCTTATCATATTCCAGCCACAGAAATTCTTTTGTCAATGAAACCAAAAAGCTGCGCTTTCTTTTTGCCTCATGGTCTGATTTGTCATAACTTTTAGGCTTTTCTTTGGCTGCCCCTTCTTCATCCTGACCTGCCTTATTTTCTAATTATCTGCGCAATCAACCTCTATCACATGTTTAAGCTTGCGGTAGGAGATTTCACTTGTCACTAATAGTAAGCTAACGAGTGATAGGACGATGTCAATAATTAGTACACAATTAATCCGTCACTGACCAATCAGTACTGCCGCTCTCTATATACGCAGTTCATGCAATCGCAAAGTGAAAGTAAAAAACAAGTGCAAATTCAAACGCAATTTCAATATTTCACATATTGACAGTGGCTCATCGATGCCCGAAAAAGACATGATTACCCAGCTACATTTGCAAAAGAATGCAAAAGCATTGATGTATATTTTTCCTTCCCATGATGGCCTGACGGGCGGGGCTGAGATAGATTTTGGTAGCCTGACTGGAAGACACAATAGCCCCGGTCTAGCGATTTTGCGAGCCCTGGCCTCTGAACCGTCTGTGTCGTCCTGTTCTAGCTTGTTGAACAAGTGATTGTACACCCTACATAGTGCACTAGATTTCCATTAAACGCTATTTGGGATTTGACACCAGAACCCGCAAGTTAATGGAGCTGATATTCTAAAGTGTAATAAGTGGAAATATAAAGTAAATCTCGTTTAGTTTCTCAGGACTTTTCACCACCTCCATGGTTTATTCTCCTCACCTTTTGGCTACAGCGTACCGCTAAGAGTTTAACAGGAGGTGAAAGTAGTGTTAATTACACTAACTGTCACTCGCTAACTGCACCACCATTCACAGTTAGTTACAAAAAAGCTGGTTAAATAAAGAAACAAACTGTTTTATCAACAGATTATATATAGTATATGCACACCCTGTATAGAATGTGCATACACATTTATGGTTTTATGGATGGATCTGATCGTTTTGATTTTTCTCTCACACTAGACGGAAGGGAGAAGTTTGTGCGAGAGAACTTGCACTCCGTGCAGAAGGATTTGCAACTTGATAAACAGACTTTCATCATCCACTTTCACAAGCTGGACCTTCACACACTGTCTCAACACAATGCAGATACACACACATCCACAAACACACCGTCTAGAAAGAAGAGGAAGTTCTCAACAGAAGAGGAGGAACGCGTGAACACACACCCGACAGCCAAACGCTCCGCATCTCTGCCTCCTTTATCAGCTGAGGACCTGGATCTTCTCAATAGTTACTGAACTGTGTGTGTGTGTGCTTCATGTGAAATGGACTTTTTTTTATAAGATTTATAACAATCATAAATAAATGTTATAACTATAACACGTTTGTTTCGAAGTAGATCCTGTTAGTGAGGTTACATCGTTCCATCTTCTTCACTTTAGAAAGTTTTCCTTTATAGATGCTTTACTGCTAAAACACTACAGAGGAATTGTATTATTCCTGTATTATTGAACCGAGCACGGGAGAGGTACAGGACCATCTCATGGAATGTACATGTGGCTGTTCTCATGAACTGATGATGCATTAGTTTTGGAGAACAGATGAATGAGGCGAGATAAAGAGATGGTTGGGTTTAGAGAGAGAGAGTATGTGTGTCTAAGACATGTGGCATCATAATAGCTAGCTTCATTTCTCCAGTTCCAGTATTCACAAAGCTTCTTAAGGCTAAAAGTTCCTCCTAGTGACGAAATTCTAAGAGAATTTATAGAATTAAGACATTTTCTTAGAATTTCCCCTAAAATTTAGAACAAAATCTTAAAGATAAAAATTAAAAAATTTTTCGTAAAGATAAAAATTATTCATGAAACATCTTAGACATAAAAAGAGCTTCTAAGGTAAAAATTATTGAGAGTAGCGAGGGGGACTTAAGAGTTTCTATAGCAGATGACAAAATGCCGGAAAGAAGAAATACAGTGGGGCAAAAAAGTATTTAGTCAACCAACAATTGCGCAAGTTCTCCCACTTAATTTTCATCATAGGTATACCTCAACTTGGGTACTTGGGTTTCCTCTCACCGTCCAAAGATATGAAGGTTAGACTGGCGTTCCCAAATTGCCCGTAGTGTGTGACTGAGTGTATGTGTGTGTGCCCTGTGATGGATTGGCACCCTGTCCAGGGTGTACCCCGCCTCGTGTCCTAAGTCTCCTGAGCCCGTATTCACAAAGCTTCTTAGAATTCTCTTAGAGAGCTCCTATATTCGCTTAAAAAGTCCTAGCTGGGAGCCCTAGACTAAAAGTGATTTAGGAAAGTTCTCAGAGCAACTCTGAATAAGGAAAGTTCAAAAACCCTTTATCTTCGTGAGGGGGTGTGGTTGACCCCGTTGCTAGGGACGATGCAGCAATTCAAGGACTGTGATTGGTTAATAAAAAATAACCTCTGACCTCTGTAAAGGTCTTGAAATGCGCTTTTTGTGAAAATAGAATATATGATAATAGAACAGACAGTGAAATCATAATGTTTAAAGAAATTGTATAATCATGACTACAGGCTACTTTATGCAAAGTTTCTGTTATAGGCTAAATATCTTAAAGATAATTAAACAGCCAAATGTATACTACATTTAAGTTCTTACATTTATTTATCATGATGATTTTATTACTTTTTCAGATTGATGGGAGCAAAATGGGTCAGCTTTTACTAATTTACATGATTACAGGACAGTCTAAGTTGCTTTTTTGGATGGTATGTAGCCAGCAATCCAAGAGAGATGGAAGGAAGTAAAACATGAAAATCAAATTGGACAGTAGAGCAGTGTTTACTTTTAGCTTTTACGTTCAGTGTTTGGAGAATATTTCTTCTTTCCACCATTTTGTCCTCTGCTATAGAAACTCTTAAGCCTCTTAAAAGTCCTCCTCTCTACTTTTAATCATTTGTACCTTAGGAGCTGTTTTTAGGGCTAAGATATTTTGTGAATCATTTTTATCTTTACTAAGATTTAGTCCTAAATTTAAGGGGGAAATTCTAAGACATTTCTTAGAATTTTATCACTAGGAGCAACTTTTAAGCTTAAGAAGCTTTGTGAATACGGGCCCAGGTTCCTACGACCCTAAATACAGGATAAAGCTATATAGAAGATGAGTGAGTGAGTGAGTATACCTCAACTATGAGAGACAAAATAATAAAAAACAAAAACCTGCAACAACTTCTTTAACAGGCTCCTCTGTCCTCCACTCCTTACCTCTATTAATGGCATCTGTTTGAACTTATCAGTACTGTATATAAGTTACACTCCAAACTCCACTATAGCCAAGACCAAAGAGCTGTCAAATGACCAGAAACAAAATTGTAGACCTGCACCAGGCTGGTAAGAATCTGTAATAGGTAAGCAGCTTGGTGTGGAGAAATCAACTGTGGGAGCAATGATTAGAAAATGGAAGACATACAAGACCACTGATAAACTCACTGGATCTGGGTCTCCACGCAAGATCTCACCCTGTGGGGTAAAAACGATTACAAGAACTGTGAGCAAAAATCCCAGGACCACACGGGGGAACCTAGTGAATGACCTGCAGGGAGCTGGGACCAAAGAAACAAACTCTACCAACAGTAACACATTGCTCCGCCAGGGGCTCAAATCCTGCAGAGCCAGACGTGTCCCCCTGCTTAATACAGTACATGTCCAGGCCCGTATGAATTTTGCTAGAGAGCATTTGGATGATCCAGGATGATTGTGAGAATGTCATATGGTCAGATGAAACCAAAATAGAACTTTTTGGTAAAAACTCAACTTTTCGTGTTTGGAGGAGAAAGAATGCTGAGTTGCATCCAAAGGACACCATACCTACTGTGAAGCATGGGGGTGGAAACATCATGCTTTGGGGTTGTTTTTCTGCAAAGGGACCAGGACAACTGATCTGTGTTAAGGAAAGAATGAATGGGGCCATGTATTGTGAGATTTTGAGTGAAAACCTCCTTCCATCAGCAAGGACATTGAAGATGAAACATGGCTGGGTCTTTCAGCATGATGAGAATGATCCCAAACACACCGTCCGGGCAATGAAGGAGAGGCCTAGCCAGTCTCCAGATCTCAACCCCATAAAAAATCGTTGGAGGGAGTTGAAAGTCCGCATTGCCCAGCGACAGCCCCAAAACATCACTGCTCTAGAGGAGATCTGCATGGAGGAATGTGCCAAAATACCAGCAACAGTGTGTGAAAACCTTGTGAAGAACTCTGTCATTGCCAACAAAGGGTATATAACAAAGTATTGAGATGAAATTTTGTTATTGACCAAATACGTATTTTCCACCATAATTTGCTAATAAATTCTTTAAAAATCCTACAGTGTGATTTTCTGGATTTTTTTTTTCTTATTTTGTCTCTCATAGTTGAGGTTCACCTATGATGAAAATGACAGGCCTCTCTCTTCTTTTTAAGTGGGAGAACTTGCACAATTGGTGGCTAAATAAATACTTTTTTGCCCCACTGTATCTGTCCACTTTGGTTTTCTTGTTCTTTTACTTCCTTCCGTTTCTCTTGGATTGTTGGCTGCATACCATCCAAAAGTGCAACTTAACTAGACTGTCCTGCAAAATGCAAATTGGAAAAAGGTGAGCCATTTTGCTCCCATCAATCTAAAATGTATTACAAGTAATAAAATCGCCTTCCAAAAAATAAATGTAAGAACATAAATATAGTAAGTAAGTAAGTAGACACATTTTCAACATTTGGCTGTTTAATTATCTTTAAGATATTTAGCTATAACAGAAACTTTGCATAAAGCAGACTGTAGTCATAATTATTCAGCTTCTTTATATACAAACATTATGATTACACTGTCTATTCTATTATCATATATTCTATTTTCACACAGATTAAAGCTTTGTGAATACGGGCCCAGGAGTGTATACAGAGGAAGAGGCTAGCTAAGAAAAAGTGGGACATTGAGAGGTCTGAAGAGAATATACAGGAGTACTGCGAGTTGCAGCATAAGGTGAAGGTAAAGGTGGCAAATGTCAAACAAAGAACATATGAGGACTTGTATGTTAGGTTGGACAGTAGAAGTGGATCTGTACAGGTTGGCGAGGCAAAGAGATAGAGATGGGAAGGATGTGCAGTATGATGGAAATGTACTGACAGGTGCCAGGAGGGTGATGGGAAGATGGAAAGATTGATGGGGTTCAAGGGTTGATGAATGAGAAAAATTTAAGCTAACGAAGAATAGAAGAGGTGACTGTTGTAGAGAAGGTAGTAACAAAAGTCAGTAAGAGTGAGGTGAGGAGGGTATTGAAGAGGATGAGCAGTTGGTCTTGATGAGGTGTGAAAGTGCTTAGGAGATGTGGCAGTAGAGTTTCAGGCTAGACTGTTTAACAAGATCTTGGAGAGGGAAAGAATCACAGAGGAATGGAGGAGAAGTGTATTAGTGCCAATTTTTAAGAACAAGGGAGATGTGCAGAGCTGTGGAAACTACAGATAAATAGTCTGGATAAATGCAGAGGGTTGTGTCAGGAAGGGCATCTGATGTAAAACATTTGCCAGATCAATGATGCGAATCACAAATATAATTCCCATACCGGATCGGTCGTGGCCCGGGTTAACAACCTACAGGGTGCCGGTGGAAATTGGGCTACTGTTGGTCGAAGAAGGAGAGGAGGAAGGCGTGTTCGAAAGCAGAGAGAGAAGAGGAAAGGCAAGAGTTTTGGAGTGAAAATAGGGACCTTGAATGTTGGGACCATGACAGGGAAGGGAAGAGAGTTGGTTGATATGATGCAGAGAAGGAAGGTGGATCTGTGTCCAGGAGACCAGGTGGAAAGGTAGCAAAGCTAGAAGCTTAGGATCAGGGTTCAAATTGTTTTACCATTGGTGTGGATAGGAAAAGAAATGGAGTAGGAGTTATTCTGAAAGAGGAGTTTGTAAGGAATGTTCTAGAGGTGAAGAGAGTATCAGATAGGGTGATGAGTCTGAAGCTGGAAATTGAAGGGATAATGTTCAATGTTGTTAGTGGCTATGCTCCACTCCACTAGGATGTGAGTTAGAAGAGAAGGAGAAATTCTGGCAATAGCAGCAAATATTAATAAAAGTGAGGTGAGAAGGGCGTTGAAGAGGATGAAGAGTGGAAAGGCTGTTGGTCCTGATGACATACCTGTGGAGGTATGGAAGTGCTTAGGAGAGGTGGCAGTAGAGTTTCTGACTAGTTTGTTTAACAAGATCTTGAAGAGTGAGAGGATTCCAGAGGAATGGAGGAGAAGTGTATTGGTGCCTACTTTTAAGAACAAGGGAGAAGTGCAGAGGTGTGGCAATTACAGAGGGATAAAGCTAATGAGCCATACAATGAAGCTGTGGGAAAGAGTAGTGGAAGCTAGGTTAAGGGCAAAGGTGAGCATTTGTGAGCTGCGATATGGTTTTATGCCTAGAAAGAGCACATCAGATGCAGTATTTGCTTTGAGGATGCTGGTGGAGAAGTACAGAGAAGGTAATAAAGAGTTGCATTGTGTCTTTGCAGATTTAGAGAAAGCGTACGACAGGGTGCCGAGAGAGGAGCTGTGGTGTTGTATGAGGAAGTCTGGAGACTTCTTTGGACATGTTCAGAGGAAAGATTGTGAATATATTGGTAGAAGGATGCTGAGGTTGGAACTGCCAGCAGGAGGTCTAGAGGAAGACCAAAAAGGAGATTTATGGATACAGTGAGAGAGGACATGAAGTTAGTTGGTGTGAGAGAAGAGGATGCAGAGGATAGGGTTAGATGGAGGCAGATGTTTCGATGTGGCGACCCCTCAAAGGGAACAGCCAGTGGCGGTTCTACACTGAATTGCGCCCTGGGCGAGACTCCCTCCCAGCGCCCCCCCAAAAAAATACAATAAAAACCTTCACATTTTGTACACACCACACGTTTTATTAAACTACTCATAACTTAAATAAATATACTGTGTACAAACAAATATTATATAAATATAGAATTAATATAGAACAAATCACACTAAAGAAAAATAACTTATTTACTTCACTGCAGAACAGAAACCACAAACTGAAACTAAAATCTGACTTTTCTGGCCTTTCTAGATGCAAAGTCATCAATAATGGCATCATATGAGATATGCTCCCCTATTGCATGATTTATGCTTATGACAGCAAGGCCAGTGAGCCGTTCCTGAGACATGGTTGACCTCAGGTATGTCTTGATTAACCTGAGTTTGGAAAAAATCCTGAGGGCAGTCCAAAAGTTAGGGTAGATCTCAGATAGATCCTTATCGTGCATAAAAGTGATAAGCTCAAAGAGGCTCATGGTTTTTGATGGCAGTCATTAGACACTTTATTAATCTAATATAATCTAATCTAAGGGAGGAACAATTAGCTCCTTGGTTAATTTACTGCCTCAAATTATATACTTTGTCACGTAACAGAGTTATAGCAAATGGAAAATGTCTTTTAAACTATCTACACATATGTAAATTAAACTGGCTATTTAAAGTATACTGTAAATATATTGTAAATATATTGGCTATAGCCAACATTAACATAATAAACAATGGAAATAAATAAACAGTCTTGCTGCAAAGCATAATTTTGTGGTTACATTTTGTGACGGTTTGTAAATTAGGCTTTTATTTTGTGTGTTTTTTTAGCAAGGTAAGCATAGCAAGCATCATAAGCAAGAAGGCTAACAAACCTAAGAGTTAACGTTATACCACTAATTAACATAATGACATAAATAACTTAATCATACAGAGAGAACATTGTTATATACCTTTATCTTTTGCCCGTTTCTCCTCATCTTCTTTAGTTTTTTTTCTAAATTGGACCCCTGACAGCTTTGGCCTTTTTCTCTCCATCGCTGTGTTTACTTTATAATCGACGATTCGACAATCAGCAGATTTCCCCCAACGCTGTCACTCACGACCAGAAGTCAAGACTAAACCAGTTCACATCCACATCATAATTGTTTTTATCTATTTTTATTAGCCATTTCACACAATTAAATAAATGAAGCAAGTGCAAATTACTGGTGTGTTTATATTTTGAATGAAATGTGCGTTATTTGTAAGAAAGTCAGGTAGACATAATTTAGCCCCCTTCTTGTCCCGTTCATTTGGGAGAGGTGAACTGTACTCTGTGCCCCGCCCCCCGTCATCCGCTCTCCTCCCCTCCCGGTCTTCTCCGCTCGCTCAGCTTCTGTGCGGCTCATTCAGGGGCGGCGCGGGCGCAGGTATCACAGATAATAGAAAACCGCTTAGCGGCAAAGATTATTATTTTTTTACTCCAGGTTCATGTGCCGCCCCCACGTGACATAAAAAAAAATGCCGCCCTGGGCGGCTGCCGACTTCGCCCTACCCTAAAACCGCCACTGGGAACAGCCGAAAGACAAAGAAGAAAGAAGAAGCCATACAGTGAAGCTTTGTTTGGTCAGGTTCAGTGGAGAGACTTTGAATACAGTGGTGTGAAAAACTATTTGCCCCCTTCCTGATTTCTTATTCTTTTGCATGTTTGTCACACTTAAATGTTTCTGCTCATCCAAAACCATTAACTATTAGTCAAAGTTAACATAATTGAACACAAAATGCAGTTTTTAAATGAAGGTTTACGTTAATAAGGGAGAAAAAAAATTTCAAATCTACATGGCCCTGTGTGAAAAAGTGATTGCCCCCTTGTTAAAAAAATAACTTAACTGTGGTTTATCACACCTGAGTTCAATTTCTGTAGTCACCCCCAGGCCTGATTACTGCCACACCTGTTTCAATCAAGAAATCACTTAAATAGGAGCTACCTGACACAGAGAAGTAGACCAAAAGCACCTCAAAAGCTAGACAGCATGCCAAGATCCAAAGAAATTCAGGAACAAATGAGAACAAAAGTAATTGAGATCTATCAGTCTGGTAAAGGTTATAAAGCCATTTCTAAAGCTTTGGGACTCCAGCGAACCACAGTGAGAGCCATTATCCACAAATGGCAAAAACATGGAACAGTGGTGAACCTTCCCAGGAGTGGCCGGCCGACCAAAATTACCCCAAGAGCGCAGAGACAACTCATCCGAGAGGCCACAAAAGACCCCAGGACAACATCTAAAGAACTGCAGGCCTCACTTGCCTCAATTAAGGTCAGTGTTCACAACTCCACCATAAGTAAGAGACTGGGCAAAAACGGCCTGCATGGCAGATTTCCAAGGCGCAAACCACTTTTAAGCAAAAAGAACATTAAGGCTGTGCTAAAAAACATCTCAATGATTGCCAAGACTTTTGGGAAAATACCTTGTGGACCGACGAGACAGAAGTTTAACTTTTTGGAAGGTGCGTGTCCCATTACATCTGGCGTAAAAGTACCACAGCATTTCAGAAAAAGAACATCATACCAACAGTAAAATATGGTGGTGGTAGTGTGATGGTCTGGGGTTGTTTTGCTGCTTCAGGACCTGCAAGGCTTGCTGTGATAGATGGAACCATGAATTCTACTGTCTACCAAAAAATCCTGAAGGAGAATGTCCGATCTTGGGTGCTGCAGCAGGACAATGACCCAAAACACACCAGCAAATCCACATCTGAATGGCTGAAGAAAAACAAAATGAAGACTTTGGAGTGGCCTAGTCAAAGTCCTGACCTGAATCCTATTGAGATGATGTGACGTGACCTTAAAAAGGCGGTTCATGCTAGAAAACCCTCAAAGAAAGCTGAATTACAACAATTCTGCAAAGATGAGTGGGCCAAAATTCCTCCAGAGCGCTGTAAAAGACTCGTTGCAAGTTATCGCAAACGCTTGATTGCAGTTATTGCTGCTAAGGGTGGCCCAACCAGTTATTAGGTTCAGGGGGCAATTATTTTTTCACACAGGGCCATGTAGGTTTGGATTTTTTTTCTCCCTAAATAATAAAACCCCTCATTTAAAAACTGCATTTTGTGTTTACTTGTGTTATCTTTGACTAATAGTTAAATGTGTTTGATGATCAGAAACATTTTGTGTGACAAACATGCAAAAGAATAAGAAATCAGGAGGGGGCAAATAGTTTTTGACACCACTGTATATCGGCAGAAGGAAGCTGAGGTTGTACCTGCCATGCAGAAGGTCTAGAAGAAAACCAGAGAAGAGATTTATGGATGTGGTACGAGAGGACATGAAGTTGTTTGGTGTGAGAGAAGAGGATGCAATGGATAAGGTTAGATGGAGGCAGATGATTTGCTGTGGCAAATTTTTTTTGTTCATATTGAATGGCTTCATATGGTGTACAGTGTGAAAATTTACTGTATGACAGCCATATTTATTGCAAATACTAATACAACAATGTGACTTTTTTCTGGTCTTGGCATGCACATGTTTTTTCATTTCAGAAACATTGTTAAACAAATAAGGTTGTACAATGCAAAAAAACTTAATTGTAAAAAAGAAGTTCATGTAAACATGGTCTGAAAAGGGATTTATAATCCAAAATGTCTGTTACATTGAAAAGGTGCAGGTTGTTTAGGAGTACCTACAGCAAAAGAAGGAGCTACAAAGCATTACCAGCTAGGCTTCATACTTTTTTTTAGTTAGTGTTTGGGACTCAATTCCTATTGTGTTTTAATCAAAGCGAAAGGTGATTGAAAGAAATCTTAGAGTGTGGGACTTTTTTTGTGTAAGTCTTCCTACACTACGAGCTGTAGTGTGCTTTATCTTTTGTATGAATTTGCTGATGTTTCTGGAGAGTACTCAGCTGAGTAAAACGTTTTCCACACTGTATGCACTGATACGGCTTCTCTCCTGTGTGGATGCGCTGGTGTCTCTGGAGAGTACTCAAATGGGTAAAACTCTTCCCGCACTGTGAGCACTGATACGGCTTCTCTCCTGTGTGGATGCGCTGGTGTCTCTGTAGAGTACTCAAATGAGTAAATGACCTCTGACACTCTGAGCAATTAAATGGTTTTTCTCCTGTGTGAACACGCTGGTGAAATCGGAGATTAACCTGTTGTGTAAAACACTTTCCACACACCGAGCAGTGATACAGCTTCTCCCCCGTGTGAACGCGCTGGTGTCTTTGAAGAGTACTTAAACGAGTAAAACTCTTCCCGCACTGTGTGCAGTGACACGGCTTCTCTCCTGTGTGAAGACGCTGGTGAAGTTGAAGATTGATCTGTTGGGTAAAACTTTTCCCACATTCCGAGCACTGATATGGTTTCTCTCCTGTGTGAACGAGCTGATGTCTTTGGAGAGTACTCAGCCGAGTAAAGCTCTTCTCGCACTGTGAGCAGTAAAACGGCTTCTCTCCTGTGTGAATGCGCTGATGAAGTTGGAAACTCGTCTGTTGTGTAAAACTCTTTCCACAGTGTATGCAGTGATATGGCTTCTCCCCAGTGTGAATGCGCTTGTGTAGCTGAAGATTACCCGGGCGAGTAAAACTCTTGCCACACTCCGAGCACTGATACGGCTTCTCCCCTGTGTGCATGTGCTGGTGTAACTGGAAATGAGTTAATCGAGTGAAATCCTTTCCACACTGGGAGCAGTGGTACAGTTTCTCTCCTGTGTGAATACGCTGATGGATTTGGAGATTAACAGGTCTTGTAAAACTCTTCCCACACTCTGAACAGTGATATGGCCTCTCTCTAGTATGAATACGCTGATGTTGGAGGAGATAACTCGGCTGAGTAAAACTCTTCCCACAGTCTGAGCAGTGAAAGAGTTCTTTCTGTATCTGTCCAGTTTTAGGGCAGAGGCTACCAGAGGATGTCTGCTGACTGCTGGAGCCATTTGTGGACATCTGATTATTATATTTAATCATGCCACATTTTAGGAGTCTCACATATTCTTCATAATGGCATCTTTTGATGTGTTTGTGTAGGTAAATTTGAGATGTGTAGGAAAATGAACACAATGAACAGGGGAAAACTTGTAATGGGATGCTCTTCATTTCTAGAGAAGGAAATTAAAAGAGATTTTAGAACGCAAGGTGAAACTGAACAAACAATATAAATAATGCAAGTTAAAAATTTTATTGACACAAGTCTTACTCACTACTACTATTTGTAGACTTTTTGTTCCATAGGTAATTAAAGGTAATGCCAAGATGTTTAGCGTACTCCTCTTCGTACCACACCAAGAGCTCCTGCCCTGGTTCGATAGATTGACAACAGCGGTAGAAAACCTCTCCTTGATACTGAAATGCCATGAGATTCTTCTCCTCACTGTTACGAGCACAATTCACATATCTAAAAACACATAGAGGAAAAACACATGATTAACAAAGTCAAAAAAAGAAACAAAAAGGAATCAGAAGACGAGAACAGGTAATTAGACAAAAGACTCAACGGCTGGCAGAAATCCACTGAGAAGTATTCACCTCATCCAGTTAGCATGCGTCTCTCTTTTGGCATCTATGTATTTCTCATCCTGCATGCTCCTGTATATCTGGGAAAAAAAATAATGGCCCTTATTTATTTACATAAAAAACAAAGCTGAGACCTGTAATGCTGAAATGTTTGATAAATGTCTCCATATTTAACTGTCTTTTCAGATAAGTTATATGTGACTGATATATGATCGATCTACGGTTGTTTTGTTGGCTGTAACGTTGCTCTGTGTGAAAGACAGAATGTTACATCTGAAAAGATACATGGTTTAACTGGGCTAAACGCTTTACAGGCTAAAAAATTAAGCAGTATTAACAAGTATAATGAAAAACTGACCACCCATGAGTAGACACTGTTCATAGCTTCTTCTCGGTCTACCCAATCTCCCTGGTACGGCCCAAAGTGTGCACCAAGTGCCACTGTCTCTCCCTTATTAAACACTCCCAGGTCAGTGTCAGAAATGCTAGACTTCAGAATCTCCAGACCGAGTGGAAGGGTTTGTTTGGCTCGGTCGATGACCCCTATAGGAACTGGGCTATCTTGGATAAAGAGAGCTGGGCCATGAACTTCACACTCACTGATGAAGAAGGATCTGCAATCTTCACAGTCTGAAAGTACAATATTTAAACATGAGAAACTATGGAGATATTACTCAAATTTTAAAGTGCAAAAATTGTTGAATAGTTCTTTAAAACGAGTGTTTTCAAGGCTTCTAAATGATCATAAGCCCAAAACAGATCCAACACACCATCTAACCTCATCTGCAAAAGAGGGTGAAAGTTTTAATTCCAGTCAAACAGGAGCCACGCCTTATTTCATCTCTTCAATTAGGCTGATTTTGGCTTTCAGTAGACTATAAGCTTCTACTTGGTTGGAAAAACTGGCAGTTTCTAGATATAATTGGACACCACTGACTTTGCTCCAGTATGATGGAAGTCATCCATGTTGTTTTTATATAAAATGTCTTAAATGTGATCGTGATGTTGGGTAAACCCTGGGTGATGACCAAATACTAACACATGAGAAAGCACCCTTAAAGTCGCATGGTGATACTAATGCATTCCTGCTCTCTTACGGAGATAATCATCATCTTCAGGTTCCTCCTCTTTTATATTATGAACTGCTTCACCATCTTCGTCCCCAATGATGACCTGCTTCACATACGGTGTTCCTTCACCTAAGATGTTAATTTATAAAATTAATAAAACTCGTTAAGTAGACAACAGAATAACGAGACCTTATCTCGAAGTTACTGATCCACCAAACTTACAGAGGTAGTAATTTTCTCCAGCTTCTTCTTCTTCTTTTACAGTCTCCATGAATTCATCTGATTGCTCAATAGGACTGACATTTGTCTCAGATCTTTCTCCATTTCCATCTGAAATTTAGTTTTAAACATTGTCATGTTAACACAATAAAGAAATGGCATTTCTGAACATGGTCCAATCAAAATGAGTACACCCTTAAATCCACAGTGGACTCCATTCTTACACAGATAGCCATCATCTTCAGGTTCTTCCTTCTTTATAACCTTCTGTTGATCCACAATGATGGTGACACATCTAGCGTCTAAAGCCTCTTCACCAGAATATGTACACATCTGCACATCTTCAGAAAGCTGAGGACCAAAAACAATAACAGTTATTCACCAAAACGTTTTCTTTTAATTTGTGTTTTTTTTAGTGTACTAATTAATTGTTTCAAGTGTTTAGCTCTCTGCTAGAAACTGGACTGTCTGGACTCATCGTCTTTTATCTAAGAACAAGCTGTATGCAGTTAGGGTCTGACTTACCCAGAACGACCATCAAGATCCTAAACAGTAGTGATGCGCAGGTCGGGTATTTTGCAAACCCGCGGGTCCCACTTTTATAAAATTATTTGGCCCGCCCCAGCCCGCTCCGCACCACTGTATCTATTTTTACAACCCGCCTTGCACCCGCGACTTCACGTAGCCGATACAGTTGTTGTCTCCTGCTGCAACTATTTCTGAGAACCGGTCCCAAACATTAGATTTAGCAGCCTCACCTTTTTTTCTTTTAATGATGTAAATTCCCGACCTCAATTTCTCCCGCACCTCGTCTTCCGTCTTGACTTTTATTTCTTTGTTTTTGTTGTGACTGGCAGCAGTAGCTGCTTGGCACTTTTGTGACTTGTCACGTGACGTAACCTTATCAAAGAACTTAATAAAATATGAAAATAGATATTCCCAAATATTTAATATAGGCTATAGGGAATTGCACGCAACATACATGGATTTTAAATGTAATTTTGTTTTTAATGACCCACCCCAACCCACCCCACAAATAAAGTGACAATTTCTTTACCTGCCCCAACCCGACCTGCGGGTTACCCGCGGGGTCCGCGGGTTAATAGACGACCCGCGCATCACTATTAGGAACGCGAACATGCTGTGTCAAATTAAAACATTCGAAAACAGACAGTAATTGGGTAGTGTTGGGGCAAACTGTATCAACATGAATATTGAAGTCACCTAACAGAAGAATAGGAAATGACAATGAGCAGGCAAGAGTTAACAGTTCACTGAGTTCACAGCAAGACCACCCCCTTTGCCATACAGTCGAGGACAGGCGAGATACTTAAATCCATTAGGTGCAAGAAGATTTAACTGAATAAACTCATCCGGAGCTGGACAGGTTTCAGTGAGAAGAAAAAATGTCAAGCTTATTGTCAGTTATAATTTCGTTGAGATAAAAGGCTTTGTCCGAGATTGACCGACAGTTCAGAAGTGCAAAGTGACGATGTACAGAATTCAGATTTGTGAGATAAATTAGAGAGCGATGAACAGTACGGCCAGCAGGAAGGTTGTTTGGAAGCAGACAATCTATGGTTAGACCAGATGCACGGAAGGGCTTCGGGTTTTGAGCAAAAGGTACTCCTGAACAGACGCAGTGAGTGGTGGATGTACCGTGGGCGCCGGAGAATCCCTAAACTCCGGCAGAGCTTATACGTCATAGTGTCAAGATGCGGATGGCAGTTCAAGGCCTTTAGCTGAGATGGTGAATATCCCATATCCATTACGGAAGCGAGATGCAAAATGAGGCAAAAAAGAGAAAAGAAAAAAAAGGAAAAAAATTAATGATATATACATGTTGTTCATCTGAGACCCGGTGGTACTAACTTTTGAGCATAATATTAAAAGTTATGATCGCAAATTATTTTATGATTTCTACTTTACTTTGAACTTGGTTTGGTTCCTGTGTGAAAAAAACAGACAACCCGCGCATCACTAGTAAACAGCACACTTCATATAAAAATCTCTTTTCATTATAACTGCAGGATTCATACCTCTGGGATGGCTGAATAAAATTCTCTATAGTTGATTGCTAAAACAAATCTGGCAATCCAACAGTCTCATTATCTGTTAAACAATGCGAGTGATCAAGCCAGTAAATCCATCAGCCGTTCATAAGTCCAAAAGGAACAGACAGTTTTATAAGCGTGAGATGAAGCGGGACATCAAAGCCAGTACACCAGTCAGCCATCAGGAAACAACACACAAAGAAACCTGAGAATACAGGGCTTATAAGGCACACGATAATTTTGGTAACAAGGAGAGTTTTGAGCAGTGAGGTTACAAGACTCTAAGACTACAAGGGAAGCTCAGCTTCCCCTACTATGTCAGAAAATAAATGCTCATATATGCACTGTCGTATTTATATTGGTTTTAATTTAAGTGCGCTAGAACGCGTTCAACTTCATGAATAGCTCGTTTAGAATCAGGTATTTATTGTAGATTGTTTGACGCAATCTTCTTGTCATACATTTCTGTGCCGCACAGCGCGTTAAACCCTCCCCCTGAAGCCCAGCTTCACTGAAGTGCTATGGGGAAGCACAGACTAGCTTTTTTCACTGCAGAAAAGCTGGACGGTAATTGGATAAATGTTTAAACGGGCGGAACCCCTTTTTGATTGACATCATGTCTTAAATATACATCAGCGCTACAGACAGCGCGTTGCTAGGCCATTTTTAGGGGGGCTTTAGCCACCCTAACATTTGTACTCAGCCCCCCTAAAAATTCTCCATAAACTTCACACAAATTGCTGGTCTCCCATCATCCCCTTTAAATTTCATATGAAAGTGTCGGCAGACTTCGGCTCCTCCCCGTCTTTCAGCGGGTCTTCAATTCACCATCACAGGGGGAGGATTAAGTCAAGGTGTGTGTTTATCGATAAATTGTTATATCTGCATCAGTGCAGTCCTTTCTCATAAATACAGTTTACAAAATGTCATGAGGGATTAATCGGTTAAATCTTCGCTGTGTTCACCCTCATCACACCAGCTGTTTCAACCTAATTGTCTATATAAAACATTGCACAGTACATATGGCATTTACTACCATAGAGTTATGCACATAAATGATTAAAAATAGTGACAGACAGCATTCAGTGCTCTCGTTTAACTGTATAGCAGTGTGATTTACAGAGATAGAAAAATCCTTTTATTTTGTAATAAATATTGTATTAAATAATTCAATTCAATTTTATTTATATAGCGCTTTTAACAATGGTCATTGTCTCAAAGCAGCTTCACAAAAATGAAAGAAAATTTACAAAAAAATGAAAAAAAAAAAAAATTTTATTTTAGAAAATAAAAAAATTGGAAGTGTGTATAATGTCCCAAATCGTAAAATACATTTATTAGCCTTAGAGTAGGGTTTTTGTCACTTTGATTTAGAAAAAGTTACTTTTTTTAATGAATAGAAACAAACAAACAAAAAAGAATATTAAAAAGATGCTTTTTAAAAATTACATTAAAACAATGTTTGTCTATATTAATGAATTTGAATAAATAGCCTAGTAGCTATGAAATGTTAAGGGGTTGACTAGAGAACCTACTGTCTTATTTATGTAGCTAAAACACTAATTTAAACTAGATAACATGATCAAAGTTTTAATATGTATATTTAACTGTAGATGGAGGGTTCTTCAAGTGAAAAAAAAAGATGTTATATTCTTACCTGCTGTGCATTTGGAGACCTACAACCATGTGACTGGAAAAACCTTCCATCTACAGTTCTCTGTTCAGTTCTACAGTTCAGTTCTCTGAAAGCGCAGCAGCCTCTCAGGCACATTAACACTGTGTCCCCAACATTGATTGAAGTCATTGCATCAGAAATTATTTTTCACATTTTTTGTCTGCCAGTTTCCAAGAAAAAGGAAACTTGCTGTATTGAGTACTGATTCTGTGTTAAACATCTATGGAGCTGAGCCCCTCTTACCTGAAAATCCTAGAAACGCCCCTGGCTACAGAGATTCGAGTTCAGTCCCATGTGGATTTGCAGGAGATTTTTTTTTATGATGAAAAATGTAATTATAATAAAAAAATTATGATGAAGGCCTTCCCCTATTTCAAAAGCTAGCAGCCGCCACTGGTTTTGAGTCACCTTTTTTGCTAGAAAACTCCATGTCAGTGGAGACAGGTATGTTAGAACCAATCTCAAAAGCGGGCTGGTGGAGAATCAGAATGAAATGCAAAAGCACGGATAACAAGGTAGCATGAGAAACAAGGGCAAGGAAGTGCTGGAGTGATTCATGACAGCTGAAGCAGTTCTTGCCTCATATTGCTCTGTCATGCAAGGTTCTCCTTTGCACCATCAAAGCTGGACATTTTTCTCCACAGAGGTGCCTACCATATCAAGAATGAACTACTTACTTTTGACAGAATTTATATCCCTTCTTCCTGTTGTCTGAACATTTTTTAGATAAAAAATAAATTTTGCATTTCATTTGTAAATGAAGGTCCCAAAGTCTAGAGGAAGCGTGGAGAGGCACAGAATCCAAGTTGCTTGAAGTCCAGTGTGAAATTTCCACAATTGGTGATGAGTTGAGGTGCCATATCTTCTGCTAGTGTTGGTGTTTTATCAAATCCAAAGTCAACGCAGTCGTCTACCAGGAGATTTTAGAGCACTTAATGCTTGTGACTGCTGGCAAGCGTTATATACAGTAGACTCGAGATGTTCCAATCAGCATTTTTGGGGCAGATCACCAAGATCATGATCTTCCGATTGCTGATCACAGAATGGCAG
The DNA here is from genome assembly GCA_030522415.1 of Channallabes apus. Lineage (NCBI taxonomy): Eukaryota > Metazoa > Chordata > Actinopteri > Siluriformes > Clariidae > Channallabes > Channallabes apus. Next base: position 21,728,585 of record CM060111.1, on the reverse strand, counting down.
GGGAATGGGAATCTTTTATCTATAATCTAGCAGAGTTTGCACCATTTGTAGAAATTAAACTAACTCCAAATTAACTATATTGAAAAAAAACTGTAGAAATAGGCTACAGTCAAGATCTTGAAGAACCACCAAGTGTTTATTTTAGAAAATGGCTACTGTAGGCCATCTTTCCCAAATAAGGCAAAGTATATGGTTCACGTTGTTTAAATGCATCACTCACAGTCGGCTGGTTGAGGGATGGGGATGATGTTTGCTTCTGCTGGTTTAGTTTCTCATACTCGGCATATTCAGTTGTATAACAAGATGCCTAATCATGTTAGTGGTGTTAAAATGCCATTGCTTGCTTCCACCTTGAGGGATTTCATCACGACATACATTGCAAATGGCTAACTTTACGTCTTTATCGGACACTTTGAAAAAGATCCACACGGGAGAACTCATGTTGCCACTGGTAACCTTTGCTCTGCTGTTATTGAACATTTTTATACTACAGGTCCTTCTCAAAAAATTAGCATATTGTGATAAAGTTAATTATTTTCTGTAATGTACTGATAAACATTAGACTTTCATATATTTTAGATTCATTACACACAAACTGAAGTAGTTCAAGCCTTTTATTGTTTTAATATTGATGATTGTGGCATACAGCTCATGAAAACCCAAAATCCCTATCTCAAAAAATTTGCATATCATGAAAAGGTTCTCTAAACGAGCTATTAACCTAATCATCTGAATCAACTAATTAACTCTAAACACCTGCAAAAGATTCCTGAGGCTTTTAAAAACTCCCAGCCTGGTTCATTACTCAAAACCGCAATCATGGGTAAGACTGCCAACCCAACTGCTGTCCAGAAGGCCATCATTGACACCCTCAAGCAAGAGGGTAAGACACAGAAAGAAATTTCTGAACGAATAGGCTGTCCCCAGAGTGCTGTATCAAGGCATACCTTGATACAGCACAAAAAAAAAAAGAAATACCTCAGTGGGAAGTCTGTGGGAAGGAAAAAGTGTCGCAGAAAACGCTGCACAACGAGAAGAGGTGACCGGGCCCTGAGGAAGATTGTGGAGAAGGACCGATTCCAGACCTTGGGGGACCTGCGGAAGCAGTGGACTGAGTCTGGAGTAGAAACATCCAGAGCCACCGTGTACAGGCGTGTGCAGGAAATGGGCTACAGGTTGCAAATTTTGCATGTCATTCGGAAATCAAGGTGCCAGAGTCTGGAGGAAGACTGGAGAGAGGGAAATGCCAAAATGCCTGAAGTCCAGTGTCAAGTACCCACAGTCAGTGATGGTCTGGGGTGCCATGTCAGCTGCTGGTGCTGGTCCACTGTATTTTATCAAAGGCTGGGTCAATGCAGCTAGCTATCAGTAGATTTTGGAGCACTTCATGCTTCCATCTGCTGAAAAGCTTTATGGAGATGAAGATTTAATTTTTCAGCACGACCTGGCACCTGCTCACAGTGCCAAAACCACTGGTAAATGGTTCACTGACCATGGTATTACTGTGCTCAATTGGCCTGCCAACTCTCCTGACCTGAACCCCATAGAGAATCTGTGGGATATTGTGAAGAGAAAGTTGAGAGACACAAGAATCTGCAAAAGGATTCCCGACCAAGTATTGAGTGCATAACTGAACATAATTATCTGAAGGTTGACTTTTTTTGTATTAAAAACACTTTTCTTTTATTGGTCGGATGAAATATGCAAATTTTTTGAGATAGGGATTTTGGGTTTTCATGAGTTGTATGCCACAGTCATCAATATTAAAACAATAAAAGGCTTGAACTACTTCAGTTTGTGTGTAATGAATCTAAAATATATGAAAGTCTAATGTTTATCAGTACATTACAGAAAATAATGAACTTCATCACAATATGCTAATTTTTTGAGAAGGACCTGTATAGTATTCTATTTTATTTTGTTGTTTCTTACATTTTTTACTTTGTACTGTCCACTTGCTGCAGTGGCAAAACAAATTTCCCACTAGTGGGACTAATAAAGGTTTATCTTAACTTATCTTAACCTGTGCGCCGTGCATGCATGTGTGAAAAAGTGATCGGCTTTTTTGATCTGCGCTTTTGGGGTTCGCCGATCAAGCTATTTTTAGCCAATATCGGCCGATCATGATCGGTGGCCGATCAATCGGAGCATCACTAATATACTGTAGACGCTGATTACATTTTCTAGCAGGACCTTGCACCTGCACACAGTGCCAAAAGTACCTAGTTATAAAAGCAACTTGGTCTTCAATAAGACCTCAGCAGTGGCAGACTCCGATCAGCTCCGTAACACGCTGCATTGATGCGGTAATTGTGCTAAAGGACTTCCGAAAAAGTACTGATTGCTATAGTGCATCTGGAAAGTATTTACAGCACTTAACTTTTTCCACATTTTGCTACAGTATGTTGCAGCCAAAATAAGAAATGTATTTTTTTATTCTATAAACAATACCCCATAATGACCTTCCGTTCATATAAAAAATACTAGAAAAAGTAGTATCAGCTCAAATTTGCACATTCTTGCAGGATAACAACATCCTTGAAGAATTTCAGTCAGGTTTCAGGCCCCATCATAGCACAGAAACTGCACTAGTTAAGATTACAAACGACTTGTTTTTAGCTTCAGACCAAGGCTGCATCTCATTGCAAGTCCTGCTTGATCTTAGTGCTGCATTCGACACTGTAGATCATAATATTCTCATAGATCGCTTACAAAATCATATAGGTATTCAGGGACAGGCATTAAAATGGTTTAGATTAGGGCTGCAACTAAATTATTTTGATAATCGATTAGTTGTTCGAGAAGTTTTTCGATTAATCTGATAAAACTAAGCGCTTTACTTTGATGTTTTGCTTAACTATATAAAACCATAAATCAGGGTATTATTTATGTATAAAAGTAAACTTTAAAAAATGCAATAGCCACATAGTTTAATGACCTTTAATTTTGACAGTTGACAAAATTAAAGTTGACAGTGTGTGTGTATATACTGTAGTTTAAAAAATACACTGACATATTCAGTTGTTAAGAATGACCTCACTTTTAAATTCTCTGAAATTAATTCAACTTAATTAAGAGGAAGAATAGACTTCTAGATTATGATATAATTTTTAATTGAAGTGTCTCTTGCTAAATCCTTTTCATGGTTTATACATTATTCCTCTCGCGAATTTTATCCTTTTTTTTGTTGTCTCAATTAAAAAACCAAAAAAAAAATTAGACCATTTTGCTATACTAGACATTCTCGTAATACGGCAACGTAGGGAGAGAAAAAAAACTCGCCGCTACTGGGTTCATTTCCCTCTGTACAGCATGTAGGATCATGGGATATATCCGGTCCTCTGAAGTGTCAAATGAACGTGAAGAAAACGCACTAGAAGTGTTTTCCGTGTGTTCGTTGGGATTTGAGCGCCAAGAAAAAGATGCATGCAACGTTTTTTTTTTTTTTTGACACCGTATAACCGCGCAGCCGGACAAACGCACGTCACCAAAGCCCGTGTGAACTTTCTCACTGACTCCTATGTGTAGAAAACCCTTGGCGCTTCATCCGCGCTCACCGGACACTATGAACGCCCGAATAAAAAACGTTTGATTTTAATGCGCGACTAGAGGTGTTTAATGTAAACTGCTCCCATACCTGGGAGGACTTGGGGCGCGTGCGCTTTTTCCTGCAAACGCTTCTGTAACCGTCATTGCGCGAGCGACTGTGTATCTGTGTGTCATTGTGTATTTGTGCATCAGCCCAACTAATCGATAACGGCATTCGTTGACAACGAATTTCATTATCGATAATTATCGATTTTATCGATTAGTTGTTGCAGCCCTAGTTTAGATCGTACCTGTCTGATCGATACCATTTTGTAGATCTGAATGGAGAACCGTCTGGTGTAATGCCAGTGAAATATGGGGTCCCACAAGGGTCAGTTTTAGGACCTCTGCTGTTCTCAATATACATGCTTCCCTTGGGTAACATCTTTAGAAGACATGGGATTAGTTTCCATTGTTATGCTGATGATACCCAATTATTATATCTCAACAAAACCAGATGAAATACCTAAGTTGTCTATATAACTGAGTGTGTCCAGGACATAAAAGATTGGATGACCAATAACTCTTTTATTAAATTCAGATAAGACAGAGATATTACTTATTGGCCCAAAAACCAGCACACAACAGCTTTCACAATTCAGCCTGCGCTTAGAAGGATGTACTGTTACTACCAGCTCAGCAGTAAAAGACCTGGGTGTAATATTAGACAGTAACTTGTCTTTTGAAAATCACATTTCAAATATCACAAAAACAGCCTTTTTCCATCTTAGAAATATTGCCAAACTTAGGAACATCTTATCCATATCTGATGCAGAAAAGCTAGTTCATGCATTCATGACCTCCAGACTGGACTATTGTAATGCATTGCTAGGTGGTTGTCCTGCATCCTCAATAAACAAGCTTCAGTTAGTCCAAAATGGAGCCGCCAGGGTTCTCACTAGATCCAGAAAATATGATCATATAACCCCAATATTATCCCTGCACTGGCTACCTGTTCAGTTTAGAATTAATTACAAAATAGTATTACTTACATACAAGGCCTTAAATGGTTTAGCTCCCACATACCTAACCAGTCTTCTGATACGCTACAATCCACCACGCGCCTTAAGATCACAAAACTCCGGACTTCTGGTAGTTCCCAAAATTTCAAAATCTACAAAAGGGGGAAGGGCATTTTCATATTTAGCGCCAAAGCTTTGGAATAGCCTTCCAGACAGTGTTCGGGGAGCAGACACGGTTTCCCAGTTCAAAAGTAGACTCAAGACACATCTTTTTAATCTGGCATTCATGTAACTCATCCCATAACCTCATAATCTGGCATACACATAACTCATCCCATATCTTCATACTCCAGTACACCTATCCCGAATGGCAACTACGCCAATTCTCCCCATCTGTTCTGTATTTCTCTACCCATCCCAAGGCATCGGGAGATTGTGCCAGCTTCAGTAGACAAAGGCCGACCATGCGAGGTTCCTGAGGCATCCAGAGAAGGACCAGCTCCAGCTGGATTCAGCTTTATGATGGTTGGAGCTACACATGCTGCTCCTGTGCTTCCAGTGATCCAGACCTCATGCTGAACTGGTCTTCATGTCAATTTAGATAATTTCTGTCATATTGAATTTTCACCTGCACAACACACAAGATGTTATATCATTTCTATCTGTTATCACCCAAATGAGGATGGGTTCCCTGTTGAGTCTGGTTCCTCTCAAGGTTTCTTCCTAATGCCATCTCAGGGAGTTTTTCCTTGCCACCGTCGCTGTCACCCTTGGCTTGCTCATCAGAGACATTTCATTCATCATTCATTCGTCTCATTATTATCTAGACACATTTTTCTCACACATACACACTTCCAATTATTTTCTTTTCTAATTTTTATTATTTTTTTTGTAAATTTTCTTTCATTCTTGTGAAGCTGCTTTGAGACAATGACCATTGTTAAAAGCGCTATATAAATAAAATTGAATTGAAAAAATTTAATAATGACAACTTCAAAGTTTGTTGGAAATCTTTGCAAACTTATTCAAAATAAAAAACAAAAAATGACATGTACATGTACACAGCCTTTGCCATGAACTTCCAGAAGAACAACCATCTCTGCAGCACTCCACCAATCAGGCCTGTATGGTAAAGTGCCCAGACGGAAGCCACTCTTCAGTAAAAGGCCCATGACAGCCTTCTGGAGTTTGCCATAAGGCACTTGAAGGACTCTCACACCATGAGAAAAAAAATGTTGAAGCACCTTTGGCACCAATTACAGCATCAAGTCTTTTTGGGTATGATGCTACAAGATAGTTGTTCTTCTGGAAGGTTCTCCTCTCTCCACAAAGAAACACTGGAGCTCTTTCTTTTCCCCGGAACACTCACTTTGCCTGGGCAGCTCGCTCTAGGTGGTTCCTAACTTCGTCCATTTATGGATGATTGAGGCCACTGTCCTTGGAGGTCATCTGAAACTTCAATGCTGCAGAAATTTTTCTTTACCCGTACCTAGATCTTTGCCTTGATACAGCCCTGTCTCAGGGGTCTACAGACAATTCCTTGGACTTCATGGCTTGGTTTGGGCTCCTACCTGCACAGTTAACTGTGGAATCTTATATAGACAGGTGTGTGCCTTTCGATATCATGTCCTAACCATGTCCATCAACTAAATTTACCAAAGTTGAACTCCAATCAAGTTGTACGAACATCTCAAGGATGATCAGTGGAAACAGGATGCATCTGAGCTCAATTTTGAACTTCATGGCAAAGGGTGTGAATTTTTATGTACATTTTTTTTCTTTTTTGCAAAAAGAGTATGGGGTCAAATGCCTGTTATTGAAAGCCATTATATCTCTGTATGCCAAGAGTGAGAGTTTGGTTCAAATAACCAACATCAGGGCACACTTGTTCCCAATGTCCACAGGACTTTGCCATTTATCACAGATTCTGTTCCCAACTTTTATGGGCACAAATTTTAGTTGCAGCCAAGGGGCAGGGATGTCTTCAGGACTGCAGGATTCCTCCTCAGAGTGGCTGAGCTCAGCCTGAGAGATTAGCTGAGGAGTTCAAACATCTGGTGGGGGGCTTAAAGTAAAGGCACTGCTCCTCCACGTTGAAAGGAGCCAGTTGAGGTACTGATGAGGATGCCTCCTGAATGCCTACCAAGATGAGTTTCAGGCCTGTTTGACAGGGATAAGGCAGACCCAGGATTAGATGGAGAGAGACCTCTCGTCTGGCCTGAGCATACCTGGATATCCCCGTGTGAGCTGAAGGAGGTGGCTAGAGAGAGGGAATTCTGGGCATCTCTGCTCAGACTGCTGCCCCCACTACCCAGACAAGCCATAGAAAATGGATAGATGAATGGTGTCCTTTATTTATTATACTCTACTATTTCAACACAAAATAATAAAGAAAGAAACATTGACCTGAGCCATTAAAATCTGTTGCTCAGTATATAGTGATCATCGGTTCAAATATTTATTTTAGCATTAGCAATGTGGAAAATATTTTTGTTTACCTTGGAGCAAGCAGGAGACGGAGCTTGTGGCATTTTTCGGAAACAGCTCTTTTTAACATCTTCTGATTCCATAATGGAGATCTAAAACAGAATCTTCTGTGAACTACAGTAACATACTTCATGCAAAGCATGAGGATATACAAAATTATGCAAAACATTTTTTAGCCACATTTAAATAAATATCTGGCTTCACAGTGGTTTGCTTCAATATTCTCAGGTACGCTTTTGCAGATTAATTAGAATATGTGCTATTTTATTTGCCTGAACATCATAGAGAACATGACACAGTTCTTCTAAAGTATCTGATGTCCCTCCATCCCCAAACGCCAAGATGAATCCTAGTAATGTTTCGCTTTTTGCTGACATATCATCTGACAAAAAAATCTGAAGTCAGAAGGTATAAAAAACACATTTAAGACAAAATTTTTATATATTTGTTCTTTTTTATTGGATTTATCCCCAATTTTCTCCCTAATTTAGTTGTGTCCAATTCCTCCCCGTCACTAGGGGGCTCCACATTAAGGCTACTACTACCACTCAGTCGGAAGGGCTGAAGACTATCACGTGTTTCCTACGAACCACGCGACGCCAGCCGACCTCATCTTTTCGAACTGCTCACTCACGCATTGTTGAGGGCGGCGTAACACACTCGGAGGACAGCGCTATCCCCTCCTTCCACTTGCGTGACCTCACAGGCGCCCCTGATTGGCGTTCTGACCAATGCACTGCAATATTGATTCATATACTGTATTTATTGTTTAATGTTCATTTACATAAAAGTATGTGAGCTGATTTAAAGGGAAAACTCTCTACGGTTAAAGTCTGAACATTTTGAGGTTCACACATGAGGTGGAAACTTGGATCGGTCACAAACCTAATCGTTACAGTCTCACTCACACACCTGAATCAGTTATATTGAAATGCATGTTGGGTTTATTATTACTAATGATTATTTTAAAAGAAAATTACTTTCTATCAGCAACTTTGATCTGGACTCGGTGATTGAGTTAGAAATGCATTTTTAAAGTGCACATCTCTGACATTATATTATTACTCAGTGTTGAGTTCTGAATAAATCCGAAATAAAATTATTAATTTTTATAACAACAATAACCCTCAGCAATGCTAACTAAACTCAGCTACCTAATCATTAGTATTCGCTGGAAATCCACTCTAACTGCAGAAAGAGAAAATATATATCTATTTATTGTATATTATTAAATAAAAAAGGTTCGCTATAATTCAGCATTAACCATTAATATACTGAACAGGGCGTTTCATCAGGGCTGAATCCCAAACGGCTTCCCATTGGCTTCGCAGTGCACTTAAAATTGCGTCCGTGTCGTTATTTCGCACACTATGTAGTGCACTTCCGAAGGAAGTAGAAATGCGTTTAGGATTCACCCACCGATTGTTAGCCGAGAGGATCAGCAGGCGCGGTTCGCTTTAACTCACCTGGCTTTTTAAAGCAGAACTCAAAGATTAACTATTTTCTAGTTAACCCGATCACAACTTATTGTTTTTCAGTGACATGCTTTTAGAAATATTTTCATGCTGAAATAAGTAGTTTTCGCTGTGAGAAAAGCAGCTGGCTAATAAACACAAAAAGGCAGCGCTTCTTCTTTGTGTTGGTTGGCAGGTTTTCGGCTCATTACCGCCACCTACTTTACTGGAGGGCGACAGGGGAAAACAAGCAGAGTTAATTAATGGATTATAATAAGTCCACAACAAAATCTACGCTATAAATTACTTGTCTATATAGTCAAATTAACATTTATTGTGGTTATTTCTGACGTGTTTTTTCACACAGGAACCAAACCAAGTTCAAAGTAAAGTAGAAATCAGAAAATAATTTGCGATCATAACTTTTTTATTATGCTCAAAAGTTATACCACCGTTAGTACACTACTACGTAATCATCGTAGCGGGTCTCAGATGAACAACATATATATCATAAATTTTTTTCCTTTTTTTCTTTTCTCTTTTTTGCCTCATTTTGCATCTCGCTTCCGTAATGGATATTGGATATTCACCATCTCAGCTAAAGGCCTTGAACTGCCATCCGCGTCTTGACCCTATGACGTATGAGCTCTGCCGGAGTTTAGGGATTCTCCGGCGCACACGGTACATCCACCGCTCACGGCGTGTGTTCATGTGTTCAGGAGTACCTTTTGCTCAAAACCCGAAGCCCTTCCGTGCATCTGGTCTAACCATAGATTGGAGAGGGAGTAAAATCTTTCCGTGCCACGGGCATACGCCACTCCACATGTCACCGCTGTGTGCGCATGGCACTGGCAGCTGCCACTCCACAGGCCACCGCTGCGTGCGCATGGCAGTCCACAGGCCACCACTGCGTGCACATGGCAGTCCACATGGCAGTCCACAGGCCACCGCTGCGTGCACATGGCAGTCCACATGGCAGTCCACAGGCCACCGCTGCGTGCACATGGCAGTCCACAGGCCACTGCTGCGTGCGCATGGCAGTCCACAGGCCACCGCTGGGTGCACATGGCAGTCCACATGTCATCGCTGCGTGCACATGGCACTGGCAGCTGCCACTCCACATGAGCATGCCACTCGATCTTTCACTGTTATATGCGCTTGGCAACCGACCTGGCACGGCCATGCGCGCATTTCACGGGACCCGACACGGCCATAGGAACCTGTCACTCGACATGGTGTCTTCACATATCGGCTGTCATTCGACCTGTCACCGCTACGTGCGACTTAAAGCTTAGTTTATACTCGCAGAGGTGCGCGCGGCGAAAATGACTGCGTGGTGGGTCATTTTGCGTGGTGGTGGGCACGGTAGTTTTTGTATCTTCGGAGGTTAGCAGAGGATTAGCAGGAATGCGCTGTCAGAGCACTTGAAAATCACCCAATATTGTCGGAGACTATATAAAAACATACCTTTTTCTATGTATTTTTGTCGATATGAGAATTCACATGCATGTTATCTTTGACATTTGTTTATGTCCTTGAGTATTGTTTGTTTTTGGTCACATTTCAATACTTTGTTTTATGTAGTTACACCAACTATCTGCAAATCTGCATAACGTTCAAATTGTTTCTGAATACCCCTTTATTTTTAATTATCCCTCACCCATTTGTCTGTTAAGCACCAGTTCCTACCCCATTTCCTGCACCGTTCATTTGTACACTAGTCACTTGATCTGGTATTCTCTGTATGCACCTGTCACAGCATTCTCTCAAATTACTATTAAACAACCAAAGGAGTTCAAGAAAATTTAAATTGTCATTAATATTAAGACTACTGTCAAGGCTAAATTAAGCAATACGTTTCAATCTAAATTATAATACTGTATTGCTTTTAATATATAGTAACAGCAACCTAAAGTGACAGAAATAAAGTGAAAAGAAACAATATATATAAATAATTCAATTCAATTAAATTTTATTTATATAGCGCTTTTAACAATGGTCATTGTCTCAAAGCAGCTTCACAAAAATTAAAGAAATTTAACAAAAAAAAAAAAAATAATAATAAAAATATATATATATATATAATAATAATTATTATAGAAAAGAAAATAATTGGAAGTGTGGATGTGTGAGAAAAATGTGCAGATAATAATAATGAGACGAATTAATGAAATTTCTCTGATGAGCAAGCCAAGGGTGGCGGCAACAGTGGCAAGGAAAAACTCCCTGAGATGGCATTAGGAAGAAACCTTGAGAGGAACCAGACTCAACAGGGAACCCATCCTCATTTGGGCGATAACAGATAGAAATGATATAACATCTTGTGTGTTGTGCAGGTGAAAATTCAATATGACAGAAATTATTTAAATTGACATGAAGACCAGTTCAGCATAGGGACGAGTCAGTAGGTGCAGAGGGCAGATGAGGTCTGGATCACTGGAAGCACAGGAGCAGCATGTGTAGCTCCAACCATCATAAAGCTGAATCCAGCTGGAGCTGGGTCCTTCTCTGGATGCCTCAGGAACCTGGGCCGGCCTTTGTCTACTGAAGCTGGCAAAATCTCCCGATGCCTCGGGATGGGTAGAGAAATACAGAACAGATGGGGAGAATTAGCGTAGTTGCCATTCGGTATAGGTGTACTGGAGTATGAGATTATGGGATGAGTTATGTGTATGCCAAATAATCACACCAATCACTTCCTTTAATAAGACCTCTACAATGTTCCCTATTTACATTTCTATGATCAAAAATAAATAACATTTACTTAATTTATGCATAAATATGCAAAATAAATAAACACTTAACAATGTTCCTCTTGTCTTGGTCCAAAATGTAGACTGTACTAAGTACAGTTGTTGTGTGCCTCCATTATCACACAGGACAACATTCCTGGTGATGAACTGCTATTCAAACCATTTTGGGTTTGAACATTTTACCCTTTAAAAGAGAAACAGGACACATGAATAAGCTTTTCAGACATGTTTAAAGCAGGACAAAAACAAGTCAGCAAAACCAGTAAGACCTACTCCAGAACCGTGTTTGATTGTAAAGCCATTTCTGCCTGGAATCTGTGAAATCCCTCTGTCTTGTGCAGAATTATGAATGTAAGCTTTAAAAGAAGGAGACAGTTATGAGCAGTATGTACAGTGCATTTATTGATATTGTCTCATGTACTGTATCAAAGTGTCTGTATATCTACCTCAGGGGTCAAAACTTCAAGAATGTAGGTCGTGCTTTCCAGGGAATCACTAGGCAATTGTGTAACCGTATATATCCTTTCAATGATCCTGTCTGTCTGCAGCAGCATATATATATATATATATATATATATATATATATATATATATATATATATATATATATATATATATATATATATTAAAAAAAATTTTTTTAGACAAGGCAAATAATATGAATGAATATGAATCTACCTGTTCTTCGTCAAAAAAACAAAACTTTTCACTGAGTTTCATTTTCAACTTTGGAAAAAATGTGGGATTTTTGAATAAAAACATCCTGTTGGATCTTGTTGTGCCATTTTCCAAACCTTTGTGTAAGTCCTGAAATGTTTACAAACATGAGAAAAACATAGGATGAAGTGGTGGATTATTTCTTAAAGTTAATATTTGTATGTCTATATATATATAAATATATATATATATATATATATATATATATATATATATATATATGTCTACAGTATGTCTGTGTGTGTGTGTGTGTGTGTGTGTGTGTGTGTGCGTGTACGTAGCTTAGTTTGCGTAGTGATTTTATAACATTCACCATGATCTCTTGATCATCTATTACAAGGTCAACCAACCAGCCCTGCTTCAAGAGTGCCAGTGTTCTGTAAAAATAAAAAAGTGATTTTAACACAGATATTGCTTTTATTTTGTTAAAAATATATGTATGACACATACTTCTCGAAGGTGTGCACATGTTTAGTGTCACATCCACAGCAGAATGTTGTATCCTCTGTGACTGTGTCAAGGCTGATGCCAGCGCAGTCTGCATGCAGCCATTTTTTGCAAAAATCACACTGAATCCAGTTCAGTGACTTGACATTTGGGTGCATTACTCTGCAGACAGATAAAAATATAAAAATATATTATTAAAAATATACAGTATATTAAAAAAAAAAAGAATAAAAAATATAACTGCTTATTATAGATAATGTGGAAATTCAATAGCCATTACATACTTTGAATGATATTTTTGGTAAATGCAAACTCCAGCATCCTGGGCCATACAGGTGTTTTGTTTTGCACTCTGCACTGTTTTAACCTTAAGTAGAAAATCATAGGAAAAATGTTCATGTCAAGTTTTGCATATTCTGTAAACCTATAATGTTTTTAAACCCCAGCATTACCAGCGGTTGCAGTTTTTTCACCATGCATAAGGCATGGTAGAGCCGAAGGTGACACATCTGTTCATTGTGCAGCACTTCATGGCACATTTGAATATTTCTAGCCTCCATCTCTGCCATCTGTTAAAATAAGGATTTAACAGAATCAGGTATATGCACCAAACATTTTTAATTTAATTATATAAACACCATCAACATGAATATATATAAATGGTAAACTCACTGTGCATACAAAAACACCACAGTTCCTTCCGTCATCTCTCTGCCATTGATGTGGACTGCACATTCAAGGAGGCAATATTTCTAAAAGCATCCCTGAATAAAAACAAGTATTTTAGTATAGAACGTAAATGTTGCAATAAGTAATATTTATACATCATATATATTGGACACAATTTGTGATTACAATAACAATTACAATAAAATGTAAAATCTTACTTCAAAACTTCCATGTCCCGGTTTGAAATTGTCACATACTGATCAATGTTGTCATAAACTCTGATGGTTTTTGTAGTCATGTCAAAAACCTGTAAAATCCAAATAATAATGACATTTTTCAAATATGAAAAAGCAGTGGCTACAGCATTATGAAATTGTGGTTCAGTTTGAAGCAGACTCAAGAACTTTTTGGACGTTTTCTATTATGCATTTTAATATACCTCAAGCTCTTTCAAATGTTCATCTGACACTGTTGCATCTCTCTGCCAATCCCTGTGCCACAAAATGAATTTGTCGGTGCTCAAGGCCACAACCTGAAACCCAAATTCACATGTTCTAGTCTTTACATAACAAACTAAAAAAGTCATAGGTCAGTGATGAATTGTGTGTGAATAACTTACATCATTAGTGTCTTCGGCAATCTGAGCAATGCGACAATTTACAGCCTTTAAACCAAAATAAGCAGATGTTTGTAAATACTCATAAATAACCATAACTGAGGTGATTCTAATTATGTATATTTTAAATGTATAAATAAGAATTTTTTTAAGACAACTGCTTTATAGCATTCAAACTTACATTATCAGTTAGCCACGGCATTGCTGTACTGCTTGTGTCACTCAGCAGATGTGGGGGGAGAACAGATTTCAGGTCCCGCAGATACAAAACGGCATACTGAGAAATTCTGGCAACGACATCATCATCGTTTCTCTTCTCAGTGTACAGTTTGGAGATTGTCTCCTAATATTCCAAAAGTACATTTAATTAAATTGATTGTAAATGCTGACATTACTGTTTTATTTCTTGGTGTAATTGGTTGTCTGTGGTGTACAAATTCCATAATGTTTACCTTGTGTGTCTGCTCAATTGGGAACATTGACACTGAAAACTTCTTCCCTTCCTCTGGCGTGCTATCCAATTTTCCTGCGACATCTGGACCTTTGCTCTGTACTTCTCTAGGCTTTGTGTTTGTTTCTGCAATTATTTATGAATATGGTTTACGTTACTCGACAGCAGATACTACAGAATAGCTATCATAAAAAACTGGCATATCTAACTGCAGACATTAACTCAACCTTCACTTCATTACCTTTTTGTCCATAAATGAGTTTGCCCTGTGTATGTGTATGTTTTCAGCTGCACGCCTCTGCATTTCTTTAAAAAATGCAGAATTCTTCTTGGAATTATGAAGATGGAAGTAGAGACGCAGCGAAAACATTTAGTGAGTATCTTTCATTTGACACAACGAATATCGGCTCGAGGAAAGCTCTCTATTTACTTGTTCTGCTTCTGAAGAGTTAACTAGAGAGGCCAGTTCAGGGATTAGTTTTAGACTGCGCAATTTCTCCTCTGGTCGTTTCTGGTTCTTTTGATGGAACCTATCATAAAAGCAAAAGCGGTCTGATGTTCCAGTTTCTGGATGTGGACCTAAAATTCTGTCAGTTGCTGAGGATTTTGAGTGCCGGGTTTTCATTTTGATGTTGTTTACCCAGTCAAGATGTATACTTAGTTTTCCATCAGCTGCCAAAGATATGTTCTTTTCATTTGGCTCACATACCCTCCCATCGTGTGGCTGGAAAAATTTTTGCTTTGTGCGATTATTTAGATGTCTGGCAACACGTCCAGCAACATCACAAATGTACATGGTGGGGGGGTGTTTAAAACTGAGCAGGGCATCTCCATGATCCCGAGCAGACTCCTGCCACCATAATGGTGATGCATAATACACCACTCCATGTGTGCACCCCATGTGTAAGACTCCACCTGTGTTAGAACAAATATGATTATAATGAAATTAAATCTATTTAAATTCCAATTAATTGTTTGTTTTCTTTCCCCTTTTTATCTTTGCACACAGAACCAAAAAACTTCCAGCTCCATATTTTTCTTTTTTCTTTTCGTTTTCTCTCAATGCCCAGCGTCTAGCCTTTCTTATGCGTGTAAAACTGGCTTGGAGTCAGGGAGGGACTGGGTGGGTGTTATAGGGTTTATAAGGGGGTTATAAAACCTGTATTGAAACATTATATGTTTACCCTGTTATATCCCTGTTTAAAATCAATAAAAATATTGTGGAGTAAATTCCAATTAATGATTCAGTACTGTAAGTAATATATATGCCATCTTACCTCCAGCTTTTTTGAGTTTTACAAACATCTTAGGATAAACATTCTTATACAGGAGAAGCTCCTCAAGCCTGTTTATAATGTCGGAAATGGATCCACTGGCAGACACTCCCAGAATATTGCAGGCTTTAGTCAGGTCTTCTTTTTTAGGCTGATGAAAAGATGATTAACATTCAAAATATTTAGGAAAAAATTTTACACTACTATGTTGCATATTAAAATGAATGTAAAAAAAAGTCATGTTTTCTGTAATGTACCGATTTTGAATCAAGCACGTGCAAAATCTGGTCCTCGTCAATGTCCTTTCCATCTGTCCTTTCTTTACTGGTGCTGGCCCTGTCCCTTTGGGAAAGCCCTTTGAAAATCTCTGTTTTGGGCAGGGTTTCACTCCTTCTCGTTTGTTGCCCCATCCATGGAGCAAAGCCAGAGTAGGATAAAGTGCTAGTAAATGGATTGCTGGATGCATCTAAAGTATGGAATTTGTAAGGTTAAAATTTAAAGTACTGTAAATGCATGGCTGACTGCAATTAATACATTTACTACATTAATACAATTAATATTAATTTATATTAACATTACTGATAGAATACTAATGTTGCTAAATATCAACAAAAATTTCCCCAATATCATTTGTCAGATTTTACAGTACATTATGCTTACCATCACAGAATCCAGTGGCTATAATTTCCTTCTCCAAATTCTCCCACCTTGCAGCCACGTTGATCTCTGTTTCCTGGGATGTGTCATTATGTTGTTCTGGGCGTTTCAAAAGATGAACTGATAGTTGTGTGGCAAAAAAAAGGGGAAATTACATTATAGAATGTTAATGCTGGATAAATTATGCTAGAACTCTTGAAATACATTTTTTGTCAATTCTCACCTGGAAATTCAAATGCAACCTTCCAGTTTGTATCAGCAATGACAACAGATGGGTGGTGTCCACAGCGGTAACAGAAGTAGCTGTAAGAATACCTCCTGAGAGCTGAAAAATGATAAAATGCTTTTCTGATTGAGTTATGGGGCACAGTAGTTGCTGAATGTGACTCAATTGTGCGCAGCATCCGCCCAACAGCAATGTGATTCTGAAAAAATTTAAAAGGAGGATGTTTTCAAACATGTTTTTCAAGTTTTTGTATGTGCTTTAGTAATTTAGTACAAATAAACATCCCAGTTATAACAATCAGCTACTCACAGAAAGGCCGGTTGTCAGAAACGAACATAAGGGTATGGAAAGGAAGATCCTGTTGTTATAATTATGAAATCCTGAATTGTAGTCCTTAAAACTAACTACAATTCGGCACACTGGGCAGTCCTTTCCATAAACTGTAATTCCTACATGAAAAAGCACACATTTAACACACTTTTTTGGAATTTCACCTTTATATATATATATATATATATATATATATATATATATATATATATATATATATATATATATATATATATATATATATACATAAAATTGATAAGTGACTTATATTTCAAAATAGTATGGAATATCCTACCTTTACTCTGGGAAAAAATCCCATAAGCTGTTGCTTGTGTCGTTATTACAAAAGCATTGCTCAGTTCAGGAGGACATGGCCCTGGACAGTAAGGACAGTTTACTTCTGTGGGCTCAAAGTTGTGTGGAACGAGCTTTTCTGTTTTAGTTAAATCCAGTGGAAGGTCCTCTGGGATTCTTTTGGACGTCCACAAGTAGTTGGTCATTGCAATCACACTACTATTTGTGTATCCTTGATGATTATGCATACCCATATTTCCACTGAAATTCTCCTCTATGTCCTCAATGTCTTCATTTGCTGTGAATGAAGATCCTCATTTGGCCAAATGAGGATGCTCTTGAAAGAGCCACCACATAGACATGTATCTATGTATACAACTGATCCTGTTTCTTGAGCCTATACACTGGCAGTGCCATTTACCTGATTTTGTGTCAAATGTTGAAATGGTCCTCCCAAACTTACACCAGTTGTCCTTCTCACCAGTGTACACGGAGAAGAATATATATCTGTCAGAGAGACTGTGTTCCCCCCAGAAAACTGGAAACACACTGTCAGCTTCACCTCCGTTAGCGCGTTGGTATAGTGCCATACATTCTTCTTGTCTAGATGTTGATATTATTCCTTTTTTCACCATGTCGTTCAAAGACTCAGTGTTCAGTGCTGGAGGTGGAATATACACATGGGCTCTTCTGGTCCTCTCTAGGTGGTAGCATTCTTTCCCAGGGTTTCCACTTTGAGCAGCTATGCTCATGAAGTCTCTACATTCATCTACTTCACAATCATACAGCTGTGCTGGCAAACACTTTTGCACATGTACAGGAAGTCTCACTCCATGAGAATGCTTTGTTGTCACATAGAGTCCATTTTTGGGGTCAATGCACATCATTGGTTCTTCTCCATCATGCTGCTCCTTTTCATGCCTTCTTAAGTTTGAGGTGGTGGTGAAATTAATCCCACAAATACGACAAACCCTGGTTCCTTGTTGGACTTGGTCAGTTGCAACAGTCAACAGAGAATGTTGTTCCCCATCTGATAATAAAAGATCCATTCAATATTAGACATGACTATTTCATTAATAAACCATTATTGAATATTTAAAGAGTTTAACGTGATTGAAGAACATGCTATTTTCATTGGAACTTAAGTAAAATTACTGAGCGTAAACATAGGAGCTTTAAGTTTGTGTTTTGCTTTTAAATGTGCATAAAAAAATAAATAATATTTCAGATGGCAGTTTAAATTTGTCAGTGTACTCACCAGAAGGGCTTGCTGTCACCATCAGACCTGTTGTGGCAAAAATAAAAAAAGAACAATAAATTACATTAATTATACAATACTTACAAATTGGTCAGAGCTACAAATTGTATAATTTTAAATGTACCTACCATGGTTTTTTAAGTGGGATTTGAAGTTGTCTGATCTGTTTATTATTTTGGTACATTTCGGGCAATGCCAATGGCTCCTTTGACCACATTTCCGATCTGGACAGTAGCATGGTATGGAGAACTTGTCTACAAATACAACAGAATGTTTTGTTAACAGTTTGTTACTAATATATCTTCTTTATTTACATTTAATAGATTTCTAGGATTTGCAAGACTCAGGGTTCATGATATTACTTACCTGTGACACCCTCTTTAAAGTGTATGGCAAATCTCAGATGCTTTACTGAATAATGATTTTTCGAGGCTGTAACTGAAGAAGAGCAGTAACAACAATCATGATCACCTCCAAGATCCAAAAAATCCTCTTTGCTGAGAAACTCAAATAATCTTCCTGTAAAATAACAACAGAAGATAGATGGATTGATTGGCACATTGCAATCAATTAATGACATTAAGTCAGTATGGCATATATTAATTATCTGAATGGTTCACGGAGATCGCCCCCCCCCTCCTCCCTCCCCTCCTAAAAGAACCTTGACCATTCGATGTACTAGTGTCGTTATACTTACAAACCACAAAGATTTTGCGGTACACTCAAAAGTAATGGTCAATTATATAATGGTTACTGTTTTGTACGTTTATGGCCAACAGATGCGACCTCCGGTAGACGCTGTTGAACTACTGCATTAAATCGTGTAGGCCAAAAATGTTTGCAGAAATCACTGAACAAAACATTTAAGTCT
Source organism: Channallabes apus (assembly GCA_030522415.1). Lineage (NCBI taxonomy): Eukaryota > Metazoa > Chordata > Actinopteri > Siluriformes > Clariidae > Channallabes > Channallabes apus. The sequence continues at coordinate 21,709,531 of CM060111.1, read as the reverse complement.
TTAACAAATAAGGAGCTGTGGATACACTGTGAAATAATTTTCAGAATAAAATATTCATCAAATAATAATGTTGAATATCTTACCTTCCATTCTTGAGTCAAACAAGTGTCACCTATTCCAAAAAAAAAGACGAAACCAAAGCATGAGCTACTTGTTATATCCATTAAACTTTGCACGTATAAAATTAAATTTTACATATTAAAGTGTCAAATCCTGAAATTACAAATTATCAAATCTGATTACATCAGATAAAAAAGGGTAATGTACTTACGCTGACAGAGATACTCCTGAAATGATCTTTGAAGTTCATTGTCGCTGCCTCCAATGTTCTTGATGTCGATGTTAGACCAATCAAATCGCACTGGTCAATACACTTACACCAATCAAATAACTAGCTTACAGGGTACTGGAGGTCACGAAAGGTGACAATTTTGGGGGAGGGTGTCGGCACCTGACGACTGGTGACTTAAGAAGATATTTGGGGGTGGGGGTGCGTGTTGAAAGGCCGACTTTTTAACCCAAGACTGTTTAAGTATTTACAGTACTTAGATAAGGGGGAATCAAAAACTGCCCCCCAAAATTTTTTACTGCAAGTTTGAAAAACCCACTCTCACACCACCTAACACACACACAAATTCTCTTCAAACCACACTCCCCCAATCCCCCCAAACCAACATCTTTCCACCTCATCCACGATGACAAATACATCTGATCTGCTTGAACATGGCTCATGAACTTAAAGCAATTGTGTACTGTATTGTGATTAGTGCAGTGGATATAACATCTGTATCCTCCATTAACCAAAGACCACCATCACATTCCCTTAGTCTGAATATACATTTTCTCCCCGTGAGGTTAATTAAAAAATAAGAACAATCCACTGATGTACGCGGAAAGTATAGTCTACACCCGTTATAAATGTGTGTGTGCGCGTGTAGCATACCTTTGTACCCCGTTCGTAAATTCCCCAAGCCTCACAAAGATTAATTAATTAGCCTACTGTGTTGTATTTTTCTTGTCATATGAACATGTATGGATGTATGGATTTATTCTTTAGTGCCAACCTTTTATGTCTTCATGCAGCCTTTTTGAATCATTGATTGCACGTTCAAGTTTTATTTTAATTTTGTTCAGTATACCAGGGCCGGTTCTAGACCAGACATATGGGGGGGCAGTGAGAAATGTGAAGGGGGCATCATGTGTATACGTCATGTTCGAGCAATGACATAACATTTATCTTAGCTACGTCTTGACTCATCTGCATACGGACTCTGATTAGATGTTTACCGAGGGCTCAGGGGAGATGTGTGTGTGTGTGTGCGTGCGTGCGTGTGCTGCAGCCTGTGAATGAATACACACAGCAGAGGGACAGAGATATGTGTAGTGTGATACATATTGTGTAGTGTCCCTTTTTCGGCGGATTTTTCCGCTACCGAAGATCATTTTTTCAACTTCTAATATATTCATTTTGTGAGTATATTAACATGTGCTTTCTCAACATTTCAAAATGTTTATTTGAGGGGGCAAGACAAACAAACCGGCTTTGCAGCATACTATGAAAAAACAGCAAACAAACAAACAAAAAAATGTCAAATTACAATGATTGAAGACATAACAGAACATTTATTATTCAGAGCACGATACACAACCTGTTAGAATTATTTTATATATAAAGGAGTTATTTCTACTCTCTTGCTCTCTTCCTCATAGATCTGATATTAACGTGTTAAATCTTTCCTGCTGCTATCTTCCTGTCTCCTCTTGCATCTGCTCTTAAAGGTGTGAACGCTCCCACGCTCACCTTCCCAGACTATCTTTGTCTCTCTCTCCCCCCCCTGTCTCCTTCCCCCTCTTGTGATCTTCCTCTCCTTTGATTCTTCAGGATCTCACCAGGACATCTACAAAGGTTCATGTTCTTAGTAACATATGTCTATGGCACAGGCGTTTGGTCAAACATAGAAAAACCCCATCTTTTGCTGTTAATAAACAGAGACCTTTCTGACAGACATGTGTGTGTTTGACTGACTCTCTCCTGGCACCAGAAAAGCTTACCGAAGCACAGCGGATAGACCGAGCAACTCGCCTCTTCTACTACGCAACTTTAGAAAAACTTTACACAGAATTAGTTGTTATGCGCTAAAATGCCCGCCTGCCATGGATCCCCCCCCCCTACATAATCGCTAGCAAAGATTATTTTAGAACATAAATTCATAGGTTTGTTATTATCAAATATGATATTACAATTATAATAAACCCATAGGCACGTGACAGCCATCAAGACCATTAATACAAATTCTAGCATAATGTTTATTTTGTGGCACATTTATTTTTCAGGGCTTTGAACATGAATATGCAAAAAATGCGAAATAAACATTTATATATGAAAAAATATATATTGTTCATGATGAAAAATTTGATGAAACTAAGTTTATTATAAAATAAAGAATATAAAAATATACATGTATAGTATATGAAAAATATATTAATATTTATATTTTTCATGTACAACATTTATTTTCATATTGCTTATTTTATTGTATTGTCTCATGCAATTCTTAATTTGTAAACCATCTTTGATAGCGATTACGTAGGGGGGGCAATCCCTGGCAGGGGGGCATTTTAGCGCGGGTCGGTTGCCAAGCGCATATAACAGTGAAAGATCGCGTTCCATGCTCATGTGGAGTGGCAGCTGCCAGTGCCATGTGCACGCAGCGGTGACATGTGGACTGCCATGTGCACGCAGCCGTGACATGTGGACTGCCATGTGCACGCAGCCGTGACATGTGGACTGCCATGAGCACGCAGCGGTGACATGTGGACTGCCATGTGCACGCAGCGGTGACATGTGGACTGCCATGTACACGCAGCGGTGACATGTGGACTGCCATGAGCACGCAGCGGTGACATGTGGACTGCCATGTGCACGCAGCGGTGACATGTGGACTGCCATGTGGACTGCCATGCGCACGCAGCGGTGGCCTGTGGACTGCCATGTGGACTGCCATGCGCACGCAGCGGTGGCCTATGGACTTCCATGCGCACGCAGCGGTGGCCTGTGGACTGCCATGTGGACTGCCATGAGCACGCAGCGGTGACATGTGGACTGCCATGTGCACGCAGCGGTGGCCTGTGGACTGCCATGTGGACTGCCATGCGCACGCAGCGGTGGCCTGTGGACTGCCATGTGGACTGCCATGCGCACGCAGCGGTGGCCTGTGGACTGCCATGCGCACGCAGCGGTGGCCTGTGGACTGCCATGTGGACTGCCATGTGCACGCAGCGGTGGCCTGTGGACTGCCATGTGGACTGCCATGCGCACGCAGCGGTGGCCTGTGGAGTGGCAGGTGTCAGTGCCATGCGCACATAGCGGTGACATGTGGAGTGGCGTATGCCCGTGGCACGGAAAGATTTTACTCTTACTGATAGATTGTCTGCTTCCAAACAACCTTCCTGCTGGCCGTACTGTTCATTGCTCTCTAATTTATCTCACAAATCTGAATTCTGTACATTGTCACTTTGCACTTCTGAACTGTCGGTCAATCTCGGACAAAGCCTTTTATCTCAACGAAATTATCACTGACAATAAGCTTGACATTTTTTCTTCTCACTGAAACCTGGCCAGCTCCGGATGATTTTATTCAGTTAAATCTTCTTGCACCTGATAGATATAAGTATCTCGCTCGTCCTCGACTGTATGGCAAAGGGGGTGGTCTTGCTGTCATTTACAATCTTCATCTGAAACAACTTGATTTCCACAATACAAAGTCATTTGAATACATGGTTTTGAAAGCTGACTGTCTCACAATTATCTTACTCTACCGTCCTCCTAAAACCCTGTCTAGCTTTTTTTTCTGAACTTTTCTGTCATTTCCTATTCTTCTGCTAGGTGACTTCAATATTCATGTTGATACAGTTTGCCCCAACACTACCCAATTACTGTCTGTTTTCGAATGTTTTAATTTGATACAGCATGTTTGCGTTCCTAATAGTGATGCGCGGGTCGTCTGGTAACCCGCGGACCCCACAGGTAACCCGCAGGTCGGGTTGGGGCAGGTAAAGAAATTGTCACTTTATTTGCGGGGCGGGTTGGGGCGGGTCATTAAAAACAAAATTAAATAAAAAATCCATGTATGTTGCGTGCAATTCCCTATAGCCTATATTAAATATTTGAGAATATCTATTTTCATATTTTATTAAGTTCTTTGATAAGGTTATGTCACGTGACAAGTCACGAAAGCGCCAAGCAGCTACCGCCGCCAGTCACAACAAAAACAAAGAAATAAAAGTGAAAATGGAAGACGAGGTGCGGGAGAAATTGAGGTCGGGAATTAACATCATTAAAAGATAAAAGGTCAGGCTGCTACATCTAATGTTTCGGAGTCCAAAGTATGTCTATTTAACGGTCGCAAATGCGGGGCGGGGCGGGTTGTAAAAATAGATATAGTGTTGCGGGCTGGGGCGGGCCAAATAATTTCATAAAAATTTCATAATTCCATTTCCGCGGGTTGGAACAATACCCGACCCGCGCATCACTAGTTCCTACCCATATTCGTGGTCATACCCTTGATCGAATATGTACTTCAAGGGGGGATATCACTTCTATTTCTGCCTCTGACACCGGTATTTCTGACCATAAACTTCTTGACTTAGCCTTAATCTGCTCTAAATGCTTCACTCTAAATGCCTTAAAACTGTTATTTCATACCGTAATTTGAAAACAATTGATACTGTATCATTTTGTACTCTATTGTCTCTTCGAATCTCTCTGATGTCATTGATATTTCTTGTCCATCTGTGATACTATCTAATTACTACTCTACAATTTATGAAATCCTACAGCAGCATGCTCCTATAAAGACCAGAAATGTCCCAGCCACTCACTCTTCACCTTGGTATACCCCAGCTCCGTATTCTTAAGGCTACCGGCAGACGGCTTGAACGTCTTTACAGGAAAACCGGTCTTACTGTTCATTATTTGGCTTTTCTAGATCATCTTAAATGTTATAAATCCGCTCTCTTTTCAGCTCACTGGAACTTTATCTCTGCCACAATTAATAAATCGAGCAACAGGCCAAAAGCATTATTTATGTGGCAATGTGGGTGATGGGGTCGTTTCATTGGCTCACAAGTAAGTGATGTCACCCACAATAGCCTATCAGAATGGGTCTTGATGTTATTTAAGGCTGGATTTAGCTTACCTGGTCGACGTCACGACTAGGACCGCCTTCACGGTGTGCGTGCGGACAGAAGGTGTGTGGTTGTTTTGTAGCTATGTGGCTAATGGAGAGGTGGGCATGCACATTGAACTGTTTTATTTTTGTCCCTTAGTGCACGCAATGGCTAACCGATATTTGGTTGAGTCAGACTGTCCACTCGTGGCCGGGTAGGTATACGCTCATTACATGCTGTGCGTTTTGGCATCGGGTAATGCTAACTGGTGTTTGTTTACCACTTAGCCATGGGGCCTTCTCTGCGCATGCGTTATCCTGCATGGGTTTTTGCTGCGATCTGTGAGTAATGGTACAGCTCGCGTAGCACAACAACTCATCGTGGTGAGTAAGTTTCGTTTTCTCTGCTTTATGAAACAGATATGTTTTAGTCATGGCTCTTTTTCTTAGTGAGCTACGGGGGTATGACATGGTGCGGGTGAATCGCTTGAAGGCGGAAGTATTTGCCCTCCGCATCGACTGAGGACGGCGCTGCTGTTTCTCCTGTTTTCTTCTCCTGATGTTCTCTCCTACAGTGTTTCTTTTCTTTGCTTTTAATTAATTTCTTCTGCTAACTGTGCAACGAGTCAGAGTTGCCTTGCTACTGTCCAAAGGCCTGTTTGGGCTTTTGGTTACCTGCAGCTGTCATTGTACTGTGGAGAGTGTTGTAACGTAGCTTTTCGGAGAACTCTGAATGTGATATGACTGATTCAGTGAAGTTGGCCTAAACATTTTTTTAGTATTGTTTCTTTTTGGTTTAATTACTTTCTCATCTTTTATTCTTAGTTTTTGTGATTAGTGGTCTTCTTATCTGTTTCTTGATATTGTTAATTTGGATATGTTTTTGTTTTGTCCACCTCGGGCAGCATTGGACCTGGAGGCTAGCTAGCTACCTAGATCCGAGTGCGGGTGATAGTGTAAAGGTGTGGAGTGCAGTGCTGATTGTATTCCTGTTTCACTTTGTGTGAGTGTGGATGCGTGTGACGTGCACCTTAGGGTTTGTACCTCGTTTAGCCTGCCTCTGCCACTGAGAAGCTGGTGCCTGAAGTACTTTGTTGTTCTGTTTTGTATGTATTGTTTTATGGTGTTTATTTTTTGTTACAGCCTTGGTATGAGTGGACAGAGTACCCTGTGTCGACCCCTAATGTGTATGAGGGTGATTTTACTACATAGCATGGCATGCTATTGAGTTTTTATAACTTTTATTGTGAACTAAAATAAAGTTATTTTTGTACATTTGTACACCCGTCTCTCTGTTCCTTCTAGCCTAATGAACTTGTGCTCCTTATTTGGGTTATTTCCCCGGTTAACCTCGGGGTGGCGTAATCGGTGTCAAAACACTTCATATTCAGGTCGTCTCCCCCAGCGTTGCCACATTCAATACGATAAATAAACTTACCAACCGCCCACCTCAGGATGCTCTAGTATCTAATGAGTTTTGCTGCTCTGTTTTTGAATTATTTGCTTGAGAAGACTAATGCTGTCCACCAATGTTTCCCTACTGATACAGAGCTCAGCCATCCAACAAACCTATCCAATCAGTCTCTGTCTTATTTTTCTCTGACGCCCCCAGATTCTGTCTCTAAGCTAATCCTGAAATCCAACTCTTCATCCTGTCACCTTGATCCTGCTCCTACTTCTCCCCTGAGACTCTGTCACTCTGCCATTTCTGCACCTATTTCTCATTTTATTAACGCATCTTAATTTTATAAACGCAGCTTCATTTCCTCTGCCACTAAAAACTGCTGCAGTTACATCTGTGCTCAAGAAACCCAACCTTGACTCCTCAGTTTTATCTAACTATCGTCCCATTTCTAATTTACCTTTCATATCCAAATTACTGGAAAGTACTGAAGCTGCCCAACTTCAGTCTTTTCTAGTTGATAATAATCTCTTCGACCATTTTCAGTCTGGTTTTCGCCCGCTCCATAGTACTGAAACTGCACTTGTAAAGGTAGTGAACGATCTACTGCTTTCTGGTGATTATAGTTCCTTGTCTATATTGCTGCTACTTGATCTCAGCTCTGCCTTCGATACTGTCTCCCATGATTTGCTTATTTCTCGTCTCTCTGGTCTTGGTATCTCTGGTACTGCTCTTTCTTGGTTTTCTTCCTAACTCTCAGATAAACAATTTAATATTTCTGTTAAGGATTTTCGATCGCCCACCGTCCCCCTGAAGCAAGGTGTTCCCCAGGGATCTGTTCTTGGCCCACTATTATTCACAATTTACATAATCCCACTCTGTCTGATCCTTCAACGTCATAGTATTAACTATCATTTTTATGCCGATGTCATTCAACTTTATTCTAAATGTACACCTACTCCATCTACCCAAATTGACAAAATCTCTGCTTGCGTGAAGGACATTAGAGATTGACGTAACTTAAACTTTCTGAAACTTAACATGGACAAAACTGAGATAATTTTCATTGGAACCCCAGGACTCACCAGCAACATTTCCACCAATTTCACCTGCGAGATTGCTGGCTCTCACACCAAAACATCTACTTCTGTCAAAAATTGAGTAATCTTTGACTCCACACTCTCCTGTCAGCCTCACATTAAATCTGTCACTTAATCTGCATTCTTTCATTTATGCCGCATTGCCCAACTGCGTCCCTTCATCAGTACCAAAGATGCTGAAACTGTCATCCATGCATTCGTCTCATCACGCATTGATTACTGTAATGCCCTTTTAATTGGTCTACCTGCCAGCTCCAGCTCCAGATTACAATATATGCAAAACTCTGCGGCTAGAATAGTCACTCATACCAAACGCTCTGCTCATATAACCCCAATCTTGTATTATCTCCATTGGCTCCCAGTTGCCTACCGTATGAAATTCAAAATTCTACTCCTTGATTTCAAATCTATAAATGGCTTAGCTCCCACTTATCTTTTTAATCTGCTTGCCCCCTACATTCCGACTCGTTCACTACATTCCTCTGATTTTGGCTTTTTTGTTGTCCCTCAGTACCGCATCTCTTCAATGGGCGGCAGATCATTCAGTGTTATTGCTCCCAAACTTTGGAACTTTCTACATTTACATTTACATTTAGGCATTTGGCAGACGCTCTTATCTCTTAGCGACTTATAAAAAGTGCTTTAAAGTTTACACCACTGGACACATACTTACACTGGGTTAACTAGGTTAATAACTAAGTGCCATTAGTCCAACACAACTGGGAAGAGTTTTTTTTTTTTTTTGGGCGGGGGGCGGGGTAACATATGCGTCTTGAGTCGTCGATTAAAGATAGTCAAAGTCTCTGCTGTACGGACATCTAGACGAAGTTCGTTCCACCATGTCAGGAGCGGGGAAGGCAGGAGAGGGAAGAACCCAATAGCAGACACAGATTCTCTTAAAGAAATTTATTAGGGCACTAAAGGGTTAAATAAACAGCGACAGGAGGAGTGTGTATGTGTGGGTGTGTGCGTGTCTGTGTGAGTGAGAGAGTCGGCGCGCAGCAGGGAGCAGCGCGTGTATGTATGTGTGTGTGTGTGTGTGTGTGTGTGTGTGTGTGTGTGTGTGTGTGAGTGAGTGAGCGAGAGAGAGTCAGCGCGCAGCCGCGAGGGGGGGGCGCGTGTATGTGTGAGCGCGTGTGTGTGTGTGTACGGGGCGAGAGAGAAAGTCGGTGCGTGCACAGGATGCTTCGGGGAATACCTCGTGATGAAACTAGAGGACTGGGTGAAGACGTCAGAGAATCCTCCGTGAACCCGGAAGTGGAAGCGCACGAATTATCCTCGGTTGTAGCGGGAGGAACGAGCGAGCGCTATGCGGTCCGCTTGTGATCAATCAGCGTCTTTTGCCAGGTAAGGGTCGATAACCAGAAGATCCAGCCACGTGAATGAACAAATCCAAAGGGCGAGTCCAGAATCAGATTCCTAATACAGGCAGGGTCATACACAAAAATCAGTCCGAGATTCAGGCAAGGTAACAGACGGAGAAGGCGAAAGGAAAATCCAAAGGGAGAGCTGGGTCGGCAACGAGTCAAAATCCAGGAAATCAATAACACACTAGACGTAAGGCACACGAGTGAGACACTGCGGCAAAGACAGGTGCGCTTCGGCTTGCTTTTAAAGCCTAGGGATGACGCTTAATCAGATCCAGGTGTGCCGTGATGAACGCTGGGCGTGCAACAAACTCCGGAGTGGAGTTAGGGTTGCGAGGTGCTTGTATGAAGGAGCTGGCTCGTGACAGTACCCCCCCTCCTACGGACGCCACCTGGCGGAATGGCCGGTGCGTTGGGGTGTTGATGGTGGAAGTCATTGATGAGGGACTGGTCCAAGATGAATCTGGAAGGAATCCAGCTCCTCTCCTCGGGGCCATAACCCTCCCAATCCACCAGGTACTGGAGGCCTCTGCCTCGTCGTCTGGCTTTCATAAGCTTGCGCACGGTGAAGGCCTCACTACCATCGATGAGTCGGGGAGGAGGAGCCGGGCGGGAGGGTGGATTCAGTGGGCATGAGGCCAGGGGTCTTATCTGGGATACGTGAAAGGAAGGGTTTATCCGACGCATGGTGGAAGGCAGATGAAGTCTGACGGTGCAGGGGTTAATGATTCTGGTGATGGTGAATGGGCCGATGAATCGGGGAGACAGTTTGCGTGAGGTAGTTTTAAGGGGAATGTAGTGGGATGACAGCATCACTCTTTGGCCCACGCGGTATGACGGTGCCCTGGAGCGACGCCGGTCAGCTTGTTGTTTGAAGATTGAAACGCTCCGGCGAATCCTAGATCTTGCCTTCAGCCATGTTCTTCGGCACCGGCGAATAAAGGCTTGAGCTGAAGGAACTTCCACTTCCACTTCCTGGGACGGGAACAGAGGAGGCTGATAACCGAGGCAGCACTGAAAGGGGGACAGACCCGTGGCTGATGTGGGTAATGAGTTGTGGGCGTACTCGATCCATGGTAACATCCGGTTCCAGGAATGGGGTTCCTTGGTGATCATGCACCGAATGGCTGTTTCTAGGTCCTGGTTGGCTCGCTCCGCCTGGCCGTTTGTCTGTGGGTGATAGCCGGAAGATAAGCTAGGGGTAGCGCCAATTAACTTACAGAAGGCTGACCAGAACCGGGCGGTGAACTGGGAACCTCGATCCGATGTGATGTCTGTGGGGAGTCCATGAAGCCGGAAAACGTGCATGATTAAGAGCTCGGCCGTCTCCTTTGCTGTAGGGAGTCCAGATAGTGGAATGAAGTGGACTGCCTTAGAAAAGCGATCCACCACCGTGAGCACACAGGTGTTACCCTCCGAGTCCGGAAGTCCCGTGACGAAATCAAGGGCGATGTGGGACCAGGGCCTGCGAGAAATCGGGAGAGGTCTAAGGAGGCCAGCAGGGGGTTTATTGCTGGTTTTGCTTCTGGCGCAAGTGTCGCAGGCGTTTACAAAGTGGCGAGTGTCCTCCCTCATGGTGGGCCACCAAAACCGTTGTCGGACCAGAGCCAGCGTGCGTGTTGCGCCGGGGTGGCAGGCTAGTCTCGAGCTATGTCCCCATTCCAGAACGTGGGGCCGTTCTGCCTCCGGAACGAAGAGTCTGCCTTCTGGTGTTTGTGAGGGGTGCGGTCGTTGATGAAGTGCGTTCTTGACCCGTGATTCAATTTCTAGTAGCGCCGCACCCACGAGGCAGTGAGGGGGCAAGACAGTGGCTTCAGGTGCCCGATCGTTAGCTGGAGAAAACTGGCGAGAGAGAGCATCCGGCTTTGTGTTCTTAGATCCCGGACGGTAGGACAGGGAGAAATTAAAACGTGAGAAGAACAGGGACCACCTTGCTTGACGAGAGTTTAGGCGCTTGGCTGTCCGGAGATATTCCAAATTCCTATGATCCGTCCAAACCAGGAATGGGATTTCACTGCCCTCTAGCCAGTGCCTCCATTCTTCCAACGCGAGTTTGACTGCCAGTAGCTCCCGGTCGCCAATGCTGTAGTTCCTCTCGACAGGAGAAAGTCGGTGGGAGAGAAAGCAGCACGGATGCAGCTTGTTGTCCTTGGGAGACCTTTGGGACAGAGCTGCTCCAATACCCGAGTCGGAGGCATCTACTTCGACCACAAACTGAAGGCATGGGTCCGGTTGAAGTAGAATAGGAGCCGAGGTGAACCGCCTCTTCAGATCCTGAAACGACCTGGCCGCTTGCTCCGACCAAATGAATGGGTTCTTGGCTGAAGTTAGGGAGATGAGTGGGGCGGCTACCGAACTATAGTTGCGGATGAATCGCCTGTAGAAGTTTGCGAACCCCAGGAAGCGCTGAAGTTCTTTGCGTGTCGTTGGGGCAGGCCAGTCAGTGACTGCCTTTAGCTTCACGGGGTCCATTTGTATCCTCGACGGGGCGACAATGAAGCCCAGGAAAGAGACTGTGCTGCTGTGGAACTCACACTTTTCAGCCTTAACGAACAGCTGGTTCTCAAGCAGCCTCTGGAGTACCTGGCGGACGTGCATCTTGTGTTCTTCCAAGGAACGCGAGAAGATGAGGATATCATCTAGATATACAAAGGCACAGATGCTGATGAAATCCCTGAGAACGTCATTGACTAGGGCTTGGAACACGGCCGGGGCGTTGGCCAACCCAAACGGCATGACCAGATACTCATAATGCCCTGATGGAGTGTTAAAGGCGGTCTTCCACTCGTCCCCTTCTCTGATCCTGACCAGGTGATAGGCGCTGCGAAGGTCCAATTTTGTGAAGAATTGGGCCCCCTGCAGGAGGTCGAAGGCTGTGGACATCAGGGGCAGTGGGTACCGATTCTTTATGGTGATGTCATTGAGCCCCCTGTAATCAATGCAAGGACGAAGGGTACCATCTTTTTTGGCCACAAAGAAAAACCCAGCCCCAGCGGGTGATGAGGATGGCCTAATGATGCCGGCGGCTAATGAAATGTATTGGTCCATGGCCCTCCTTTCATTCTGGGAAAGTGAGAAGAGACGACCTCGAGGTGGAGCAGTGCCGGGCAGGAGGTCAATGGCGCAATCGTATGGACGATGAGGTGGAAGAGAGATGGCCCGAGACTTACTGAACACAGCCTTGAGGTCGACGTAGTCATGTGGAAGCATGGAGAGATCGGGAAACTCCTCAGGGGGACCTGAGGCTATGGTGGGACGAAGAGCAGATTTCAGGCAAGAGGCCAGGCAGAGAGGGCTCCATTCGAGAATAGTGTTGTTTCTCCAGTCCACACGCGGGTTGTGTCGGACCAGCCATGGACGTCCAAGCACCAACTGGCACTGAGCTCTATCCATGACGAGAAAGGAGATCTCTGGCTCAAAGCTGGCTCGTGACACACCACCTAGGTGCCAGAACAGAAAAGAGCCTGTATGAATGCCGCCCTTGATCCCTGAGAGATGGTGGGATGAGGCGAGCAGTGTAGGAGGATCGGAGGGAACGTGGTTTCTATCACACTCTCTCCATTCTGTTAACAACATCTCCATATTTAAATCTCTACTCAAAACGCACTTGTTTTCCGAATGTTACACCTGAATCCACCGTTTTTTTCCCCCGGTTTGTTGACTGTTTTCTACTCATTGTAAAGTGTCCTTGAGCTCTGGAAAGGCGCTATATAAAATTTTATTAATATTATTATATAATTTTCACAGTGACCTCTCCGCCTCGAGTTCAATAGCTGGTAGGTCCACCACACAGCTCTCTTAAGGTCCTGCCACAGCATTTCATTTGGGTTGAAGTCTGGACTTTGACTACGTCATTCCAAAACCTTGATTATAACCTGATTATTTTATTTTTCAGCTATTGTGAAGTAGGCTTACTGGTATGCTTTGTCCTTGACCTGATCATTGACCTGCATGACCCAACTTGGACCAGCCTCACATTTGCTGCTAGAATACTCTGGTACACTCTGGAGTTCATGGTCAACTCAATGATTGCAAAGTGCCCAGGTCCTGTGGCTGCAAAACCAAGCCCAAATCATCATCCCTCCACATCCATGTTGAAATGTTGTTTGGTTTTCGCCAAACATGGCCCTAGACAATAAGGCCAAACAACTCTCCTTTCGTTTCATCTGTCCATAGGACATTGTTCCAAAAGCCTTGTTGTTTTTTCTGATCCAGTTTTGGAAACCTCAGTTGTGCCTCCATGTTCTTTTTAGACAGAAGAGGTTTCTCTTGACAACCCTTTCAAACAAACTGTACTTGTTCAGTCTTCTTCTGATTGTGCTCTCATGGACTTTAACATTTAACATGCTAAGCGAGGCCTGTAGAGTCTGAGATATAGCTCTTGGTTTTTTTTTTTGGTCTTTTTATCAGAATTGCATGGTCTGACCTTGGGGTGAATGTGATGGGATACCCATTCCTGCGAAGATTGTTAAGTGTCACATGCCAATCTAGTGAGTAATTTTTCTCACTGTAGAATGTTAAACTGCAAATTGTTTGAAAATGGTTTTATAACCCCTTCCAGATTCATGTGCAGCAACAATTGCTTCTCTAAGACTATTCCTGAGGTCTTTCCCTCTGAGAATTGTCTCAACACACTTGAATGCCCCAAACCGGCAAACTGTCAAAACTTGCTGATGATTAATTAATCAAGATGATTAGCAGCATCTGACTGCAACTTACCATCTTATATTCTGTGGAAGCAGTAAAAGGTACTTAGTATTGTATTGTATTATACTAGTATTGTTTTGGCTATGTTTTTGTTAAATAAGTAATAGTACATTGAAAAAAAGTTATATGTTGTTCATCTGAGATTGTATTTGCCTAATACTAAGTCCCACTGCACACACAGCACTGCACACACACTTCAAGATGTCTGCCATGATGAAAAGGTGCAGATTCTTTATTAGTACCTAGAATACAGAAACTTACAACGGAAAAGTGAGCTACAGTGGTTACAAAATCGGAGCGTCGTATTTAACATCGCCGCCGCATTACGGCATGTGCATTTGCTGGCTTTTACCACTGAGTGGCGCTATATAACTACAGACTGACGCCTCATGCCTCATGTTCATTCTCTGCCTAATTAATGAGACGCGTCCCATTAAATAATACACGTAGTAGCCGATAACATCAAATGAAACACTGTAGTTGATCGAATTCATAATCACAGTACTATAATTACAGTACAAATGTAGAATTCAAATTAAATCAAATCTTATTAAGATTAAATTTAAGCACAATAAATATTAACACAGTGAGCCTTTAGATTTTATCACGTGTAATTAGAAAAGAAGTGTGTAGGGTTTTATTTAAATATAAATTTCTAAACCAATAAGATCAAATAACACCAAGTTATTATTATAACAGGCTTACTTCGTCACTTATCAAAGAAGTACACTTGCTTTCAAAGAAGTCGAGTGGCTTATTAACGTCTCTGGTGTGCATTGTCTCTAAGTGGCCGCTTGGTGTAGCGGTTAGAACGCTCGACCAGAGATCTACAAAGCGCCGGTTCGAATCCCGAGTGATGATGTTTTAAAATTGTTTTATTTTAAAACTAAATAAAATGTTTTAAGTGCGCTTAAGATACAGTCTTATAAAGGCTATGTAGACTTATATAGTTTTATTATATATTTTTTGCACATTAATCTGAGTCCTCATCTGTTAGATCTGTTTAGTTTTTTTTTTCCAGCCGGCACGAATGCGCGGCTCCATCCCTTTCCCGCCTATTCAGGGAGCCTACGGAGTGAGCGATTAACCATAGTCGAATCGATTGGTGTGCGTCCAACTCACGTTACTCGTGTGCTATTCATGCCGGCTGGTGATAATTAACGTTAATATGATCTCGGGCTTGCTCACGATGCTCAACATTTATAAAAATAGCAAAGTATTGTGTATAGAGTGATAAAAAAAACTATCTAACGCATGTTAGAAAACATCATTTCCTGCATTTTTTTCTGCTTCAGGAGTCAGTCTGTTCTGAGACAGAGTACTGTGAGAGTAGAGGAAGGGGCAGATTCAGAACCAGTGAGGGAGCCGGAGACAGCAGAACAAAGAGATGATATTGCCAGCACCAGCACAGGGAGCACAGTTTTTAGTTTAGATCTCATGTTTACATTTTATTGTATGTTGATGGCTTGACTGTAAACAACATAAACAATGCAATAAATTTATAAAAATATATATTTATTGTCCCCCCTGCTGTTAAATGAAATTTACGTTATTTTACGTTAACGTTACGTTATTATATTATTAACGTCGACAGAATAAAGTAAAGTTTTATTTATGGAATTGATACACGGGATTCATCTTAGGCTTTTTTTTTTCTTTCGGTTCTTTCGTTTCTCAGCGCCGGACTGTTAATGTCTCTTTCCAGGACCAGGCATATCGTTCAATTATTATAATTCTTTTGGCCAAATACTGTAGGCAGCCGTAACAGAGGTGAGGGCGCGCGCGTCATCACGTGTGCTTAGCCGACTCTGCGTTCACCGTAAACTTATATATAGACGTTTATATTTTTGTTTATTTGTATATGTATGTTATTAATATAAATTTTTTAGAGATTGTGTGTGCGTGCACGGAGAGTTTGTGTTGATAAGTTTATGTGGATAAGTTGATAAGTGTATGTTGTCAAAGTATTTGTGGACATATAATTAGGGACATTTTTTTTAAATTAAGGATGTCTTGAAACATAATGCAGTAACTCTACAGTATTTATTTGAACACGGTAAAGGTGTTAATGTTTCGTACATTCCTTAATTTGTCCTTTCGGTTTGTGTTTTATGTTTCACTGTTTTCAATATACTGTACATACTGTAAAACGTATGGACAACAATGTTCCGGAAGCATTATTAAATATTCAATAAGGCACACACACAATTTAGTTGCAATAAAGTTTTATTAAATATATAATAAAGCAGGCCGTACTGTATATGGAAAATGGTCACTCAAAATCTTTACAAAAGCAAGAGTATTCATTAATTATTATCTTTTCTTTCTAAGAAGTTCGTTAATTATGTCTCTTATTTGCTTGTTGTTGTGGGCTGTGGGGTGGAATTTCCTAGCAACAGCATCGGAAAGTGCTTGAAGCAGAATTACCCCATCAGCGAAACCGGTTTGATAACTTCACACCAAGGATAGGTGAGAAGGGGGATTACAGTAACGGTTTCTGTGGGTCTTCACCAAGAGGTGATGTGGGTCGCGTTGTATTCAGCGAATAGACTAAAACAAAATCATGTTTGCTTCAGCATTGCAAACAATATTGTATTAGGCCAACTTTATTTAAGATTAAAATAATAGTGGGTTAGGAACGTTATTCTTCATATAACTTAAATGGCTGAATGAAGTTAAATATACACAATAAATTAATAATTGCGTTTGCTTTACATTTGAGCACTCGTGTAAATAGCTTTTTCATTGTATATACTACCATATCGTATATCTGTGTCTAATACTGGTTTATTCATATTTTACATTACATTCAGTTTGTAATTTACTTGCGATTGTACTTTTAAAATGTAACCTATACGTATCTACAGTATAAAGCATATTTAACTACTTCAGCAGTGAATTAGAAACTTGGTCAGTCTGGCTTTTAGATAAAGTCCTTCAGAGCAAGCATTGTGTAAATATAATATATAAAAAATAATGTAATATAAAATAAAATAATATAAAATAAATATATAACATAAATGGTTAATGATAGCAATAAAATCAGACTTAATAGTTGGATTTGATACTTTTCTTTTTATTTACTGTATAAACATCTTATTATGCTTTCTATGTTATTAATCTCTCTATATTCTCTAATTATGACTTGAATAAATCGGCTCACATCGGAGCGTGCTAGCGTGTTGGAAAAGCGAGTACTGTAGTCTATATATTTGTGTTTGTTGTTTTCCTGGGGGGTGGCGTGTTTATGTCTGCATTTTATCTATAAATCGTGTGTGTGTGTGTGTGTGTGCACGGAGAGTTTATGTGTGTGCACACGGAGAGTTTATGAGTGTGCCCCTTTGATCTGCTGGGTACAGCAGGGCGTCAATTGCTGATCAGTGTAAAGTAGCGTACTTTACACACACTGATCAGCAGTCGACGTCCCACCGTACCCAGCAGATCAAAGGGGCAGTTATCGGCTATGACACGTTGAAGGAGAACTTAATAGTTCTCAAAAATAGTGTAAATGTCTGCAACAATCACTAACCATTAAAATGTTTTTTTTTTGTAATTAAACATGAAAATATTAATTATATTTTCTTTATACATATTTTCATTATATATATATATAATTTAAAACTATTTATTCATTTGTCTTTTATTTACTTACTTACTAGCGAATGCTTTTTTAGGGCTCTAAAAACTACGACAGTATGAGTGACAATGGCCCTTGCACCGGTCACACACACACACACACACAATATATATATATATATATATATATATATATATATATATATATATATATATATATATACAGTGGTGTGAAAAACTATTTGCCCCCCTCCTGATTTCTTATTCTTTTGCATGTTTGTCACACAAAATGTTTCTGATCATCAAACACATTTAACTATTAGTCAAAGATAACACAAGTAAACACAAAATGCAGTTTTTAAATGAGGGGTTTTATTATTTAGGGAGAAAAAAAACCCAAACCTACATGGCCCTGTGTGAAAAAGTAATTGCCCCCTGAACCTAATAACTGGTTGGGCCACCCTTAGCAGCAATAACTGCAATCAAGCATTTGCGAAAACTTGCAACGAGTCTTTTACATTGCTCTGGAGGAATTTTGGCCCACTCATCTTTGCAGAATTGTTGTAATTCAGCTTTATTTGAGGGTTTTCTAGCATGAACCGCCTTTTTAAGGTCATGCCACAACATCTCAATAGGATTCAGGTCAGGACTTTGACTAGGCCACTCCAAAGTCTTCATTTTGTTTTTCTTCAGCCATTCAGAGGTGGATTTGCTGGTGTGTTTTGGGTCATTGTCCTGCTGCAGCACCCAAGATCGCTTCAGCTTGAGTTGACGAACAGATGGCCGGACATTCTCCTTCAGGATTTTTTGGTAGACAGTAAAATTCATGGTTCCATCTATCACAGCAAGCCTTCCAGGTCCTGAAGCAGCAAAACAACCCCAGACCATCATACTACCACCACCATATTTTACTGTTGGTATGATGTTCTTTTTCTGAAACGCTGTGTTACTTTTACGCCAGATGTAACGGGACACGCACCTTCCAAAAAGTTCAACTTTTGTCTCGTCGGTCCACAAGGTATTTTCCCAAAAGTCTTGGCAATCATTGAGATGTTTTTTAGCAAAATTGAGACGAGCCTTAATGTTCTTTTTGCTTAGAAGTGGTTTGCGCCTTGGAAATCTGCCATGCAGGCCGTTTTCACCCAGTCTCTTTCTTATGGTGGAGTCGTGAACACTGAACTTAATTGAGGCAAGTGAGGCCTGCAGTTCTTTAGATGTTGTCCTGGGGTCTTTTGTGGCCTCTCGGATGAGTTGTCTCTGCGCTCTTGGGGTAATTTTGGTCGGCCGGCCACTCCTGGGAAGGTTCACCACTGTTCCATGTTTTTGCCATTTGTGGATAATGGCTCTCACTGTGGTTCGCTGGAGTCCCAAAGCTTTAGAAATGGCTTTATAACCTTTACCAGACTCATAGATCTCAATTACTTTTGTTCTCATTTGTTCCTGAATTGCTTTGGATCTTGGCATGATGTCTAGCTTTTGAGGTGCTTTTGGTCTACTTCTCTGTGTCAGGTAGCTCCTATTTAAGTGATTTCTTGATTGAAACAGGTGTGGCAGTAATCAGGCCTGGGGGTGACTACAGAAACTGAACTCAGGTGTGATAAACCACAGTTAAGTTATTTTTTAACAAGGGGGGCAATCACTTTTTCACACAGGGCCATGTAGATTTGGAGTTTTTTTTTCTCCCTTAATAACATAAACCTTCATTTAAAAACTGCATTTTGTGTTCAATTATGTTATCTTTGACTAATAGTTAACGGTTTTTGATGAGCAGAAACATTTACGTGTGACAAACATGCAAAAGAATAAGAAATCAGGAAGGGGGCAAATAGTTTTTCACACCACTGTATATATATACAGGAGTGGCCGGCCAACCAAAATTATCCCAAGAGCGCAGAGACAACTCATCCGAGAGGCCACAAAAGACCCCAGGACAACATCTAAAGAACTGCAGGCCTCACTTGCCTCAATTAAGGTCAGTGTTCACGACTCCACCATAAGAAAGAGACTGGGCAAAAACGGCCTGCATGGCAGATTTCCAAGGCGCAAACCACTTTTAAGCAAAAAGAACATTAAGGCTCGTCTCAATTTTGCTAAAAAAACATCTCAATGATTGCCAAGACTTTTGGGAAAATACCTTGTGGACCAACGAGACAAAAGTTGAACTTTTTGGAAGGTGCGTGTCCCGTTACAGCTGGCGTAAAAGTAACACAGCATTTCAGAAAAAGAACATCATACCAACAGTAAAATATGGTGGTGGTAGTGTGATGGTCTGGGGTTGTTTTGCTGCTTCAGGACCTGGAAGGCTTGCTGTGATAGATGGAACCATGAATTCTACTGTCTACCAAAAAATCCTGAAGGAGAATGTCCGGCCATCTGTTCGTCAACTCAAGCTGAAGCGATCTTGGGTGCTGCAGCAGGACAATGACCCAAAGCACACCAGCAAATCCACCTCTGAATGGCTGAAGAAAAACAAAATGAAGACTTTGGAGTGGCCTAGTCAAAGTCCTGACCTGAATCCTATTGAAATGTTGTGGCATGACCTTAAAAAGGCGGTTCATGCTAGAAAACCCTCAAATAAAGCTGAATTACAACAATTCTGCAAAGATGAGTGGGCCAAAATTCCTCCAGAGCGCTGTAAAAGACTCGTTGCAAGTTATCGCAAACGCTTGATTGCAGTTATTGCTGCTAAGGGTGGCCCAACCAGTTATTAGGTTCAGGGGGCAATTACTTTTTCACACAGGGCCATGTAGGTTTGGGTTTTTTTTCTCCCTAAATAATAAAACCCCTCATTTAAAAACTGCATTTTGTGTTTACTTGTGTCATCTTTGACTAATAGTTAAATGTGTTTGATGAGCAGAAACATTTTGTGTGACAAACATGCAAAAGAATAAGAAATCAGAAGGGGGGCAAATAGTTTTTCACAAAACTGTATGTATATATATATATATATATATATATATATATATATATATATATATATTCGTGTTTAATTAAATTCTTAAATCATCGTGTTCACCATGCACTGAAAAAAAGAACTTGATTTACTTGATAAAATCCTCGTAACAATTTGGACACATAGATTTTAAGTAAATTCTATTGCTCCAATATTAAGGCTGAATCCCAATTCTACCCCTTCCCCCTACCATTCCACTTGGCGCGTTCACGTGCAGGGGTAGTGGTGTCTCATTTCTCTTTTGGTTGGAGGGGTAGGGGGAGGGGGGAAGGGCCAGATAGCCCTCCAAACGAAGATTTTTCGGGACCTCACTTCAAACGAAGGGCTAAGCGAAATTTTCAACATGGCTGCTCACTCGAGCAAGCAGAGACATAAATGTTAATTTTTACCATTAATAAAGATTTTTATGACAAGTTTTCATTATATGTATATTATCTTTAGTCTTGTGTTTGTGGTGATGTTCTGTAAAGAAACGTTTGCAAAAAAATCGCTAAGGTTTGCTAGCGGATAGTACAGATTGCACGATATTACAAATATAGATTTTTATGTCACATACGTCAGGAAGGGCATCCGGCGTAAAACCTGTGCCAAGTTGTAGTGCGGACTGGATATTCCGCTGTGACGACCCCTTGCAGCCGAAAGACCAACAACAACAAACACTTTACTGCATGCTACAAACAAATATGAATGTTCAGTAGCACGGCAGGTTGCCGAGCATTTGATAACGCATTGTTTGTTTTGCTTACGGCCATATGTGTACATGTAAATGAACGGTGCTTACACTATTCTTACTTATTGCAACGTGACTACAGTTTTGTAATTTATATTATAGGGACGGCTGAGGAAACCCGGAGGCTCATCCGTTTACGTGGTGAAAATGAGCAACTTTTTTAAAAATCGAAATACGGCGCAAAAAAAACTTTGGGAGTGAGTAATCTCGCTCTTATTGGAATGTGTGATAAACATCGGCGCATGTCCTCTGACGTAACATTAGGAACATCTTTCATAAATCACACAACTAAAATATAATTAAACAGTTTATTCACCAACATTACCAAATATTTGTGACATTCACAGTCTAGATACAAGTTGTCTTTTTAATAAAAGTGCATTCAGCTAAATTTTGCATCCATAGAAACAACTGCACGGCACCAGGGCCTGAAATACTTGTTTTAAACAAAATTGTGTAAAATAATAATAATAAATAAATAAAATACAGCATTCATTTAGAAATAAAATACAGCAGAAAATACATTAAACAAACTGTAGAATAAACGTTAAAACTTAATAGCCCTCTGAAGCAGTGAAGTTGCAACCTTCAAATCAGCACTCTGGACTAGTGCACTTAAAAGTATGCTATTGAAACCATAACGCATTAAAACATTTTAAGCTGAACATGTAAACACAACATGTAAAGACTAGTAGTCAAGCCAAATCAAATGTTTTAAGATGATAACTTCATCTTTAAAGCTTGCACTTTTGGTGATAGCTTAATCCCATCAAGTTCTAGAAGCACTTTCTGAAAATAGCTCAAATGTGTAGCGCAGTGCTCGGAGCTATTGCCACATTCTTGCAAAATTTCCTCTCCTTCAAGGATTATGTATACACCAACTGGTCCTTCCCCTTCAACAGCACGGACGACAAGGATTTTAAGAAGGTGCATACTGGCATCACTTCGTCTGTCCCCCTACATAAAATTTACAAGAAAATAAATAATTTATTTTGAGAAACAAAAAAAAAATCTGAATTGCTTCAACCTGTGCTGACTTCATTTCACAGAGAAAAAAATTATAATAAAAATAATTGATAATAAAAAATAACCATCACTTCATATACTTCAGATACTTCATAAACTTGGGTTAAATTGCTTTAGCAATAATCTTGCATCAATAAAACATTGTAAAACATGGCATGAGATGGCTACACTCCATAGATTACTCTGCACCTTTACAGTGTCAGGAAATCCTATGATGAATGCTGAGTTTGTATTTAAAGGGTTAGTCCAAACATGAAAATTCGTTCAATAATTACTCAGATTTATATATTCATTTGCATTTATATGCTTCTGTCCAATGCAACAAACACTATATTCAAGGTATTAATAAATTGTATAATTAATAAGAAAACAATGCTTTACCAGGAAATCATAAAAGAGATCCTCTTCAGATTCATGTCTCATCTTTACGCTTTGTTTCTGTGAAAATATTTACATTGTATCATTACATAATCTTTTATTCGTACAACTACATTTAGGCATTTCTTCATCTTTTGTAAGTTTTGCCTTTATCCAAAGCAAATTACAAAAGAGGAAGGCATCAAGCATGTCAAGCAGTGCTACTAACACAAAGTTTCTGACACCGTTAGAAAAATACAAGATAGAACAGCGAGGGATTAAGGAAAAAGTGAGAAGCAAGAATCATGTGTGGAAAGATTAAGCATGCAAGGTCACAGGATGACTCGACTTATTTTTATTGTCTGCAATGCGATTTAGACAAATTAGAGCTGCTGTCAATACTGTATGAACATATGTACAGGTTCTTTACAGTTGAAATTTAACTTGTAACTTATTAATAAAAAAAACGTTTATTGCTAGTGCTCTTTTACCATTTAATGCTTTAACTCAGTTTGTTCAGAAATGGCATCTCACTGGCGAGCCTTTATCTGAACACGCCGTTTTCACGAGGTGTGGGGGTAAGAAACACACATCTCGGTTTATTAATCCGCGTGCTCGGTTCGTTATTTATTTATTTATTTACCACAGGACCCCTGGGGGGCTCCGTAGGTTCAGGTTTTTACACGAAAATGGTGTTTTGTGAATCTCCACACTATTAAAAACTGAAATATTGCTAATTGTAAGTCCTGAGATTAAGATGAACATTTATTGGGAGTCATGAAAGCGAGAATCACATCCAAAAAAGAAAGCTAAACTTACCTCGAACACGACAAACTCCAGCTCCAGCCACGCCGTGTTGTACCTCCATGATGATTCCCAACCGACTGATCCACAGTGCGGGCACAGCGTCTCCAAACACACATGCGTGGTTTAATTTGGACACATTTTCGGCTTCAGTAGACACTCAATACTTCAGACTGAAACACGACTTCCCCCTACAGGTAATGAAGGGCATTTTCACAGCTTCCCGCACGCTGCCGCGCAAAGCCGGCAAAAAAAAATTAAAACTAAACAGATCTAACAGATGAGGACTCAGATTAATGTGCAAAAAATATATAATAAAACTATATAAGTCTACATAGCCTTTATAAGTCTCTATCTTAAGCGCACTTAAAACATTTTATTTAGTTTTAAAATAAAACAATTTTAAAACATCATCACTCGGGATTCGAACCGGCACTTTGTAGATCCCTGGTCAAGCGTTCTAACCGCTACACCAAGCGGCCACTTAGAGACAATGCACACCAGAGACGTTAATAAGCCACTCGACTTCTTTGAAAGCACGTGTACTTCTTTGATAAGTGACGAAGTAAGCCTGTTATAATAATAACTTGGTGTTATTTGATCTTATTGGTTTAGAAATTTATATTTAAATAAATAGTAAACTTAGCCGATTTCGTTATAATTTTGTTTGATGAGTGGGGCTTGAAAATTCTCTTGAAAAATATGGTCATTTATTTCAGTTAATAAATCTACTATAATTTTTTTTACTCATTATTGTACAGTACACATCAATAGCTCTGGTTCAGATTTTTCATGTTTGTTTTGGAAATTACCATCACTGTTGTATTTACTGCGATGAATGAAAATGTCACTTTGTGCCACCTGGCGGCCATTTTACGAATGTCTTTGAAATGCAACTGATTTATTTTGGCCGCTGTTGCCTTTAAACGGCGGTATGCGCGGCGGGATGGTTATTCCGATTGTGTAACCACTGTACAGTAGGGGCCACCTCAAACAGCTGAGGCCGTTTGAATGGCGTGTGGCTACCCTTTGGATGGCGTGATCCTCCCTTCCTCCCCTGCCAGAAAGATTTCAAGATGTGTCAAGATTTCACAGTAACCACGCCCATTCAAGCCCTATTTATTCATTTACCTGGTGCCACCACTAGATGGCGCTTTGTTCTCAAGAACACATTAACATAAGCCAGCAATTTAGCTGCGCTGAGTTGCAATCACATGAAACTGACGCTATCAAACTGCACTACAGAGATGAAGATGGAAGCTTAATGGACCTTATTCTGGGTAACTGGTGACTTTTTTTTTTTATAAAATTTGTTTGGCGTGGATTACAGTTTATTTCCCAGTTTAGTCTTTTATCGGCTGTTTTAAAAATCACTGGCAGCACCAGCAGCGGTCAGATGTGACTTTAGAGAACTTAATGATCTGTTTACCAAGTCTGGAGTTAACATTACAGCTTACTGTCAGTGTCACAAACTCACAATGTCAATTCTCTTTCCATCAAAAATACGCTAAAGCTTCGAAAATACTATTAATGTCGCTTTTACAAAAGCTGCACTACTCGAAAAACTTATAAGAAGAGTGTTTGTGCTCTCTGAAAATACCTTCAGAATCTGACTGTTGTCTGGCTTTAGATAAATTCAGCCTTTATTTATTCTTTGGGTAAGAGTTAATCTGCAAGTTATTTCTGTGAATATAATGTGATGCAGTACATGAAGGACACAAGCTGAGGCTAGATGTACAGGAGCTAGCAAGCTAAACGGCCATAACGGGGTTTATATTTTCCCCACTTTGGCCGTGAATTTGCATGGTAGCGCGAGCGTTTAGTTAACGAGCTGGATAAAAACTCTGAAGTGTTTATCAGTTAAGGAGTGGGGGGAGGAGAGGTGTGTGTGTGTGTGTGGGGGGGCTTCAATACTCGGTAAGTTATAGTTTGGCTTCAGAGATTAACTAATGCTCATATACGAGTGTTATATCGCTTAACTTATTTGTATGAAAACCGCATTAAGTAAATTCTCTTTTAATTTAATGCAGACAGACAGTGGCTAATGCTAACAAAGTTCAATGGTTAACATTAGCACAGTTTATTTACATTCCAGAATTCCCAAAACTCTGTGGTAAATAGGTTTATTAATATATTTTATTTTTATCAAAACTAGATATTCTGTAAAGTTTATTCGTCTTTGTCTTCACTAAATTCTCCTGTTGTCTTTAAGAAGAGCTCCACTGTGGAGGATTGGGGTCAGACGGGTGATGGTTGACCCACTGGAGGAGCCTGAACAAGCTGTTGACGGAGCTGTAGGAGGAATGACGTCACAGTGCAACAGCTTTAGAATGATGTTTAGTCAGGTCTACTGTATATTCTGAACATAGAACTGCAAAACATCCGACACTTTGGGGAAAACAAAGACTTAAACTGTTCCATCTTTGATAGTTTTAAAAAATGGATATTTTAATATAAAAGAATCAGCTGGTGTTGGGGTATTTTACTGACCTTTAAAGGCCATCTTGTAAAAAACAACATGTATTCACCTGTTTTATACAAATTACTGTTTTAACTTTGACTCGTTTTGGAAGAATAAATATTTTTAAGTTATGTTTGCGTGTTTTCAAATCAAAATTTTATTTGCTTTAATTGTTGTTTTTAATTGTTGGGGAATTGTTTTGGGTATTAAAAAAACATTTTGAATCAACTTGAATATAACATACTTGAATCAACTACTTCAATGGGCAAAAATGGAGACAATTTTGTTTTAAATAGTCAAAGAGTTGAGCTAATAATAATAATAATTATTACTATTAATATTATTATTGGTCATAGAGACAGATGAAAATAACAGTTAAACACTTGATCACATGTATCTGTGCTAGTTTGTGCTTATGTGACAATTATTTTTTCTCAGTATAAATAAATGTTTTGGGTTTTAACAACTCCATCAAAAAAGCAAAGACAAACTTAGGAAAAGTGGAAGGTGAGAAACCTCAATGGAGAATACTGTCTATGACATGGTGCTACTTGCTCTGTGTGTGTTTTTGGGGGGGAGAGGGGTTCTTTAGACTTGTCTGTGCGCAAATGTGTGTTAAAGCCAACTGAGAAATGCAGGAGCGCACACACACCTCTCATCCACAAATGCTTTAACTGTTGTCTTGTAAATCTTTGATTAAACCTATGAACACAGCCGTTCAGCATCAGTCCCAAACACAAGCGCAGGGTCTTTTTTTGTCCTTAATTAAAAGACATCAATATGTTAACAATTTACACAATGAAAACATTGTTTATTTTGCTGAATAAGGTAATAAGCAATATTTAAAACAAAACAAACCAGGAAGTAAGTGTTCCATACATTAAAGTACTGTGTGCTTAAGTGACCCATATTTATTTTTTTCTCAGTTAAAAAAATGCTTTGGGTTTTAAGAACTTCATTAAAAGACAAACTTATGAGGAGTGGAATGTGAGAAAGGTAAGGTGAGAAATCTCAGTGGAGAATGTATTGTCTCCGCCCACTACTGACTGGTAGATGGTGCTAAGACGAGTTCTTTTGACTTGCCGGCACGCAAATGTGTTTGTGTTAAAGCCAGCTCAGACAAACGAACGCAGGAGCACACACAGACACACACACCTGTGGCACTTTAACCGTTAGTGCATCAACATTGTCTTGTAAATAGCTGATTTTGAACACAGCTGATCAAAAGAAATACTAAACATACACATGGTCTATTTTGTCCGCAAGTAAAATACATCAATACGTTAATAATTTACACCATGATAACATTAGTGCAGAAGGATCTGAAGAGACTTGTGTCTATTACATCATGACTTTGAGACCTTCACAGTATATTCGAACCGTAGATAGTGTTTATTTTGCTGAACGTTACAAAACAGCGCATCTTTAATAAGCCATATTGGTTTCAATTCAGAAGTAAAATTAACGAAAGACTGAGAAGCTTCATAAACTTGACCCTGAACAGCCACGGGCTGACTTTAACAATAATTGTTGATTGTTTTTATATTTATGTTTTTGTATATATTTTTAAATGTTCAAATTAACGTTTCAGATATATAATTTGTTGTGTCATCTGTTTACAGCGTTGGCTGATTTTGTGATTGAGACCCATGGGTTACATTGAAATAATTTTATTAGTAGTAGTAAGCCAGGTTTTAGTAACCTTGGACAAATCACAATATAAGCCCTCTCTCGCGCATGCGCTCTCTCTCACACACACACATACACGCAAATGAAAAATACAGTAGTATCCTGTAGGTGATCCCTGTTCTGCGATAACAGGCGCTAACCCTCTGGAATGGTTTTAGTTGTTTTAGTATTGTTTTCAAGTGTGAATGTTTATGGGGATTTAATCAGTCTCTGCTGCCGCATCTATTCACAGTTGTGATAAGTGATTAATGCCCCATCAGATCTTTGATGTGGGAACGTTATGCTGCTTAAATGAGTAAAGAAATACTGATCCGTATGGGCAGATACTTGTTCCAGATATTTATTTTTGACTATCAGCGAAAACATCATCAAAAATACAGTGGAACCTCGGATTATGAGCATAATTAATTCCGGAAGCGGGCTCGAATTCCAAAACACTCGTAAACCAAATGTGATTTTCCCATAGGAAATAAAGGAAACACAAATTATTCGTTCTACAGCCCCCAAAAATAAATACATAAAAATAATTAACACAAAATGTAAAGTAAAAATTAAACAAATTAACCTGCACTTTACCTTTAAAAAAACGTAAAAATAAATCGACAGATAAGTGTTTCCGCAGGCGCTGTGTTTGTGTGTAAAATGTGTGCGCACACACACACACACACACACACACACACACACACACATTAACGGAGAGACCATTTTTAAAACCAGTTAAAAATTAGCAAGGAACATCGCTAGTCACACTCGCGTGAGCGCATACTAACGGAATCGCTGCTGTAAAGTAAAACAAATGAACCAGCTCCTCACCTTTGAAAACAATCGCAGCAGAGAAGAGTTGCTGTGTGTTTGTTTGGGAACCTGAGAGAAGGGGGGCTGTAAACGCGTGTGTGTGTGTTGGTGTAAGTGAATGAGTGCGCGTGCGCGCACACACACACACTCGCGTTTACAGCCCCCTTCTCTCAGGTTCCCAAACAAACACACACACTCTCTGCCTTACACAGACACACACACACGCACACAAACACATTCAAAACCTCTCTGCAAGCACTAAGGCCCAGCAGGGGAGACGATAGGTCTCGGCTTTACAGCCCCCCCCCTCCTCTCAGGTTCCCAAACAAACAAACAAACTCTGCTCTGTCGCAACTGTTTTCAAAGGTGAGGAGCTGTTTTTTGTTGTTGTTATTGTTTTACTTTACAGCAGTGATTCCGTTAGTATGTGCTCACGCGAGTGTGACTAGCAATGTTCCTTGCAAATTTTTAAATGGTTTTAAAAACGGTCTCTCCGTTAATGTGTGTGTGTGTGGGGAGACGATTATCTACAATTCCACAGCGCAAGAGAGAGAAAAACAGTTGGCTCAGTTGTGATCACGTGACACCAGGGGGGTGTTCTTCGTACGTCGCTAACTCAGTTAGCTGGATTTGATTGTTGTGGATTTGTCCTGATCTTGGATTGTTTCGTTCTCCGATGCTCATCTCGCACTTGCTGTCATAGCAACATGTCCGTAAGCTTGAACCTGCTCGGTAGCAGGTTTATTTCATGTAAACAGGATTAAGGCTGCGCTCCTGCCGGGTTATGATTGGTTGAAATGGTGAGGTCACATCTGATTGGTTAAAGAGCGCTGACGTGGACTGACTCACGTGGGGAAAGAAAAGTATCTTGCATGCATACAGTATATACGGCTTGCCATAATATATATATATATATATATATATATATATATATATATATATATATATAATTGATTTCAAATATTATATTAGAACATAAATTCATTTAGGTTTTCTATTATTATAATAAACTCTAGGCACGAGACAGCCCTCAAGACCTTTAATTCAAATTCTTGTATAATGTTTATTTTGTAACACATTTATTTTTCAGGGGTTCGTTATAAATATGCAAATATATATATATATATATATATATATATATATAGATAGATAGATAGATATGTATAATAAAAATAATTTTTTTATAATGAAAAATTGGACAAAACTAATTTTATTATAAAGTAAACAATATAAAAGTATACATGTTTTTGAAAAAAAAAATCATATTTCTATTTTTCCATATACAACATATTTATTTTCATATTTCTTATTTTATTTTATTGTCTCATGTAATTTGTAAAACATATGTGCATATTATGTTCTA
The DNA here is from genome assembly GCA_030522415.1 of Channallabes apus. Lineage (NCBI taxonomy): Eukaryota > Metazoa > Chordata > Actinopteri > Siluriformes > Clariidae > Channallabes > Channallabes apus. The sequence continues at coordinate 21,680,033 of CM060111.1, read as the reverse complement.
ATATAATATTTGATAGCGATTATGTGTGTGTGTGGGGAGGGGGGGGATCCATGGCAGGGAAGCATTTCATCGCATAACAGGTGTTACAAAAAAAAACTGAACTTGTTCTTTTGTCATTTCGTCAACCAATCAAAGGGCTTGTGATCAGTGTTTCTACTGTCGATGCATATCGCCTTTTAAACCAACACACGAACGCGCAATAATCCTAGACAACTCAATCCGGCCATACTAATCATCAACAACAGGTGTGCTGGAAGAACCGACTTAGCCGGAGCGTAATTAGCACGATGATCTCATCTTAGATGTGTCAATTCATCCCGGATGTTTCAAGCGACGTACGAAGAATACCCCCCTGGCGTCAAAACAAGAAGCGCATGCGTGATACATAATGCTCGGTGCTCGTAAACCAAGACAATGGTATAATATAAAAAATCTTTGCTCGTCTTGTGGAACACTCATAAACCGCATTACTCATAATCCGAGGTTCCACTGTATAACGAAAACAAACCCAAGCAGAAGTTACATTCTGAGCTTTACTTTGCAGCAAAATATTATCTATCAATGTATTAAACGGAACTAGATAAAATACACTGTAATGTAAAATACATACCCTGTATTTGTATTCCGTATGTACAACTATCTGTATAAATTACAGAAGTTATCGTATCTTTAAGGATTATTAAGGATGTCATGAAAAATATTGCAATAACTAGTTTTATTAATTCAAATAGCATAAGCATCATGGATTGTGTATTGAGTTATTTAAAACTCTGTTTTATTAATCGGTTCGTTATATATATTTTTTTACCATATCATCTATTTATGAAACTATGTTGACAATGCAAGAACTGCCTGTATATAAACATACTGTATAAGGCTGTCTGGACACTGCAGTTAACTGAAGCAGTCAATGCTCCACCTAGGGCATCGTTAACTGCGTCATCACAGGGGATTGTGCACGGACTTGACATAGTTCGCGATGGGACCCGCCATGGTCCAGGTGGCCGTTTGACATGGCTCATACTCGTACAAAGCTCGCCAGGTACAAAGCTCTGCCTACTAGTCTTCAGTTTTCTAGTGCTTGGTACTCTAGGCATAAATAACCGTTTTCTTAGGGAAAGGTGCAGCTCTATGTGACCATGGACAAAAGGTTATTGTAAACTGTAATGTTTTGATGCTTTTGTCACTCAAACACATGATCCCATTAAACACATGCTTTAATAACCTCTAGTTTGGATTTGAACTCTTACACAAGCTCAGAATGCAGCAGGCAGAGTATGAACTAGAATGTTTGACTATATCACCCTTACGGTTACTGATGCATATGGATGATTACTTAGATTTCTTGATTTTAATAGCAAGACAGTGTTATCCCACACTTGTATGAGTATTATACAGTAGTATGAGTCTAGAATGGGTTTAGAGAAGGCATCATTTTTGTTGAATCCATAAGATCCACTAGGGCTGTGAAGGTCATCTATAGGATGTGCCAATGTTGTATTCTTTGTTTTATTATTTAAGGAAAGGGTTGACATTGCACTTGACAAATGTACATTTTTATTCTGTTGTTGGTCTTTAAATTCACATATTTAATTGAAAATAAACTATATTTGAAGAGACATAAGAAAGTACATCAATGAATAAAAATGTTTACAACTTAAGATTTTTGTGTAAGTCTTCCTACACTACGAGCTGTAGTGTGCTTTTTCTTTTGTATGAATTTTCTGGTGTTTCTGGAGAGTACTCAGCTGAGTAAAACGTTTTCCACACTGTATGCACTGATAGGGTTTCTCTCCTGTGTGGATGAGCTGGTGTCTCCGGAGAGTACTCAAGTGGGTAAAACTCTTCCCGCACTGTGAGCACTGGTACGGCTTCTCTCCTGTGTGAATGCGCTGGTGTCTCTGGAGAGTAATCAAGTGAGTAAAAGACTTCTGACACTCTGAGCAATTAAATGGTTTTTCTCCTGTGTGAACACGTTGGTGAAATCGGAGATTAACCTGTTGTGTAAAACACTTTCCACACACCGAGCAGTAATACAGCTTCTCCGCCGTGTGAACCTGCTGGTGTTTTTGGAGAGTACTCAAACGAGTGAAACTCTTCCCGCACTGTGTGCAGTGACACGGCTTCTCTCCTGTGTGAAGACGCTGGTGAAGTTGAAGATTGTTCTCTTGGGTAAAACTTTTCCCACACTCCAAGCACTGATATGGTTTCTCTCCTGTGTGAACGAGCTGATGTCTTTGGAGAGTACTAAGCCGAGTAAAGCTTTTCTCGCACTGTGAGCAGTAAAATGGCTTCTCTCCTGTGTGAATGTGCTGATGACGCTGGAAACTCGTCTGTTGTGTAAAACTCTTTCCACAGTGTATGCAGTGATATGGCTTCTCCCCAGTGTGAATGCGCTTGTGTAGCTGAAGATTACCCGGGCGAGTAAAACTCTTGCCGCACTCCGAGCACTGATACGGCTTTTCCCCTGTGTGCATGTGCTGGTGTAACTGGAAATTAGTTAGGCGAGTAAAATCTTTTCCACACTGGGAGCAGTGGTACAGTTTCTCTCCTGTGTGAATACGCTGATGGATTTGGAGATTAACAGGTCTTGTAAAACTCTTCCCACACTCTGAACAGTGATATGGCCTCTCTCTAGTATGAATACGCTGATGTTGGAGAAGACAACTCGGCTGAGTAAAACTCTTCCCACAGTCTGAGCAGTGAAAGAGTTCTTTCTGTATCTGTCCAGTTTTAGGGCAGACGCTACCAAAGGATATCTGCTGACTGCTGGAGCCATTTGTGGACATCTGATTATTATATTTAATCATGCCACATTTTAGGAGTCTCACATATTCTTCATAATGGCATCTTTTGATGTGTTTGTGAAGGTAAATTTGAGACTTGTAGGAAAATGAACACAATGAACAGGGGAAAACTTGTAATGGGATGCTCTTCATTTCTAGAGAAGGAAATTAAAAGAGATTTTAGAATGTGGAGTAAAACAGAACAAAAAGTAAACCTGTGATAATCAGCAATCATGCAAGCCTGAACCAAGTGTAAACCAGGGCTAACAAAAGGAAGACCACTGTTCACCTTCTCATAGAAAGAACAAATTATAATTTTCAAAAGTATATTTTGAATTTTCACTTTAGCAAGGATACACAGAATGCTATTACAAATGACAAACCAGTGTCCACTACTGTTGCCACAAGACCAAACTTCTTAACTATAATATATCATGTGTCCACACTGTAGTCAGAAACTGTAATACATTAAAATAGTCTGAGAAGGATGTGGATTTTATTCTTAGTAAAATCTTACAGTTCATGCAAGTTTTAGACATTGCCTTACTGATTAAGAGACAAGATTCCATGGGTTTTAATTTTGTTCTTTTATTGTGGTTATTTCTTACAAAAAAGATCAGAGAATCTCAAAAGTACAGTGACTGTCACAATTTAAAAACAAACTCTTCAAAACTTTAAAACGGCTTGTGCACAGCGGTGCTACTGGGAACAAAAAAGTCTAATATTTAATTGAATCACTGCATGCAATGTGGTGGCTAGGTCATGTGGGAAAATGATTCCTCATGCTCCCAGCACTACTGTAATATAGTCCACTGATGTGATAACCTGGTCATTCAGTGCATTCAAAAGGGACAGCTTTTGAGAAGTGGTAGACAATTGAAAGAATACATCTGTTGCCATCGGAGGCTGGAAGCCTTGTGAAGAAGTCCAACATGATGCAAGACCAGGGTCTATTGGAGACAGGAATGGGTCTAAGAAGACCCACCCAGGGTTTGTTGCTCGATTTATTCAGAAAGCATGTGTCACAGGCACCCAAAAAAAAAAACGGAGGATGTCCTCTCTCATGGAGAGCCACCAGAAGCATTGTTGAACGACCACAATGGAGCGGGATCCACCAGGGTGGCAGGATAGCCTAAAGCTCTGCCCTATTCCAGACTATGGGAACACACCAGAAGTGGAGTCTCGTGGAGTGTCAGATGAACTGGACTCCAACACTTGTTTGACCTGGGTCTCAATGTCCAGAATGCTGCTTCAAAGAGGCTTTGTTGAGGCAAGACGATCGATCCAGGAGCATGGTCTTGTGTCCCTCACAAGTGCTGCCAAACAGCGTTGGTCTGCCTGTTGTTTGATGCTGAAAATGAAACTGCAAAACAGCTTGGGATGAAGGAACCACAATTTCCTCCTCCTGCAAAGTGAACAAGGGAGGCTGATGTAAAGACAACAACCTGTCCCTGAACGTTGATAAGACAAAAGAGATGGTTGTTGACTTCAGGAGGACACGGGGCAACCACTCTCCGCTGAACATCAACGGCTCCTCTGTGGAGCCTGTCAACAGCACCAAATTCCTGGAGAACCTTACCTGGTCCCTCAACACCAACTCATTGCACCAGAAAGCACAACACCATCTTTTCTTCCTGAGAAGGCTCCGATCCATACCACCTTCTATAGAGAGATTAGCGAGAGCATCCTTGAGCTGCTGCATCACTGTCTGGTTTGGGAATTGTGCCATCTCGGACAGCAAGACCCTACAGTATACAGCGGATAATGAGGACAGCGGATAAGATCATCAGGGTCTCTCTTCTATCTATTAAAGACATCTACACCATACGCTGCATCTGTAAAGCCACCTGAATTGTAGCTGATCAGTCACTCTTCACCCTCCTGCCATCTGGAAAAAGGTTCCAAAGCATTCAGGCCCTCACATCCCAACTGTGTAATAGCTTCTTTCCACAAGCCCTTTTCCGTTTCCACAAGCGATCCCTTAACAAAAAGGGACTGGACTGACAAACACTCAGATGAAGTCAACTACCTCAAAACATTGAGACTAAACTGATAAACAACACACACGCAAATACACTTATCAACAACCATCTAACAACTGTACACAGCAACCTCTAAATGCTCTTTCGCATATACTTCAACTATTTTATCTTTGCTGCGACTTAAAATGAATGCTTACTGTTTCACCTCCCACTACCTCAACTCATTACGACAAGGTATTGAAATGTGTCATATTGTCACTTTGTCGCTCGTTTGCACATTTGCATGTGCACTTTATGTTGTCCCTTTTGTATAGAAAAATAGATGGTTTTTCTGTCAATCTGTCTTGTCTCAGCTAGACAGCTAATTAGGTTTCTTAGTTAGCTACTTAGTTTTTTGTTAATTTGTGTTGTTAATTCATGTTGGTCCGGGAAGAAAGTAATTGGTGTCTCACTGTGTACTAAACTGTATATGGTAAAAATGACAATAAAAGCCCTTGAACTTGAACTACTTGGTATCCCTGACAGAAGGGTGGAAGAAGTGGACAAGGACTTATGGCCATGTTTGATTAATAACAGCTTTTGACTCCTGGAGTGTGAATGTTGAGATGTCAAGCACCAAAATTGTTGTTTCGAGGTTCAGGTTATTTTTCTCGGCCTGGCCGTTAGTCTAAGGATGGTATCCTGAAGATAGACTGGGTGTAGCCCAACAAGCTTACAGAAAGCTCATCAGAATTGAGCGGAGGGGGGGGGGGGTCCACTGGGATGACTGTGAAGAGTAGGCTCAGCAGTTTCTTTGGTCAAAAGCAGTCTGGGAAGAGGCACAAATTGGACAGCTTTCGATAAGTTGTTGACAATAGTGGGAGAACACATGTGTTGCTACCAGAGGCTGGGAGCCCCATGACACTGTCGAGGCGTAATGGACCCACCAGGGGTTTGTTGCTGCTGTCACAGGCACCCAAAAACACAGGAAATCCTCCCTCATGGAGGGCCGCAAGAAGCATTGCTGGACAAACGCAAATTTGCATGCCCCACCTTGTTTGAACTGGCTCTCTATGTCCAGCAAGGGTGCTCCAATGTGGCCTTGTGAAGGCAAGATGGTCAACCCTGGGGCATGGTCTGTGGCTAAGGAGAATTGTCGGGAGACTGCATTTGGTTTCTTATTCTGAGCTACAGTCTGGTAGGACAGAAAAGTTGAAGTGGGAGAAAAATAACGACTACTTGACTTGACCTGAGTTTAAACATTTGAGATGCTCCAAATTTTTGTAGTCTGCTCAAATGAGAAACGCTTAATTCTAACAGCTCCCAATCATCTATGCCATAATTTCTCTAAATTATAATAGAAGAAGCAACAGGAGTGCAGCTTGTTGTATCTCAATGACTTGTGAGCAAGCACGGCTCCCACTCCAGAATCCAAAGCATCCACTTCCACCATGAATTGGAAAGAAGGCCTATTCTTTAGTACAGTGAATAAATACTCTGCCTGATTGGACCTCCAGAAAGAAGGCTTGCTTGAGGTTAGGCCATGAGCAGAGTAGCCATGGAGCTGTACATTTACAGTTAGCCATTTGGCAGATGCTATTATCCAGAGTGACATAAAAAAGTGTTGAGTGGATATATGCTTACACTGGATTACTAGGTCACTATTAGAAGTATCATCAGTCAAACACTGTTGGGAAGGGTGTTTTTGGGGGGGAGGGGAGTTAACCCAAATACCCTAAAAATAGATAGGTCTTTAGTCATTGCTTAAAAGTTGCCTCTTGTTGGGGACAGTGACAAATCCAAGAAAGGAGACTGTCACTATTGAACTTATACGCCATCTCCACTACACTCCATCTTGCCCTCACACACTTGGACAAGAAGGACACATAGGTTCGAATGCTGTACATAGATTTCAGCTCAGTATTTAACACTATCATCCCCCAACAACTGATCGGGAAGCTGAACCTGTTGGGCCTGAACACCTCCCTCTGCAACTGGATCCTGGACTTTCTGACCGGAAGGCCTCAGTCAGTACGGATCGGGAACTGCACCTCCAACACCACCACACTGAGCACTGGGGCCCCATAAGGCTGCGTGCTCAGTCCCCTGCTGTTCACACTGCTGACTCATGACTGTGTAGCAACACACAGTTCGAATCACATCATTAAGTTCGCTGATGACACGACCGTGGTGGGTCTGATTAGCAAGAACGACGAGTCAGCGTACAGAGAGGAAGTGCAGAGGCTAACGGACTGGTGTAAAGACAACAACCTGTCTCTGAATGTTGACAAGACAAAGGAGATGGTTGTTGACTTTAGGAGGACACGATGCGACCATTCTCCACTGAGCATCGACGGCTCCTCTGTGGAGATCGTCGAAAGCACCAAATTCCTGGGCGTCCACCTGGAGAAGGACCTCAAGCTGGTCCCTCAACACCAGCTCCCTACACAAGAAAGCCCAACAGCGTCTCTTCTTTCTGAGAAGACTGAGGAAGGCCCAGCTTCCACCACCGATCCTGACCACCTTCTATAGAGAGCATCCTGAGCGGCTGCATCACTGTCTGGTTTGGGAATTGTGCCATATCGGACCCCAAGACCCTACAGCGGATAGTGAGGACAGCAGAGAAGATCATCGGGGTCTCTCTCCCCTCTATTGAGGACATCTACACCACAGGCTGCATCCGTAAAGCCACAAGCATTGTGGCTGATCGGACACACCACTCTCACACACTCTTCACACTCCTGCCATCTGGAAAAAGGTACCGAAGCATTCGGGCACACACATCCAGACTGCGCAACAGTTTTTTTCCACAAGCAATCCGTCTCCTCAACAAAAAGGGACTGGACTGATGAACACACACACTCAGCTTAACTCAACTACCTCAAAATATTGGGACTGGACTGACTAATCAACACAAGCGCAGACACACTGACTTACACAACCATACTATCATACACACAAACCTGTAAATGCTTCACTGTTTATCTCTTTTGCACAATAATCATTACTGGACTATTTTTTGCACTAATTCCTCAATTCTTGCTGCTGTGTTAAGAAATGTTTACAGTTTCTCACTACCTCAACACCATATTATTCTGTTATATTATTCAGTTATGTTACTTTGTTGTTGTTTGCACATTTGCAAGTGCACTTTATGTTGTCTGTAAAACCTGTAGTCTTTACTTAGCTAGTTAGTTTTTGTAAATTTATGTTGTAATTTGTTAGGTCTATCTGTCTTGTCTCTGCTATCCAGCTAACTAGGCCTCTTTAGTTAGCTAGTTTAGTGTTTCTTTTAATTTATGTTGTAAATTTATGTTGTAAATTTACGTTGCATGTAGCATCTTGGTCCTTGAGGAACGTTGTTTCGTTTCACTGTGTACTAACTGTATATGGTTGAAATGACAATAAAGCCTTTGAACTTGAACTATATAGTATGTTGTTAACAAATGATGGAAACATGGCAGGTGCATTTGCTAATCCAAATCCACTACGAGGTCATTATAATGCATTGATGAGGTCTTAAAAGCAATCTTCCATGCTCTCCCGCTTTGAATCTGACCAAATATTAAGCATTATGGAGATCAAGTTAAGTGAAAATCTTGGCCCCTGTAGGAGATCAAAGGCTGTAAAGAATGACGGAAAGGGATAACAATTTGTAATGATTTTATTTTGTCCTTGATAGTCTATACATGGGCATAACGTCCCATTCTTTTAATTCTTATCCATTAAAAGAATCCTGCCCCAGTGGGAGACCAAGACGTTTGGAAAATTCTGCCAGCTCCACAATTCAAAAAGTAGTTGGCCATGGCCCCCCTCTTATGTTGAGGATAGAGAGTATAAATTACCCCTGGGAGGAGTTGTACCTGGGTGAAAGTCAATGGCACAATCATAGGGGTCTGTGGTGTGGAAGAGAGAGACTACATGAGACTTACAGAAGACCAGCTGAGGCATCCAGAGAATGACCAGCTCCAGCTGGATTCTGCTTTATGATGGTTTGGAACTACACATGCTGCTCCTATGCTCCCAGTGATCCAGACCCCATCTGCCCTCTGCACCTGCTGACTCATCCCTGTGCTGAACTGGACTTCATGTTAATTTAAATAACTTAACTTTAAATATTGAACTTTCAGCTGCATAACTCACATGATGTTACATAATTTCTACCCGTTATCACCCAAATGAGCATGGGTTCCCTGTTGAGTCTGGTTCCTCTCAAGATTTCTTCCTATTACCATCACAGGGAGTTTTTCCTTGCCACTGTCGACCTTCACCCTTGGCTTGCTCATCAAGTTATGACCTAGAAGTGACAGCCTAACCAGACTGGATCATGACAGAAAATTCAAATCTCCTTCAAAGCTCAATAATTTCACGCATCTGAAATGAGGACTCCTTTCTTGGCCCTGCAATTTATCTTGATATTTCACATTACTGAGACCAATGCTTGGAGTCTAGTCTCAGAATAAAAGAAAAAGTGCTCAGCTCTTTTTATCATTGCTTGCAACTAAAATTTTTGTCCCCATGAATCACTACACTGAAACATCTCTGGCGTGGTTGTTCACAGGAGTATAGTTTGCTTTAGCACAAAAGAAAACTTTTTCAGCAGAAATTAAGAAGTAGTTTTAAAGCTAAGCAATAGAGAAGTCACTTATTGACAGGAACAACGATACTGCACTTCTGTTTAACCTAGCCATTTTTGCACTCTAAAATGGAAGCATTATCAAGTGCATTTTACTGATGACCTCCTGGAATGCATGTATGAACGGCTGCACTTCAAAAACAAATAGGGAAGAGTCTAAAGCCCCAAAAAAAAACGGACGATGTCCTCTCTCATGGAGAGCCAGAAGCATTGTTGAACGACCACAATGCATATTCTGCTTCTTATTTACGTGTTTTGTTAATCTATACCAGTTGATGTAACTCAAACTAACTATTACCATTTTGCGACTTTTTGTTCCATAGACAGTCAAAGTTAACACCAAGACGTTGAGCGTACTCTTCTTCATACCACACCAAGAGCTCCTGCCCTGGGTTGATGGGTTGACAACAGCGGTAAAAAATCCTTCCTTGATACTGAAATGCCATGAGATTCTTCTCCTCAATGTTACGAGCACAATTTACATACCTAAAAACACAAAGGATTACTGGAACAAACATATTATTCAAAAAAGAAAAAAGATGGGGTTGAATCTTCCAAAGGTGGGGGAAGACACGTTTTTAATCAAAGAGAACAGATAACTAAATTCAACAGCAGGCAGAAATCAACAGTGAAGTCTTCACCTCATCCAGTTAGCATGTGTCTCTCTTTTGGCATCTACATATTCCCCATCCTGCATGGTCCTGTATATCTGTGGGAAAAAAATAATGGTCCTTATTTATTTACATAAAAACAAATTGGACACATGAAATGCTGAAATGTTTGTTAAATGTCTCTACATTTGCTGCATTTTCGGATGTGTTACTGGTAAATGATGCTGTATATAATGGATCTTCAGTGAAGCTTTGTGAAACAGTTTTTTTCCCGGATCAATAACAACAAAAATGGACTTAATATTAACTTAAGCACCTATATAGTTACATTTACTGTAACTTTAACTTCATAGCACACAGATATAGCAGGGACTGATTTATGGTCATACTATCTGATATCACCCAAATGAGGATGAATTCTTTGTTGAGTATCATTCATCTCAAGGTTTCTTCCTTTTGCCATCTGAGGGAGTTTTTCCTTTCCATTGTCGTCCTTGGCTTGCTTATCAGGGACAGACTCGTAGTTATAATCTATATTTTTTTCATACGTGATGCAATCTATTTCTATTTATTCCCATTAACTTTTAATTCTACACAGCTGCTTTGCAACTATTATCACTGTTAAAAGCGGTGTACAAAAACTATTGAATGGAATTGAAAGTTAACTCACCACCCAAGAGTACACACTGTTCATGGCTTCCTCTTGATCTACCCAATCTCCCTGGTATGGTCCAAAGTGTGCACCAAGTGAAACAGTATCTCCCTTATTAAACACTCCCATGTCAGTGTCAGAAATGCTAGACTTCAGAATCTCCAGACCGAGTGGAAGGGTTTGTTTGGCTCGGTCGACGACCCCCATAGAAACTGGGGTATCTTGGATAAAGAGAGCTGGGCCATGAACTTCACACTTGCTGATGAAGAAGGATCTGCAATCTTCACAATCTGGAAGGACGATACACGAAGATGAGAAACTATAAAAATATCACTCTTTTTTTTTTAAGTGTTTGATTGCATCCCTGATCTCTTACAGAGATAGTCATCGTCTTCCGGGTCTTCCTCTTTTATGTTATGAGACACTTCACTGTCTTCATCCCCAATGATAACCCGCCTCACAGACAGTGCTCCTTCACCTAAATATTATAATTGAATAAATGGAATCCTGTCACTTTGGTAAAACACATGAAGCAGAAAAGTGATACTTATAATACTGTATATATATATATATATATATATATATATATATATATATATATATATATACTGCATATACTGGAGTGACCGATCCACCAAACTTACAGTGGTAGCCATCTTCTCCCGGTTCTTTTTCTCTTTTTACAGTCCTTATCAGTTCTTTATCCGAGTGCTCAACAGGACTGACATTTGTATCAGATCTTTCTCCATCTCCATCTGAGATTGTCATGTAAACATAGAATATAAAAATGGCATTTCTGAATGTGGTCCAGATAAAATGTGCAGTAAGCAGAGAACCACCCAGTGGACTTAAATGTCTTACAGAGATAGTCTTCATCTTCAGGTTCTTCCTTCTTTACAAGTTTATGTTGATCCACGATGATGGTGTCACTTCTAGAGTCTAAAGTCTCTTCACCAGAAGTCTGCACATCTTCAGAAAGCTAATGACCCCAAATATTTATTCATCAAAAATCAAAGTATGTTCTTTAGGTTTTCTTTCGTGATCAGTTGTGATCACGTGACACTCGGCAGACAAAGCGCATGCGTACTACAGTACTCATATATAAAGACCTCGCTCGTTTATCAAGATAAAATTTATTTTAAAAATTAGCTTGTCTTGTCTTGCAGAGCAATCGCAGACCAAGTTACTCACAATCCAAGGTTCCACTGTACTTTTCTGCACTGTAAATGATTTTGTGATTTCGAAGTATTCTAATATTTTGTGAGATTGTACTTTTTATTTTCATGACCTGTAATTTTTAACCATCGTAATTAAAACGAAAAAGGATAAGACATTTCAAATGTAAGGAATATAGAATCTAGAGTTTCACTAACTGAATTAAATAAAAAAAATAATGTGTAATAATTGTGTAATTAATAATGTAAAAATAATTAGTGATTTATTTTCTACATTCTACAACAATACTGGGGATTTGAAAACTATAAAATAACACATATGGAATTAGGTAATTACATAACAACAAGAAAAAACACAGTTAGTTGTTATTTTAAGAAACAGAGGTCAGCCTTTCTGTAAGAGTTCTTGCAAGAACAGTATTGTCAAGTGCATTTGCAAAAACCGTCAAGAACCATAATGAAACTGTGCCATGAAGGTCATCCCAGGAGGGCGAGACCAAAACCTACCTCTGCTGCAGGTGAGAAGTTAATTTAGAGTTAGCCTGAAAAATGACCAATTAACAGTCCCTCAGATTAGAGGCGTTATGAAGTCTTTACAGAGCAGAAGTAGCAGAAACATCTTAATATCAACTGTTCAAAGGATATTAATGCATTTTTTGTATGCCTTCAGCATTCCTTTACAATGTAGAAAGAAATAAAAATCAGGAACCATCATGGAGGTAGAAAGTGTTCTAAAATGTTTGAACGGTAGTGTATATATATATATTACATATATACTGTAATGCAGTGGTTCTCAAACTTTTTCTGTCATTCCCCACTTAAGGGGGTGAGCGAATTTTCAAGCCCCACTTGTCAACAAAATAATAACGAAATCGGCCAAGTTTACTGTTTATTGAAATATCAATTCCTAAACCAATACGATCAAACACCACCAAGTTAAAAAAAGATAAAATACACGTGCAATTGTTACAAGGCTTACGTTGTCACTTATCTTTGCATAATTGACCCCATGTTTATTAGCTGCTCAGCAATCGTTTGTAGTTTTTTTTGCACTGGCCAATTCTGTATGCAACTTTGAATGAAGCTATTTGTGCTTTGCTGTCCACTGATTCAGATGTTACCATGCGATTCTCCTGCTGTCTGTATTCTGCCAGCTTTCTCTCAAAGACGTCCAGTGGTTTATTAACGTGACTGGAGTGTGTTGTCTCTACGTGTCTTCCTAATTTGTTGGGTCTCATGCGGTCTGCTGCCAGCAGTTTAAGACACAAAACACACACGGGTCTCTCTTCTGCCCCCACCATCCCCACCATGAATCCAAGCTCAAGATAGGCTTCATTAGTGGTGGGTGATATAACCAAAATCTTCTATCACGGTAGAAGCAATTTTCTACCTCAATAACAATATATATCACAATATAGCAATTTGTATCTGAAAATGCATAAATAAAAATTCAAACACAAAGAAACTGTTTTACATAATGTAATTTTTTAATGTAATTTTATATAAACTGTGAATTGCTGGGGTTTGCCGCATTCTTTTTACTTAGGCCATATTCGATTTGTATTTCAGATGATAGAAAAGGTTTGATGTGTTTCCACCACTTGTTAAAACAGTGCACTTGCGTACCTTCCAAATCACGTTCATCTCATTCACATCACTTTTCTTATACCCAAACCAATTCCACAACACAGACGAGGCAGCTTTTTTCTTTACAATCTCCTCGTTCTTGGTTTTGTCACATGTAAGTAAACTCACTGCTGCTTCACCGTCTTCTTCCATTGTCGAAGTGTATGTGAAGCCAAACACGTCTAAAGTGGGACGAAACCGCGGCACCCGATTGAACCGAATATCTGCGCAAATACAGCGCAGTGCGACTATCGCAGTGATGATCTGGTTTATTTGCGCAGCCCGGTGGATCGCGCAGCGCCGCTCGAATCACAAACCTGCGCGACCCACTGTGTTTTATTTAAAAACAATTTATTTAAAAAGTCAGGACTGTTTAGTATTGTTTCCGCCTTGTCATGCCTGGATTGTACGTGCGCATCCCAGCGGGGTAAAATGTATTTTGATGGTCGGCGCGGAGTCGCGCCCAGTGGGTCGCGCAGGTTTGTGATTCGAGCAGCGCTGCTCAAGTTTGTCCGAAGTTAAACCGTTATTGTTCCACTATGGTTCCACTTTTTCTCCCGGCCCACAACTGATGTTATTTTAAATTTACTTGTATTAATGATCCATTTGTGTGTGATTGTTTAGTTTTGAGCGTACGCTCTTCATTATCAATAAAGAAAAGCATGAATTAGAATAGGTACTTTCCTGTTTTTCCTCCCGTTCATTGCGCCCCACCTGTCATGTCTGTATTCCCCACTAGTGGGGCGCGCCCCACACTTTGAGAGCCACTGCTGTAATGTAAACTTAGTCTGTCTCTGCTTTGAATGTAGCTTGTGGGTCTCCAACTTCTGAAAAGTTTAAACATTAGCATTAATGATTAGCACAATGAAATGCAAGCTAGCAGCAGGGCCTAGTACTGTTTCATATCACGTACAGTATACTGAGTTTAAGTGGATAATGTGTAGGTTAATTATTAATACAGTGGAACCTCGGATTACGAGTAACGTGGTTTACGAGCGTTCCGCAAGACGAGCAAAGATTTTTAATAAATTTTGACTTGAAAATGAGCGTTGTCTTGGTTTACGAGCACTGAGTATCATGTATGACACATACGCTTGTTGTTTTGGCGTCGAGCGTCACGTCATCACAACTGAGCCAACGGTTTTTCTCTCTCTTGCGCTGCGGAATTGTAGGTAATCGTCTCCCCTGCTGGGTGAATACACACACACACACACACAGGGCAGTGTGTGTGTGTGTGTCTGTGTAAGGCAGAGTGTGTGTGTGTTTGTTTGGGAACCTGAGATGGGGGGGGCAGTAGAGGCAAGGCCTGTAGGTGCCGGGAGGGAGTCTCGCCCAGGGAGCAATTCAGTGTAGAACCGCCACTGCACACACACACACACACACACACACACACACACACACACACACACACACAGCGCCTGCGTGCACAAACGGAAACACTTATCTGTTGGGATTTATTTTTACGTTTTTTTAAAGGTAAAGTGCAGGTTAATTTGTTTTATTTACACTTTATATTTTGTGTTAATTATTTTTATGTATTTATTTTTTTGTGCTGTAGAATGAATAATTTGAGTTTCCATTATTTCCTATGGGAAAATTGAATTTGGTTTACGAGTGTTTTGGAATACGAGCCCGCTTCCGGAACGAGTTATGCTCGTAATCCGAGGTTCCACTGTGTATATGAAATATATATATATATAAATAATAATTCTTTTTGTTTGCTCTAGTGATGGACAGGATGACAGATGAAGTTAGACAGGAGTCTCCATGGTCTATGATGTTTGCAGATGACATTGTGCTTTGTAGCGAGAGCAGGGAACAGGTGGAAGAAAATTTGGAGAGGTGGAGGTATGCTCTGGAAAGCAGAGGAATGAAGGTTAGCCGCAGCAAGACGGAATACATGTGTGTTAATGAGAGGGACCCAAGAGGAACAGTGAGGCTACAGGGAGCAGAGGTAAAGAAGGTGCAGGATTTTAAGTACTTAGGGTCAACTGTCGAGAGCAACGGAGAGTGTTCAAAGGAGGTGAAGAGACGAGTACAGGCAGGTTGGAATGGGTGGAGAAAAGTGTCAGGTGTGTTGTGCGATAAAAGAGTATCAGCGAGAATGGAAAGGAAAGGTGTACAGGACAGTGGTGAGACCAGCAATGCTCTACGGCTTAGAGACAGTGGCCCTGAAGAAAAGACAGGAGGCAGAGCTAGAGGTAGCAGAGCTGAAGATGTTGAGGTGCTCTTTGGGAGTGACAAGGATGGATAGGATCAAGAATCAGTTCATCAGAGGGACAACCCATGTGAGATGTTTTGGAGATAAAGTCAGAGAGGCCAGATTGAGGTGGTTTGGACATGTTCAGAGGAGAGATTGTGAATATATCGGTAGAAGGATGCTGAGGTTGGAACCGCCAGGCAGGAGGTCTAGAGGAAGACCAAAGAGGAAATTTATGGATGCAGTGAGAGAGGACATGAAGTTAGTTGGTGTGAGAGGAGAGGATGCAGAGGATAGGGTTAGATGGAGGCAGATGATTCGCTGTGGCAACCCCTGAAAGGGAACAGCCGAAAGACAAAGAAGAAGAAGAAGACTCATACTGTACATGTCTCAGCTACACTCACTCTCAGCACTGGAGCCCCCCAGGGTTGTGTTCTGAGCCCCCTGCGGTACTCTTTGTACACCCACGACTGCGTGGCCACTACCAACTCCACCACCATCATCAAGTTTGCTGACGACACCGTCGTGGTCGGACTGATCACCAACAATGATGAGTCGGACTACCTAGAGGAGATTGGAAATCTGGAGAACTGGTGCCAGAGGAACAATCTCCTCCTGAACGTCAGCAAGACAAAGGAGCTGATAGTGGACTTTTGTACAAAGCAGGAGAGGAACTACCAGATCACCGTCATGAACAGGAGCCCAGTGGAGAGAGTGGACAGCTTCAGATACCTCAGTGTTCACATCACTCAGGACCTGTCATGGTCCTGTCACATCAGCACCGTGGTGAAAAAGGCCCGGCAGCGTCTGTACCACCTCAGACGCTTGAGAGACTTTAGACTGCCCTCCAAGGTGCTCAGGAACTTCTACTCCTGCACCATAGAGAGCATCCTGACGGGAAATATCACGACCTGGTTCGGGAACAGCACCATGCAGGACAGACGAGCTCTACAGAGGGTCGTGCGATCAGCTGAGCGCATCATCCGCACTGAGCTCCCTGACCTGCACTCGATCTACAGCAAGCGGTGCTGGACCAAGGCCAGGAAGATCGTGAAGGACCTCAGTCACCCCAGTAATGGACTGTTCTCTTTGTTGCGGTCTGGGAAGCGATTCCGCTCCCTAAAGGCCAACACAGAGAGACTGAGGAGGAGCTTCTTCCCGCAGGCGATAAGGTCTCTCAATCACAATCACACCTCCACACAGGACTAATAACATCTTTTTAAGCTCACAACATTGACTGGACAATCATGGACACATTCATACACACTTGCACTAAATATTTATACATCTGGACAATTGCACGTCACTTCACTAGTCACCTTTCATGCATATTTGCATAACCATTGTCACTTTAAATTATATATATACACCCCCCCCCATATTTCGCAATATTTTATTATTTTACTATTTTATTAATTTATTATTTTATGTATTTTACTAGTTACATTTATTTCTTTAGTATTTCCTTTTATTGATATTTATTTCACGTACAAGCTTTTACTTTCTTTTTAAGGTCACTGGCGGTCGTGTAAGCATTTCACTGCATATTATACAGTACTGTGTATGACTGTGTATGTGACAAAATTTGAATTTGATAAATGCCATATAATTAAACTAGTCTCCTACTACTATATAAAGAACAAATAAAAAAAGCTGTTGCTCTGTATACGTTAATCTGTTCAAAGCTGTTCAAATAGTTATTTCAGCTTTACCAATGTGTAAAATATTTTTGTTTACCTGAGAGCCAGCAGGAGTCGGAGAGTGTGGTGTTTTTGGGAAACAGTAGTTTTTAACATCTTGAGATTCCATTATGAGCGGTCTAGAATTGTTTATATCAATGACATTAACAAAAAGAAGTGGAAAATAATCAATAATCATTACAGAATTTCTCTGAACTTAATATACTTCATGCAAACAATGAAAAAACCTTAGACACATTTAAATGAATGCAACGAACCTAAGCTCCTTTTAAAACTTATGAAATATATGAAATATGATTTCTACATTGTTTAAAAATCTTCTAGCAGCACTAAACTATAAAATATCTACTGTTTAATCTTTTCGTACATCTTAGAGAACCTGCCACAGTTCTTTTGGAGGACTTGATTTTGCACAATATTTCTTCTCACATTCTACTAACATGTACACCACAAGAGGGCGCACTTGCAGTTCAGATCAGTTGAGAGTACAGCAGGGAGGACATTAAAATATGCAGGACAGGACAGGGGGTCCTCCAGGATCAGGGTTGTACCTGGTTAGATGATGTGCAGTACTGAACGCTTTTAGTAGCCTGTTACTGACAACCTTTTTCAATTTTAAATTTTTTTTATTCATGGTCCTTCTATTTATTTTGTTTAAACTTTTCGGGTATCATTATTTTGTCTTGTATAACCCTTTTCTGTGGGATGGTTAGAACTACAACTGTTACTATTTAAACTGTGTTAACTGATTGTTAATTGATGTGTAACATGTTCAACTATCAGTTAGGCCTTGTTCACACGGGCGTTAAAATCGAGCATTTTTCTGCCGTTCGTAGCGTCTGGTGAGCGCGGATGAAGCGCCGCGGGTTTTCTACACATAGGAGTCAATGAAAGTGTTCAAAGGGGCTTTGGTGACGTGCGTTTGTCTGGCTTTTATACGGCGTTAAAAAAATGTTGCATGCATCTTTTTCTTGGCGTTCAAATCCCAACGAACGCAAGGAAAACGCGTCTAGTTCGTTTTCTCCGCGTCCATTTTACGCTTCGGGGGACCGGATATATCCCATGATCCTACATGCTATACATAGGGAAATGCGGGGAAAAAAAGCAAAAATAAAATGCTTAAAAAATAAAACTTGCGCGGAAATGTTCGCATTTCTTCATAATTTCTTCTCATCTGTATACTTATGCACATTTGCACATATCCCAGACTTTCATGCACATTTGCACTATCCCTTAACTTTCCATCCCACTTTTGCACATTGCAAATTATGGACATTTATGGACCATGGACATCTACACACACATTTGCACACTTCCTGGACATTTCCACTTATTTCCATTCAAATTCACCTTTATATTTCCTTGTCATTGTATAGATTAACTGTTTTTACATTTTTAAGGTCACTGGCGGTCGTTTAAGCATTTCACTGCATATCGTACTGTGTATGTGACAAAAAATATTTTTTTTATTTGAATATCAACTCATTATTTATTTTCCAAAGCCACAGGGAGCTGCAGCAGAGGGATGAAAGAGTCACACGCGGCTCCGGAGCAGCGGGTTGCCGGCCCCTGGTATACACTGTATTAACCAAAAAAAATTTTTGTCTGGGTCTTTGCCAATATGTAAGAAATTTTTACAGCTCACATTACATTACTGCAGTGGTTCTCAAAGTGTGGGGCGCGCCCCACTAGTGGGGAATACAGAATGACAGGTGGGGCGCAATGAACGGGAGGAAAAACAGGAAAGTACCTATTCTAATTCATGCTTTTCTTTATTGATAATGAAGAGCGTACGCTCAAAACTAAATCACACACAAATGGATCATTAATACAAGTAAATTTAAAATAACATCAGTTGTGGGCCGGGAGAAAAAGTGGAACCATAGTGGAACAATAACAGTTTAACGTCGGACAAACTTGAGCAGCACTGCTCGAATCACAAACCTGCGCGACCCACTGGGCAGCGCTGCGCGACCATCAAAATACATTTTACCCCGCTGGGATGCGCACGTACAATCCAGGCATGACATGGCGGAAACAATACTAAACAGTCCTGACATTTTAAATAAATTGTTTTTATCCACGCGATCCACCGGGCTGCGCAAATAAACCAGATCATCACTGCGCTATCCAGATAGTCGCGCTGCGCTGTATTTGCGCAGATATTCGGTTCAATCGGGTGCCGCGGTTTCGTCCCACTTTAGACGTGTTTGGCTTCACATACACTTCGACAATGGAAGAAGACGGTGAAGCAGCAGTGAGTTTACTTACATGTGACAAAACCAAGAACGAGGAGATTGTAAAGAAAAAAGCTGCCTCGTCTGTGTTGTGGAATTGGTTTGGGTATAAGAAAAGTGATGTGAATGAGATGAACGTGATTTGGAAGGTACGCAAGTGCACTGTTTTAACAAGTGGTGGAAACACATCAAACCTTTTCTATCATCTGAAATACAAATCGAATATGGCCAAAGTAAAAAAATGCGGCAAACCCCAGCAATTCACAGTTTATATAAAATTACATAAAAAAATTACATTATGTAAAACAGTTTCTTTGTGTTTGAATTTTTATTTATGCATTTTCAGATACAAATTGCTATATTGTGATATATATTGTTATTGAGGTAGAAAATTGCTTCTACCGTGATAGAAGATTTTGGTTATATCACCCACCACTAATGAAGCCTATCTTGAGCTTGGATTCATGGTGGGGATGGTGGGGGCAGAAGAGAGACCCGTGTGTGTTTTGTGTCTTAAACTGCTGGCAGCAGACCGCATGAGACCCAACAAATTAGGAAGACACTTAGAGACAACACACTCCAGTCACGTTAATAAACCACTGGACGTCTTTGAGAGAAAGCTGGCAGAATACAGACAGCAGGAGAATTGCATGGTAACATCTGAATCAGTGGACAGCAAAGCACAAATGGCTTCATTCAAAGTTGCATACAGAATTGGCCAGTGCAAAAAAAACTACAAACGATTGCTGAGCAGCTAATAAACATGGGGTCAATTATGCAAATATAAGTGACAACGTAAGCCTTGTAACAATTGCACGTGTATTTTATCTTTTTTTAACTTGGTGGTGTTTGATCGTATTGTATGGAACGATATCGCGGACAATATTCAAGGGGGCTGAATACTTTTGCAAGCCACTGTATATAATACAGTAATGCAATGTTAAAAAATAACTTTACAGTGTTTTATCACACCTGAGTTTAATTTCTGTAGTCACCCCCAGGCCTGATTACTGCCACACCTGTTTCAATCAAGAAATCACTTAAATAGGAGCTACCTGACACAGAGAAGTAGACCAAAAGCACCTCAAAAGCTAGACATCATGCCAAGATCCAAAGAAATTCAGGAACAAATGAGAACAAAAGTAATTGAGATCTATCAGTCTGGTAAAGGTTATAAAGCCATTTCTAAAGCTTTGGGACTCCAGCGAACCACAGTGAGAGCCATTATCCACAAATGGCAAAAACATGGAACAGTGGTGAACCTTCCCAGGAGTGGCCGGCCGACCAAAATTACCCCAAGAGCGCAGAGACAACTCATCCGAGAGGCCACAAAAGACCCCAGGACAACATCTAAAGAACTGCAGGCCTCACTTGCCACAATTAAGGTCAGTGATCACGACTCCACCATAAGAAAGAGACTGGGCAAAAACGGCCTGCATGGCAGATTTCCAAGGCGCAAACCACTTTTAAGCAAAAAGAACATTAAGGCTCGTCTCAATTTTGCTAAAAAAAATCTCAATGATTGCCAAGACTTTTGGGAAAATACCTTGTGGACCGACGAGACAAAAGTTTAACTTTTTGGAAGGTGCGTGTCCCGTTACATCTGGCGTAAAAGTAACACAGCATTTCAGAAAAAGAACATCATACCAACAGTAAAATATGGTGGTGGTAGTGTGATGGTCTGGGGCTGTTTTGCTGCTTCAGGACCTGGAAGGCTTGCTGTGATAGATGGAACCATGAATTCTACTGTCTACCAAAAAATCCTGAAGGAGAATGTCCGGCCATCTGTTCGTCAACTCAAGCTGAAGCGATCTTGGGTGCTGCAGCAGGACAATGACCCAAAACACACCAGCAAATCCACCTCTGAATGGCTGAAGAAAAACAAAATGAAGACTTTGGAGTGGCCTAGTCAAAGTCTGACCTGAATCCTATTGAGATGTTGTGGCATGACCTTAAAAAGGGGGTTCATGCTAGAAAACCCTCAAATAAAGGTGAATTACAACAATTCTGCAAAGACGAGTGGGTCAAAATTCCTCCAGAGCGCTGTAAAAGACTCGTTGCAAGTTATCGCAAACGTTTGATTGCAGTTATTGCTGCTAAGGGTGGCCCAACCAGTTATTAGGTTCAGGGGGCAATTACTTTTTCACACAGGGCCATGTAGGTTTGGATTTTTTTTTCTCCCTAAGTAATTAAATCCCTCATTTAAAAACTGCATTTTGTGTTTACTTGTGTTATCTTTGACTAATAGTTAAATGTGTTTGATGATCAGAAACATTTTGTGTGACAAACATGCAAAAGAATAAGAAATCAGGAGGGGGGCAAATAGTTTTTCACACCACTGTATAATGTCAATGGCATGGCCTGCAAATAGTCCGGACCTTAATCCAATTGAAAATCTGTGGTGGAAATGAAAGAAAATGGTCCAGGACAAGGCTCCAACCTGCAAAGCTGATCTGGCAACTGCAATAAGACAAAGCTGGAGACAGAATGATGAAGTATACTGTTTGACATTAGTTAAATCCATGCCTCAGACAATTCAAGCTGTTATAAAAGCCAGAGGTGGTGCAACAAAGTACAAGTAGTGTTTTTATTTGGTGATTCCATATTTTTTTCCTCTGTTTGAGTTGTTAAAACAGTTGTCATTGACTATAGTTATCTTTCTTTGTATGTTTTTTTTTATGTTTTATACAGCCAGAAGTTTGGATTGTTGAGTGAAAATAGTTTTGTGGCATGTATGTGCTTGTTTTTTTTTCTACACAATTAAACATTTGAATGAACATCTTCTGAGAGGGGTGATTCCAGAATTTTTGCCAGGGGTTGTATATGAAAATAATATATAATTAATATATTTTCCCCCTATACTACATGTGTTTTTTTTTATATAGATTATTTTATAATCAAATTCGTTTGGTGCAATTTGTAAATCATAAACCTATTAATTTATGTTGTAATATAATATTTGATAGAGGTTATGTTGGGGGGAGGGGGAGGCAATCCGTGGCAGGGAGGCTTTTTAGCGCATAACACCGGTACGCAGCGTTTCTGAAAGATTTAGCTCCAGCAGGCTGTAACAGGAGAAGATCTAAAAATATTTTTATTTGTAAAAACTTCTCTGTCCACTCCGGAGCAAGAAAATATGCGATTTGTCATTTTTGTGTGTTTATTTCTTAATAAACAAATGAGATAATCTCGGTTCACCTCCAGAACTCCCCCTCTTGGTCGGCGAGTGCGAGTGACGTCACTCCCCATACAATCCCGCCCCACAGTATAGACCCGCCCCAGACGCTGATTGACAGGTTTCTGTGTAACGTGTTGGAAATGCAATTGCAAATGGATTAGCGATTGCGTTTGAATTTTGGCCGGCTTGACGCGCGGCGCAGAGAAAGTGAAAAAGCAAATGTGGTAATTGACTTTGATATTTAAATATGACAGGTTCATGACGTGTAAGACCTGGGAAATACAAATGCAAATGGACTTTGTTTTTACATTTGAAATTTGGCAGTCAGTGTGCGCTCGCAAAGGCGAATCAGCAAACGGTAATGCAAAGTTTGCAATTGCATTTGAATTATGGCACACTTTGTGCGTCCACATATGGGAAACGCAATTGCAAATGCAATTTGCAATTGCATTTGAATATTGTCCGCGATATCGCTCCATAGTATTGGATTAGGAATTGATATTTCAATAAACAGTAAACATGGCCGATTTCGTTATTATTTTGTTGACAAGTGGGGCTTGAAAATTCGCTCACCCCCTTAAGTGGGGAATGACAGAAAAAGTTTGAGAACCACTGCATTACTGTATTATATACAGTGGCTTGCAAAAGTATTCAGCCCCCTTGAACTTTTCCACATTTTGTCACATTACAGCCACAAACATCAATTTTCAATCATCAATCAAAACATCAAGAATCAATTTTATTGGAACTCCACGTGAAAGACCAATACAAAGTGGTGTACACGTGAAGTGGAACGAAAATCATACATGATTCCAAACATTTTTTACAAATAAATAACTGAAAAGTGGGGTATGCGTAATTATTCAGCCCCCTTTGGTCTGAGTGCAGTCAGTTGCCCATAGACATTGCCTGATGAGTGCTAATGGCTAAATAGAGTGCACCTGTGTGTAATCTAATGTCAGTACAAATACAGCTGCTCTGTGCCGGCCTCAGAAGTTGTTTGAGAGAATATTGGGAGCAAAAATACCATGAAGTCCAAAGAACACACCAGACACGTCAGAGATAAAGTTATTGAGAAATTTAAAGCAGGCTTAAGCTACAAAAAGATTTCAAGATGTTCAAGCTATCATTCAGAAATGGAAGGAGTATGGCACAACTGTAAACCTACCAAGACAAGGCCGTCCATCTAAACTCACAGGCCGAACAAGGAGAGCGCTGATCAGAAATGCAGCCAAGAGGCCCATGGTGACTCTGGACGAGCTGCAGAGATCTACAGCTCAGGTGGGTGAATCTGTCCATAGGACAACTTTTAGTCGTGCACTGCACAAAGTTGGCCTTTATGGAAGAGTGGCAAGAAGAAAGCCATTGTTAACAGAAAACCATAAGAAGTCCAGTTTGCCACAAGCCATGTGGGGGACACAGCAAACATGTGGAAGAAGGTGCTCTGGTCAGATGAGACCAAAATGGACCTTTTTGGCCAAAATGCAAAACGCTATGTGTGGTGGAAAACTAACACTGCACATCACTCTGAACACACCATCCCAACTGTCAAATATGGTGGTGGCAACGTCATGTTCTGGGGGTGTTTCTCTTCAGCAGGGACAGGGAAGCTGGTCAGAGTTGATGGGAAGATGGATGGAGCCAAATACAGGCCAATCTTGGAAGAAAACCTCTTGGAGTCTGCAAAAGACTTGAGACTGGGGCGGAGGTTCACCTTCCAGCAGGACAACGACCCTTAACATAAAGCCAGGGCAACAATGGAATGGTTTAAAACAAAACATATCCATATGTTAGAATGGCCCAGTCAAAGTCCAGATCTAAATCCAATCGAGAATCTGTGGCAAGATCTGAAAACTGCTGTTCACAAACGCTGTTCATCTAATCTGACTGAGCTGGAGCTGTTTTGCAAAGAAGAATGTGCGAGGATTTCAGTCTCTAGATGTGTAAAGCTGGTAGAGACATACCCTAAAAGACTGGCAGCAGTAATTGCAGCAAAAGGTGGTTCTACAAAGTATTGACTCAGGGGGACGAATAATTACGCACACCCCACTTTTTTGTTATATACAGTGGTGTGAAAAACTATTTGCCCCCCTCCTGATTTCTTATTCTTTTGCATGTTTGTCACACTTAAATGTTTCTGCTCATCAAAAACCGTTAACTATTAGTCAAAGAGAACATAATTGAACACAAAATGCAGTTTTTAAATGAAGGTTTACGTTATTAAGGGAGAAAAAAAACTCCAAATCTACATGGCCCTGTGTGAAAAAGTGATTGCCCCCCTTGTTAAAAAATAACTTAACTGTGGTTTATCACACCTGAGTTCAATTTCTGTAGTCACCCCCAGGCCTGATTACTGCCACACCTGTTTCAATCAAGAAATCACTTAAATAGGAGCTACCTGACACAGAGAAGTAGACCAAAAGCACCTCAAAAGCTAGACATCATGCCAAAATCCAAAGAAATTCAGGAACAAATGAGAACAAAAGTAATTGAGATCTATCAGTCTGGTAAAGGTTATAAAGCCATTTCTAAAGCTTTGGGACTCCAGCGAACCACAGTGAGAGCCATTATCCACAAATGGCAAAAACATGGAACAGTGGTGAACCTTCCCAGGAGTGGCCGGCCGACCAAAATTACCCCAAGAGCGCAGAGACGACTCATCCGAGAGGCCACAAAAGACCCCAGGACAACATCTAAAGAACTGCAGGCCTCACTTGCCTCAATTAAGGTCAGTGTTCACGACTCCACCATAAGAAAGAGACGGGGCAAAAACGGCCTGCATGGCAGATTTCCAAGGCGCAAACCACTTTTAAGCAAAAAGAACATTAAGGCTCGTCTCAATTTTGCTAAAAAACATCTCAATGATTGCCAAGACTTTTGGGAAAATGCCTTGTGGACCGACGAGACAAAAGTTAAACTTTTTGGAAGGTGCGTGTCCCGTTACATCTGGCGTAAAAGTAACACAGCATTTCAGAAAAAGAACATCATACCAACAGTAAAATATAGTGGTGGTAGTGTGATGGTCTGGGGTTGTTTTGCTGTTTCAGGACCTGGAAGGCTTGCTGTGATAGATGGAACCATGAATTCTACTGTCTACCAAAAAATCCTGAAGGATTCTCCGGCCATCTGTTCGTCAACTCAAGCTGAAGCGATCTTGGGTGCTGCAGCAGGACAATGACCCAAAACACACCAGCAAATCCACCTCTGAATGGCTGAAGAAAAACAAAATGAAGACTTTGGAGTGGCCTAGTCAAAGTCTGACCTGAATCCTATTGAGATGTTGTGGCATGACCTTACAAAGGCGGTTCATGCTAGAAAACCCTCAAATAAAGCTGAATTACAACAATTCTGCAAAGATGAGTGGGCCAAAATTCCTCCAGAGCGCTGTAAAAGACTCGTTGCAAGTTATCGCAAACGCTTGATTGCAGTTGTTGCTGCTAAGGGTGGCCCAACCAGTTATTAGGTTCAGGGGGCAATTACTTTTTCACACAGGGCCATGTAGGTTTGGATTTTTTTTCTCCCTAAATAATAAAACCCCTCATTTAAAAACTGCATTTTGTGTTTACTTGTGTTATCTTTGACTAATAGTTAAATGTGTTTGATGATCAGAAACATTTTGTGTGACAAACATGCAAAACAATAAGAAATCAGGAGGGGGGCAAATAGTTTTTCACACCACTGTATTTGTAAAAAATGTTTGGAATCACGTATGATTTTCGTTCTACTTCTCACATGTACACCACTTTGTATTGGTCTTTCACGTGGAATTCCAATAAAATTGATTCATGTTTGTGGCTGTAATGTGACAAAATGTGGAAAAGTTCAAGGGGGCCGAATACTTTTGCAAGCCACTGTAATACCTAGAGTACATATTATTGTGTCCTTGATTGACATTGAGTAAGAATTTTTAAATAAAACTTGTAATCATTTGAAAAAACTGCATTTCCAATTCTGGAAAAAGTTCTCCTGCACGTTTTCTTAATTCAACCACACAGAACACTTAATCACTACTTTTGCACAGTCCTGGTGAATCCTGCACTCTGATTGGTCAGAAGGTGCTCGCTCTGATGCGGTATTGTTTCCATAGTAACAGCTCGTTTAGGAAGATAAATAGAAGAATGGGGTCAATGATCAAGGGAATGAAGCATTTAATGTTGTTTTTGAGAAACACTGAACTGGAAAGTCGGTTTTAAAGGTCAGGGAAGCTAAAGAGACAGAGATCTATATGTGGCTTTGTGTTTTTAAGGAAGGCTGGTCTGGAAAATTGGCTTTAAGGCCGGGAGGATGAAGGAGAATGAGACCTACAGTTGGCAGTAATGCAGTGGTTCTCAAACTTTTTCTGTCATTCCCCACTTAAGGGGGTGAGCGAATTTTCAAGCCCCACTTGTCAACAAAATAATAACGAAATCGGCCAAGTTTACTGTTTATTGAAATATCAATTCCTAAACCAATACGATCAAACACCACCAAGTTAAAAAAAGATAAAATACACGTGCAATTGTTACAAGGCTTACGTTGTCACTTATCTTTGCATAATTGACCCCATGTTTATTAGCTGCTCAGCAATCGTTGTAGTTTTTTTTGCACTGGCCAATTCTGTATGCAACTTTGAATGAAGCCATTTGTGCTTTGCTGTCCACTGATTCAGATGTTACCATGCGATTCTCCTGCTGTCTGTATTCTGCCAGCTTTCTCTCAAAGACATCCAGTGGTTTATTAACGTGACTGGAGTGTGTTGTCTCTACGTGTCTTCCTAATTTGTTGGGTCTCATGCGGTCTGCTGCCAGCAGTTTAAGACACAAAACACACACGGGTCTCTCTTCTGCCCCCACCATCCCCACCATGAATCCAAGCTCAAGATAGGCTTCATTAGTGGTGGGTGATATAACCAAAATCTTCTATCACGGTAGAAGCAATTTTCTACCTCAATAACAATATATATCACAATATAGCAATTTGTATCTGAAAATGCATAAATAAAAATTCAAACACAAAGAAACTGTTTTACATAATGTAATTTTTTTATGTAATTTTATACCGTCTTCTTCCATTGTCGAAGTGTATGTGAAGCCAAACACGTCTAAAGTGGGACGAAACCGCGGCACCCGATTGAACCGAATATCTGCGCAAACACAGCGCAGTGCGACTATCTGGATAGCGCAGTGATGATCTGGTTTATTTGCGCAGCCCGGTGGATCGCGTGGATAAAAACAATTTATTTAAAATGTCAGGACTGTTTAGTATTGTTTCCGCCTTGTCATGCCTGGAATGTACGTGCGCATCCCAGCGGGGTAAAATGTATTTTGATGGTCGGCGCGGAGTCGCGCCCAGTGGGTCGCGCAGGTTTGTGATTCGAGCAGCGCTGCTCAAGTTTGTCCGACGTTAAACCGTTATTGTTCCACTATGGTTCCACTTTTTCTCCCGGCCCACAACTGATGTTATTTTAAATTTACTTGTATTAATGATCCATTTGTGTGTGATTGTTTAGTTTTGAGCGTACGCTCTTCATTATCAATAAAGAAAAGCATGAATTAGAATAGGTACTTTCCTGTTTTTCCTCCCGTTCATTGCGCCCCACCTGTCATGTCTGTATTCCCCACTAGTGGGGCGCGCCCCACACTTTGAGAACCACTGCAGTAATGTAACCTGCTGGATTCAGACTGCTGTTAAACAAGAAAGAAAAAGAAGATGCCATCTATGGATTGCATTGAAGGAGTCTCCAGTGTCAGCGCTCTGAATCAGTCAGAGTTAATGCTGTAATTTTAAGTTTTCCAGATAATAGAGGTTTATGTTTCCCCCCTACCCCCCACATTATTCCCCCCCCCCCAAAAAAAATAACTGAATAATGTGAATCTCTGACTGACTTTATTATTGAATGTTGAGATTATTTTTAGTATTTTTAGTACTATTTTGAGTGTTGAATAAATCTGAAATACAATTTCTTTTTTTAATATATATCAATAATATAGCCCTCAGCAATGCTGGCTAACTAAACTTAGCTACCTAATCATCAGTAAAATCCACTCTAACTGCAGAAGGAGAAAAATACAGCTATATTTATTATATATTATAAGTAACAGATTCGCTATAATTAAGCGTTAATCATTAATTAATATACTGAACAGAGCGTTTCATCAAGGCTGAATCGCAAACGGCTTCCCATTGGATTCGCAGTGCACTTAAAACGGCGTACGTGTCGTCATTCCGTACACTATGTAGTGCACTTCCGGAGGGAGTGGAAATGCGTTTAGGATTCAGCCACCGATTGTTAGCCGAGAGGCTCAGCCAGCGCGGTTCGCTTTAACTCACCTTGATTCTTAAAGCAGAACTCAAACATTAACTGGTTTCTAGTTTTGACTTATTGTTTTTCGGTGACATGCTTTTAGAAATATTTTCATGCAGAAATAAGTAGAATTAACTGTGAGAAAAGCGGCAGGCTAATAAACACTTAAAAAAAGGCAGCGCTTCTTCTTTGTATTGGTTGGCAGGTTTACGGCTCGTTACCGCCACCTACTGTGCTGGAGGTTTAAATAAAGCATTTACCAATAAATAATCAATTAATCAATAAATATACCAATGCGAATCCACCCACGTATTCTAACTATCTGTCTTCTTCAATACACGATTTTAATGTATTTAAATGACATTATTCCTTCCCTCAGGATACTCGTCTAGTGTTTTAACTATAGAATACTGATCATTAAGGTTTCTTAGGAGTTATCCACTTATTCCTCATATTCCTCCTGTTTTATCCTGGGTCACCTCGGTGTAAGGTGGGAGTTCACCCAGGAAGGGATGCCAGGTCATCTCACCATAACGCTGTTAAATTGCTGTGGTTTTAGTATAAAGTATGCACACACATTCACACACTCATTGGGACAACAGTGATGCACTGTGTTCTGACTCCTCTCTATCTGAAACAGCATAATTTTTTTTTTTTTAGCAATTTGTTCTACAGTAGATCTTCTATTGGACCGGACAACAAGGGCCCAATGTATATCTGAGCTATTGCTATTGTTCCATCGGAAACATTCCGATATTTATGAGCATGAGCTGCTCATGCTCATAAATATCGGAATGTTTCCGATGGAAACCTTGGGTTAGTTCTTAGATGATGTATAAATACCTACATGCCCTATTATTTTATTTATGTTTTTAATAAAATCATTAACAGGTGAAAAATAATAATGCAACACCTATCTCTCAACACTAGGGGATATCAGCAACACAACACAATACAACACAATACAATACAATACGATAAGATACAGTAAGTCCCCTACAGACGAACATTTTTACAAAGTTTCAAAGAAATATGCATGTTCAATCACAAAAGTTAGATCACATGTCTGAGTGAAGCGTGCATCCTCTGCAAGGGCAGTACAAGCCCAGGATGTCTCCTAAGAAGCACCAAGCAATAACGATGAAGACAAAAGTAAAAATAATTGAGAGAATGGAGCGAGGGGTAAAGATGGCAGACATTGCTCATTCTTTTCATCTTTGCCCCGTTGTTTTTTAAATAATATTCTGTGTATAGACAGTATAATTAGTATAGCGTCCTGGTAGCGACTTTTTGCTCTCTGAACGTATGAAGCGGACGTACTGTATGATACAATACAATACAAGCAAGATGATTCTTGTTGTCTATGGTGGATCAATTTTTACTATACAGCTGAACTTCCAGCCTCCTGAAACACAGTATGACTGCAGATCAATCCCTGTTATCTGTTATCAACCAAACGAGGATGTAAAGCTGCTTTGCAACAATGATCATTGTTAATCGCGCAATATAAATAAGGTTTAATTGAATAAAAAATTTAACTATAATGTTACAGAAAATAAGTGCTTCATTTAGAAGACTTTCCAATAAAAGTTTATTTTTACTCTTCAAAATAAAGGTAATGAAGCCTAATTAAACCTTTGCTCCAAGTACAGCAAGTGAAACCGGAGCTGCAAAAGTCTCGCTCTACCTGTGTGTGATCGCAAATCAAATCTGGAAATGTGTATGTAATTCATAACAGTCTCTGAGTGGTTTTCAAGAAATGGCTAAATATCCTTCGACAATAATTTATTTTACAGAGCGAACGAATTCACACTGCTTATCCCTCAGATCCGCATCACTGAGGAACTGCAGTGTTTAGAGTTTGACTGAATGTGTGTATGCGTGTTCTCCATCACTGTGTGTGTCTGGATCTGTTGCTCTCTGCTTTGTCCTCTGCAGGTACAGTGTGTACACTCCTCTGGTGAAGAAGATCAGAGCAATAAGGCAGAAATAGGAGCCGTAAATAATAAACTGTAAAACAGAGACAATACAGTGAGATAGTTATTAGATTATTACAGTTATCGCAGCTTCACTGCAACATGAATACAGATCTTGAGGAATCTGAGTGTCTTCTCTATGATTTCTGAAGTCTATCTAAAGTGATCGCTCTAACCAGCATGCATGCTTAACTGCTAAACACCAAGGATTCGGAGCCCAGGTATTAGATAATGTAACAGTTTCCAATTTAGCGCCATCTAGAGGATAATTCAATTCAACATGGACTTCGTTGGAGTCTTTGAGCAGTGACTATACAGACTTAGGTTTAATTTCACTTCATTTTAGGTGTACAATGCTTTTAGTTATGGACATTGTCAAAAAGAAGCTTTACAGAAATAAAGGGGGAAAAAAATTATGAATTTAAAATAAAAATGAAATGATCAATTGCTTTATCAGTTCATCCCTAATACTGTAAGCAAAATGATGGTGTTTGTCTCTATGATGATGATTGTCTCAGAAGCATTTCACTTTCTCTCTCTCTTTCCCTTCCTTGAACTAACACTTCCTGGTTCATCTCCAAAGTTTTTTGACTTAAATGTTCATGTACATGATTCTACAGGTCCTTCTCAAAAAATTAGCATATTGTGATGAAGTTCATTATTTTCTGTAATGTACTGATAAACATTAGACTTTCATATATTTTAGAATCATTACACACAACTGAAGTAGTTCAAGCCTTTTATTGTTTAAATATTGATGATTGTGGCATACAGCTCATGAAAACCCAAAATCCCTATCTCAAAAAATTTGCATATCATGAAAAGGTTCTCTAAACGAGCTATTAACCTAATCATCTGAATCAACTAATTAACTCTAAACACCTGCAAAAGATTCCTGAGGCTTTTAAAAACTCCCAGCCTGGTTCATTACTCAAAACCGCAATCATGGGTAAGACTGCCGACCTGACTGCTGTCCTGAAGGCCATCATTGACACCCTCAAGCAAGAGAAAGAAATTTCTGAACGAATAGGCTGTTCCCAGAGTGCTGTATCAAGGCACCTTAGTGGGAAGTCTGTGGGAAGGAAAAAGTGTGGCCGAAAACGCTGCACAACGAGAAGAGGTGACCGGGCCCTGAGGAAGATAGTGGAGAAGGACCGATTCCAGACCTTGGGGGACCTGCGGAAGCAGTGGACTGAGTCTGGAGTAGAAACATCCAGAGCCACCATGTACAGGCGTGTGCGGGAAATGGGTTACAGGTTGCAAATTTTGCATGTCATTCGGAAATCAAGGTGCCAGAGTCTGGAGGAAGACTGGGGAGAGGGAAATGCCAAAATGCCTGAAGTCCAGTGTCAAGTACCCACAGTCAGTGATGGTCTGGGGTGCCATGTCAGCTGCTGGTGTTGGTCCACTGTGTTTTATCAAGGGCAGGGTCAATGCAGCTAGCTATCAGGAGATTTTGGAGCACTTCATGCTTCCATCTGCTGAAAAGCTTTATGGAGATGAAGATTTCATTTTTCAGCACGACCTGGCACTTGCTCACAGTGCCAAAACCACTGGTAAATGGTTCACTGACCATGGTATTACTCTGCTCAATTGGCCTGCCAACTCTCCTGACCTGAACCCCATAGAGAATCTGTGGGATATTGTGAAGAGAAAGTTGAGAGACACAAGAATCTGCAAAAGGATTCCCGACCAAGTATTGAGTGCATAACTGAACATAATTATCTGAAGGTTGACTTTTTTTGTATTAAAAACACTTTTCTTTTATTGGTCGGATGAAATATGCAAATTTTTTGAGATAGGGATTTTGGGTTTTCATGAGCTGTATGCCACAATCATCAATATTAAAACAATAAAAGGCTTGAACTACTTCAGTTGTGTGTAATGAATCTAAAATATATGAAAGTCTAATGTTTATCAGTACATTACAGAAAATAATGAACTATATCACATTATGCAATTTTTTTGAGAAGGACCTGTAGGTGTTTGACCAAAAATATAAAAACTTGTTCTTTTGCTGTATGTACGCAACACTCAACCGAGCCAAACAACGCGATAGTTTACCTTGGCGTGTATAGAGAACACAAGAGTACACTATGAAAACTGAATCTTCAAAGACATATACAGTATACAGATCAATGTATGTTTATTGCTAGTGCGTTTAGTTTAAGACCAATTTGTTTCATATGTTCCAAAACCATAGCGATAATAAGAAGCAGTAATGTGAAGCGTCACTATGATATAAAACACGGACCAGTAGAGCAAACATATCCACGGCAGCCTGAGGTGAGGGCGTGTATAAAGAGCCCAGTGTGACAGAGCAACCAGGGGAAATCTTGATTAAAGATTAGGGATGTAACAGTATTGTAAATACCGTCGTACCGCAATAACAATTTATTTCAATAATACCGTGGTCGCATGACTCGATAAAATGATAGGTCTTCTGAACAAAGTTTGCTCAGGTGAATGGAGCGAACGGGAGGTAGCGGGAACTACAATTCCCATCAGCCCAGGCGTGGCCATCATCCTTTGCGGTCTGTTGTCGCTACAGATTCAGTAATGCGCACACTGATTTAAAACCTGCTTACTCCGTAATGATTAATTACTCTTTCCATCTCTTATCCTTCGCCGCTAATAGCAGCACCCGCCATTTCCGCATTACTGGATCTGTAGCGACAACAGACCGATCAAATATAAACTTCAGCACGTTCAATTGTTTGTTAATGACTTCTGGTTCTGAATTTCCACCACACCAGTTATCCATGGTTTCAGATACTGATGTTTCCCTAAACCACCCAGAGAAACCTACCGCATGTTCTGCAAAGTTCTCAACATTCCCTAAGCTATGTAAATAGTTCATACTTAGCATTTATTTTATTTTGGTTTGTATTTGACCTTTTCAATAAATGCACCTGTGTTATGATGTCCAGTCCGAGTCCCCTGCTGTCCACGACGATGGATGTGAGGATCGTCTGGAGAACAAGCGCAACGAAGGTGTTGACTCCAAAAACTAGTGCATAGCGCTCTACGGATAAACCGGCAGCAATCCGAAACCTGACACACACAAACACACACAAAACATACAGGTCCTTCTAAAAAAAAATTAGCATATTGTGATGAAGTTCATTATTTTCTGTAATGTACTGATAAACATTAGACTTTCATATATTTTAGATTCATTACACACAACTGAAGTAGTTCAAGGCTTTTATTGTTTTAATATTGATGATTGTGGCATACAGCTCATGAAAACCCAAAATCCATATCTCAAAAAATTAGCACATCATGAAAAGGTTCATCCGACCAATAAAAGAAAAGTGTTTTTAATACAAAAAAAGTCAACCTTCAAATAATTATGTTCAGTTATGCACTCAATACTTGGTCGGGAATCCTTTTGCAGATTCTTGTGTCTTGTGTCTGTCAACTTTCTCTTCACAATATCCCACAGATTCTCTATGAGGTTCAGGTCAGGAGAGTTGGCAGGCCAATTGAGCACAGTAATACCATGGTCAGTGAACCATTTACCAGTGGTTTTGGCACTGTGAGCAGGTGCCAGGTCGTGCTGAAAAATGAAATCTTCATCTCCATAAAGCAGATGGAAGCATGAAGTGCTCCAAAATCTCCTGATAGCTAGCTGCATTGACCCTGCCCTTGATAAAACACAGTGGACCAACACCAGCAGCTGACATGGCACCCCAGACCATCACTGACTGTGGGTACTTGACACTGGACTTCAGGCATTTTGGCATTTCCCTCTCCCCAGTCTTCCTCCAGACTCTGGCAACTTGATTTCCGAATGACATGCAAAATTTGCAAACTGTAGCCCATTTCCTGCACACACCTGTACACGGTGGCTCTGGATGTTTCTACTCCAGACTCAGTCCACTGCTTCCGCAAGTCCCCCAAGGTCTGGAATCGGTCCTTCTCCACAATCTTCCTCAGGGCCCGGTCACCTCTTCTCGTTGTGCAGCGTTTTCGGCCACACTTTTTCCTTCCCACAGACTTCCCACTGAGGTGCCTTGATACAGCACTCTGGGAACAGCCTATTCATTCAGAAATTTCTTTCTCTTGCTTGAGGGTGTCAATGATGGCCTTCTGGACAGCAGTCAGGTCGGTAGTCTTACCCATGATTGAGTAATGAACCAGGTTTTGAGTAATGAACCAGGCTGGGAGTTTTTAAAAGCCTCAGGAATCTTTTGCAGGTGTTTAGAGTTAATTAGTTGATTCAGATGATTAGGTTAATAGCTCGTTTAGAGAACCTTTTCATGATATGCAAATTTTTTGAGATAGGGATTTTGGGTTTTCATGAGCTGTATGCCACAATCAGCAATATTAAAACAATAAAAGGCTTGAACTACTTCAGTTGTGTGTAATGAATCTAAAATATATGAAAGTCTAATGTTTATCAGTACATTACAGAAAATAATGAACTTCATCACAATATGCTAATTTTTTGAGAAGGACTTGTATACAGACATATACAGTTCTGTGAAAAATATTTGTTCCTTCCTGATTTTTTTTTGCATTTCTCGGATGTTTGTCCTGCTGCATAACCCAAGTGTGCTTGAGCTTGAGATAATGAACTAATGGCAGGACATTCTCCTTCAGGACTTCCTGATAGAGGGCAGAATTAATGCTTCCATCAATTATGACAAGTCGTCCAGGTCCTGAAGCTGCAAAACAGCCCCAGACTATCACACTACAACCACCATGCGTGATTGTTGGTATGATGTTCTTTTTATGAAATGTTGTGTTAGTTTTTACACCAGGTGTAACAGGACACGCACAAAGAAACAAAGTAAAAATTTTGCCTCATCATCTACATACACAATGTTTCCCCAAAAGTCTTGGAGATAATCAGGATGTTTAAGAAAATGTGAGACATGCCTTTGTGGCCTTTTTGGTCAGCAGTGACTTTAGCAGTTCTTTTATGAGATCCTGGAGTCGTTGTTGTACTTTTGTAGTAATTTTGGTGGGCAAATACTTTTTCATTCCACTATATGATCAGGAATTAAGCCAGAGACCTTATGTAATAATATAAATCAGTAAAGCATTAAAGTGACTAAAAGCAACCAGAGCCTGTAATGGAGCTGAGGGCAGGAGGTCGGTATGTGGTCACAGAGTAATGCACAATTTGGGAACACCAATCATCCTTTTGGACTGTCAGACACAAGAGGCAAGATTCAAACCCCTGTGGGTGTGAGTTGAAAATATTAATCACTAAGTCCCTTCTTACATGGCAATGGTAATGAGCAGCATATAGAGACTCTTAAAGATGATGTAGCCGCCGTAACAGATCCAGATGTTGGAAATGAAGACCATGACGTAGAGTGCAGCACTGCTGAGGGCGGAGAGAGAGCCGAGAGCCAGTTCACCCCAGTGAGACCAGTTAACACGGCTAAACCCAACACCGTATGCTGAAGCTGCACCTGAACACAACATGAGATATTTAGCATGACCTGAAAGTTAGTTCACTGACAGGTCCATGTCCACATTCCTGGTCCTGGGAGTCATACAGTACGTGTGAGAACAGAACCCTGATGCTCACCGAACAGGTTGGAAACAGCCTCAACTCCTCCGTTGAAGAGTGTGTCATTCTTGCTCGGTTCCACGGTTTCCCACAGCGCTTGAACGTAGTTCACAGTCTGATTGTAGCCGCAGGTTGCCATCGCCCACCACACGGACCAGATCACCATCTCCTTAGAGGAGAAACAACGTCGGAAATCCATCCAGAGTTGCCGCATGGTTTCACGACAGCCTACATGAGATGTAGGAGATCAGTGTGAACACCGTTATGCTTAACAAGTTACTCAACCCCCTTCTTGTCTCACCTGTTTTCTCTGCGTCTGCTACAGATCCTTCCAGGATCTCTTCCCGAGGTATCTCCAAGCCCTGCTGCTTATCTTCCATAATCTCTCCACTACGATCATTACAGTCTGTTTCGCCTTTTTCTGTTTCTACAGTCTTTTCTTTCTCGTTGCAGTCTTTTACTTGATTCATATCTCCTCCTTTGTCATTCTTTTTACTTTGGTGGAAGAACATGCTGGTTCTCGGCATTGGAAGAAGGATTGAGATAATGAAAGAAACTGAGATGAGGACTAGCGTGAACACCAGTATGTAGTAGTATGACATTAATTTGAAGGATAGCAGGATTTGTCCGGCGACAGAACCAAAAGTGTAGCCGATGAGCTGAGCGGCGCGACAGAATGACGTGGCTTTTAGGTAGTACTGCAGATCCACTACACTGTAAATGTAGGAGAAGTACGCCACCTCACACGCTGTGACCACACTGTAGGTGAACTGCATCGCTTGCATCCCCCCGACGCTCTCTAACCATAGCAGCATCACGTTGGTTGAGAAAAGGGCGAGGCAC
This sequence comes from Channallabes apus, assembly GCA_030522415.1. Taxonomy (NCBI): domain Eukaryota; kingdom Metazoa; phylum Chordata; class Actinopteri; order Siluriformes; family Clariidae; genus Channallabes; species Channallabes apus. Next base: position 21,642,639 of record CM060111.1, on the reverse strand, counting down.
TGGACCACGATCACAGGTTTGTAGCGCAGCCAGTCTGTGAGCAGGAACACAGGAAGTAGCATAGCCAGGTATGAGTACGTCCACACTGGGAAAATCTGATTGGCCACCTGAGTGAGAGGAATTAAAGAGGTTTAGAATTAATACCAATTAACTAAATAGCACTCTCAACCCACTCAACTCAACCCACACTGCCATCACCTTCAGCAATTCATTATAAACTTTTTTACATTCTACATTTATGATTTTTTTTCTTCGTTGAACCTTGGGTTGGCTTATGAAATGTAAAACTTTATCCCTGATCCTATCAATTCTATCATTCCCTTTATGCAACTCTTGGTCCTGGTGTTAGTCCACGACCCTGAACCCTGTACACTATACTTATTTCTAATTGTCTTTTTCCCCTCCATATCAACCCTTCTCAGCACTCAGCTGATCTTCATCAGCTCTTTCAGGCTGTGACATTGACTCTTGTCCCCTACAGTGGTCTCTGATCCTCAGCCTTGGTGTCAAAAGTATTCACATTCATTATTTCAGTAGAAGTATAGATACTAGGGTTTAAAAAGACTTCTTTAGAAGTTGAAGTATCAACTCAAGCTTTTTACTCAAGTTAAAGTGTAAAAGTACTGGTTTCAAAACTACTTAAAGTATAAAAGTAAAAGTAACGTGAGGGGGAAAAACATTAATGATAAAAGCTTTGGCTGTGCCACAGGCCTATATACTACACTAACACCTCATAAAAAAAAAGAAAAGAAAAATGTTTTGTTTTTTTGTTGTATTTTTTAACGGCCATAGAGTCTCTATCATGGACAGCTTCGTCTACTTATCACAACCGAAAATGCTAATTTATTCAAACGTCCTTGATGGAGTGTGTGACGTAACGTCATGTGCAGGTGCGACGGATCGCGTACCAACCAACAGGGTGTCGGAATGGTATGTTTATACTTCTCATCTGTAACGTCCTTCGGTATAGAAGAAAATAAAGATCACATAGACAAACGGAGTTGTTAGCGAATGTGCCGTTTACTTTTTTGTTCTCTCATGTGCATGCCCAGTGACAGATTACACACGCTTAGTTACCTCGTCCCACTCGTGCTTACGAGCAGAGTCAGGATGCTGAACAGAAAACTTGGAACAGAACTACATGCAAACATTACATCATCCAACCACAATCAAATTCGCTCCATCCGGATGGCGCGATTTATCCAGGTGTTTTTTTTTTGTTTGTTCGTTTTTTGAATGACAAGCTGAAATAAAATAGGAGTAACTATTAAACTATTTTTAAAATGTAAGGAGTAGAAAGTACAGATAATTGCGTGAAAATGTACACTCGAAGGCTGGGCTAGGGGGACACTCGAAGGCTGGGCTAGGGGGACACTCGAAGGCTGGGCTAGGGGGACACTCGAAGGCTGGGCTAGGGGGACACTCGAAGGCTGGGCTAGGGGGACACTCGAAGGCTGGGCTAGGGGGACACTCGAAGGCTGGGCTAGGGGGACACTCGAAGGCTGGGCTAGGGGGACACTCGAAGGCTGGGCTAGGGGGACACTCGAAGGCTGGGCTAGGGGGACACTCGAAGGCTGGGCTAGGGGGACACTCGAAGGCTGGGCTAGGGGGACACTCGAAGGCTGGGCTAGGGGGACACTCGAAGGCTGGGCTAGGGGGACACTCGAAGGCTGGGCTAGGGGGACACTCGAAGGCTGGGCTAGGGGATACTCGAAGGCTAGGCTAAGGGACACTCAGAGGCGAGGAGACACAGAGGCTAGGAGACACATACAGTAGAGGCAAACTACTTACCTGCTCTAACACAAACAACACAACAGGACTCAACACCGTATCAGCTCCACACACACCAAACACCATGAACATATAACACAAAAATACAGGTAAAACCAAAGATATAATGAAAACAGTTAACCTACAGAACCTACAAACCTACAGAGCCAGATGAACATAAATAAACAAAACTAAAGCCCACTAGACAATATTAATGCTCAACCCAGTTTCCCAGAGCTAACAGCTTTTTATAAGATTGCTAATGAGCCACCCCGGCACAGGTGACACTTAGTCGTCACCTGACCGAGGTGCCTTCTGGGAAACTGGGTCTTCTATCAAAAAAACTACAAGAAACAAAACATGACCACAGTGCCCTCTAGGGGCAGTCCTTTACAGAACCAAAGCATTTTTCGTACAGTAATACATTCTTATAACTTTCTCTCAACATATCTTAAGGATTCGATTTTAAAACTACAACCAAAAAGAAAGAAAGAAAACATCCAGAATTATTATTGTTAACATTAACAAGTTTCATTTTTACAATAACAAGTTTATTTGTAATTGTGTTTCATATAATTTGTATAAACTACATCATAAGTATTAATATTAATAGTAAGTATTTCTGCCAGATTTACAAAAGTATCAAAGTACAAAAGTCAGACTGGAAGGTCTTACCTTGGCTCTCATTCCAAAATAGAATGAGAGCCAAAAAAGTTTTTTAGGAAGCCTGAAGAGCTATTCCTCAAGACTACATTAAATATACAGTCTGGAAGTCCTTGAAAGCAATATATATATATATATATATATATATATATATATATATATATATATATATATATATATATATATATATATAAAGTGTGGGGGGGGGGGAGTCAAGACTTTTGCATGGTAACATAGTAGAAATAAGTATAGTGTACAGGGTTCAAGGTCGTGGACTAACACCAGGACCAAGAGTCGCATACAGGGAGGACTGTAAAGTCTGACTATCCCAGTCTATACCAGTGCATAAAAAAATAAAAAACACTGTTCAGGTACAGGAACTAGACTAAAAATGGGTGTCAAAAAGTTGCCAAAATAGAATGAGAGCCAAAAAAGTTTTTTAGGAAGCCTGAAGAGCTATTCCTCAAGACTACATTAAATATACAGTCTGGAAGTTTTTGAAAGCAATATATATTTTAAAAAAAAAGGTGAGGGGGGTCAAGACTTTTGCATGGCAACATATTTAACAACATAACAGCCTTTTACAAAAACTGGAGCTGGGTACCTTACACAAAAGGTGAACTGCATGTAAATGAATGAAAGAGAAATTGGTTTGAGAAGAAAAACCATCTAAATCTCCTGAGCGCAGGTGATCACGGACAACAAGAATATCACACAGAAAAACGGTGATTTTGATAAGTGTCTCAGTGATCTTTGGACATAAATGTCCTGCAGCCAGTGTGCTCTGTCTGATGCTGGGAAGCATTATAAACAGGATATAGGATTTAATGAAGGCTGGCACTGCATTAAAATATTGCCAGGGCAAACAGACTCACGTTACACACCACCTGTGCCATGCATATACTGTATCTACATATGTGTACGCTGTTTTGCGTTCTTTAAGTTTTCTCTGCATAACTGAAATGCACAAGCGACATGAACCTGATCTCAAGTTGTGATGTACCTGCTCGATGGTGAGGTTTTTATCAGGACCGGTCATGTAGCTGATGAGAAATGGTTCTAGAGGTTTGACTGAGCTGAAAAATCCATACAAACACAACAGCGTGGTAGGAAAACACCAACCCGTCCTCCATCTCCTAAATAAATCCATACTGCACACTCTTCCTCAGGGCTCCTCAGTTCTAACAGCAGTGAGCTTCTATCCTCATCATTGTATGTGTTGGAGTGTGTGTGTTTGTGTGTCTGTGTGTTTGGACATGAATACTTCAACAATCTGTCAATGAGCAACTGGGTCAAAGGTCTGCAGACACACACACACACACACACATTCTTAATTCCTTCTCAGATAAACTGAAGCACAGTTTATAACTTGATATCATCAATGTTTTATTACAAATCAGAAGTACATCAAGAGTTTGGGAGAAGTACCCATAATGAAGAAAGCTTCATGGAAACAACTTGGCATTTTCCTAGATTCATTATATTTTTCCATGATTACTTGTTAATAAATTCATGATTCATTAATTTTAAGATGAATTTAATGTTACTTTGTTCACTTGATGACTTGTGACCGTGGTTCCCTGGGTAGTGATGTTCAGTCCTTGCTCATGTTTTTCCCCTATCTCAACCTTGGCCATTATCTACAGTTCTCTCACAAGCACACACATCAATATAAATTCCTGTTGTGGCAAGTTTTCGTCTTCACTATAGAACCCCAAGGTTACCTTTATACATACTGTAAATGTGATAATCCATCTCTCTTATTCTTTAATTATATTATTTCTGATAAAACTGCAGTTATTTTCTGATGTGCAACAAGGCACTGGGTGAAAGTACCCTTATCTTGGTTAGAAGAAAACAGTTTGACTCAGGCATAATAAAATTCTCATTAATGACCTTGACCTTCTTTCACAAAAGAAACCCTGATAATGGTTAGGAGGGTCCATTGCAAGCATGAAAGAAGCTTCCAACTAAGTAAAAACACCCTCATCTTGCGTAGAAGAATTACAGCTTAAAGGCTAAAAGGTCCCTCAATTCAGGCACATAAAAGTAAGGGGGGGGGGGGGGGGGACACCACAGCTTGGGGAGAAATAAACCAATTGTGACACTAAACCCTTAAAACCTTCTACAGTTGCAAATGCTCTACACTGCTGTTAGATGAAGGCACATGTACATGTTTACCTATAGTCACATACTGCAGGGAAAATATTAGCTTTAATATTAGTACATTAAAACATAGATAACATACGGAAATTGTAAGTGGTTTAAGTGCCTGACTTGTAGTTTCCTGTTAAGGACAACTCTTTTTTTTTCCATTTCCTAATTGTGATTGTAGTGACACTGATACACTACAGGGAAACTGAGCTTTTACTTCAAAATAAAAGCAAGGCTGATATTTTATATGAAACAACAATAATATAAGTGTTGAACCAATATTTGATATCTGGATATTGATTAATAATATATTTTTTTTTAAGTCTGCACTAACTATTTTAAATCCAAATCAATTTTTAACACTGGCAGAAATAAAATGTGAAGTGGTTAACATGAAAATTGCTTCAGTTTATGGAATTTTTACAATGCTTTCAATTATTCATCTATTTTAGACAAGTTTATATACATTAACATTATTTTTATTCTGATGGCTCAAACTTGCACCTATTGCCACTCCACTCCTCTATCAGACAAGTAATGCATCAATCAACTACAACTCATAACTCATCTATTTTAAATGCCTCTAAAATGACCAACAAATCAAGACGCAGTGATTAACGCAGTCAATGATGACACACAGCTGGAACCGTGTTACTGACTAATTGAATAGGCGGAGACTCCAGATCCAATTAGGGACTAAAGACACAATAAAAGGCCACTGTTGCTAGCTGTTTGAATGTGGGTGGGTGGACTTTGGGAATCATGGTGATCTCAGGAGTAAGGCTGGTCCTTGTGGGAGTTTTTCTTGCTTTAAACTATGTGTGCAGTGTACCTGCTTCTGTACAAGATGTAAAAATGGCATTTCAAGATTCTAAGTTTCCAGTGAAGCTCAATGTGCAGCCATCTGCCCAGTTTAATGTATGCCAAGTGCAGGGTTTTGAAAGGGTTCCTTGTGGACTACCTGGTATTCAGGCTGCCCAATGTACTGCCATTAACTGCTGTTTTGATGGCCAGCAGTGCTATTATGGGAGAAAAGGTAGGATTTTATATCTTAACTTGGCTTTTTGGTTAAATATCAAGCTGACTCTGGTTTCTTCCTTGATGTTGCCAGTGACCGTCCAGTGTACCCTTGATGGCCAGTTTATCTTGGTGGTGGCAAGAGATACAACCCTTCCCAGGATAACCCTGAATTCCATCAACTTGTTGGGAGGAAATGCTGCACCCTGTGGTCCTGTTGACTCAAATGTGGCCTTTGCTATATACCAGTTTCCTGTAACGGCTTGTGGAACAACAATGAGGGTTTGTAAATATCCCCCCTCCCCTCCAAATACATAGTCTGTCTTAATTAACGGTCCTACCTCCTCTCTCCAGGTCCAAGGTGGTTATGTGGTCTATGAAAACAAGATGATCTCCGGCTATGAAGTTGGAGTTGGACCCCGAGGAGCAATCACAAGGGACACTCACTTTGAGTAAGTTTAACTAACTCATGGTAGGGGATGGTTTTGGGGCCTTCACTAATCTGTGGCTTCCTTTGCAGGCTTTACTTCCAGTGTAGATATGCTGGTGTTAACTTTGCAGCTGTGTCATTTGAGCCTTCTGCTGCTGCCAATCCTATGCCCCTTGTTGCCTCTGGACCACTCCAAGTAGCAATAAGGCTAGGAAATGGTCGTTGTGCCACAAAGGGATGTAATGAAGGTGAGAAGCTTCTGTCTGGATCTTCCTGTGCAATCTGAAAACAGGAATTGATTCTCTACCTCCCAACAGAAAAAGTGGCCTACAACTCCTACTACATGGCTACTGACTACCCTGTGACTAAGATTCTGAGGGAACCAGTGTTCGTTGAAGTTTACATCGTGGGAAGAAACGATCCGAACATTGTGCTGGTTTTGGGAGACTGCTGGGCGACTGCTTCCCCTAACCCCTACAGTGGACCACAGTGGGACCTTCTTTTGAATGGGTAGGTTCTTCCTTTCTTGGTGTAGGCCAGTGACTGACCAGGAAGTGACTACCTGTTTGTGTATTCCAAAGGTGTCCTTACACAGGTGACCACTACTTGACCAAGCTGATCCCAGTTAATGGAACATCTGGACTTGCATACCCTACCCATTACAGACGCTTTGTCCTGAAGATGTTTGCCTTTGTGAATTCTGATATGACTCCAGTGCAAGAGACGGTAAGGGTCTGCTTTCTACTTATGCTATTGTACATGAAATGAGTTCTAATTGCTAAGGTTTGTTTCCTTCCCAGGTCTTCATCCACTGCAGTACATCTGTATGTCTTCCATCTGCACAAGACTCCTGTCAACCTGTGTGTGCCAGAAGAAGTAGGTAGACTCTTGTACAACTGTCTGCTTCTTCACTTGACTGGTTTATTGACTTACTTCATCTTCCTCTTTTTAGGAAGAGATGTTTCTGCAGAAGAACGTGCTAAGAACTCGGCAGTAGTATCTAGTGGAGAAGTGATCTTCACCCAAAGTTTCCCACCTAGCTCTGATTAAAATTGTGCCAAATAAAAGGTTTTTGCTTTCAAACTCTTAAGCTGTTGTCTGTGCTGTGAAGTGTCTCCTGAGTATGACAAGGTTATAATGGGAGTGAATGGGAAGTAAACTGCATATAACTGTTTAAACATGACATTGTTTTGATATTCTCTAATGGGACCAAGATTTGGTAGCTGGGTATTTGTTGGACTTAATTTGTTTTGGACTCCCCTTTTGTCTTTGGAGGTTATGGAACTTTCTACCTTTCAGAAGGCCCAAAGGAGTGTGGCTGTAGTCCAATGCCTCCAATTTTAGCTTTGAGAATATTTGGCAGGTTTAGGCATGCAATAGTAATATCTGATTAACAACAGCAATCATGTTCACCATCCCATGCAGCAACACCACCTTACATGGAGACTGCCCAGGTCACGAGTAGTCTTAACTGTAAAGTACGTATCAGGTTGTGTGGATGACTTCTTTGTCTTTCCTAGAATATATTTTTCTCCCCCTTAATTGCCGTCTTATGTTAAAACTGATTTTGCTAGTCAATAGAGAAACCTTGTAAAGAAAATCTCCTCGTTGGTTTCGTCACATGTAAGTTAACTGTTACTGCACCATCTTCTTCCATTGTCGAAGTGTATGTGAAGCCAAACACATCAAAAGTGGGACGAAACCGTGGCACCCGATTGAACCAAATACAGCGCAGCGCGACTATCTGGATAGCGCAGTGATCTGGTAACCTGCGCAACTCAGTGTTTTTATTTAAAATGTCAAGTGTTTAATATTGTTTCTGCCTTGCCATGCCTGGTTTGTATATGCGCATCCCAGCCAGGTAAAATGTGTTTTGATGGTCGGCGCGGTCTATTTCTGTCAGTCGCCCAGCGCTGCCCAGTGGGTCGGGCAGGTTTGTGATTCGAGCAGCGCTGCTCAAGTTGGTCCGACGTTAAACCGTTATTGTTGCACTATATGGTTCCACTTTTTCTCCCGGCCCACAACTGATATTTTAAATTTACTTTTATTAATGATCCATTTATTTATGTGTGATTGTTTAGTTTTGAGCGTACGTTCTTCATCAATAAAGAAAAGCATGAATTAGAGTAGGTACTTTCCTATTATTTTCCACTAATTTCCTCCCGCTCATTGCACCCCACCTGTCATGTCTGTATTCCCCACTAGTGGGGTGCACACCACACTTTGAGAACCACTGGTTTAGTCAGATTTTAAATCATGGCAAGTGTCAGATAATTTGCAGTGTGTGAGGGCTCTAATGCCGGAGTCAGGGGCTGGTTATCTCCGCCTGCATGCAGCACCCAGACTGTCCGCTACGGGAATAACGCTGCTCTCGCACTCTCTAACCCTCTTAGACCAGTAACCAAGTGTGAACTCATCACACAGTAGCAGTTAATTCTATTGCACAAATGAGGCTGTGATATCGTATTACACATGGTGGCCATAGAAATTCAGAATATGGCCTCTGGGGGTAAATAAATGTTCATGGGATCGACAGATCAGACTTAATATTTGTAGCTACCCTTCTTACTGTATTGTCGTATTACAACTGAGATGCAATATAAAAATATAGATTTTCAATTAGTTTTATTCATAATTTATTTTGGATGGTTTAAGGCTCCTCAGTGTCCCAATGTAACTATCCTTAGAACCCAAGTCTATTAAGTGAAGTGCTACTGATTTCATTGTAAAGACTAAATACAGAATCTTTGTGAATGATGAATGTGACCACAGATGATTAAATAGAAAGCGAGTGCACACACAAAGACACACACACCTTCCTCATTCCTCAAGCACTAGTGAAAAAAACTTGGATGTTGACTTTACAAGTGAGACGCGCACTGAGACAGAGCATGGCAGACGATTGGCCACAATTCCGCAGCACGAGAGAGTGAAAAGACCCATTGGCTCGATGGAAAAAGTGTATATGGAAAAACCAGACATATATACCGGACTTAAAACATTTTATACATTTACATACACACTGATAATATTGTATATAATTGTAAATATTGGCATCTTGCGCACTGCAGTGTCTATTTTTGTATAATACACATGAGCTTGCATCTATGAATGTTCGTAGAACCGCAGTCCGTTCATATCTGAGGACATTCGTAACTCGAATGTTCATAAGTTGGGGACTACCTGTAATCTGTAATAAAATATAGACAAATCTCTGTACATCTTTAATAATATTAATTATTATTAATCAATTCATTTAAAAGTTAAATATTTCAATAGTATGTTTTATAATGGTATCAGTTTTTGTCTAAATAAATATTCAATATTTAATGTCTGTAGTGTGAAATTTCTACAGCAGCAGCCAAGTGACGCCTGCACTGTAAAAAGTGATTTTTTGACCTTGTAAATAATGGTAACATTATTTAAGTATGTTTTACAAACAAATACTATTTTGTCTTTTTACTTAAAAATGTCATGTTTAATTCAGTACATTACTTGCAGTTTCTTTGTAATTTATTATACTAAAATACATATGTAAATTTAAATACAATCTCCTCAGTAATATTTACTTAGTGTTTGCCATCTAATCAAATCACACCAAAACTGAACAACTTAAAGTAAAATGTACTCAGTTCGGCAAGGTAATGGACTACGTGCACGCAGACTCGTGACGTACTTCCGCTTTGGCTCCGAAGTTTGAAGCGCCGCGCACAGAGGAAAGGAAGAGAGATTTCACCACGGCTAATGTGAATTTTACCACGGTAAGTTATTAATATGCTAAGTAATTAATTGAAATATATTTGCAGAAAAGTGTAGAGTCATTAAGCTATCTGCAGCCCCAGTGGTTTGTGCCTACCGTTTCTTTTTTTTATCGAGGCACAAGTGCTAAAAGTGTTCATGTTAACAGTGTTAACAGATGTTTGGATAACGTTAAAACTTAATCTTAGTTTTGTTAAACAGAGTTAAAACATTACTAAATGAAGCTATTAATATAGTTGACAGAGTTAACTATAAATGTTACACAGATATAAATATGAGTTCTGTAAGTAAATCCTACGTTAATGTGAATGCGCTTCCTATTGGTTACGCCAGAGGCGCTGTTTCCCACTGTGTTCGAACAGTCTGCAGCAGAGCTGTGGAGAACTGCTGTGGGTAAGTTGCAATCTGTTGTAGCTCCACAATAAAAGTAAAAAATATAATTTCACAAGAAATGTCAGGCACTGTTTGAAAGGTATTCAACAGCATAGGTATTGATTCATCTGTCAAGTTTATTTTTGTTCAATATCTGTGGTATTTTGATACTTTTATTTCCGTTTTGATGTACCTGGTTTTGCCATGTGCTAATGAAATGCAATAAATTGCAACATCATCCAAGTCCTGAGTGCGTGTGCTGATGAAGGGTGGGATAAACCGGGTCAGAGAGAGAAAAATCTAGAAGGTCACATATGACCTTAATCTTGTCAGTCGATTATTGTAAAAATGAGTTTTAACATCCGTGCAAACTTAGCTCGAGGCATTGCCCTGTCGTGTTCTAGCATTCTGTCCCAGTAAAGTTCGAGCTGCCGAAATTTAATAATCACCCTGTTTTTCGCGTCTTAATCACACAGGATTAACGTTAGTTTTTAAAATGCACTTGTACAAGGCAAATATTACATTGAACTTTATTTATATTGTTTACCTCTACTATTGGGTATGATAGCTATATATAGAAATTGATAAGGTGATACTGTACAGTATTTTAACCACTTTGCTCTGATTTGTATATTTCACAGGATGTCAGCAGAGACATGATTAAGGATACTTTCGCCCGTCATGTCATGAAAATCATTGTACTGAGCAGATCTGTAGAAGAGGAAGATGCCAGTATATCTGATGTCATCATTGTCATCGAGGGAACTGAGGTGCTGCTGGGATGTAAAAATCTCACAAATGCATGTATTTTACTCATGGGCTGCATTTACTCCCTAAATTTGAGCTATCCCCCAAAGCTGAGAAACACATTTGAAGTGTTCCAGAAAATCTTTCTTGGGCTAGATGCTTTAAAGTTTTCTCCAAAGGTTAACTCTTTACATAGAAAGCTTGTAATCTAGTTGGGCACTACAGTACTTGCACTTATTGCACTTATGCTGTTTTACTGTGTTTTTTTTTTTGTTTTGTTTTGTTTTTTGCAAGAAAGGCAGCTACTAGTTTAACATTATTTGCACTTTTATACTTTTGTATTTTATATCTGCAACTGAGATTGTTCATGTTCATGTTATATTTAAAGGTTTTATATGTTTAAATGTTTATGCACTTTAATGCACTGTGGTTGTTCTAAAAAAAAGTTTACTGGAGTAAAATGCACTATAGTGTACCATTTATCAAACAAATGCAGTTTTACTACTTTTTTTTCATGCTCTCATCTGTTAAGGAATCTCAAAGAAATAAAAGATTTCAAGTAAAATGTATCAGTGTTATTTTATTGACCACCATTTAAATACATAAACAACATCAAATGTTAAAATAATATTTAAAGTAAAGGTTACTCCATTTAAAATAAGATAACTAGGATTATTGTGTAAAAAAAAAAACATTTATAAGCATTCCTTGAGTAAAATATATAAAGAAACAGTCAATACAGTTTACTAGGAAATTTGAAGATAGCAAAAAATAAATAAACTCAAATCTTTAATCCATTTATTAGAAGTACAGCACAAATGTTGATCAGTCAATTTGTGTACATCACACGCTTCCTGACAAACAAAAGTGGCTCCGGGACTTCCGGTTGAGCTTTGATGGAGTAGGACGTGAGTTTGGGAGCTCCCGCCGATTTCGATTACAATTGTTATTTCTTTGCGCTTTTTGGCCATAATTTTAGTCTAGTTTTATTTTGTAGTTAGTTGAGTTTAAAAAGTTTATTCGGGACTGTTTAAAATGGCAGCAAAAAATATAAAAACTCGCAGTACGATTCAAACACACCTGAGGCCTAGTTTGCAAACCGCGACCACATCCTCGAGTGAGCCGTCGTCACCTGTAAGGCCCCCCTCGAGCCAGGCTAATCCGGATATTGACGCTCTTAAAGTCGAGTTGTTGGCCTCGCTGAGGAAAGATATCGCCGAAATTTTTAAAAAAGAACTTCAGGATACTATCGGTGATGCTTTGTCTACTATTAAGTTCGACTTGCAAGCGATGAAGACGCAGCTAGCGATAGATAAAGCTGCTAATGACGCTACCGTGTCCGAGCTAAAAGGTACGGTCAGGGAGATGGAGCACGCGCTTACTGTGTGCTCCGACGACATAGCGGAGATGAAAAACACTATCAAGTGTCTCACAGCTAATGTAGCCAAGCTGGAGAATAAATGTGAAGACTTGGAGTCTAGGACGCGGCGTAACAATGTTAGGATAGTGGGAGTACCGGAGGGGCCTAACACGTGCACTACTGCGGCCGTGGCCTCCTTGCTAAAGGAAGCATTTAATCTGGAGAAGGAGCCGCTTTTGGATCGTTCCCACAGGACCCTCCAACCCGCACCTAAGCCCGGCGACCGTCCACGAGCCATCGTGTGCAGGTTTCATTACCACACTGACTGGCCTGTTTGGCTGTATGGCCTGTTTCATCCAGCGCGACTTCGCATCACACATAAGGGGGCTGAGAAGGACTTTGTTTCAGCGGAGGAAGCCAGTGTTTATGTTAAAACGTTGATTTCGGGTTGAGCCTCAATAGTCCTTCAGGTTGGTGCTGTAATGCTGCTAAGTGTTTACGGTTTCTTTAGGTTTAACGCTACCTGCGCATTGGTTTTTTTCTTTTTTTTTAAAGTATGTTGCGCTAGTTACTGTACGGTTTTTATTTTTGTATTTTCACTTTTATATATTAAGACTAAATCGTATATTATACTCTTGTACTTCGGATTAGTCCAGCACAATCTTTTCTAGGCTTATTGCAAATATTTGCACAGGACTTCCTTTTTTTGTGGTATTTTTACGTATTTTCGTTGTTTTGTTAGAATGTTCATCTTCTGAGGAAACAATATTTTGTACAGGGTTTTTTATATATATGTATATATAACGTGTTTGTTACACGCACGCTGTTATACAGTGTGAAGTCGGTGGGAGGTTTTTTTTCTCTCTCTCTTGTTTGTTTTTGTTTGGGCTCCGGTTAGTCCATTCACTTTACTGGATAGTATGCTATTTTGGGGAACACTGCTGTCTCCTTTGTTTTTATATGGAGACTTTGGGTGTGTGTGTTTAGGGGTATTTTGGGGGGGAGGGTGTCCCACTTCGGCTCTTTGGCATTTTGGTTGTTGTTTTTTCTTTTTGAATGGTTAATGGTAATATAGATCCCAGCAATGCTGGGTCAGGCATGCCTCTTAGATTCATTAGTTGGAATGTCAGAGGTATGGGCAATCCTGTTAAGAGATCTAAGGTTTTCACACACTTGAAACGTTTACATTCTGATATAGCATTTTTACAGGAGACTCACCTTCGCAGTAAAGATCATTATAGGTTAAATTGCCCTTGGGTAGGTCAGGTCTTTCACTCAAACTTTAATTCGAAAGCTAGAGGAGTTGCCATTCTCATTAATAAGAAAGTTCAATTCTCATCGACCAATGTTATCGCTGATAAGAATGGTAGATACATCATTGTTGCTGGTACACTAATGCAAAAAAAGGTTTTGTTGGTAAATGTATATGCCCCAAATTTTGATGATGCTGAATTTGCTAATAGACTGCTGAGTAACATCCCCTTCTTGAACACTCATTTGCTGATCCTTGGGGGAGATCTGAATTGTGTTTTTGATCCAATCTTGGATCGATCTAATCCTCGTAATCTGACTCCATCATCTATGTCTAAAATATTTTCAGATTTTATGAAACAGAACGATCTTATTGATCCATGGAGATTTCGCAACCCTTCAATCAAAAAATTTTCTTTTTTCTCCCAGGTGCATCATTCTTATTCCAGGATTGATTACTTTCTTATAGACAGAGCTCTTGATTTGTGTGTTACTTCTTCTGACTATTCTGGTATTGTAATATCTGATCATTCACCTCTGCTATTGGATATACAGCTGTCTACCTATAAACGTAGCCCACCACTTTGGAGATTTAACTCTCTTCTTCTGGCAGATAAAGAATTTTGTGAATTTATTTCAAGTTCTATTGAGGAGTTCTTGTCCTTCAATCAAGATGATTCAGTTTCATATTCTCTGCTACGGGAGACACTTAAATGCTACCTGAGAGGTCAAATTATTTCTTATTCTGTTCTTGCTAATAAAAAGATTAATGCCAGGTTTAAAGAACTTACAGCTGCGATTAGTAACCTTGATCAATGTTATACACTGAACCCTTCTCCAGAATTACTGAAGCAGCGTCTTGATTTGCAAGCAGAATTCAATCTTATGTCAACTAAAGAGGTAGAGCACTTGTTACTACGCAGTCGTGGCTCATATTATGAGTATGGTGACAAGGCAAGTCGCTTGTTGGCACATCAGCTACGACGACAAGCCACTTCGCGTTTAATTCCTAGTATTAAAAACACTTATGACACTATTACTACAGATCCCTTGGAAATTAATTCTACCTTTAAAACATTTTACGCTTCGTTATACAAGTCAGAATTTCCTACGGACAAAGCTAAAATGAATAAATTTCTCCATAATCTTTCAAACCCTGTTATTGATACTAATATTGCCGGGCAATTGGACTCCCCATTTTCCGTTGAAGAAGTATCAAATGCTATTACAGCTATGCAGTCTAATAAAGCTCCAGGCCCTGATGGGTTTCCAATAGAATTTTATAAATCATTTATTGGTAAATTGGCACCATTGCTTTTATCTGTGTTTAATGAATCCTTGGAAAGGGGTTCATTACCACCAACTTTCACACAAGCCACTATAGCGCTCCTTCTCAAAAATGACAAAGATCCAACCTCCTGTGGTTCCTACAGGCCATTATCTCTGCTTAATGCCGATGCAAAGGTGTTGGCTAAAGTAATTGCATCTCGCCTAGAGGATGTGCTTCCTTGTATTATATCTGAAGAGCAAAATGGTTTTATAAAGGGACGTCAATTGTTTTTTAATACCCGTACACTCTTTAATGTTATTTACTCAAAGCATTTATCTGAACTTCCTGAACTTGTCATTTCTTTAGATGCTGAAAAGGCTTTCGATAGAGTGGAGTGGGAGTACTTGTTTGCAGTTTTAAAGAAATTCGGATTTGGCGATAAATTTATTTTTTGGATTCGGCTTCTTTATTCGTCCCCTAAAGCCAGTGTACATACTAATGATGTTTATTCAGATTATTTTGATCTGGGTCGCGGATGTCGTCAAGGTTGCCCCTTGTCACCTTTACTCTTTGCCATCGCCATCGAGCCTCTGTCAATCACATTGAGATCTTCCTCCGTATTCAAGGGTATCTTCCGTAATGGAATTGAACATAAATTATCATTGTATGCAGATGATTTGTTATTATATATAACTGATCCTGCACTCTCCATCCCGGCTGTTTTAGGTATTCTGGAGAATTTCAGCTCGTTTTCAGGTTATAAATTAAATTTGGGGAAAAGTGAGTGTTTTCCCATTAATACGTCAGCATGTCATCTTCAACAGTCCGATCTACCCTTTCATCTTAGTCCATCGGGGTTTAAATACTTGGGGATTAATGTGACTCGTTCTCTATCTGGCCTTAAATCAGCTAATTTTACTCCCCTTATATCAAGGATCGCATCTGATATTCAAAGATGGGATAATCTCCCCCTTTCATTAATCGGTAAGATTAATGTTGTTAAAATGAATATCTTACCAAAATTTTTATTTTTATTTCAGTCGATTCCCTTATTTTTGCCAAAACATTTTTTTGTCTCACTGGACAAAATTATTGGTTCTTTCATTTGGGGAGGGAAGCCACCTAGGGTTCGTAAAACTATACTGCAGAGATGCAGATTTAGTGGAGGACTTGCATTACCTAATTTTCTAGCTTACTACTGGGCTGCTCACATTCATAAACTTTGCTACTGGTTAAAATCTTCTGGATCCTCTTGGTGTAAATTGGAGCTATCATCCTGTAAGGGATCTTCTATACCGGCTCTGCTCTATTCCTCTTTACCCATAAAACCCTCTCTGTATACTGATAATCAGGTGGTTCTTAACACACTCAAGATCTGGTTCCAGTTGAGACGGCACTTTAAATTTGTAATGGCATCTTCCTCAGGTCCTCTAAAAGATAACCATTTGTTTCCCCCATCACTCCTGGACTCGTCGTTCTCAGTGTGGTGTGACAAGGGTATAAAACAATTTAAATATTTATATGTGGACGGTGTCTTCGATAGTTTTGCCAATTTGTCATCTCGTTATGGTCTCCCCACTACCCATCTGTTTCGCTATTTTCAAATTCGAAATTTTGTTGCCAAGCGTTTCCCTAATTTTCCCTCTTTACCTCCAGAACAGCAGTGGGAAACTATGCTATCATTTATTCCTCATCATAGAGGAACCATTTCGAAACTCTATGATACTATCCTGTCTCTTAGTAACCACTCAAATGTTAAGCTTAAGTGTACATGGGAAGGGGAACTAGGAATTCAAATACGGGAGGAGTCCTGGGAACAGGCTATAGCGAGGGTACGGTCTTCCACCTCTTGTGCTCGTCTTGGTCTTATTCAATTTAAGGTCATACACAGGGCACATTTCTCTAAGTCTAGACTTTCAGAAATGTATCCAGAAGTGGAAGACAAATGTGATAAATGCCATGGCTCTCCTTGTCACCTTAGCCACATGTTTTTTCAGTGTCCTGAGCTGGAAGGTTTCTGGACAGGTTATTTTGCCATTATGTCCACTGTTCTTGGGGTAACTCTCCAACCTTGCCCTCTGATTGCTATATTTGGGATTCCTGATCGCTCACTTACACTTAATTCTACACAAAAGGATATCATAGCTTTCACATCCTTATTAGCAAGACGTTTATTGTTGTTGCATTGGAAGTCTGCTAAATATCCTACTATCTCCCAGTGGCTTAAAGATGTCATGTATTTTTTAAAACTTGAAAAAATTAAATATACGTTAAGAGGATGTACAGCCAAATTTTTCCACAATTGGCAACCATTTATTTCTTATTTTACTAGTCTAGAGGTATTGCCTGATTAAATGTATACCTGTTACTGATATTTATGTAATATGTTTGGTGGTTGTCTTGAGCCGTGTGGGGCGGGGAGGGGAGGGGTGTTTTTTTTTTTTTTTTTTTTATTGTTTTTTTTTATTTGAGTGTTTTTGTTTAGTGTTTTTATGTGTGTGTATGTATTTGTTTATTTAGAAAAATGAAAAGGTAAATTGGATTTCTGTAAATGCAAGTACTGTATTGTTTTCCCTTTTTTCAATAAAAAATATTTGCAAAAAAAAAAAAAAAAAAAAAGTGGCTCCTGACACCAAAAATTGGACTTACTGTACACAATTTTTTCTCATAACCCATATTACAACATTGTAATTCCTTGGGCGATGGATGGGGTTAAAAAGGTACTTATGCAAGAATATGGACAGTATGGGTACAAACAATGAGTTGGCTGGATTGCAACTGTATTCACTTCTAATTGGTAACATCCTCCGGTCTTTGTTGAGGAACAACATGAACTTCCAATGACAATGTGTTGTGTGAGGCTGTCTGGGACACTCAGGCTTCCTGGGTGACAATTCTATCAATTATTTAACTATTAATTATATATTTACGATTTATTTTAACATACATTAAAATTCAGACAAGTAATGCATCAATCAACTACAACTCATAACTCATCTATTTTAAATGCCTCTAAAATTACCAACAAATCATGACGCAGTGATTAATGCAGTCAATGATGATATTTGGACTAACAATTTGCTAGCAACATTCTTCTAGTTAATAGTATGAGGTGGAACGGACAACCCTTTTTAGTCTTTGGAGATTGTTTCAGAAGGCCCAAAGGAGTGTGGCTTAAGTTCTAGCCCAGAACCTTGGGTATGCAATTATAATTTCTGATCACCAAGAGCAATCATCCCATGCTGAAATGGCAGATGAATCCTCTATTGTGGAAACCATATCATGGTGGCTGTCAGAGCTGTAACCAAGTGTTAACAAGTCACACAGTATCAGCTAATTGTAAAGCACAAATGAGGCTGTAATGTCTTATTACCCTTTTTTTTTTTTTTTTTTAATTCCTAGTTAATTTTGCTGGAGAGATGTAAATCTAGCAACTTTTAGATAACTATTTTGACACTTTACAAGTTTAAATTATAATTTTTTTTGTGGTGCCATTATACCAGGGAGCAAATTTCTTTCAACTGGCGCTACAATTTAAGGTGTAACAAGCCTAAATATTCAGTCACCTGATTGAGTGCTGTGGATTCAGATGTGAACTCTGGGTCATTACTGATTAAGCTCTGCATGGTAGTTGATGTGAATGTATGTTTAATGTGGTAGTCCTGTGCATACACTTTTTAATTGAGAGAATTCTGATTAGACTTAATATCCTTTGGATTAAAAATAAAGTGTGACCTGCTTTATCACTACCCTTAGAACAGATTACTGTAGCTGTGTTTCCCCACGTTATCGAGTTGTTAGAAATATGAATCCGACTAAAGATGGATTCACAAGTAATCTGCTGGATCTGTCTCAATTTCTTATTGGACCCGTAAATGAAGTGACTAGCAGCATGGGCACTATTTTTACCAGTACATTAGACAATGTTGCTCCCATCAGATTAAAAAAAGTCAGAGATAAAACAATTGCACCATGGTACAACAGTCATACTCGCGCCCTAAAGAGAGAAACCGGTAACCTTGAGCGAAAATGGAGGAAAGCTAAATTAGAAGTTTTTGGAATTGCATATAAAGAGTATGCGCAGCTTAACAGCTTGGACTGAGCATCTTAGCCAACTAATGGCAAGAAACCAAAACAATCCCAGGTTCTTATTTAGTACAGTGGCTCGCCTAACAAAACCTAAGATTCAATTCAATTTTATTTATATAGCGCTTTTAACAATGGTCATTGTCTCAAAGCAGCTTCACAAAAATGAAAGAAAATTTACAAAAAAAAAAAGAAAAAATTATTTTAGAAAAGAAAATAATTGGAAGTGTGTATGTGTGAGAAAAATGTGTAGATAATAATGAGACGAATGAATGAAATGTCTCTGATGAGCAAGCCAAGGGTGACGGCGACGGTGGCAAGGAAAAATTCCCTGAGATGGCATTAGGAAGAAACCTTGAGAGGAACCAGACTCAACAGGGAACCCATCCTCATTTGGGTGATAACAGATAGAAATGATATAACATCTTGTGTGTTGTGCAGGTGAAATTTCAATATGACAGAAATTATCTAAATTGACATGAAGACCAGTTCAGCATAGGGACGAGTCAGTAGGTGCAGAGGGCAGATGAGGTCTGGATCACTGGAAGCACAGGAGCAGCATGTGTAGCTCCAACCATCATAAAGCTGAATCCAGCTGGAGCTGGGTCCTTCTCTGGATGCCTCAGGAACCTCGCAGGGTCGGCCTTTGTCTACTGAAGCTGGCACAATCTCCCGATGCCTCGGGATGGGTAGAGAAATACAGAACAGATGGGGAGAATTAGCGTAGTTGCCATTCTGGATAGGTGTACTGGAGTATGAGATTATGGGAGTTATGTGTATGCCAGATTAAAAAGATGCCCGCAGAGTGTATCCCATCACAGTTTAGAAGTGAAGACCTTATGGACTATCAGGAAGAAAATAATGGAGGTTCAACCTCTAATAAGTTAGTTTAAGTTAAGTTAGTTTTCAGTGTTTTAAAATCGGCAAAATCACCACCATTGAGTACATTAGGTATGATAGAGACACTCTTGTTTCTATTGGTATACAATGCACTGACAATTCGACGGTTTTAACTCCGGATCCGAGCTGGCCGAGTGAGATCCTGAGGGAGAACAATGGACGCGACGCGAAGCGGAGGCCTCGAGGGAAACGAGCTGGGGTGAGGAACAGGCTCAGGGCCCGTGCACACCGCACACCTCTGCCTAGCATCCTGCTCGCCAACGTCCAGTCACTGGAGAACAAACTTGATGACCTCAGGGCCAGGATAAAGTTCCAGAGAGACATTCGGGACTGCAATCTCCTCTGCTTCACCGAGACATGGCTGAACCCAGCGGTGCCAGACCACGCCATACAGCCGGCCGAGTTCTTCTCGGTTCACCGCATGGACAGGACGCGGGACTCGGGGAAGTCAAGGGGAGGCGGCGTGTGCTTAATGGTGAACAACAGCTGGTGCAACAGCGCGAGCGTTGTTCCTCTTACACGCTCCTGCACACCAAACCTGGAACTACTGTCCATCATGTGTCGTCCATTTTATCTTCCACGGGAGTTCACATCGGTCATAATCAGTGCCGTTTACATACCACCACAAGCAGACACTGACACTGCCTTATGCGAGCTGCATGAGGCACTCACACAGCACCAGACACAACACCGGGACGCTGCGATCATTGTGGCAGGGGATTTTAATAGTGCCAACCTCAAACGCGCAGCGCCGAACTTTTATCAGCACATCACCTGCCCCACCAGGGGCGAAAGGACACTGGACCATTGTTATACCACGGTCAAAGACGGTTACAAGGCACAATCTCCTCCAGCGTTTGGTAAATCCGACCACGCCGCCATCTTCCTCATGCCAAAATATAAACAAAGGCTGAAACAGGAAGTTCCGGTTCAGAGGGAGGTCGCGCGCTGGACGGACCAATCGGTGGCCGCGTTACAGGACGCACTCGATGACGCAGACTGGGACATGTTCAGAAACAGCTCCGATGATGACGTCAGCGTGTTTACGGAAGCGGTTGTGGGATTTATTGAAAATCAGAACGTTTCCCAACCAGAAGCCGTGGGTGGATAAAACCATCCGCGACGCTCTGAGATCTCGCACAGCTGCCTACAACACGGGACTTGCGTCGGGGGATATGGAACCGTACAAGGCTGCGTCATATAACGTCCGGAAGGCGGTGAAAGAGGCGAAGCAGCGCTACGGGAGAAAACTAGAGTCACAGCTTCAACAGAGTGACTCTAGGAGCCTGTGGCAGGGACTAAGAACAATAACGGACTATAAAGCACCAGCATCCGGTATGACGAACGCGGACGCGACTCTGGCAGACGAGCTGAACACATTTTACGCTCGCTTCGAGGCTGCAGCTAAAGACGCTAGCAATGCTAATGCTAACGGCGCTAATGCTAACGGCGCTAATTCTAACGGCGCTAATGCTAGCGGCGCTAACGGCTGCAGACAGGAAGACACAGCCAGCACCGGGAACGCGCTCATCATCTCCGAGCACGACGTGAGGAGAGCCTTCAAGAGAGTGAACACCAGGAAAGCAGCAGGACCAGACGGCATCTCAGGTCGTATTCTCAGAGCCTGCGCAGACCAGCTAGCACCTGTGTTCACTGAGATATTCAACATCTCTTTATCTCAGTCGGTGATCCCCACATGCTTCAAAGAGTCCATTATTGTTCCTGTTCCAAAGAAACCACATCCTGCTTCTCTCAATGACTATCGCCCTGTAGCCCTCACCTCAGTAGTGATGAAGTGCTTTGAACGCCTTATCAGAGACTTCATCATTTCTTCACTACCCGACACACTGGACCCACTACAGTTTGCATACCGTCAGAACCGCTCCACTGACGATGCAATCTCTCATCTCCTCCACACATCACTCACTCACCTGGACACTAGGAAAGGGAATTATGTTAAAATGCTCTTCATCGACTACAGCTCTGCTTTTAACACAATAATTCCCTCCACACTCACCACCAAGCTGGAGCACCTGGGACTGAGCTCATCTATATGTCAGTGGATCTCCAATTTTCTGACTGGCAGACCACAGGCAGTAAGGATGGGCGGACATGTCTAAGCCACACTCACTCTCAGCACTGGAGCCCCCCAGGGTTGTGTTCTGAGCCCCCTGCTGTACTCTTTGTACACCCACGACTGCGTGGCCACTACCAACTCCACCTCCATCATCAAGTTTGCTGACGACACCGTCGTGGTCGGACTGATCACCAACAATGATGAGTCGGACTACCTAGAGGAGATTGGAAATCTGGAGAACTGGTGCCAGAGGAACAATCTCCTCCTGAACGTCAGTAAGACAAAGGAGCTGATAGTGGACTTTAGTACAAAGCAGGAGAGGAACTACCAGACCCCCGTCATCAACAGGAGCCCAGTGGAGAGAGTGGACAGCTTCAGATACCTCGGTGTTCACATCACGCAGGACCTATCATGGTCCTGTCACATCAGCACCGTGGTGAAAAAAGCCCGGCAGCGTCTCTACCACCTCAGACGCTTGAGAGACTTTAGACTGCCCTCCAAGGTGCTCAGGAACTTCTACTCCTGCACCATAGAGAGCATCCTGACGGGAAACATCACAACCTGGTTCGGGAACAGCACCATGCAGGACAGACGAGCTCTGAGGGTGGTGCGATCAGCCGAGCGCATCATCCGCACTGAGCTCCCTGACCTACACTCCATCTACAGCAAGCGGTGCTGGACTAAGGCCAGGAAGATCATGAAGGACCTCAGTCACCCCAGTAATGGACTGTTCTCTTTGTTGCGGTCTGGGAAGAGATTCCGCTCCCTAAAGGCCAACACAGAGAGACTGAGGAGGAGCTTCTTCCCGCAGGCGATAAGGTCTCTCAATCACACCTCCACACAGGACTAATAACATCTTTTAAGCTCACAACACTGACTGGACAATCATGGACACATTCATACACACTTGCACTAAATACTCATACATCTGGACAATTGCACATGTCACCTCCATGCATATTTGCACAACCACTGACACTTTAATCCTATATTTTTGCAATATTTTATTATGCCCTTATGCACAGTTAATTTTACTACTTAAAATTATTTCTTTAGTATTTCCTTTTTATTGATTATTTATTTTACGTACAAGCTTTTATTTTCTTTTTTTAAGGTCACTGGCGGTCGTATAAAGCATTTCACTGCATATTATACTGTGTATGATTGTGTATGTGACCAATAAAATTTGAATTTGAATTTGAATTTAATAATATCTCACGATCAAGTCCAGCCTATAGCTTCACATTTAGATTTTCAGTGCTTTACAGGTATAGGACAGGAAGAGCTGTATAAATTTATCACCTCGGGTAAATCAACAACGTGCTTGTTACTGTAGATCCAATCCCACCCAGATTTTTAAAAGAAATGATGCATATGGTTGGAGAGACGCTTTTAAACATTATTAATTCCTTATTATATCTACTGTAGGTCACGTCCCTAAACCTTTCAAGTTGCCACTTCTTAAAAAATCTAATTTGGACTCGAATGAAATTTACAGACCGATTTCAAACCTTCCATTTATATAAAAAATATTAGAAAAGGTAGTATCAGCTCAAATATGCACATTCTTGCAGGAAAACAACATCCTTGAAGAATTTCAGACAGGTTTCAGGCCCATCATAGTACAGAAACTGCACTAGTTAAGATTGCAAACAACTCGGACCAAGGCTGCATCTCAATACTAGTCTTACTTGATCTTAGTGCTGCATTCGACACTATAGACCATAATATTCTCATAGATCACTAACAAAATTACATAGGTATTCAGGGACAGGCATTAAAATGGTTTAGATCATACCTTTCTGATCGATACCATTTTGTAGCTCTAAATGGAGAACCACCTGGTGTAATGCCAGTTAAATATGGGATTCCACAAGGGTCAGTTTTAGGACTGTTCTCAATATACATACTTCCCTTGGGTAACATCATTAGAAGTGCTGGGATTAGTTTTCATTGTTATGCTGATGATACCCAATTACAGTAAAACCACGGATCACGAGTAATGTGATTTGCGAGTGTTCCGCAAAACGAGCAAAGATTTGAAATAAATTTTGACTTGGAAAACAAGCATTGTCTTGGTTTACGAGCACAGAGTATCATGTATCACACATGCGCTTCTTGATTTGATGCCGAGCGTCACATGATCACAACTGAGGCAACATTTTTTCTCTGTCTTGCACTGCGGGTCCCTGCTGGGTCTTAGTGCTCGTCACTTACTGCTATGATCAACATCCATGTGCATGTGTGTGTGTGTGTTTCTTTCTCTTGCGCTGCAGAGTGTGTGTGTTATGTGTGTGCACGTGCGCGTAATTTGACACTGCACCGGTTCACTCTCTCTCTCTCGCCTTTAATGTGTGTGTGTGTGTGTGTGTGTGTGTGTGTGTGTGTGTGTGTGTGTGAAGCAGAGAGGCGTGCTTCAATCACACACAACCGGCACGGTGTCAAATTAGGCACACACAGCGCATAAATCGAAACACTTATCTATTGGGATTTATTAAAATTTATTAAAATTGATTATAATTTTTTTAGAATCATTTTTATTCTCTTTTTTTTTTAGTCTTTTTTGGGTTTTTCCAATTTTCTCCCCAATTTAGTCGTGGCCAATTCCTCCCCATCGCTAGGGGGGCTCCCACATTAAGGCTACCTCTACCACTCAGCCGGTAGGGCCGAGAACTATCACGTGTTTCCTCCGAACCGCGTGACGTCAGTCGACCGCATCTTTACGAACTGCTTGCTCACGCACCATTAGGGGCGGAGTAACACACTCGGAGGAAAGCGCTAGCTGCTCCTTCTGCGTGCGCAAGCTCACAGATGCCCCTGATTGGCTTGTAGAGCCGTGATTAATGTGGGAGCACAAGTACCTCTCATCCCTCCCCCCTGAGAGAGCTCGGCCAATTAGCTCTCTCTATGCCTGTGAGAGGAAAACAGCATCACCCGGGGTTCGAACCAGCGATCTCCGGATGATAGGACGAGCACTTTACCACTGCGCCACTCGGAGGCAGTTTGTTTTATTTTTACTTTATATTTTGTGTTAATTATTTTTATGTATTTATTTTTGGGCTGTGGAACGAATAATTTGAATTTCCATTATTTCTTATGGGACAATTTGCTTTGATTTACGAGTGTTTTGGAATACGAGCCCACTTCCGGAACAAATTATGCTTGTACTCCGAGGTTCCATTGTATCTATCTCAACAAAACCAGACGAATTACCAAAGTTGTCTAGATTAACTGAGTGTGTCCAGGACATAAAAGATTGGATGAGCAATAACTTTCTTTTACTAAATTCAGATAAGACGGAGATTACTTATCGGCCCAAAAACCAGCACACAATTCAGCCTGCGTTTAGAAGGATGTACTGTTACTACCAGCTCGACCGTAAAAGACCTGGCCGTAATATTAGACAGTAACTTGTCCTTTGAAAATCATATTTCCAATATCACAAAAACAGCCTTTTTCCATCTTAGAAAAATTGCCAAGCTTAGGAACATCTTATCCGTATCTGATGCAGAAAAGCTAGTTCATGTTAGTTCAAACTTGTTCATGTCCGTCCATTGTTCTTCTACTACTTTTCCTACTACTTCATCTCTCTCTCTCTCTCTCTCTCGCTCTCTCACAAAAACATTATTTTCCTCTCTGTATGTCAGTACCAGCCTGTGATCATGCCACAAAAACATGGCAAACTTACGGCTCAGCATATAACATGTCATGGGATACGGGTGTGTTCACGCCATTGTCCAAACCGAATAAATTCATACAGCATTGACATTCATATTCAAGTTCCTAATGTGCCCTTACTATGCATTCTTTATATGCATTCTTCAATATTACAACTTTTAGCTGCACCCGACTGTAGTGTGAAATTTCTACAGCAGCAGCCACAGATATCCGAGGGAGGAGGACGCATGGAGGACGTGACGTCTGCACTGGTGACTTTGCAGGGTGTTCCGAAAGAAGAGGTTCCAATCCAATCACTTGTACCATGCGAATTATACTTCACAGTGTGTTCAGCCATGTTAAGTGTGATTTCAAACTGCAGGGAATGAAAATATTCAGTTCAAAGGGAATGGTGAACTGTAGGGAACGAGTAAACAACGTTTTTCACTTTACCGGAAAAGGATATGAAAAATTTCCCATAAGTCATTGTATCTCGCTGGAGCATGAAAAAGTTAGTATTATATACTGTAGGCTAATACAGTAATCTGTAAAAAATAAATAAATAAATAAATAAAAATAAATAAAAAATAAAATCTTTACTCCATTTACTAGAAATACAGCACAAATGGGTCTTTGTTGGGTAACAACTTGAACTTCCAATGACAATGTGTTGTGTGAGGCT
This sequence comes from Channallabes apus, assembly GCA_030522415.1. Taxonomy (NCBI): domain Eukaryota; kingdom Metazoa; phylum Chordata; class Actinopteri; order Siluriformes; family Clariidae; genus Channallabes; species Channallabes apus. Next base: position 21,616,444 of record CM060111.1, on the reverse strand, counting down.
GTCTGGGACACTCAGGCTTCCTGGGTGACAATTCTATCAATGATTTAACTATTTTAGACCATTTATATACATACAGTAAACTTCTTTTTTTTTCAGACTTTCACCTATTGCCATTCCAATCAGCAATCAGACAAGTAATGCATCAATCAACTACAACTCATAACTCATCTATTTTAAATGCCTCTAAAATGACCAACAAATCAAGACGCAGTGATTAACGCAGTCAATGATGACACACAGCTGGAACCGTGTTACTGACTAATTGAATAGGCGGAGACTCCAGATCCAATTAGGGACTAAAGACACAATAAAAGGCCACTGTTGCTAGCTGTTTGAATGTGGGTGGGTGGACTTTGGGAATCATGGTGATCTCAGGAGTAAGGCTGGTCCTTGTGGGAGTTTTTCTTGCTTTAAACTATGTGTGCAGTGTACCTGCTTCTGTACAAGATGTAAAAATGGCATTTCAAGATTCTAAGTTTCCAGTGAAGCTCAATGTGCAGCCATCTGCCCAGTTTAATGTATGCCAAGTGCAGGGTTTTGAAAGGGTTCCTTGTGGACTACCTGGTATTCAGGCTGCCCAATGTACTGCCATTAACTGCTGTTTTGATGGCCAGCAGTGCTATTATGGGAGAAAAGGTAGGATTTTAAATCTTACTTAACTTGGCTTTTTGGTTAAATATCAAGTTGACTCTGGTTTCTTCCTTGATGTTGCCAGTGACCGTCCAGTGTACCCTTGATGGCCAGTTTATCTTGGTGGTGGCAAGAGATACAACCCTTCCCAGGATAACCCTGAATTCCATCAACTTGTTGGGAGGAAATGCTGCACCCTGTGGTCCTGTTGACTCAAATGTGGCCTTTGCTATATACCAGTTTCCTGTAACGGCTTGTGGAACAACAATGAGGGTTTGTAAATATCCCCCCTCCCCTCCAAATACATAGTTTGTCTTAATTAACGGTCCTACCTCCTCTCTCCAGGTCCAAGGTGGTTATGTGGTCTATGAAAACAAGATGATCTCCGGCTATGAAGTTGGAGTTGGACCCCGAGGAGCAATCACAAGGGACACTCACTTTGAGTAAGTTTAACTAACTCATGGTAGGGGATGGTGTTGGGGCCTTCACTAATCTGTGGCTTCCTTTGCAGGCTTTACTTCCAGTGTAGATATGCTGGTGTTAACTTTGCAGCTGTGTCATTTGAGCCTTCTGCTGCTGCCAATCCTATGCCCCTTGTTGCCTCTGGACCACTCCAAGTAGCAATAAGGCTAGGAAATGGTCGTTGTGCCACAAAGGGATGTAATGAAGGTGAGAAGCTTCTGTCTGGATCTTCCTGTGCAATCTGAAAACAGGAATTGATTCTCTACCTCCCAACAGAAAAAGTGGTCTACAACTCCTACTACATGGCTACTGACTACCCTGTGACTAAGATTCTGAGGGAACCAGTGTTCGTTGAAGTTTACATCGTGGGAAGAAACGATCCGAACATTGTGCTGGTTTTGGGAGACTGCTGGGCGACTGCTTCCCCTAACCCCTACAGTGGACCACAGTGGGACCTTCTTTTGAATGGGTAGGTTCTTCCTTTCTTGGTGTAGGCCAGTGACTGACCAGGAAGTGACTACCTGTTTGTGTATTCCAAAGGTGTCCTTACACAGGTGACCACTACTTGACCAAGCTGATCCCAGTTAATGGAACATCTGGACTTGCATACCCTACCCATTACAGACGCTTTTTCCTGAAGATGTTTGCCTTTGTGAATTCTGATATGACTCCAGTGCAAGAGACGGTAAGGGTCTGCTTTCTACTTATGCTATTGTACATGAAATGAGTTCTAATTGCTAAGGTTTGTTTCCTTCCCAGGTCTTCATCCACTGCAGTACATCTGTATGTCTTCCATCTGCACAAGACTCCTGTCAACCTGTGTGTGCCAGAAGAAGTAGGTAGACTCTTGTACAACTGTCTGCTTCTTCACTTGACTGGTTTATTGACTTACTTCATCTTCCTCTTTTTAGGAAGAGATGTTTCTGCAGAAGAACGTGCTAAGAACTCGGCAGTAGTATCTAGTGGAGAAGTGATCTTCACCCAAAGTTTCCCACCTAGCTCTGATTAAAATTGTGCCAAATAAAAGGTTTTTGCTTTCAAATTCTTTAGATGTTTAGTCTGTGCTGTGAAGTGTCTCCTGAGTATGACCAGGTTATCATGGGGGGGGGGGGGGTGTTTTCTAGTAAACTGCATATAACTGTTTAAACATGACTGACTTGCTATTCTCTAATGGGACCAAGATTTCATGTTTGGGTACTTGGACTGACAGTACACCTCATACCAGCTTCTAATTGAGAGAATTGTGATTTCTTATATTTAATCCAAGTTATATTAAATCTAAAGTGTGACCTGCTTTGAGTGGGTCCTACTACAGTGATTTACTCCTCCTGAGTCCAGTATGGACATGCATGCTGTTCTTAGAGGGTCTTCTGGATTCTCAAAATGAATATTGAAGTCTCTAGCAATTAATCTGGTCATTTCTGTAGACCATTTGAAAAATTTGCATAGAAATTCAGAATATGGCTCTGGGGGTCTGTAAGTGATGGTGGGATCAACAGATCAGACTTAATATTTGTAGCTACACTTCTTACTATAGAGAACTTCAAATGCATTAGTCAGATTATCATTGTAAATAACTGCGATGCCTCCTCCTCTGCCAGTTAGCTGAGGCTGGTGTATGTAGCTGATATCCAGGAGGACGAGCTTTATTTAAAACTGCATACTTGTTCTGTTTAATCCAGATTTTTGTTAAACACAGTATATCAAACCCCTGATCAGTGATCATTTCTTTACTTTAGATGTAAGATCTAATATTTACCAGTCCTAGCTTTCAGATCAGATGTGTTGGTTGTGTCTTCAGTGTGCTGTGAATTTGTGGTCTCAATTTACTAAAACAGACTTTTTTGGGTCTTCGTAAATTTTTTTTTTTAAACTTCCAGCCAAGCAATTGCTATTACAAGAAAAAAAAAACACAATCTCTCGGCTTTACATTCAACACAGAAATATCAAAAGCCAAGCTTGTGCAACACTCAATCAGTTGTACTTCAGGCCCTCAGATGCATACCGTATAGAAATCAGACCGAAAGCCATGCCCCCATCATGTGCAGGATAAAGACTTCCACTCTATTACTAAACATGAGAGAAACAAATATAACTAATATCCAAGAATTAGAGTAATTGTGGAGATGAAGGGACACATGGTCAGTAACAATACTCAATAGTCATTTGTGGTCATGATTTAAGCCATGATAGACTGGGATTAAGAGCCCAAAATGTGTCAAATACATTTGTTTGTAGTGTGATACAATGTGGAAAGGTTTTGTAGCACCATTCTCTGTCGTGTTCATAGACTGTGTGTGTGAGATCAGACTTTATCCTAATTCTGATGATTGATGTGAACATTAACTGAAGTGTTTAGGCTGTTTGTGCAGCAGTCACATGATCAGATTTTTAGATAACTGCATGAATCTGCAGGCGTTCCTAATAAAGTGCATAAAAAGTGGAGCTTCAGGATTTATTCTGAGTTGCTGTTTGTCCTCAGTGTCCTGCCCTCTTTAGCACAGCGTCAGTGACATCACGGCGGGCAAAAAGTGTCATTTCTGAATTCATTATAGTTTTTAATTGAAATCTGTTTTATTAAAGTGACTTCCATGCAAACTGCTAGAACATCCATGTCCATCTTTACAGGTTCTATGTGGTGTCGTTGACTGAAATCTCACCATGATCTTTATGTTTATTTCTGCTCATGAGACATTACGGAGAGAAAACCCCATGAAACTATGATTTTCAGGCTCTAGGTCCGACAAACTTACGGCTCAGCATTATAACATGTCATGGGACACAGGTGTGTTCATGTCATTGTCCAAACCATATAAATTCATACAGCATTGACATTCATATTACTTCAAGTTACTAATGTGCCCTTACTATGAATTCTTTATATGCATTCTTCAATATTACAACTTTTAGCTCCGCCTGATCTGAGATGCAATATAAAAATATAGATTTTCAATAAGTTTTATTCATAATTTCTTTTGGATGGTTTAAGGCTCCCAATGTACCTATCCTTAGAACCTTAGAAGTGAAGTGCTACTGATTTTATTGTAAAGACTAAATACAGAATCTTTGTGAATGATGAATGGGACCACAGATGATTAAATAGAAAGCGAGTGCACACACAAAGACACACACACCTTCCTCATTCCTCAAGCACTAGTGAAAAAAACTTGGATGTTGACTTTACAAGTGAGACACGCGCACTGAGACAGAGCATGGCAGACGATTGGCCACAATTCCGCAGCACGAGAGAGTGAAAAGACCCATTGGCTCGATGGAAAAAGTGTATATGGAAAAACCAGACATATATACCGGACTTAAAACATTTTATACATTTACATACACACTGATAATATTGTATATAATTGTAAATATTGGCATCTTGCGCACTGCAGTGTCTATTTTTGTATAATACACATGAGCTTGCATCTATGAATGTTCGTAGAACCGCAGTCCGTTCATATCTGAGGACATTCGTAACTCGAATGTTCATAAGTTGGGGACTACCTGTAATCTGTAATAAAATATAGACAAATCTCTGTACATCTTTAATAATATTAATTATTATTAATCAATTCATTTAAAAGTTAAATATTTCAATAGTATGTTTTATAATGGTATCAGTTTTTGTCTAAATAAATATTCAATATTTAATGTCTGTAGTGTGAAATTTCTACAGCAGCAGCCAAGTGACGCCTGCACTGTAAAAAGTGATTTTTTGACCTTGTAAATAATGGTAACATTATTTAAGTATGTTTTACAAACAAATACTATTTTGTCTTTTTACTTAAAAATGTCATGTTTAATTCAGTACATTACTTGCAGTTTCTTTGTAATTTATTATACTAAAATACATATGTAAATTTAAATACAATCTCCTCAGTAATATTTACTTAGTGTTTGCCATCTAATCAAATCACACCAAAACTGAACAACTTAAAGTAAAATGTACTCAGTTCGGCAAGGTAATGGACTACGTGCACGCAGACTCGTGACGTACTTCCGCTTTGGCTCCGAAGTTTGAAGCGTCGCGCACAGAGGAAAGGAAGAGAGATTTCACCACGGCTAATGTGAATTTTACCACGGTAAGTTATTAATATGCTAAGTAATTAATTGAAATATATTTGCAGAAAATTGTAGAGTCATTAAGCTATCTGCAGCCCCAGTGGTTTGTGCCTACCGTTTCTTTTTTTTATCGAGGCACAAGTGCTAAAAGTGTTCATGTTAACAGTGTTAACAGATGTTTGGATAACGTTAAAACTTAATCTTAGTTTTGTTAAACAGAGTTAAAACATTACTAAATGAAGCTATTAATATAGTTGACAGAGTTAACTATAAATGTTACACAGATATAAATATGAGTTCTGTAAGTAAATCCTACGTTAATGTGAATGCGCTTCCTATTGGTTACGCCAGAGGCGCTGTTTCCCACTGTGTTCGAACAGTCTGCAGCAGAGCTGTGGAGAACTGCTGTGGGTAAGTTGCAATCTGTTGTAGCTCCACAATAAAAGTAAAAAATATAATTTCACAAGAAATGTCAGGCACTGTTTGAAAGGTATTCAACAGCATAGGTATTGATTCATCTGTCAAGTTTATTTTTGTTCAATATCTGTGGTATTTTGATACTTTTATTTCCGTTTTGATGTACCTGGTTTTGCCATGTGCTAATGAAATGCAATAAATTGCAACATCATCCAAGTCCTGAGTGCGTGTGCTGATGAAGGGTGGGATAAACCGGGTCAGAGAGAGAAAAATCTAGAAGGTCACATATGACCTTAATCTTGTCAGTCGATTATTGTAAAAATGAGTTTTAACATCCGTGCAAACTTAGCTCGAGGCATTGCCCTGTCGTGTTCTAGCATTCTGTCCCAGTAAAGTTCGAGCTGCCGAAATTTAATAATCACCCTGTTTTTCGCGTCTTAATCACACAGGATTAACGTTAGTTTTTAAAATGCACTTGTACAAGGCAAATATTACATTGAACTTTATTTATATTGTTTACCTCTACTATTGGGTATGATAGCTATATATAGAAATTGATAAGGTGATACTGTACAGTATTTTAACCACTTTGCTCTGATTTGTATATTTCACAGGATGTCAGCAGAGACATGATTAAGGATACTTTCGCCCGTCATGTCATGAAAATCATTGTACTGAGCAGATCTGTAGAAGAGGAAGATGCCAGTATATCTGATGTCATCATTGTCATCGAGGGAACTGAGGTGCTGCTGGGATGTAAAAATCTCACAAATGCATGTATTTTACTCATGGGCTGCATTTACTCCCTAAATTTGAGCTATCCCCCAAAGCTGAGAAACACATTTGAAGTGTTCCAGAAAATCTTTCTTGGGCTAGATGCTTTAAAGTTTTCTCCAAAGGTTAACTCTTTACATAGAAAGCTTGTAATCTAGTTGGGCACTACAGTACTTGCACTTATTGCACTTATGCTGTTTTACTGTGTTTTTTTTTTTGTTTTGTTTTGTTTTTTGCAAGAAAGGCAGCTACTAGTTTAACATTATTTGCACTTTTATACTTTTGTATTTTATATCTGCAACTGAGATTGTTCATGTTCATGTTATATTTAAAGGTTTTATATGTTTAAATGTTTATGCACTTTAATGCACTGTGGTTGTTCTAAAAAAAAGTTTACTGGAGTAAAATGCACTATAGTGTACCATTTATCAAACAAATGCAGTTTTACTACTTTTTTTTCATGCTCTCATCTGTTAAGGAATCTCAAAGAAATAAAAGATTTCAAGTAAAATGTATCAGTGTTATTTTATTGACCACCATTTAAATACATAAACAACATCAAATGTTAAAATAATATTTAAAGTAAAGGTTACTCCATTTAAAATAAGATAACTAGGATTATTGTGTAAAAAAAAAAACATTTATAAGCATTCCTTGAGTAAAATATATAAAGAAACAGTCAATACAGTTTACTAGGAAATTTGAAGATAGCAAAAAATAAATAAACTCAAATCTTTAATCCATTTATTAGAAGTACAGCACAAATGTTGATCAGTCAATTTGTGTACATCACACGCTTCCTGACAAACAAAAGTGGCTCCGGGACTTCCGGTTGAGCTTTGATGGAGTAGGACGTGAGTTTGGGAGCTCCCGCCGATTTCGATTACAATTGTTATTTCTTTGCGCTTTTTGGCCATAATTTTAGTCTAGTTTTATTTTGTAGTTAGTTGAGTTTAAAAAGTTTATTCGGGACTGTTTAAAATGGCAGCAAAAAATATAAAAACTCGCAGTACGATTCAAACACACCTGAGGCCTAGTTTGCAAACCGCGACCACATCCTCGAGTGAGCCGTCGTCACCTGTAAGGCCCCCCTCGAGCCAGGCTAATCCGGATATTGACGCTCTTAAAGTCGAGTTGTTGGCCTCGCTGAGGAAAGATATCGCCGAAATTTTTAAAAAAGAACTTCAGGATACTATCGGTGATGCTTTGTCTACTATTAAGTTCGACTTGCAAGCGATGAAGACGCAGCTAGCGATAGATAAAGCTGCTAATGACGCTACCGTGTCCGAGCTAAAAGGTACGGTCAGGGAGATGGAGCACGCGCTTACTGTGTGCTCCGACGACATAGCGGAGATGAAAAACACTATCAAGTGTCTCACAGCTAATGTAGCCAAGCTGGAGAATAAATGTGAAGACTTGGAGTCTAGGACGCGGCGTAACAATGTTAGGATAGTGGGAGTACCGGAGGGGCCTAACACGTGCACTACTGCGGCCGTGGCCTCCTTGCTAAAGGAAGCATTTAATCTGGAGAAGGAGCCGCTTTTGGATCGTTCCCACAGGACCCTCCAACCCGCACCTAAGCCCGGCGACCGTCCACGAGCCATCGTGTGCAGGTTTCATTACCACACTGACTGCGTTGACATTTTACGACGCGCTAGAGAACGCCGACAGATTAAAGTTGGAGACCAGACCATCTCAGTCTTTCCTGACTACACTGCCAAGATCGCACGTGCTCGGGCTGCATTTAATACGGTCAGGCAGCAGCTGCGTGGCATTGAGGGAGTTCGGTATGGCCTGTTTCATCCAGCGCGACTTCGCATCACACATAAGGGGGCTGAGAAGGACTTTGTTTCAGCGGAGGAAGCCAGTGTTTATGTTAAAACGTTGATTTCGGGTTGAGCCTCAATAGTCCTTCAGGTTGGTGCTGTAATGCTGCTAAGTGTTTACGGTTTCTTTAGGTTTAACGCTACCTGCGCATTGGTTTTTTTCTTTTTTTTTAAAGTATGTTGCGCTAGTTACTGTACGGTTTTTATTTTTGTATTTTCACTTTTATATATTAAGACTAAATCGTATATTATACTCTTGTACTTCGGATTAGTCCAGCACAATCTTTTCTAGGCTTATTGCAAATATTTGCACAGGACTTCCTTTTTTTGTGGTATTTTTACGTATTTTCGTTGTTTTGTTAGAATGTTCATCTTCTGAGGAAACAATATTTTGTACAGGGTTTTTTATATATATGTATATATAACGTGTTTGTTACACGCACGCTGTTATACAGTGTGAAGTCGGTGGGAGGTTTTTTTTCTCTCTCTCTTGTTTGTTTTTGTTTGGGCTCCGGTTAGTCCATTCACTTTACTGGATAGTATGCTATTTTGGGGAACACTGCTGTCTCCTTTGTTTTTATATGGAGACTTTGGGTGTGTGTGTTTAGGGGTATTTTGGGGGGGAGGGTGTCCCACTTCGGCTCTTTGGCATTTTGGTTGTTGTTTTTTCTTTTTGAATGGTTAATGGTAATATAGATCCCAGCAATGCTGGGTCAGGCATGCCTCTTAGATTCATTAGTTGGAATGTCAGAGGTATGGGCAATCCTGTTAAGAGATCTAAGGTTTTCACACACTTGAAACGTTTACATTCTGATATAGCATTTTTACAGGAGACTCACCTTCGCAGTAAAGATCATTATAGGTTAAATTGCCCTTGGGTAGGTCAGGTCTTTCACTCAAACTTTAATTCGAAAGCTAGAGGAGTTGCCATTCTCATTAATAAGAAAGTTCAATTCTCATCGACCAATGTTATCGCTGATAAGAATGGTAGATACATCATTGTTGCTGGTACACTAATGCAAAAAAAGGTTTTGTTGGTAAATGTATATGCCCCAAATTTTGATGATGCTGAATTTGCTAATAGACTGCTGAGTAACATCCCCTTCTTGAACACTCATTTGCTGATCCTTGGGGGAGATCTGAATTGTGTTTTTGATCCAATCTTGGATCGATCTAATCCTCGTAATCTGACTCCATCATCTATGTCTAAAATATTTTCAGATTTTATGAAACAGAACGATCTTATTGATCCATGGAGATTTCGCAACCCTTCAATCAAAAAATTTTCTTTTTTCTCCCAGGTGCATCATTCTTATTCCAGGATTGATTACTTTCTTATAGACAGAGCTCTTGATTTGTGTGTTACTTCTTCTGACTATTCTGGTATTGTAATATCTGATCATTCACCTCTGCTATTGGATATACAGCTGTCTACCTATAAACGTAGCCCACCACTTTGGAGATTTAACTCTCTTCTTCTGGCAGATAAAGAATTTTGTGAATTTATTTCAAGTTCTATTGAGGAGTTCTTGTCCTTCAATCAAGATGATTCAGTTTCATATTCTCTGCTACGGGAGACACTTAAATGCTACCTGAGAGGTCAAATTATTTCTTATTCTGTTCTTGCTAATAAAAAGATTAATGCCAGGTTTAAAGAACTTACAGCTGCGATTAGTAACCTTGATCAATGTTATACACTGAACCCTTCTCCAGAATTACTGAAGCAGCGTCTTGATTTGCAAGCAGAATTCAATCTTATGTCAACTAAAGAGGTAGAGCACTTGTTACTACGCAGTCGTGGCTCATATTATGAGTATGGTGACAAGGCAAGTCGCTTGTTGGCACATCAGCTACGACGACAAGCCACTTCGCGTTTAATTCCTAGTATTAAAAACACTTATGACACTATTACTACAGATCCCTTGGAAATTAATTCTACCTTTAAAACATTTTACGCTTCGTTATACAAGTCAGAATTTCCTACGGACAAAGCTAAAATGAATAAATTTCTCCATAATCTTTCAAACCCTGTTATTGATACTAATATTGCCGGGCAATTGGACTCCCCATTTTCCGTTGAAGAAGTATCAAATGCTATTACAGCTATGCAGTCTAATAAAGCTCCAGGCCCTGATGGGTTTCCAATAGAATTTTATAAATCATTTATTGGTAAATTGGCACCATTGCTTTTATCTGTGTTTAATGAATCCTTGGAAAGGGGTTCATTACCACCAACTTTCACACAAGCCACTATAGCGCTCCTTCTCAAAAATGACAAAGATCCAACCTCCTGTGGTTCCTACAGGCCATTATCTCTGCTTAATGCCGATGCAAAGGTGTTGGCTAAAGTAATTGCATCTCGCCTAGAGGATGTGCTTCCTTGTATTATATCTGAAGAGCAAAATGGTTTTATAAAGGGACGTCAATTGTTTTTTAATACCCGTACACTCTTTAATGTTATTTACTCAAAGCATTTATCTGAACTTCCTGAACTTGTCATTTCTTTAGATGCTGAAAAGGCTTTCGATAGAGTGGAGTGGGAGTACTTGTTTGCAGTTTTAAAGAAATTCGGATTTGGCGATAAATTTATTTTTTGGATTCGGCTTCTTTATTCGTCCCCTAAAGCCAGTGTACATACTAATGATGTTTATTCAGATTATTTTGATCTGGGTCGCGGATGTCGTCAAGGTTGCCCCTTGTCACCTTTACTCTTTGCCATCGCCATCGAGCCTCTGTCAATCACATTGAGATCTTCCTCCGTATTCAAGGGTATCTTCCGTAATGGAATTGAACATAAATTATCATTGTATGCAGATGATTTGTTATTATATATAACTGATCCTGCACTCTCCATCCCGGCTGTTTTAGGTATTCTGGAGAATTTCAGCTCGTTTTCAGGTTATAAATTAAATTTGGGGAAAAGTGAGTGTTTTCCCATTAATACGTCAGCATGTCATCTTCAACAGTCCGATCTACCCTTTCATCTTAGTCCATCGGGGTTTAAATACTTGGGGATTAATGTGACTCGTTCTCTATCTGGCCTTAAATCAGCTAATTTTACTCCCCTTATATCAAGGATCGCATCTGATATTCAAAGATGGGATAATCTCCCCCTTTCATTAATCGGTAAGATTAATGTTGTTAAAATGAATATCTTACCAAAATTTTTATTTTTATTTCAGTCGATTCCCTTATTTTTGCCAAAACATTTTTTTGTCTCACTGGACAAAATTATTGGTTCTTTCATTTGGGGAGGGAAGCCACCTAGGGTTCGTAAAACTATACTGCAGAGATGCAGATTTAGTGGAGGACTTGCATTACCTAATTTTCTAGCTTACTACTGGGCTGCTCACATTCATAAACTTTGCTACTGGTTAAAATCTTCTGGATCCTCTTGGTGTAAATTGGAGCTATCATCCTGTAAGGGATCTTCTATACCGGCTCTGCTCTATTCCTCTTTACCCATAAAACCCTCTCTGTATACTGATAATCAGGTGGTTCTTAACACACTCAAGATCTGGTTCCAGTTGAGACGGCACTTTAAATTTGTAATGGCATCTTCCTCAGGTCCTCTAAAAGATAACCATTTGTTTCCCCCATCACTCCTGGACTCGTCGTTCTCAGTGTGGTGTGACAAGGGTATAAAACAATTTAAATATTTATATGTGGACGGTGTCTTCGATAGTTTTGCCAATTTGTCATCTCGTTATGGTCTCCCCACTACCCATCTGTTTCGCTATTTTCAAATTCGAAATTTTGTTGCCAAGCGTTTCCCTAATTTTCCCTCTTTACCTCCAGAACAGCAGTGGGAAACTATGCTATCATTTATTCCTCATCATAGAGGAACCATTTCGAAACTCTATGATACTATCCTGTCTCTTAGTAACCACTCAAATGTTAAGCTTAAGTGTACATGGGAAGGGGAACTAGGAATTCAAATACGGGAGGAGTCCTGGGAACAGGCTATAGCGAGGGTACGGTCTTCCACCTCTTGTGCTCGTCTTGGTCTTATTCAATTTAAGGTCATACACAGGGCACATTTCTCTAAGTCTAGACTTTCAGAAATGTATCCAGAAGTGGAAGACAAATGTGATAAATGCCATGGCTCTCCTTGTCACCTTAGCCACATGTTTTTTCAGTGTCCTGAGCTGGAAGGTTTCTGGACAGGTTATTTTGCCATTATGTCCACTGTTCTTGGGGTAACTCTCCAACCTTGCCCTCTGATTGCTATATTTGGGATTCCTGATCGCTCACTTACACTTAATTCTACACAAAAGGATATCATAGCTTTCACATCCTTATTAGCAAGACGTTTATTGTTGTTGCATTGGAAGTCTGCTAAATATCCTACTATCTCCCAGTGGCTTAAAGATGTCATGTATTTTTTAAAACTTGAAAAAATTAAATATACGTTAAGAGGATGTACAGCCAAATTTTTCCACAATTGGCAACCATTTATTTCTTATTTTACTAGTCTAGAGGTATTGCCTGATTAAATGTATACCTGTTACTGATATTTATGTAATATGTTTGGTGGTTGTCTTGAGCCGTGTGGGGCGGGGAGGGGAGGGGTGTTTTTTTTTTTTTTTTTTTATTTTATTGTTTTTTTTTATTTGAGTGTTTTTGTTTAGTGTTTTTATGTGTGTGTATGTATTTGTTTATTTAGAAAAATGAAAAGGTAAATTGGATTTCTGTAAATGCAAGTACTGTATTGTTTTCCCTTTTTTCAATAAAAAATATTTGCAAAAAAAAAAAAAAAAAAAAAAGTGGCTCCTGACACCAAAAATTGGACTTACTGTACACAATTTTTTCTCATAACCCATATTACAACATTGTAATTCCTTGGGCGATGGATGGGGTTAAAAAGGTACTTATGCAAGAATATGGACAGTATGGGTACAAACAATGAGTTGGCTGGATTGCAACTGTATTCACTTCTAATTGGTAACATCCTCCGGTCTTTGTTGAGGAACAACATGAACTTCCAATGACAATGTGTTGTGTGAGGCTGTCTGGGACACTCAGGCTTCCTGGGTGACAATTCTATCAATTATTTAACTATTAATTATATATTTACGATTTATTTTAACATACATTAAAATTCAGACAAGTAATGCATCAATCAACTACAACTCATAACTCATCTATTTTAAATGCCTCTAAAATTACCAACAAATCATGACGCAGTGATTAATGCAGTCAATGATGATATTTGGACTAACAATTTGCTAGCAACATTCTTCTAGTTAATAGTATGAGGTGGAACGGACAACCCTTTTTAGTCTTTGGAGATTGTTTCAGAAGGCCCAAAGGAGTGTGGCTTAAGTTCTAGCCCAGAACCTTGGGTATGCAATTATAATTTCTGATCACCAAGAGCAATCATCCCATGCTGAAATGGCAGATGAATCCTCTATTGTGGAAACCATATCATGGTGGCTGTCAGAGCTGTAACCAAGTGTTAACAAGTCACACAGTATCAGCTAATTGTAAAGCACAAATGAGGCTGTAATGTCTTATTACCCTTTTTTTTTTTTTTTTTTAATTCCTAGTTAATTTTGCTGGAGAGATGTAAATCTAGCAACTTTTAGATAACTATTTTGACACTTTACAAGTTTAAATTATAATTTTTTTTGTGGTGCCATTATACCAGGGAGCAAATTTCTTTCAACTGGCGCTACAATTTAAGGTGTAACAAGCCTAAATATTCAGTCACCTGATTGAGTGCTGTGGATTCAGATGTGAACTCTGGGTCATTACTGATTAAGCTCTGCATGGTAGTTGATGTGAATGTATGTTTAATGTGGTAGTCCTGTGCATACACTTTTTAATTGAGAGAATTCTGATTAGACTTAATATCCTTTGGATTAAAAATAAAGTGTGACCTGCTTTATCACTACCCTTAGAACAGATTACTGTAGCTGTGTTTCCCCACGTTATCGAGTTGTTAGAAATATGAATCCGACTAAAGATGGATTCACAAGTAATCTGCTGGATCTGTCTCAATTTCTTATTGGACCCGTAAATGAAGTGACTAGCAGCATGGGCACTATTTTTACCAGTACATTAGACAATGTTGCTCCCATCAGATTAAAAAAAGTCAGAGATAAAACAATTGCACCATGGTACAACAGTCATACTCGCGCCCTAAAGAGAGAAACCGGTAACCTTGAGCGAAAATGGAGGAAAGCTAAATTAGAAGTTTTTGGAATTGCATATAAAGAGTATGCGCAGCTTAACAGCTTGGACTGAGCATCTTAGCCAACTAATGGCAAGAAACCAAAACAATCCCAGGTTCTTATTTAGTACAGTGGCTCGCCTAACAAAACCTAAGATTCAATTCAATTTTATTTATATAGCGCTTTTAACAATGGTCATTGTCTCAAAGCAGCTTCACAAAAATGAAAGAAAATTTACAAAAAAAAAAAGAAAAAATTATTTTAGAAAAGAAAATAATTGGAAGTGTGTATGTGTGAGAAAAATGTGTAGATAATAATGAGACGAATGAATGAAATGTCTCTGATGAGCAAGCCAAGGGTGACGGCGACGGTGGCAAGGAAAAATTCCCTGAGATGGCATTAGGAAGAAACCTTGAGAGGAACCAGACTCAACAGGGAACCCATCCTCATTTGGGTGATAACAGATAGAAATGATATAACATCTTGTGTGTTGTGCAGGTGAAATTTCAATATGACAGAAATTATCTAAATTGACATGAAGACCAGTTCAGCATAGGGACGAGTCAGTAGGTGCAGAGGGCAGATGAGGTCTGGATCACTGGAAGCACAGGAGCAGCATGTGTAGCTCCAACCATCATAAAGCTGAATCCAGCTGGAGCTGGGTCCTTCTCTGGATGCCTCAGGAACCTCGCAGGGTCGGCCTTTGTCTACTGAAGCTGGCACAATCTCCCGATGCCTCGGGATGGGTAGAGAAATACAGAACAGATGGGGAGAATTAGCGTAGTTGCCATTCTGGATAGGTGTACTGGAGTATGAGATTATGGGAGTTATGTGTATGCCAGATTAAAAAGATGCCCGCAGAGTGTATCCCATCACAGTTTAGAAGTGAAGACCTTATGGACTATCAGGAAGAAAATAATGGAGGTTCAACCTCTAATAAGTTAGTTTAAGTTAAGTTAGTTTTCAGTGTTTTAAAATCGGCAAAATCACCACCATTGAGTACATTAGGTATGATAGAGACACTCTTGTTTCTATTGGTATACAATGCACTGACAATTCGACGGTTTTAACTCCGGATCCGAGCTGGCCGAGTGAGATCCTGAGGGAGAACAATGGACGCGACGCGAAGCGGAGGCCTCGAGGGAAACGAGCTGGGGTGAGGAACAGGCTCAGGGCCCGTGCACACCGCACACCTCTGCCTAGCATCCTGCTCGCCAACGTCCAGTCACTGGAGAACAAACTTGATGACCTCAGGGCCAGGATAAAGTTCCAGAGAGACATTCGGGACTGCAATCTCCTCTGCTTCACCGAGACATGGCTGAACCCAGCGGTGCCAGACCACGCCATACAGCCGGCCGAGTTCTTCTCGGTTCACCGCATGGACAGGACGCGGGACTCGGGGAAGTCAAGGGGAGGCGGCGTGTGCTTAATGGTGAACAACAGCTGGTGCAACAGCGCGAGCGTTGTTCCTCTTACACGCTCCTGCACACCAAACCTGGAACTACTGTCCATCATGTGTCGTCCATTTTATCTTCCACGGGAGTTCACATCGGTCATAATCAGTGCCGTTTACATACCACCACAAGCAGACACTGACACTGCCTTATGCGAGCTGCATGAGGCACTCACACAGCACCAGACACAACACCGGGACGCTGCGATCATTGTGGCAGGGGATTTTAATAGTGCCAACCTCAAACGCGCAGCGCCGAACTTTTATCAGCACATCACCTGCCCCACCAGGGGCGAAAGGACACTGGACCATTGTTATACCACGGTCAAAGACGGTTACAAGGCACAATCTCCTCCAGCGTTTGGTAAATCCGACCACGCCGCCATCTTCCTCATGCCAAAATATAAACAAAGGCTGAAACAGGAAGTTCCGGTTCAGAGGGAGGTCGCGCGCTGGACGGACCAATCGGTGGCCGCGTTACAGGACGCACTCGATGACGCAGACTGGGACATGTTCAGAAACAGCTCCGATGATGACGTCAGCGTGTTTACGGAAGCGGTTGTGGGATTTATTGAAAATCAGAACGTTTCCCAACCAGAAGCCGTGGGTGGATAAAACCATCCGCGACGCTCTGAGATCTCGCACAGCTGCCTACAACACGGGACTTGCGTCGGGGGACATGGAACCGTACAAGGCTGCGTCATATAACGTCCGGAAGGCGGTGAAAGAGGCGAAGCAGCGCTACGGGAGAAAACTAGAGTCACAGCTTCAACAGAGTGACTCTAGGAGCCTGTGGCAGGGACTAAGAACAATAACGGACTATAAAGCACCAGCATCCGGTATGACGAACGCGGACGCGACTCTGGCAGACGAGCTGAACACATTTTACGCTCGCTTCGAGGCTGCAGCTAAAGACGCTAGCAATGCTAATGCTAACGGCGCTAATGCTAACGGCGCTAATTCTAACGGCGCTAATGCTAGCGGCGCTAACGGCTGCAGATGTCGTGGAAATTAATTGAAGACTCAGGCTTTGGTTTCAGAAGATAACGGCCTTTATTTATCATGCAATACCGGCCGGGCGAGGCTGCCAGAGTCACACCGATCGCTAGCATTCCCCCCATTATATAGGCATCCTAGACAAAGGAATACATTCTATAGGCAATGATGTCATTCCAAACATCTGGACCTTGTTAGGCCTATCCGTTCTTGGGGGACTCAACGTATATATCAAATTCCTTGTGCAAGCATATTTTCCAGACATGTCTAGCTTCGCACGCATACCCCTGATTATTTCCAACTGGGATACCTTCTATTTCTTAAGAGTAATTAAAGTATAAGTAAATCACATAAAATCTAAACAAACTTATTCTACACATCCCCCCTCTGGGGCTGACAAGTCCCATAATAAATGTTATCTGGAGTGCAAATCCATGTGCCAGCACTTCTTACACTAATCTAGTGATTCAATTAAATCACTGGACTTTTATCAATGACCGACCCATGGATTCGCCCTCTAGTGGAGAATCGGCCAAACCTCTCCTTCCACACTTGACTAGGAATAGGAGTAAAAGACTCGATCTCCATGACATCGTACGTCCCATTACTCAATGACATGACATGAACATGTACTTAATACTGTGATTTTCTAGGATTACATCAATTGGATAATCATATAACCTACAATGGAACATACAATTACACAATAACATAACATGAATATGTAATTAATATAATGATTTTTCCTAGGATTACCCTAACCTAAATAACCTGGACATCTTATACAGTCTAAAATGAAGCATGCATAATACAGTACAATGGTTAAAGCATATATAATGTTGAACAGCTGGGTCATGATGTAAGAACTTCAACCCAGATACTTTGCGTATCGTAGAGGGTCGCCTTTGGGGAGAGGCTAGGCCAGTGCTTTCACCCAAGGCATGGCTCATCATTAATCATCTTCTTCGTCCTCGTCCGAGGTGCCTGAATCTCCTCCTGATTCTTGGGAATCACAGTCTGAGCTGTAAATGTCTTTATCATAGGTTAGGGGTATTTTCTCATCTTGCCACTTTAACACCTCCATTTGTTGAACTGTAGCTTTTATGACCAAGGACTTTAATATAGGAAGTACACAACAAAACAACAATCCTCCTATTAATATAGCAAATCCCAAGAACATACCAAATTTAGCAAACCATGCTCCCCAAGCTCCCAGTTTCAGATCTAGCCAGTCCCATATTTTATTATCCCTTCCAGCATTTTCAGTTACTTCCCGTCTCAGATTTTTAAGTTGATTCATGGCTTTAGTAAAAGTCCCATCAGGCGCTGTATTGTTAGGAATATAAGTACAACATTGATCACCAAACAGAATGCACACACCTCCTTTCTCAGCCAATAACCAGTTTAGTGCTTGTCTATTTTGCCAGGTCATTGTACTAGTAGCCACTAATTGCTCTCCTAATGCAGCCAAAGCATCTTCTGTGTAATTAATAAATCTCTGTTGATTATAGAAAATATAATTAATCCATTCAGCATTTTTGTTAGGTGTTATCCATATAAAAATTGACTCAAATCCAGATTTTACCTCGTCTCTGGCTTTAAATTCATTAGGTATACCTCTGGGTTGTCCTACTGAGTCTATATACACGTTGGGATCAGGTTGGTAAGCCCTCTTCACTCTATGATTGGCTTCTGAGTTACCCATCACCGGCTGTTCTATGTCCCAACCCGCTATTGACATTTCCTGGATCATCCGGACTCTAGCACAGATACCTTTCCAACGTTTTGGTAATGTTGCCCTCAATAGTGTTCCCCCACAAAGCCAGAAAAAATCAGCTACTGGTACTGATTGGTCATCATACCGGAACTTTAGTGGAAACAATAATGTTTGGTTCATGCAGCTATGTGTTATAGTGATATTCCCTTGCATTGTGACTGTTGCATGAAGTATTGTTTTCTTATGAACGTCCGTTCGTGTAAAAGAGTCAGTGTCCAAGTGCCACATTATCATACAATTACCCTGAAATTCCCCCACACTATGATTTCCTACTGTTTTATTGAAACATTCATACTCAAGTGTATAATCTATTTCATACTCAGAGGGGAATTCTATCTTTTGTTCTTCAATTCTTATATCCAACTGCTGACACCATTCTCCCCATTCAGGTGTATGGTAGTTATTGAAGTAATCTGGACTACTTAATATTGCCAAACATTCTGCTGGACACAGTGGACGTCGGAAGACATGCAGATGACAAAAATTCTGAGTAAACTCTGCACAATGTCTAAAGTCATATGGATTAGGTACTACTATAACTTTCCTTAATGGGGATGGAGTGCAAATTAAACAACTAGTTATTTTGTTTTCCTTGGCTGTGTAGGCAGCCCATTTGTACCACTCATTACTTTGAGCTATGTTTAAGAGTTTTTCTTTTATTTTCCTGCCAACAGTTTTATTACTAAGAACTTTTTGACCAACATTTAATTGAGGCTTTATGGGTGCTAGTTTTAGGTCATTTTGTCTCTTAATGAAAGTTAGAGAAGTTATATTATGTGTATGGAGGGACACTGTTATCTCGTTAGGCCTAGTCAACTGTTGTAAACTTAATTCTTGGGAAGTCTGATTGGAGCTGTGTACAGGTGAGCTGACCACGGCTTGGTGTAATACCTGAAAGATAATGATCATTAGGTTTGCTATCCACTTTATCTTCCCCATTTTTCTGCTTTATTTCCTCCACCCCTTTCACACAGATTTCAAGACCCTGTGGGTTTTCACTGTCGTTGGGTGGGTCCTCTTCTTCTGCACCTGTTCCCTTACTTACTTTAGGGACTCTTGTGCAATGGTTTAAATGATACCAGGTGGTTTTGCCTTCCACTTGGACTGCTGTAGGAGTGGCTGCTACAACATTGTAAGGACCCTCTCTCCTCGGCTCATGCCACTTTCGCCTGAACACTCGCAGATAGACCTGGTCTCCTGGAGTGATGGGACACGGAGCGTCTTTCTCTTCCTCCGTCTCCTTGTTCTTTTCCTGCACAAAGATTGCTTTATGTATGGCAGTTAGTTTCTTCATATATGATCTGAGTTCCAGTTGCAATTGTTCTAGCGGTGGCCCTTTATGTGGCCCTCTACAGAATGGCACAGGCATGGGTCGACCCGTAAGCATTTCATGCGGGGTTAAGTGAGTGTTTCTGTTAGTTTGCATGCGATAGCTCATTAGTGCAAGCGGTAAAGCATCAACCCAGTTAAGTTTTGTACTAGCACAAATCTTATTAAGCTTGGCTTTGAGGGTGCCGTTTATTCTCTCCACTATACCCTGGGACTGTGGATGATAGACACACCCAAATCTTTGCTTTATTCTTAACTGTTGTAGTACTTGCTTTACAGTTTTCTGAATGAACGCTGATCCATTGTCTGAACTGATTTCTGACGGAATTCCAAACCTAGGTATCACTTCCCTTGTGAGGAATTTGACAACTGTTCCTGACCCTTCATCTGCAGATGGTATTGCTTCTACCCATCTACTAAATCTGTCAATTATCACAAGCATATATCTTTTGCCTCGAGCATACTTTATCATGTCCACATAATCCATAACCAAATGCTTAAAAGGTCCTTCAGGTACCGGTATATGGCCAATAGGTGTCGCTGTTCCCTTTCTGACGTTATGTTTAGCACATATCTCACATGAAGCTAGGAACTCATCAACCATAGCATGCAGATATGGAGTCCAATACCCTTGTTGCTTGATTTTTCTCACCACCTCTCCTCTAGCACAATGGTCGAATCCATGAGCATCTGAAATCAAAATGTTCAACAAAGCTGTGGGTGCTATGATCAAACCTTCATGTGAACGCCAAATACCTTGTGCATCTTTCTGAGCTCCCCTCTGGAGCCACATAGAGTGTTCATATGGACCTGCTTGATTTTGAATCCGAATAATATCCTCCAACTGTGGCTGCGGTTCTATAAGGACCACGGGCGCTTGCACAGCTAGTTGACACTTCGATGCACGCTTTGCTTCTAAGTCTGCTATGTTGTTACCCTTAGTAACATAATCATTCCCCTTTTTATGGGCCTGACATTTAATGATAGCCAATCGTTTTGGTAGCATCATAGCAGACATTAGTTTACCTATTTGCTCAGCATGTTGAATGGGCGTTCCGTCACTCCTTTTAAACCCTCTTTGCTTCCATACTGCTCCAAACAGATGACATACACCATGCGAATAAGCTGAATCTGTAAAAATATTTGCCACTAGCCCTTTGGCTAATTGACAAGCAGCGGTGAGCGATTTCAACTCAGCTAACTGAGCAGAACACGGTTGTGAACAATGCTGAGATAGGATAGGTTTAAAGTCTTCTCCATCCTTCATCACTACTGAATACCCTGTGTGACTACCTACATGATCTCTAAAGCTAGATCCATCAACAAAATAAGTCACTTCCGCTTCAGCTATAGGCTTAGATTCAAGATCAGGTCGTAACCGAGTAAATGCCAGTGAATTCGCCACACAATCATGAGGCACTCCTTCGTACGCTAAAGGAACCAATTCAGCTGGGTTAACTGTGTCACATCTCTTTATGGTAATGTCGGGATATGTGAGCAGTGAAGAATATGCTAGAATACGTGCTTGAGTAAGAACAAATTTTCCCTGTTCTATTAATTCTACCACTTTATGATGCGTGTAGATGGTTACCGGGTAACCCATAGTCAATGTGGATGCTTTGTCATATGCATAATGTACTGCTGCTAGCCCCTGTTGGTAGCAAGGTGGGTAGCCTTGTGCTACATTATCTAGCTTAGTGCTGTAGTAAGCTAAGGGCTGTTTTCTTCTTCCACTGCAGGTTTCCTGCATCAACACAGCTGAGGCATATCCATCAGCTCGGTTAGCCACATATAGATGAAACGGTTTGGTATAATCCGGTATACCTAATGTAGGAGCTGTTTGCATTTCTTTCTTGATGGACTCAAATGCTAACCGTGCATCTGTGTTCCATTTTAATGGAGCACTTAAATTTTGCAGTCCTTCTTCTCGCATTATCTCCCTCATTGGAGCAGTTTTTACAGCATATTCCTCAATCCAGTCAGCACTGAAACCTGTTAGGCCTAGGAAAGTCATCAACTGTTTAACTGTTTGTGGTAACGGTGCTTTACTTATGCCTTCTAATTGAGTAGGCGCTACGGCTATTGTACCATGTGAAATTAGCCGGCCTAAATATTCAACTTGAGGCTTGCAGTATTGCAGTTTAGCTTTAGACACTTTATGACCTCCTTGCCCTAGCTTGCTGAGTACCTTAATGGAATCCCTGTGGCATGCATCTAATGATGACGAGCATATTAAACAGTCATCCATATATTGCACTAGATTACTTTCTATCATTAAATCTGCCAAATCAGCTTTCAATACCTGATTAAATATATGTGGGGCATGACGATATCCTTGTGCCATGCGTCGGTACGTATATTGTTTACCAGCATATGTAAACGCAAACAAATACCTACTCTCTTCCGCCACTGGAATACTGAAAAAGGCAGAACAAAGATCTATTACAGTGAAATATCTGGCTTCGGGAGGGACATTGGTTAGCAGTGTGTGTGGATTTGGAACATCTGCTGGATAATCCTCTGTTATATTATTAATTGCACGCAAATCATGCACAAGACGCCATTTATTTGTACCTGGCTTTATCACCGGGAAAATTGGAGTATTACAACAACTCGTTGTCTCTTCCAGCACAGATGCTTTAACAAGACCTTCAATTGTGTTTTTTATTCCAGCTTCTGCCTCAGGTCGCAAAGGATATTGTCTTACTCTGGGCAGTTTTACATTTGGTTTAAGCTGTACATGAATTGGGCTGGCTGATTTAATTAGGCCTACATCTGTATCATGCCGTGACCATAATTCAGATGGGACTTGACTTTCCATTTGCCTATACAACTCATCTTCAGCCGTCTCAACTACCTCTGATGCTGATGCCATTTGTGTCTGTGACTTGCTGCTAACCACAATTTCCTGAGGAGTACCAATTAAACTATTACCACACAAGATCTTGATGTAGTTCTTATCTGCAGAATGAAAAATCAACGGGTTAATGGTTGACTCCCACTGGACTTCTGTAGCTTCCTTCATCATTGGTCCTAAGTCCTTTGAACTGCTGTTTTGTCCTACATACAATGTCACATGAGGAACAGAATCAGTTACATTAAACCACGTCTTTACAAAATCACACTCATCTACACTGATAGCTGCTCCTTGCCTACCTATGATGATGTGTTGTGTAATTAATTCAACCTTGTTTCCTTTTGTCTCCTCCTGCCATTTCCGTTCTAATTCAGTATCCTTAGATTTGTCATACATCATTGTACAGTGAAAAGCCGAACAGGGTAGCTGTGCTTCAGGAATCTGTGCTTTAATGAATTTTCCCCACTTATGAATTATTTGACTGACATCTTTTTCCAGCTGTCCTATCCAATACACATTTGCATGTGGCTCAGACATTACCATTTGATTTTTAATACCTGTCAAGTCGACGTACACCCCTTCTGGAGAACACCATATTTGCAGTCCTAATTTACATAATGCATCTCTTCCTAATAAATTAACCGGTGTCTGACTTGAGACTAATACAGGTATAGTCACACTTTTATTGTTTGTTTGTAGACGGACTGGAGCGGTCATAGGGATCAACTGCTTTTTACCCGAGAATCCTACTGTCTTGGCAAATTTTCCAGACATGGGGAGATGAGAGGCATGACTTAAATTTAAGCATGTATAAACCGCTCCTGTATCAACTAACATGGGTGTACTTTTACCGTCAACCTCAATATGTAACATGGGTTCTTGTTCTGCACTAGTTGTCAAAATAGGCAATTGGTTCTCCCCGGTAGGATTCTCTGGGCACCTCTAACACCCCTGACTCGGGGCCCACGGATTAATGGGTTCAACTCTATCTCGAGGAGGCTGCTGCCACCCGCCCACCGCCGCACCCCTTGGGTTCTGACGCCATGGATGTGAGAGGCAATTTGACCGGTTGTGTCCAGCTTGTCCACACCCCCAGCACACGCCTGGGGGGAAGTTCGACTGAGGATTTCTTTGTCCTCTAGGTTGTTGACTGGCTCTCCACTCCCTCTGGACTGGCCTTTGTGTGAAAACGTTAACGACAGGCGCAGGCATCTGGTTTGAGTTTGGAGAAACTGCAGCTGGTGACATCATCGCAGTGGATGCAGCCTGCTGGACTGTGGGTGTTGGATTACTTAGGGCCCTCACAGACAATTCCTCGGCTTCATCTGTTCTTAGGGTAGCTTGGACCTTTTTTTTTGTTCCTCTTTGTTAGCTCTTCAAGCTGTAATTGAGTCAATTTCCTTTGCAACTCTTTTTCTTGGGCTTTCAACTTCTGCTCATTTTTCCTATACTGTTCAACAGCATGTGAGACGTGATCACAGAACTCTTTGTGTGATTTAGAAGTTAAGCCGACCACATCTTCCAGTTTACTTTTCACTGGTTGAGGCATAGCATTTACTATGGTTTGTCTGAACAGCGTAGACAACAGTGCATCTCCCTCAGGATCACTTTCAGTCTCTTGCTTCCATTTCTTTAACTGCTTCTGAATGTACAGCGTTGGATTCTCTGTGTCTTCTAACTGTTCACCTTTTAATGCTTTTGGGTCAACCCTCGTGGGATACTCTGCACGCAAGGCATGCCACACAGACGGACGATAAGCATCAAAAACAGTTCCATCCATATGATATGTATCTACAGCCTCACTCAGGTCAGAAGAATGGAGAACTTCTTCCAATTTCCCTACCCCCACAATCCTTGCCAGTAAAGCTTTAATGTCTCCCACCGACAAGAGTTTGCCAGATGTTTCTTCCTCTAAACATCGTATCCATTTACTCGCACCTTCCAGGATGCTTGGCAGCCGGTTGACAAGCCCCTCAAGATCTTGCGTTGCCCATGGAATGTATTGTCCCCGAGCGCCTTTAATTAAAATTGGGAATTGTGGAGCTAAGTCTCTAAGTTTACCCGTGTTCCTTCCCTGTTTCCAACTGCCCATGTTAAATGACAGATCCTCCTCCTCCTCCTCTTCATCTTTCTCACTGCACAATGGTCTATGCCCAGTCCCCAATGTTGTACCTATCTGACTTCTTACTGGTGTTTTAACACTCCTGTCTATCTTCCCTCCACTTGCCTGCATCTTTTCCTGTTCCTCTATCGTATCTTCCTTCCCATACACCCTTTTCACTCTCTGTAGATCTGCCTTTACCTCCTTGTAACAATCTAAGGGTGTGTTTTTCTCTCTCTGCTCTTTCCTATCTTGCCTCTTTCTCAACTTCACACCCGACTCTTCATAATCTTCTTCTAATTCTACAGGACCTTCCAATTTCATCTCACCAGAAACTCCCACCATGCCCTTAAGCATCGGAAAATGACCCTCAGTTTGTACATACGGAGGTGGTGTAACCACAGCTTCTATGTCGCTACTACGGGCCTCACTTCCTGACTTTTTAGACTTTTTCCTTACTTGCTTTTTCTGTCTTATCAATTCCTCCCCTTCTTGCTTAAACAAAGCTAGGACTTCTCTCTCCTGCTGTCTTTTTAACTCTCTCTGAACACGCTTTTTCTCTCTTGCTGCCGCTTTGTAATTTTTTATCAAGGTGTCCATCTCAGAACACAGTGCTAGATCAAATGTCCCCTCCTTTTGCCATTTTGTAATCATATCTTTAGTTCTCTTTTGCCATTTACTTGAGATCTTATTTATGAGTTCTGCACACAACGGATGCTTTAGCACTAAAGTCTCC
The DNA here is from genome assembly GCA_030522415.1 of Channallabes apus. Lineage (NCBI taxonomy): Eukaryota > Metazoa > Chordata > Actinopteri > Siluriformes > Clariidae > Channallabes > Channallabes apus. The sequence continues at coordinate 21,590,848 of CM060111.1, read as the reverse complement.
ACCGGAGAGGCTGCCATCATGCTGTAGCCTATGTCACCACTTTAGATATTTAATTTAATTTTTTATTTTATTTTATGCCTGTGTACTTACTTAATGGCTAAATTTACTTACAACAATATACACTCTTTTAGAATCACAGAAGTATCCACCTCCACTTACCAAGGCTCATCAATGATAGTCACTCCTTAATCTACACCACTTCACTATTTTCAAATTAATATTTGCCAAAAAGCACAGTATTTTTATTACACAGTGAACACTTTCATCAATTACCGATTAATACCATTTATAGAATCCAACCACATACACCACTCGACACTATTTATTTATTTCTTTATTCATAGGCATAGCATTCAGACTTCATCCCAATTTTCCTAGAAAATTGGGCTTATTCTCTTCATACTTGTCCCCCTTGCTAATGAGGGCTCATTTCATCCACTCACACATGTCCCTTTATTGATTATTATTTATGTATTTAATTATTAGGCTAGCTATTACTTAAATAGGGCTCATTCAGACACACGTCTCTGGTCTAGCAGCAAACTGCCCCCCCTCTGAGGGTTGCACACACAATTCCCTCGGGAGGTCCAGCCTGCTCACAGCACACAGAGCTTATGGTCCTCATTCAACCAATTCTCTCTCTCTCTCTCACACACACACACACTTGGCAAACACAGAGCTCTGACACACTCAGACAGAAACAAATAGACACAAAACATCACTTAGACACAAACAATTGCAATTGCGTTCAACTTAAATCAACTTAATGGCACAAATCGTGCTCCCCATACGAAGAGATATTAATTACCCCTGTCCCTCATATCAATAAAACATAAGGGGTGATTTCTTATGATGTACAGTTGTACATTCCACATACGAAGAGATATCAATTAAAAACCACCAACCTCATACCATATAACATTTACGGTGGCTACAAAAATTGCTTATGACATACAACAGTACGTTCCTCATACAACGGGTATTTCTTTATTAATTGCTGGGTAACCTTACACAAGCAATATAACTAATTAAGCGCAATTCCTTATTAATTTGCTGTACCACCCATGCCATCCAATCAAGGCCCACTTGACAATGAGTACAAATTAATACCGAGATTATCTACCTTTTTCCTGTCCTGTTATCTATCAAAGCCCACTTAACAAAACAAATAGACACTCAAATGCGCTTCCTCATACCGTCTGCTACTGTTGCCATCAATCAATGCCCACTTGACAACACCCAGACCAATGCAATGCTTATTTTATCAATTTACTATCAGTACAACAGTTAGTAAGTTTGATGCATGCATTCTTTTCTGAAAACAAAGCCCATTTTAAATTACTTGAGTTGGAGAGGTCTTTATCAGTGTCCTTACCACCATGGGGTTTCCCAGCAAACAACACAAACTAAGTATATAAGCAAAAGTTGCTTACCTTTTTTAGGTGGCCACCTGTTTGTGCTGCTCGCCCAGGATGCCCACGGTGATCAGCCACACCTTTGCCCCTTCTCCACCCTTGCTCGCAGCGCCAAGATGTCGTGGAAATTAATTGAAGACTCAGGCTTTGGTTTCAGAAGATAACGGCCTTTATTTATCATGCAATACCGGCCGGGCGAGGCTGCCAGAGTCACACCGATCGCTAGCATTCCCCCCATTATATAGGCATCCTAGACAAAGGAATACAATCTATAGGCAATGATGTCATTCCAAACATCTGGACCTTGTTAGGCCTATCCGTTCTTGGGGGACTCAACGTATATATCAAATTCCTTGTGCAAGCATATTTTCCAGACATGTCTAGCTTCGCACGCATACCCCTGATTATTTCCAACTGGGATACCTTCTATTTCTTAAGAGTAATTAAAGTATAAGTAAATCACATAAAATCTAAACAAACTTATTCTACACAGACAGGAAGACACAGCCAGCACCGGGAACGCGCTCATCATCTCCGAGCACGACGTGAGGAGAGCCTTCAAGAGAGTGAACACCAGGAAAGCAGCAGGACCAGACGGCATCTCAGGTCGTATTCTCAGAGCCTGCGCAGACCAGCTAGCACCTGTGTTCACTGAGATATTCAACATCTCTTTATCTCAGTCGGTGATCCCCACATGCTTCAAAGAGTCCATTATTGTTCCTGTTCCAAAGAAACCACATCCTGCTTCTCTCAATGACTATCGCCCTGTAGCCCTCACCTCAGTAGTGATGAAGTGCTTTGAACGCCTTATCAGAGACTTCATCATTTCTTCACTACCCGACACACTGGACCCACTACAGTTTGCATACCGTCAGAACCGCTCCACTGACGATGCAATCTCTCATCTCCTCCACACATCACTCACTCACCTGGACACTAGGAAAGGGAATTATGTTAAAATGCTCTTCATCGACTACAGCTCTGCTTTTAACACAATAATTCCCTCCACACTCACCACCAAGCTGGAGCACCTGGGACTGAGCTCATCTATATGTCAGTGGATCTCCAATTTTCTGACTGGCAGACCACAGGCAGTAAGGATGGGCGGACATGTCTCAGCCACACTCACTCTCAGCACTGGAGCCCCCCAGGGTTGTGTTCTGAGCCCCCTGCTGTACTCTTTGTACACCCACGACTGCGTGGCCACTACCAACTCCACCTCCATCATCAAGTTTGCTGACGACACCGTCGTGGTCGGACTGATCACCAACAATGATGAGTCGGACTACCTAGAGGAGATTGGAAATCTGGAGAACTGGTGCCAGAGGAACAATCTCCTCCTGAACGTCAGTAAGACAAAGGAGCTGATAGTGGACTTTAGTACAAAGCAGGAGAGGAACTACCAGACCCCCGTCATCAACAGGAGCCCAGTGGAGAGAGTGGACAGCTTCAGATACCTCGGTGTTCACATCACGCAGGACCTATCATGGTCCTGTCACATCAGCACCGTGGTGAAAAAAGCCCGGCAGCGTCTCTACCACCTCAGACGCTTGAGAGACTTTAGACTGCCCTCCAAGGTGCTCAGGAACTTCTACTCCTGCACCATAGAGAGCATCCTGACGGGAAACATCACAACCTGGTTCGGGAACAGCACCATGCAGGACAGACGAGCTCTGAGGGTGGTGCGATCAGCCGAGCGCATCATCCGCACTGAGCTCCCTGACCTACACTCCATCTACAGCAAGCGGTGCTGGACTAAGGCCAGGAAGATCATGAAGGACCTCAGTCACCCCAGTAATGGACTGTTCTCTTTGTTGCGGTCTGGGAAGAGATTCCGCTCCCTAAAGGCCAACACAGAGAGACTGAGGAGGAGCTTCTTCCCGCAGGCGATAAGGTCTCTCAATCACACCTCCACACAGGACTAATAACATCTTTTAAGCTCACAACACTGACTGGACAATCATGGACACATTCATACACACTTGCACTAAATACTCATACATCTGGACAATTGCACATGTCACCTCCATGCATATTTGCACAACCACTGACACTTTAATCCTATATTTTTGCAATATTTTATTATGCCCTTATGCACAGTTAATTTTACTACTTAAAATTATTTCTTTAGTATTTCCTTTTTATTGATTATTTATTTTACGTACAAGCTTTTATTTTCTTTTTTTAAGGTCACTGGCGGTCGTATAAAGCATTTCACTGCATATTATACTGTGTATGATTGTGTATGTGACCAATAAAATTTGAATTTGAATTTGAATTTAATAATATCTCACGATCAAGTCCAGCCTATAGCTTCACATTTAGATTTTCAGTGCTTTACAGGTATAGGACAGGAAGAGCTGTATAAATTTATCACCTCGGGTAAATCAACAACGTGCTTGTTACTGTAGATCCAATCCCACCCAGATTTTTAAAAGAAATGATGCATATGGTTGGAGAGACGCTTTTAAACATTATTAATTCCTTATTATATCTACTGTAGGTCACGTCCCTAAACCTTTCAAGTTGCCACTTCTTAAAAAATCTAATTTGGACTCGAATGAAATTTACAGACCGATTTCAAACCTTCCATTTATATAAAAAATATTAGAAAAGGTAGTATCAGCTCAAATATGCACATTCTTGCAGGAAAACAACATCCTTGAAGAATTTCAGACAGGTTTCAGGCCCATCATAGTACAGAAACTGCACTAGTTAAGATTGCAAACAACTCGGACCAAGGCTGCATCTCAATACTAGTCTTACTTGATCTTAGTGCTGCATTCGACACTATAGACCATAATATTCTCATAGATCACTAACAAAATTACATAGGTATTCAGGGACAGGCATTAAAATGGTTTAGATCATACCTTTCTGATCGATACCATTTTGTAGCTCTAAATGGAGAACCACCTGGTGTAATGCCAGTTAAATATGGGATTCCACAAGGGTCAGTTTTAGGACTGTTCTCAATATACATACTTCCCTTGGGTAACATCATTAGAAGTGCTGGGATTAGTTTTCATTGTTATGCTGATGATACCCAATTACAGTAAAACCACGGATCACGAGTAATGTGATTTGCGAGTGTTCCGCAAAACGAGCAAAGATTTGAAATAAATTTTGACTTGGAAAACAAGCATTGTCTTGGTTTACGAGCACAGAGTATCATGTATCACACATGCGCTTCTTGATTTGATGCCGAGCGTCACATGATCACAACTGAGGCAACATTTTTTCTCTGTCTTGCACTGCGGGTCCCTGCTGGGTCTTAGTGCTCGTCACTTACTGCTATGATCAACATCCATGTGCATGTGTGTGTGTGTGTGTTTCTTTCTCTTGCGCTGCAGAGTGTGTGTGTTATGTGTGTGCACGTGCGCGTAATTTGACACTGCACCGGTTCACTCTCTCTCTCTCGCCTTTAATGTGTGTGTGTGTGTGTGTGTGTGTGTGTGTGTGTGTGTGTGTGAAGCAGAGAGGCGTGCTTCAATCACACACAACCGGCACGGTGTCAAATTAGGCACACACAGCGCATAAATCGAAACACTTATCTATTGGGATTTATTAAAATTTATTAAAATTGATTATAATTTTTTTAGAATCATTTTTATTCTCTTTTTTTTTTTAGTCTTTTTTGGGTTTTTCCAATTTTCTCCCCAATTTAGTCGTGGCCAATTCCTCCCCATCGCTAGGGGGGCTCCCACATTAAGGCTACCTCTACCACTCAGCCGGTAGGGCCGAGAACTATCACGTGTTTCCTCCGAACCGCGTGACGTCAGTCGACCGCATCTTTACGAACTGCTTGCTCACGCACCATTAGGGGCGGAGTAACACACTCGGAGGAAAGCGCTAGCTGCTCCTTCTGCGTGCGCAAGCTCACAGATGCCCCTGATTGGCTTGTAGAGCCGTGATTAATGTGGGAGCACAAGTACCTCTCATCCCTCCCCCCTGAGAGAGCTCGGCCAATTAGCTCTCTCTATGCCTGTGAGAGGAAAACAGCATCACCCGGGGTTCGAACCAGCGATCTCCGGATGATAGGACGAGCACTTTACCACTGCGCCACTCGGAGGCAGTTTGTTTTATTTTTACTTTATATTTTGTGTTAATTATTTTTATGTATTTATTTTTGGGCTGTGGAACGAATAATTTGAATTTCCATTATTTCTTATGGGACAATTTGCTTTGATTTACGAGTGTTTTGGAATACGAGCCCACTTCCGGAACAAATTATGCTTGTACTCCGAGGTTCCATTGTATCTATCTCAACAAAACCAGACGAATTACCAAAGTTGTCTAGATTAACTGAGTGTGTCCAGGACATAAAAGATTGGATGAGCAATAACTTTCTTTTACTAAATTCAGATAAGACGGAGATTACTTATCGGCCCAAAAACCAGCACACAATTCAGCCTGCGTTTAGAAGGATGTACTGTTACTACCAGCTCGACCGTAAAAGACCTGGCCGTAATATTAGACAGTAACTTGTCCTTTGAAAATCATATTTCCAATATCACAAAAACAGCCTTTTTCCATCTTAGAAAAATTGCCAAGCTTAGGAACATCTTATCCGTATCTGATGCAGAAAAGCTAGTTCATGTTAGTTCAAACTTGTTCATGTCCGTCCATTGTTCTTCTACTACTTTTCCTACTACTTCATCTCTCTCTCTCTCTCTCGCTCTCTCACAAAAACATTATTTTCCTCTCTGTATGTCAGTACCAGCCTGTGATCATGCCACAAAAACATGGCAAACTTACGGCTCAGCATATAACATGTCATGGGATACGGGTGTGTTCACGCCATTGTCCAAACCGAATAAATTCATACAGCATTGACATTCATATTCAAGTTCCTAATGTGCCCTTACTATGCATTCTTTATATGCATTCTTCAATATTACAACTTTTAGCTGCACCCGACTGTAGTGTGAAATTTCTACAGCAGCAGCCACAGATATCCGAGGGAGGAGGACGCATGGAGGACGTGACGTCTGCACTGGTGACTTTGCAGGGTGTTCCGAAAGAAGAGGTTCCAATCCAATCACTTGTACCATGCGAATTATACTTCACAGTGTGTTCAGCCATGTTAAGTGTGATTTCAAACTGCAGGGAATGAAAATATTCAGTTCAAAGGGAATGGTGAACTGTAGGGAACGAGTAAACAACGTTTTTCACTTTACCGGAAAAGGATATGAAAAATTTCCCATAAGTCATTGTATCTCGCTGGAGCATGAAAAAGTTAGTATTATATACTGTAGGCTAATACAGTAATCTGTAAAAAATAAATAAATAAATAAATAAAAATAAATAAAAAATAAAATCTTTACTCCATTTACTAGAAATACAGCACAAATGGGTCTTTGTTGGGTAACAACTTGAACTTCCAATGACAATGTGTTGTGTGAGGCTGTCTGGGACACTCAGGCTTCCTGGGTGACAATTCTATCAATGATTTAACTATTTTAGACCATTTATATACATACAGTAAACTTCTTTTTTTTTCAGACTTTCACCTATTGCCATTCCAATCAGCAATCAGACAAGTAATGCATCAATCAACTACAACTCATAACTCATCTATTTTAAATGCCTCTAAAATGACCAACAAATCAAGACGCAGTGATTAACGCAGTCAATGATGACACACAGCTGGAACCGTGTTACTGACTAATTGAATAGGCGGAGACTCCAGATCCAATTAGGGACTAAAGACACAATAAAAGGCCACTGTTGCTAGCTGTTTGAATGTGGGTGGGTGGACTTTGGGAATCATGGTGATCTCAGGAGTAAGGCTGGTCCTTGTGGGAGTTTTTCTTGCTTTAAACTATGTGTGCAGTGTACCTGCTTCTGTACAAGATGTAAAAATGGCATTTCAAGATTCTAAGTTTCCAGTGAAGCTCAATGTGCAGCCATCTGCCCAGTTTAATGTATGCCAAGTGCAGGGTTTTGAAAGGGTTCCTTGTGGACTACCTGGTATTCAGGCTGCCCAATGTACTGCCATTAACTGCTGTTTTGATGGCCAGCAGTGCTATTATGGGAGAAAAGGTAGGATTTTAAATCTTACTTAACTTGGCTTTTTGGTTAAATATCAAGTTGACTCTGGTTTCTTCCTTGATGTTGCCAGTGACCGTCCAGTGTACCCTTGATGGCCAGTTTATCTTGGTGGTGGCAAGAGATACAACCCTTCCCAGGATAACCCTGAATTCCATCAACTTGTTGGGAGGAAATGCTGCACCCTGTGGTCCTGTTGACTCAAATGTGGCCTTTGCTATATACCAGTTTCCTGTAACGGCTTGTGGAACAACAATGAGGGTTTGTAAATATCCCCCCTCCCCTCCAAATACATAGTTTGTCTTAATTAACGGTCCTACCTCCTCTCTCCAGGTCCAAGGTGGTTATGTGGTCTATGAAAACAAGATGATCTCCGGCTATGAAGTTGGAGTTGGACCCCGAGGAGCAATCACAAGGGACACTCACTTTGAGTAAGTTTAACTAACTCATGGTAGGGGATGGTGTTGGGGCCTTCACTAATCTGTGGCTTCCTTTGCAGGCTTTACTTCCAGTGTAGATATGCTGGTGTTAACTTTGCAGCTGTGTCATTTGAGCCTTCTGCTGCTGCCAATCCTATGCCCCTTGTTGCCTCTGGACCACTCCAAGTAGCAATAAGGCTAGGAAATGGTCGTTGTGCCACAAAGGGATGTAATGAAGGTGAGAAGCTTCTGTCTGGATCTTCCTGTGCAATCTGAAAACAGGAATTGATTCTCTACCTCCCAACAGAAAAAGTGGTCTACAACTCCTACTACATGGCTACTGACTACCCTGTGACTAAGATTCTGAGGGAACCAGTGTTCGTTGAAGTTTACATCGTGGGAAGAAACGATCCGAACATTGTGCTGGTTTTGGGAGACTGCTGGGCGACTGCTTCCCCTAACCCCTACAGTGGACCACAGTGGGACCTTCTTTTGAATGGGTAGGTTCTTCCTTTCTTGGTGTAGGCCAGTGACTGACCAGGAAGTGACTACCTGTTTGTGTATTCCAAAGGTGTCCTTACACAGGTGACCACTACTTGACCAAGCTGATCCCAGTTAATGGAACATCTGGACTTGCATACCCTACCCATTACAGACGCTTTTTCCTGAAGATGTTTGCCTTTGTGAATTCTGATATGACTCCAGTGCAAGAGACGGTAAGGGTCTGCTTTCTACTTATGCTATTGTACATGAAATGAGTTCTAATTGCTAAGGTTTGTTTCCTTCCCAGGTCTTCATCCACTGCAGTACATCTGTATGTCTTCCATCTGCACAAGACTCCTGTCAACCTGTGTGTGCCAGAAGAAGTAGGTAGACTCTTGTACAACTGTCTGCTTCTTCACTTGACTGGTTTATTGACTTACTTCATCTTCCTCTTTTTAGGAAGAGATGTTTCTGCAGAAGAACGTGCTAAGAACTCGGCAGTAGTATCTAGTGGAGAAGTGATCTTCACCCAAAGTTTCCCACCTAGCTCTGATTAAAATTGTGCCAAATAAAAGGTTTTTGCTTTCAAATTCTTTAGATGTTTAGTCTGTGCTGTGAAGTGTCTCCTGAGTATGACCAGGTTATCATGGGGGGGGGGGGGGTGTTTTCTAGTAAACTGCATATAACTGTTTAAACATGACTGACTTGCTATTCTCTAATGGGACCAAGATTTCATGTTTGGGTACTTGGACTGACAGTACACCTCATACCAGCTTCTAATTGAGAGAATTGTGATTTCTTATATTTAATCCAAGTTATATTAAATCTAAAGTGTGACCTGCTTTGAGTGGGTCCTACTACAGTGATTTACTCCTCCTGAGTCCAGTATGGACATGCATGCTGTTCTTAGAGGGTCTTCTGGATTCTCAAAATGAATATTGAAGTCTCTAGCAATTAATCTGGTCATTTCTGTAGACCATTTGAAAAATTTGCATAGAAATTCAGAATATGGCTCTGGGGGTCTGTAAGTGATGGTGGGATCAACAGATCAGACTTAATATTTGTAGCTACACTTCTTACTATAGAGAACTTCAAATGCATTAGTCAGATTATCATTGTAAATAACTGCGATGCCTCCTCCTCTGCCAGTTAGCTGAGGCTGGTGTATGTAGCTGATATCCAGGAGGACGAGCTTTATTTAAAACTGCATACTTGTTCTGTTTAATCCAGATTTTTGTTAAACACAGTATATCAAACCCCTGATCAGTGATCATTTCTTTACTTTAGATGTAAGATCTAATATTTACCAGTCCTAGCTTTCAGATCAGATGTGTTGGTTGTGTCTTCAGTGTGCTGTGAATTTGTGGTCTCAATTTACTAAAACAGACTTTTTTGGGTCTTCGTAAATTTTTTTTTTTAAACTTCCAGCCAAGCAATTGCTATTACAAGAAAAAAAAAACACAATCTCTCGGCTTTACATTCAACACAGAAATATCAAAAGCCAAGCTTGTGCAACACTCAATCAGTTGTACTTCAGGCCCTCAGATGCATACCGTATAGAAATCAGACCGAAAGCCATGCCCCCATCATGTGCAGGATAAAGACTTCCACTCTATTACTAAACATGAGAGAAACAAATATAACTAATATCCAAGAATTAGAGTAATTGTGGAGATGAAGGGACACATGGTCAGTAACAATACTCAATAGTCATTTGTGGTCATGATTTAAGCCATGATAGACTGGGATTAAGAGCCCAAAATGTGTCAAATACATTTGTTTGTAGTGTGATACAATGTGGAAAGGTTTTGTAGCACCATTCTCTGTCGTGTTCATAGACTGTGTGTGTGAGATCAGACTTTATCCTAATTCTGATGATTGATGTGAACATTAACTGAAGTGTTTAGGCTGTTTGTGCAGCAGTCACATGATCAGATTTTTAGATAACTGCATGAATCTGCAGGCGTTCCTAATAAAGTGCATAAAAAGTGGAGCTTCAGGATTTATTCTGAGTTGCTGTTTGTCCTCAGTGTCCTGCCCTCTTTAGCACAGCGTCAGTGACATCACGGCGGGCAAAAAGTGTCATTTCTGAATTCATTATAGTTTTTAATTGAAATCTGTTTTATTAAAGTGACTTCCATGCAAACTGCTAGAACATCCATGTCCATCTTTACAGGTTCTATGTGGTGTCGTTGACTGAAATCTCACCATGATCTTTATGTTTATTTCTGCTCATGAGACATTACGGAGAGAAAACCCCATGAAACTATGATTTTCAGGCTCTAGGTCCGACAAACTTACGGCTCAGCATTATAACATGTCATGGGACACAGGTGTGTTCATGTCATTGTCCAAACCATATAAATTCATACAGCATTGACATTCATATTACTTCAAGTTACTAATGTGCCCTTACTATGAATTCTTTATATGCATTCTTCAATATTACAACTTTTAGCTCCGCCTGATCTGAGATGCAATATAAAAATATAGATTTTCAATAAGTTTTATTCATAATTTCTTTTGGATGGTTTAAGGCTCCCAATGTACCTATCCTTAGAACCTTAGAAGTGAAGTGCTACTGATTTTATTGTAAAGACTAAATACAGAATCTTTGTGAATGATGAATGGGACCACAGATGATTAAATAGAAAGCGAGTGCACACACAAAGACACACACACCTTCCTCATTCCTCAAGCACTAGTGAAAAAAACTTGGATGTTGACTTTACAAGTGAGACACGCGCACTGAGACAGAGCATGGCAGACGATTGGCCACAATTCCGCAGCACGAGAGAGTGAAAAGACCCATTGGCTCGATGGAAAAAGTGTATATGGAAAAACCAGACATATATACCGGACTTAAAACATTTTATACATTTACATACACACTGATAATATTGTATATAATTGTAAATATTGGCATCTTGCGCACTGCAGTGTCTATTTTTGTATAATACACATGAGCTTGCATCTATGAATGTTCGTAGAACCGCAGTCCGTTCATATCTGAGGACATTCGTAACTCGAATGTTCATAAGTTGGGGACTACCTGTAATCTGTAATAAAATATAGACAAATCTCTGTACATCTTTAATAATATTAATTATTATTAATCAATTCATTTAAAAGTTAAATATTTCAATAGTATGTTTTATAATGGTATCAGTTTTTGTCTAAATAAATATTCAATATTTAATGTCTGTAGTGTGAAATTTCTACAGCAGCAGCCAAGTGACGCCTGCACTGTAAAAAGTGATTTTTTGACCTTGTAAATAATGGTAACATTATTTAAGTATGTTTTACAAACAAATACTATTTTGTCTTTTTACTTAAAAATGTCATGTTTAATTCAGTACATTACTTGCAGTTTCTTTGTAATTTATTATACTAAAATACATATGTAAATTTAAATACAATCTCCTCAGTAATATTTACTTAGTGTTTGCCATCTAATCAAATCACACCAAAACTGAACAACTTAAAGTAAAATGTACTCAGTTCGGCAAGGTAATGGACTACGTGCACGCAGACTCGTGACGTACTTCCGCTTTGGCTCCGAAGTTTGAAGCGCCGCGCACAGAGGAAAGGAAGAGAGATTTCACCACGGCTAATGTGAATTTTACCACGGTAAGTTATTAATATGCTAAGTAATTAATTGAAATATATTTGCAGAAAAGTGTAGAGTCATTAAGCTATCTGCAGCCCCAGTGGTTTGTGCCTACCGTTTCTTTTTTTTATCGAGGCACAAGTGCTAAAAGTGTTCATGTTAACAGTGTTAACAGATGTTTGGATAACGTTAAAACTTAATCTTAGTTTTGTTAAACAGAGTTAAAACATTACTAAATGAAGCTATTAATATAGTTGACAGAGTTAACTATAAATGTTACACAGATATAAATATGAGTTCTGTAAGTAAATCCTACGTTAATGTGAATGCGCTTCCTATTGGTTACGCCAGAGGCGCTGTTTCCCACTGTGTTCGAACAGTCTGCAGCAGAGCTGTGGAGAACTGCTGTGGGTAAGTTGCAATCTGTTGTAGCTCCACAATAAAAGTAAAAAATATAATTTCACAAGAAATGTCAGGCACTGTTTGAAAGGTATTCAACAGCATAGGTATTGATTCATCTGTCAAGTTTATTTTTGTTCAATATCTGTGGTATTTTGATACTTTTATTTCCGTTTTGATGTACCTGGTTTTGCCATGTGCTAATGAAATGCAATAAATTGCAACATCATCCAAGTCCTGAGTGCGTGTGCTGATGAAGGGTGGGATAAACCGGGTCAGAGAGAGAAAAATCTAGAAGGTCACATATGACCTTAATCTTGTCAGACGATTATTGTAAAAATGAGTTTTAACATCCGTGCAAACTTAGCTCGAGGCATTGCCCTGTCGTGTTCTAGCATTCTGTCCCAGTAAAGTTCGAGCTGCCGAAATTTAATAATCACCCTGTTTTTCGCGTCTTAATCACACAGGATTAACGTTAGTTTTTAAAATGCACTTGTACAAGGCAAATATTACATTGAACTTTATTTATATTGTTTACCTCTACTATTGGGTATGATAGCTATATATAGAAATTGATAAGGTGATACTGTACAGTATTTTAACCACTTTGCTCTGATTTGTATATTTCACAGGATGTCAGCAGAGACATGATTAAGGATACTTTCGCCCGTCATGTCATGAAAATCATTGTACTGAGCAGATCTGTAGAAGAGGAAGATGCCAGTATATCTGATGTCATCATTGTCATCGAGGGAACTGAGGTGCTGCTGGGATGTAAAAATCTCACAAATGCATGTATTTTACTCATGGGCTGCATTTACTCCCTAAATTTGAGCTATCCCCCAAAGCTGAGAAACACATTTGAAGTGTTCCAGAAAATCTTTCTTGGGCTAGATGCTTTAAAGTTTTCTCCAAAGGTTAACTCTTTACATAGAAAGCTTGTAATCTAGTTGGGCACTACAGTACTTGCACTTATTGCACTTATGCTGTTTTACTGTGTTTTTTTTTTTGTTTTGTTTTGTTTTTTGCAAGAAAGGCAGCTACTAGTTTAACATTATTTGCACTTTTATACTTTTGTATTTTATATCTGCAACTGAGATTGTTCATGTTCATGTTATATTTAAAGGTTTTATATGTTTAAATGTTTATGCACTTTAATGCACTGTGGTTGTTCTAAAAAAAAGTTTACTGGAGTAAAATGCACTATAGTGTACCATTTATCAAACAAATGCAGTTTTACTACTTTTTTTTCATGCTCTCATCTGTTAAGGAATCTCAAAGAAATAAAAGATTTCAAGTAAAATGTATCAGTGTTATTTTATTGACCACCATTTAAATACATAAACAACATCAAATGTTAAAATAATATTTAAAGTAAAGGTTACTCCATTTAAAATAAGATAACTAGGATTATTGTGTAAAAAAAAAACATTTATAAGCATTCCTTGAGTAAAATATATAAAGAAACAGTCAATACAGTTTACTAGGAAATTTGAAGATAGCAAAAAATAAATAAACTCAAATCTTTAATCCATTTATTAGAAGTACAGCACAAATGTTGATCAGTCAATTTGTGTACATCACACGCTTCCTGACAAACAAAAGTGGCTCCGGGACTTCCGGTTGAGCTTTGATGGAGTAGGACGTGAGTTTGGGAGCTCCCGCCGATTTCGATTACAATTGTTATTTCTTTGCGCTTTTTGGCCATAATTTTAGTCTAGTTTTATTTTGTAGTTAGTTGAGTTTAAAAAGTTTATTCGGGACTGTTTAAAATGGCAGCAAAAAATATAAAAACTCGCAGTACGATTCAAACACACCTGAGGCCTAGTTTGCAAACCGCGACCACATCCTCGAGTGAGCCGTGGTCACCTGTAAGGCCCCCCTCGAGCCAGGCTAATCCGGATATTGACGCTCTTAAAGTCGAGTTGTTGGCCTCGCTGAGGAAAGATATCGCCGAAATTTTTAAAAAAGAACTTCAGGATACTATCGGTGATGCTTTGTCTACTATTAAGTTCGACTTGCAAGCGATGAAGACGCAGCTAGCGATAGATAAAGCTGCTAATGACGCTACCGTGTCCGAGCTAAAAGGTACGGTCAGGGAGATGGAGCACGCGCTTACTGTGTGCTCCGACGACATAGCGGAGATGAAAAACACTATCAAGTGTCTCACAGCTAATGTAGCCAAGCTGGAGAATAAATGTGAAGACTTGGAGTCTAGGACGCGGCGTAACAATGTTAGGATAGTGGGAGTACCGGAGGGGCCTAACACGTGCACTACTGCGGCCGTGGCCTCCTTGCTAAAGGAAGCATTTAATCTGGAGAAGGAGCCGCTTTTGGATCGTTCCCACAGGACCCTCCAACCCGCACCTAAGCCCGGCGACCGTCCACGAGCCATCGTGTGCAGGTTTCATTACCACACTGACTGCGTTGACATTTTACGACGCGCTAGAGAACGCCGACAGATTAAAGTTGGAGACCAGACCATCTCAGTCTTTCCTGACTACACTGCCAAGATCGCACGTGCTCGGGCTGCATTCAATACGGTCAGGCAGCAGCTGCGTGGCATTGAGGGAGTTCGGTATGGCCTGTTTCATCCAGCGCGACTTCGCATCACACATAAGGGGGCTGAGAAGGACTTTGTTTCAGCGGAGGAAGCCAGTGTTTATGTTAAAACGTTGATTTCGGGTTGAGCCTCAATAGTCCTTCAGGTTGGTGCTGTAATGCTGCTAAGTGTTTACGGTTTCTTTAGGTTTAACGCTACCTGCGCATTGGTTTTTTTCTTTTTTTTTTAAAGTATGTTGCGCTAGTTACTGTACGGTTTTTATTTTTGTATTTTCACTTTTATATATTAAGACTAAATCGTATATTATACTCTTGTACTTCGGATTAGTCCAGCACAATCTTTTCTAGGCTTATTGCAAATATTTGCACAGGACTTCCTTTTTTTGTGGTATTTTTACGTATTTTCGTTGTTTTGTTAGAATGTTCATCTTCTGAGGAAACAATATTTTGTACAGGGTTTTTTATATATATGTATATATAACGTGTTTGTTACACGCACGCTGTTATACAGTGTGAAGTCGGTGGGAGGTTTTTTTTCTCTCTCTCTTGTTTGTTTTTGTTTGGGCTCCGGTTAGTCCATTCACTTTACTGGATAGTATGCTATTTTGGGGAACACTGCTGTCTCCTTTGTTTTTATATGGAGACTTTGGGTGTGTGTGTTTAGGGGTATTTTGGGGGGGAGGGTGTCCCACTTCGGCTCTTTGGCATTTTGGTTGTTGTTTTTTCTTTTTGAATGGTTAATGGTAATATAGATCCCAGCAATGCTGGGTCAGGCATGCCTCTTAGATTCATTAGTTGGAATGTCAGAGGTATGGGCAATCCTGTTAAGAGATCTAAGGTTTTCACACACTTGAAACGTTTACATTCTGATATAGCATTTTTACAGGAGACTCACCTTCGCAGTAAAGATCATTATAGGTTAAATTGCCCTTGGGTAGGTCAGGTCTTTCACTCAAACTTTAATTCGAAAGCTAGAGGAGTTGCCATTCTCATTAATAAGAAAGTTCAATTCTCATCGACCAATGTTATCGCTGATAAGAATGGTAGATACATCATTGTTGCTGGTACACTAATGCAAAAAAAGGTTTTGTTGGTAAATGTATATGCCCCAAATTTTGATGATGCTGAATTTGCTAATAGACTGCTGAGTAACATCCCCTTCTTGAACACTCATTTGCTGATCCTTGGGGGAGATCTGAATTGTGTTTTTGATCCAATCTTGGATCGATCTAATCCTCGTAATCTGACTCCATCATCTATGTCTAAAATATTTTCAGATTTTATGAAACAGAACGATCTTATTGATCCATGGAGATTTCGCAACCCTTCAATCAAAAAATTTTCTTTTTTCTCCCAGGTGCATCATTCTTATTCCAGGATTGATTACTTTCTTATAGACAGAGCTCTTGATTTGTGTGTTACTTCTTCTGACTATTCTGGTATTGTAATATCTGATCATTCACCTCTGCTATTGGATATACAGCTGTCTACCTATAAACGTAGCCCACCACTTTGGAGATTTAACTCTCTTCTTCTGGCAGATAAAGAATTTTGTGAATTTATTTCAAGTTCTATTGAGGAGTTCTTGTCCTTCAATCAAGATGATTCAGTTTCATATTCTCTGCTACGGGAGACACTTAAATGCTACCTGAGAGGTCAAATTATTTCTTATTCTGTTCTTGCTAATAAAAAGATTAATGCCAGGTTTAAAGAACTTACAGCTGCGATTAGTAACCTTGATCAATGTTATACACTGAACCCTTCTCCAGAATTACTGAAGCAGCGTCTTGATTTGCAAGCAGAATTCAATCTTATGTCAACTAAAGAGGTAGAGCACTTGTTACTACGCAGTCGTGGCTCATATTATGAGTATGGTGACAAGGCAAGTCGCTTGTTGGCACATCAGCTACGACGACAAGCCACTTCGCGTTTAATTCCTAGTATTAAAAACACTTATGACACTATTACTACAGATCCCTTGGAAATTAATTCTACCTTTAAAACATTTTACGCTTCGTTATACAAGTCAGAATTTCCTACGGACAAAGCTAAAATGAATAAATTTCTCCATAATCTTTCAAACCCTGTTATTGATACTAATATTGCCGGGCAATTGGACTCCCCATTTTCCGTTGAAGAAGTATCAAATGCTATTACAGCTATGCAGTCTAATAAAGCTCCAGGCCCTGATGGGTTTCCAATAGAATTTTATAAATCATTTATTGGTAAATTGGCACCATTGCTTTTATCTGTGTTTAATGAATCCTTGGAAAGGGGTTCATTACCACCAACTTTCACACAAGCCACTATAGCGCTCCTTCTCAAAAATGACAAAGATCCAACCTCCTGTGGTTCCTACAGGCCATTATCTCTGCTTAATGCCGATGCAAAGGTGTTGGCTAAAGTAATTGCATCTCGCCTAGAGGATGTGCTTCCTTGTATTATATCTGAAGAGCAAAATGGTTTTATAAAGGGACGTCAATTGTTTTTTAATACCCGTACACTCTTTAATGTTATTTACTCAAAGCATTTATCTGAACTTCCTGAACTTGTCATTTCTTTAGATGCTGAAAAGGCTTTCGATAGAGTGGAGTGGGAGTACTTGTTTGCAGTTTTAAAGAAATTCGGATTTGGCGATAAATTTATTTTTTGGATTCGGCTTCTTTATTCGTCCCCTAAAGCCAGTGTACATACTAATGATGTTTATTCAGATTATTTTGATCTGGGTCGCGGATGTCGTCAAGGTTGCCCCTTGTCACCTTTACTCTTTGCCATCGCCATCGAGCCTCTGTCAATCACATTGAGATCTTCCTCCGTATTCAAGGGTATCTTCCGTAATGGAATTGAACATAAATTATCATTGTATGCAGATGATTTGTTATTATATATAACTGATCCTGCACTCTCCATCCCGGCTGTTTTAGGTATTCTGGAGAATTTCAGCTCGTTTTCAGGTTATAAATTAAATTTGGGGAAAAGTGAGTGTTTTCCCATTAATACGTCAGCATGTCATCTTCAACAGTCCGATCTACCCTTTCATCTTAGTCCATCGGGGTTTAAATACTTGGGGATTAATGTGACTCGTTCTCTATCTGGCCTTAAATCAGCTAATTTTACTCCCCTTATATCAAGGATCGCATCTGATATTCAAAGATGGGGTAATCTCCCCCTTTCATTAATCGGTAAGATTAATGTTGTTAAAATGAATATCTTACCAAAATTTTTATTTTTATTTCAGTCGATTCCCTTATTTTTGCCAAAACATTTTTTTGTCTCACTGGACAAAATTATTGGTTCTTTCATTTGGGGAGGGAAGCCACCTAGGGTTCGTAAAACTATACTGCAGAGATGCAGATTTAGTGGAGGACTTGCATTACCTAATTTTCTAGCTTACTACTGGGCTGCTCACATTCATAAACTTTGCTACTGGTTAAAATCTTCTGGATCCTCTTGGTGTAAATTGGAGCTATCATCCTGTAAGGGATCTTCTATACCGGCTCTGCTCTATTCCTCTTTACCCATAAAACCCTCTCTGTATACTGATAATCAGGTGGTTCTTAACACACTCAAGATCTGGTTCCAGTTGAGACGGCACTTTAAATTTGTAATGGCATCTTCCTCAGGTCCTCTAAAAGATAACCATTTGTTTCCCCCATCACTCCTGGACTCGTCGTTCTCAGTGTGGTGTGACAAGGGTATAAAACAATTTAAATATTTATATGTGGACGGTGTCTTCGATAGTTTTGCCAATTTGTCATCTCGTTATGGTCTCCCCACTACCCATCTGTTTCGCTATTTTCAAATTCGAAATTTTGTTGCCAAGCGTTTCCCTAATTTTCCCTCTTTACCTCCAGAACAGCAGTGGGAAACTATGCTATCATTTATTCCTCATCATAGAGGAACCATTTCGAAACTCTATGATACTATCCTGTCTCTTAGTAACCACTCAAATGTTAAGCTTAAGTGTACATGGGAAGGGGAACTAGGAATTCAAATACGGGAGGAGTCCTGGGAACAGGCTATAGCGAGGGTACGGTCTTCCACCTCTTGTGCTCGTCTTGGTCTTATTCAATTTAAGGTCATACACAGGGCACATTTCTCTAAGTCTAGACTTTCAGAAATGTATCCAGAAGTGGAAGACAAATGTGATAAATGCCATGGCTCTCCTTGTCACCTTAGCCACATGTTTTTTCAGTGTCCTGAGCTGGAAGGTTTCTGGACAGGTTATTTTGCCATTATGTCCACTGTTCTTGGGGTAACTCTCCAACCTTGCCCTCTGATTGCTATATTTGGGATTCCTGATCGCTCACTTACACTTAATTCTACACAAAAGGATATCATAGCTTTCACATCCTTATTAGCAAGACGTTTATTGTTGTTGCATTGGAAGTCTGCTAAATATCCTACTATCTCCCAGTGGCTTAAAGATGTCATGTATTTTTTAAAACTTGAAAAAATTAAATATACGTTAAGAGGATGTACAGCCAAATTTTTCCACAATTGGCAACCATTTATTTCTTATTTTACTAGTCTAGAGGTATTGCCTGATTAAATGTATACCTGTTACTGATATTTATGTAATATGTTTGGTGGTTGTCTTGAGCCGTGTGGGGCGGGGAGGGGAGGGGTGTTTTTTTTTTTTTTTTTTTATTTTATTGTTTTTTTTTATTTGAGTGTTTTTGTTTAGTGTTTTTATGTGTGTGTATGTATTTGTTTATTTAGAAAAATGAAAAGGTAAATTGGATTTCTGTAAATGCAAGTACTGTATTGTTTTCCCTTTTTTCAATAAAAAATATTTGCAAAAAAAAAAAAAAAAAAAAAAGTGGCTCCTGACACCAAAAATTGGACTTACTGTACACAATTTTTTCTCATAACCCATATTACAACATTGTAATTCCTTGGGCGATGGATGGGGTTAAAAAGGTACTTATGCAAGAATATGGACAGTATGGGTACAAACAATGAGTTGGCTGGATTGCAACTGTATTCACTTCTAATTGGTAACATCCTCCGGTCTTTGTTGAGGAACAACATGAACTTCCAATGACAATGTGTTGTGTGAGGCTGTCTGGGACACTCAGGCTTCCTGGGTGACAATTCTATCAATTATTTAACTATTAATTATATATTTACGATTTATTTTAACATACATTAAAATTCAGACAAGTAATGCATCAATCAACTACAACTCATAACTCATCTATTTTAAATGCCTCTAAAATTACCAACAAATCATGACGCAGTGATTAATGCAGTCAATGATGATATTTGGACTAACAATTTGCTAGCAACATTCTTCTAGTTAATAGTATGAGGTGGAACGGACAACCCTTTTTAGTCTTTGGAGATTGTTTCAGAAGGCCCAAAGGAGTGTGGCTTAAGTTCTAGCCCAGAACCTTGGGTATGCAATTATAATTTCTGATCACCAAGAGCAATCATCCCATGCTGAAATGGCAGATGAATCCTCTATTGTGGAAACCATATCATGGTGGCTGTCAGAGCTGTAACCAAGTGTTAACAAGTCACACAGTATCAGCTAATTGTAAAGCACAAATGAGGCTGTAATGTCTTATTACCCTTTTTTTTTTTTTTTTTTAATTCCTAGTTAATTTTGCTGGAGAGATGTAAATCTAGCAACTTTTAGATAACTATTTTGACACTTTACAAGTTTAAATTATAATTTTTTTTGTGGTGCCATTATACCAGGGAGCAAATTTCTTTCAACTGGCGCTACAATTTAAGGTGTAACAAGCCTAAATATTCAGTCACCTGATTGAGTGCTGTGGATTCAGATGTGAACTCTGGGTCATTACTGATTAAGCTCTGCATGGTAGTTGATGTGAATGTATGTTTAATGTGGTAGTCCTGTGCATACACTTTTTAATTGAGAGAATTCTGATTAGACTTAATATCCTTTGGATTAAAAATAAAGTGTGACCTGCTTTATCACTACCCTTAGAACAGATTACTGTAGCTGTGTTTCCCCACGTTATCGAGTTGTTAGAAATATGAATCCGACTAAAGATGGATTCACAAGTAATCTGCTGGATCTGTCTCAATTTCTTATTGGACCCGTAAATGAAGTGACTAGCAGCATGGGCACTATTTTTACCAGTACATTAGACAATGTTGCTCCCATCAGATTAAAAAAAGTCAGAGATAAAACAATTGCACCATGGTACAACAGTCATACTCGCGCCCTAAAGAGAGAAACCGGTAACCTTGAGCGAAAATGGAGGAAAGCTAAATTAGAAGTTTTTGGAATTGCATATAAAGAGTATGCGCAGCTTAACAGCTTGGACTGAGCATCTTAGCCAACTAATGGCAAGAAACCAAAACAATCCCAGGTTCTTATTTAGTACAGTGGCTCGCCTAACAAAACCTAAGATTCAATTCAATTTTATTTATATAGCGCTTTTAACAATGGTCATTGTCTCAAAGCAGCTTCACAAAAATGAAAGAAAATTTACAAAAAAAAAAAGAAAAAATTATTTTAGAAAAGAAAATAATTGGAAGTGTGTATGTGTGAGAAAAATGTGTAGATAATAATGAGACGAATGAATGAAATGTCTCTGATGAGCAAGCCAAGGGTGACGGCGACGGTGGCAAGGAAAAATTCCCTGAGATGGCATTAGGAAGAAACCTTGAGAGGAACCAGACTCAACAGGGAACCCATCCTCATTTGGGTGATAACAGATAGAAATGATATAACATCTTGTGTGTTGTGCAGGTGAAATTTCAATATGACAGAAATTATCTAAATTGACATGAAGACCAGTTCAGCATAGGGACGAGTCAGTAGGTGCAGAGGGCAGATGAGGTCTGGATCACTGGAAGCACAGGAGCAGCATGTGTAGCTCCAACCATCATAAAGCTGAATCCAGCTGGAGCTGGGTCCTTCTCTGGATGCCTCAGGAACCTCGCAGGGTCGGCCTTTGTCTACTGAAGCTGGCACAATCTCCCGATGCCTCGGGATGGGTAGAGAAATACAGAACAGATGGGGAGAATTAGCGTAGTTGCCATTCTGGATAGGTGTACTGGAGTATGAGATTATGGGAGTTATGTGTATGCCAGATTAAAAAGATGCCCGCAGAGTGTATCCCATCACAGTTTAGAAGTGAAGACCTTATGGACTATCAGGAAGAAAATAATGGAGGTTCAACCTCTAATAAGTTAGTTTAAGTTAAGTTAGTTTTCAGTGTTTTAAAATCGGCAAAATCACCACCATTGAGTACATTAGGTATGATAGAGACACTCTTGTTTCTATTGGTATACAATGCACTGACAATTCGACGGTTTTAACTCCGGATCCGAGCTGGCCGAGTGAGATCCTGAGGGAGAACAATGGACGCGACGCGAAGCGGAGGCCTCGAGGGAAACGAGCTGGGGTGAGGAACAGGCTCAGGGCCCGTGCACACCGCACACCTCTGCCTAGCATCCTGCTCGCCAACGTCCAGTCACTGGAGAACAAACTTGATGACCTCAGGGCCAGGATAAAGTTCCAGAGAGACATTCGGGACTGCAATCTCCTCTGCTTCACCGAGACATGGCTGAACCCAGCGGTGCCAGACCACGCCATACAGCCGGCCGAGTTCTTCTCGGTTCACCGCATGGACAGGACGCGGGACTCGGGGAAGTCAAGGGGAGGCGGCGTGTGCTTAATGGTGAACAACAGCTGGTGCAACAGCGCGAGCGTTGTTCCTCTTACACGCTCCTGCACACCAAACCTGGAACTACTGTCCATCATGTGTCGTCCATTTTATCTTCCACGGGAGTTCACATCGGTCATAATCAGTGCCGTTTACATACCACCACAAGCAGACACTGACACTGCCTTATGCGAGCTGCATGAGGCACTCACACAGCACCAGACACAACACCGGGACGCTGCGATCATTGTGGCAGGGGATTTTAATAGTGCCAACCTCAAACGCGCAGCGCCGAACTTTTATCAGCACATCACCTGCCCCACCAGGGGCGAAAGGACACTGGACCATTGTTATACCACGGTCAAAGACGGTTACAAGGCACAATCTCCTCCAGCGTTTGGTAAATCCGACCACGCCGCCATCTTCCTCATGCCAAAATATAAACAAAGGCTGAAACAGGAAGTTCCGGTTCAGAGGGAGGTCGCGCGCTGGACGGACCAATCGGTGGCCGCGTTACAGGACGCACTCGATGACGCAGACTGGGACATGTTCAGAAACAGCTCCGATGATGACGTCAGCGTGTTTACGGAAGCGGTTGTGGGATTTATTGAAAATCAGAACGTTTCCCAACCAGAAGCCGTGGGTGGATAAAACCATCCGCGACGCTCTGAGATCTCGCACAGCTGCCTACAACACGGGACTTGCGTCGGGGGATATGGAACCGTACAAGGCTGCGTCATATAACGTCCGGAAGGCGGTGAAAGAGGCGAAGCAGCGCTACGGGAGAAAACTAGAGTCACAGCTTCAACAGAGTGACTCTAGGAGCCTGTGGCAGGGACTAAGAACAATAACGGACTATAAAGCACCAGCATCCGGTATGACGAACGCGGACGCGACTCTGGCAGACGAGCTGAACACATTTTACGCTCGCTTCGAGGCTGCAGCTAAAGACGCTAGCAATGCTAATGCTAACGGCGCTAATGCTAACGGCGCTAATTCTAACGGCGCTAATGCTAGCGGCGCTAACGGCTGCAGACAGGAAGACACAGCCAGCACCGGGAACGCGCTCATCATCTCCGAGCACGACGTGAGGAGAGCCTTCAAGAGAGTGAACACCAGGAAAGCAGCAGGACCAGACGGCATCTCAGGTCGTATTCTCAGAGCCTGCGCAGACCAGCTAGCACCTGTGTTCACTGAGATATTCAACATCTCTTTATCTCAGTCGGTGATCCCCACATGCTTCAAAGAGTCCATTATTGTTCCTGTTCCAAAGAAACCACATCCTGCTTCTCTCAATGACTATCGCCCTGTAGCCCTCACCTCAGTAGTGATGAAGTGCTTTGAACGCCTTATCAGAGACTTCATCATTTCTTCACTACCCGACACACTGGACCCACTACAGTTTGCATACCGTCAGAACCGCTCCACTGACGATGCAATCTCTCATCTCCTCCACACATCACTCACTCACCTGGACACTAGGAAAGGGAATTATGTTAAAATGCTCTTCATCGACTACAGCTCTGCTTTTAACACAATAATTCCCTCCACACTCACCACCAAGCTGGAGCACCTGGGACTGAGCTCATCTATATGTCAGTGGATCTCCAATTTTCTGACTGGCAGACCACAGGCAGTAAGGATGGGCGGACATGTCTAAGCCACACTCACTCTCAGCACTGGAGCCCCCCAGGGTTGTGTTCTGAGCCCCCTGCTGTACTCTTTGTACACCCACGACTGCGTGGCCACTACCAACTCCACCTCCATCATCAAGTTTGCTGACGACACCGTCGTGGTCGGACTGATCACCAACAATGATGAGTCGGACTACCTAGAGGAGATTGGAAATCTGGAGAACTGGTGCCAGAGGAACAATCTCCTCCTGAACGTCAGTAAGACAAAGGAGCTGATAGTGGACTTTAGTACAAAGCAGGAGAGGAACTACCAGACCCCCGTCATCAACAGGAGCCCAGTGGAGAGAGTGGACAGCTTCAGATACCTCGGTGTTCACATCACGCAGGACCTATCATGGTCCTGTCACATCAGCACCGTGGTGAAAAAAGCCCGGCAGCGTCTCTACCACCTCAGACGCTTGAGAGACTTTAGACTGCCCTCCAAGGTGCTCAGGAACTTCTACTCCTGCACCATAGAGAGCATCCTGACGGGAAACATCACAACCTGGTTCGGGAACAGCACCATGCAGGACAGACGAGCTCTGAGGGTGGTGCGATCAGCCGAGCGCATCATCCGCACTGAGCTCCCTGACCTACACTCCATCTACAGCAAGCGGTGCTGGACTAAGGCCAGGAAGATCATGAAGGACCTCAGTCACCCCAGTAATGGACTGTTCTCTTTGTTGCGGTCTGGGAAGAGATTCCGCTCCCTAAAGGCCAACACAGAGAGACTGAGGAGGAGCTTCTTCCCGCAGGCGATAAGGTCTCTCAATCACACCTCCACACAGGACTAATAACATCTTTTAAGCTCACAACACTGACTGGACAATCATGGACACATTCATACACACTTGCACTAAATACTCATACATCTGGACAATTGCACATGTCACCTCCATGCATATTTGCACAACCACTGACACTTTAATCCTATATTTTTGCAATATTTTATTATGCCCTTATGCACAGTTAATTTTACTACTTAAAATTATTTCTTTAGTATTTCCTTTTTATTGATTATTTATTTTACGTACAAGCTTTTATTTTCTTTTTTTAAGGTCACTGGCGGTCGTATAAAGCATTTCACTGCATATTATACTGTGTATGATTGTGTATGTGACCAATAAAATTTGAATTTGAATTTGAATTTAATAATATCTCACGATCAAGTCCAGCCTACCCAGATAGCAGAACAACATTGAATCATCGTTGAATCAACATTAAAGCATCAACCAACTTGTCATTGAATCAATGTTGAAATTTCAATGTTAAACGTTGATTTTTCATCAGGTTTGCACCTTGAAATAATGTTATTTCAATGATGAAAAATAGATCAAGATGGGCATAAAATCAATGTTTGTTCAACGTAAATTCAATCACTTATTTTACATTGAATCAACATTGAATCAACATTGAAACAATTATAGTTTAGTCTTGCTTTATGAACAGCAAGATTCTATGACAGTAAATCATGTCCGTTTTGATTTATTTCTTTAAATCAGAGACCATGTAGGGCTGAAAAGCTTTTTTTTTTTTTTTTTTTTAAACAAAAAGTCAGTAACTCAACATCCTTCAGTTTACATGTAAACATATTTATTTATTTATGCTCCATACCCATTTAAACAGGAAGTAACATCACAATTACAATAAAACAACTATATAATAAAACACACTACAACTTACATACAAATTATTATAAACTGGATGACAATATGACTTTTTAGAAGAGAACTATTAGAAGAGATTGTTAATTCTGAATTAATAAAACAGAATCTAACTGCCAAGAGAAGAGACTGGAAAACCATAATATAAAAATGGCAGCCTGCCTCAGCAAAATTCAGTCAAATGCAAATAGAAACAACCAAGTCAGAAACACAACAGATGACTGAAACATCATTCGTAAGTTGAAATGTATTTACTCAGCAAAACAGATAATAAGACATGAGTCTGAACTTATGGTTTTCCACCACGAGCAATTCCCCCCAGCCGTTCTGGTGCATAACGAAGCCATTTCTGAACTGTTGAAGCAAAGAAACTCTGTGGCCTCCTTTTCTTCAGCTTTCAGCTGTTGTTGTAGTAGTGCATCTAAAGAATGAAAAACAAACAAAAGGTTAGAACGATACAATGCTCTAAAAACTTGGAGTGGTAGTTGTTTATGAATGACAGAAGGTGGGTCCTAAATTTTTGGAAATGTGACTTTTACAAATGTACAGATATGCAACATATGTTTTGAAATGTCCTACAATCTTCCATAGATACAATGCACACATTAGATTTTTTTTAATATACAGGTCCTTCTCAAAAAATTTGCATATTGTGATAGAGTTCATTATTTTCTGTAATGTACTGATCAACAGACTTTCATATATTTTAGATTCATTACACACAACTGAAGTAGTTCAAGCCTTTTATTGTTTTAATATTGATGATTGTGGCATACAGCTCATGAAAACCCAAAATCCCTATCTCAAAAAATTAGCATATTTCATCCGACCAATAAAAGAAAAGTGTTTTTAATACAAAAATAGTCAACCTTCATATAATTATGTTCAGTTCTGCACTCAATACTTGGTCGGGAATCCTTTTGCAGATTCTTGTGTCTTGTGTCTCAACTTTCTCTTCACAATATCGCACAGATTCTCTATGGGATTCAGGTCAGGAGAGTTGGCAGGCCAATTGAGCACAGTAATACCATGGTCAGTAAACCATTTACCAGTGGTTTTGGCACTGTGACCAGGTGCCAGGTCGTGCTGAACAATGAAATCTTCATCTCCATAAAGCTTTTCAGCAGATGGAAGCATGAAGTGCTCCAAAATCTCCTGATAGCTAGCTGCATTGAGCCTGCCCTTGATAAAACACAGTGGACCAACACCAGCAGCTGACATGGCACCCCAGACCATCACTGACTGTGGGTACTTGACACTGGACTTCAGGCATTTTGGCATTTCCCTCTCCCCAGTCTTCCTCCAGACTCTGGCACCTTGATTTCCAAATGACATGCAGAATGTGCAACCTGTAGCCCATTTCCTGCACACGCCTGTACACGGTGGCTCTGGATGTTTCTACTCCAGACTCAGTCCACTGCTTCCGCAGGTCCCCCAAGGTCTGGAATCGGTTCTTCTCCACAATCTTCCTCAGGGCCCGGTCACCTCTTCTCGTTGTGCAGCGTTTTCTGCCACACTTTTTCCTTCCCACAGACTTCCCACTGAGGTGCCTTGATACAGCACTCTGGGAACAGCCTATTCGTTCAGAAATGTCTTTGTGTCTTACCCTCTTGCTTGAGGGTGTCAATGATGGCCTTCTGGACAGCAGTCAGGTCGGCAGTCTTACCCATGATTGCGGTTTTGAGTAATGAACCAGGCTGGGAGTTTTTAAAAGCCTCAGGAATCTTTTGCAGGTGTTTAGAGTTAATTAGTTGATTCAGATGATTAGGTTAATAGCTCGTTTAGAGAACCTTTTCATGATATGCTAATTGTTTGAGATAGGGATTTTGGGTTTTCATGAGCTGTATGCCACAATCATCAATATTAAAACAATAAAAGGCTTGAACTACTTCAGTTGTGTGTAATGAATTTAAATATATGAAAGTCTAATGTTTATCAGTACATTACAGAAAATAATGAACTTTATCACAATATGCTAATTTTTTGAGAAGGACCTGTATGTGTTATTTCACAATCTGCAAATGTTGTCCTACAATGTACATATTCAATGCTATGAAAACAAATATACTTAATGTAACAATGTAGTCTTTTATGTGCAAAAAAAAAATAAAATAAAAAAACCTGTAGGACCAAAAAAATAAATAAATTTAAAAAAAATCAATCCGTGGCGACGGTTTTGCAATTTGTCCCCCACACTCACAAATACTTAAACTGTTCCCTCAGTTTAACAAATCGTGGCCACGGATTAACAAACTGTATGCACAAATTTCCAATCCGTACGCTCAGATACCGTACTGTTTGCATATTTATTCTTAACGAGAAGACTTATTTTGGTGATTTTATTATAAGCTTTTTACCCAGAGTTAGATGCATGCTGCACTGTTAATGTTATTATTAAATAACGCCTATTATTACATTGCATTTAGTTTGAGAGCAAAGTAATGACAACATAAACTGTACATTATTTGTTTTGCATTGCTTTTTACCTTCTCCTCAAACTCACACTGCATGATTTTCAAAGTCACCATTGTTTTCACACTGTACTATCTGTGGTAGCATTTAGTTGCTGCTGTGTTCACACTGCACAATGAATTGGCGACAGGAGATTACACACTGCATGACTTTACAATAGGAAGAATCACCAACAACTCTGTCTGGTGTGCAAGCTACAGCCAAACGCACACAAGAAGTGATAAGGAAACAAACCCAAGATCATGCTGACATTGTGGTCTATAATTCCTCCCCGAACAAACAATAATTAAAAAAAGATGACGTCCTTGTTTAAGATCCCATATGGTCAAAACTGAAATTTCATGGCTTTTTTCATGGTAACTGAGGTCTAGGGGCTATGTAACTACCATATAAGTTTCAAAACAGTCAATCCACAGTAGAATGCACACAGCCTGCATAAAGTAGCTCTGCCTTTTCACGAGCTGCTGTGATGTCCAATCTACTCAGTCACCGCTTTCAGTCACCATCAACCACCATCCCACCCTTCTTTTGCCAAAACATCACGTCCATGCCATTGCTGAACAACAATAACATGAAAACAAGTCGAAAAAACGCTGTTCAGTCGATAGATGTCGAAACTACATCATTACACAGGCTTCCGAACAACATTAATATAAAAGACCATTGGCACGTCAGCTTCAGCATCTTTCACACAGCCATTCCATTAAACTTTAAAAATTTACATTAAAAATTTTATTTAATTAATAGAAGTTAATTGATAAAGAAAATCTATTTATGACATTATTTTTGACAGCATTATGATTATTTATTAAAACTTCAGACAACAACAATTAGTGCCACGAGGTTATTTGCAACACTATATGTTCTACAAAATAGAGGACTACACACCTTACAGCGCAATATAATGTGGCTTTAGAAGAGGAAAGGTAGGATTAAGAAGTGAGCAAGTGATGAATTAGTATTATAGGTCCCAAGCAGATACAGTAACAATAATGGGTGCCCTACCTTATGCAGTCTCCATTGATGGCTAATAAACATTGATACAAGTAGGTTATGGTTAAAGTTGTGAACTTATAAAGTCTTAAATATTTTGTTTTCCCTTCTCAACGCATTATGCATTTACTCACCAATAATGGCTACCTTTTTAATTTGGTCAAGTCTCCAAGTCGAAGGTGCCCAGCAGCAGATTCCGTACCATGGCAGTAGCAGAGGTGGCAAGGCGGGCTGCTCTCCACGCTTCTGCCTGGCAAAACACCCCAGAGCCCTTTATAACTTCAATCTGAAAAATTATTTCACATCACAATATTAATTTATTGGCAACTTTTAGAAACTTTTCATGTTTCATACGGATTCTTATGTTTAGCTTCCCAATAGTTAATAGGATTTTATGTATAAATGCAGATTAATGATAATCTGGACATTCTGGACATTTGTTTACATGCAGGGTAAAACTGCAACAGGAACAGTACAAAATAAAAACTGAAAAAAGACGGACATTCAGAGTAAAACAGTGCAAGATAAAAAAAAAAAAAACTGTACAAAACATACATGCAGGGTAAGCATTGGTGGGAGCAATGTCCAAGCAGTGTAGAGAAATATTTCTGTACGGCTTCATTGTTTTGTGCTGTGTAGTATAGTATTGTAATAGCTGATCAGAGTGATCAACTCCCCATGTGCTGGTTGTACGCAGTCACAGGACATGGAAATGTCTTTGTAGTCCATGTACCTTGTAATTTCACCCTCATCTTCACCACATCTACTGTAAAGCAGAATGGATGGTAGAACAGGTAGATACTTCTCGTGTGTCCATCCACTTCACAAATACAAGAGGTCCATCTGAACGGAGCTTGCGTGTCCTGATGTGAGGGGCTGGTGAAGGCAAGGGTGATGCAGACACATTCCTAAAAACAAATAAATAAAAAAATGTTAACCTATACTGTTCAGAGTAAATGGATGTGCAATTAATATGGATGCACAATATATACAGTACAGAGATGACCAAAAATGTATCCACACTTCAACATGAAAAATATACACCTCTCTTCTGTAGGTCACATGACAGCATCAATGATGGTGATAGATAATACTACACACTGCTGCCATAATTCAATTTGAGTTTTAAAAAACACCATCCACTGGACATTACACACACATTGAACACATTCTAAACAATTACATCTTATCAGGCATTTGTAAATACACGCTAAACAAAAGGGATTATATACATTTACACCAAAGAAATATTCATAAGCATCACTTAGCTACATAAGGCTGTATTTTAGCCACCTGCAACTTGCTTGTTTGTGCTAAATAACATTACCGATAGCAGTGTTATAAGCTAACCAAAATGGAGCCAAATACACATTAGCAACCATAATCTAAAGCTATCCAAAACAAGGTGAATATAAACATCTGTAAACTCCATAAGGCATTAGCTTAGCCACCGGGAAATATCATGTTTGTGCTACATGAGGCAGCATGCTAGCATGATTTAACTAAACTATATAAATGGCATTGAAAGCCAATGTGTCACACAAGCTGACAAGAGCTAGCTGTAGTGAGGAAAATATTTACTAATATTAGTTTAATATTATCAGAATAAGAGTTATATAAGACTTAATAACTTACCCAGTGTAGCATGGGTCTATTCTCTGTTCAAAATGCTCCTGTTCGTCGTCGGAGTCACACAGTCTTCTTCTGAGGTAAATGTAAACTTTCCAGAACATTCTGAAGAGTTTCCTCGGATGTGTAAGCGCGTGCCATCTTCCAAAACGTGCTGAAAACTCACTGAATCGGAGTATTTTTAATCCTGTCTCTCTGCGTTTTTCATGCCGGTGTCCGGGGGCGTGGTCTAGTATGTAAATTACCCTGACTGATTTCAGTGTGATTGGCGCATGGGCGTGTCCTGCCTCTGATTAATAGCATATAAGTGTGACAGAAATTCTGTGCCTCTCCTTGGTTTCATACGGATTACATAAACTGAGAATATTTGTTTTCAATGTGACTTGCATCATTTAAAAGTAGACATTTTAAGCTTTATATAGATATATTTCTCATTTCAGTTAATTTTAGTGACGTGTTTCAAAAAGATTTTCACGGAGACTGAGGTTTCATATATGTGCATATATCCTCATATACAGTATGTGGCCAATTAGGATTAGTTTTTTGCATTTTTTTTGTTAGTTCTTAGTTATTGTCTTGATAATAGAAAATATGAGCTAGGCATCATGTATGACAGTTGCCAAAGTGAGATATGAGCTAAAATGACCAGATCCTGCCATAGGAGACATATCTTGTATGTACATATACAGTAGGGCTTATATGTGGATATAAAGAAGCAATACAGGAGACCTATATGGCCTGTATATGCACATATATGCACCTCAATGTTGCCTACATGTGGCATATATACGCATATATGCAGCATATATACGCATATATGCAGCATATATATTATCATATATGTGCATATATACTGCATATAGGTTTCATATATGCGCATATATCCTCATATTTACATTTACATTTAGGCATTTGGCAGACGCTCTTCTCCAGAGCGACTTACATTTTTATCTCATTATACATCTGAGCAGTTGAGGGTTAAGGGCCTTGCTCAAGGGCCCAACAGTGGCAACTTGGTGGTTGTGGGGTTTGAACCTTAGTCCAATGCCTTAACCACTGAGCTACCCCTGGCCCCATATAGGTGCGGTTATATGCGCATATATACTGCATATAGGTTTCATATATGCGCATATATCCTCATATAGGTTCTTTCCATGTGGGGCACGCACACTGCTCTGGGTCAGACACAGACAACGGGAAACAGGAACTAAGGTCTCAAACAAATGCTTCCCAACAGAATACCGTAGGTCGCATCGCCAAAATTCTTTCACCGTGAGTGGCAGGAACTTCCAGACTACAACATATTGAATTCTCATGCCTGTAGACTGTATTATAATGACGTGGCGACAGTGTAAAAACACCCTCCGATGTTAAATGCGAGCCGAAAATTGAGTACTTTTGAACGGCAAACAGGAATTAAGCTCTCAAGTGAGTAAACTAGACAGCAAGGTAAATACACAAAACTTACCGTCAAATTATTTTTTTTCCTCAATAACTATATATATATATATATATATATATATATAATTATTATTATTTATTTTTTTTAAGCACCATGGCAAATCTCTTGTAGTCAATTTTTTAACCTGTTTTAAACACATACAGTACACACATGCATACACATTTTTATAGAAATGCACTTAGTTAATTTAATTTTCCTTACATTGTTGAATGAGGATGGGTTCCACAACCAAAAATCAACATTGATTCAATGTTTGTCTTTTCAACACAGAAAAGCATTGAATTATCAACATTGATTCAACATTATTTAGCATTGAAAAATCAACCTCAACCAAAATGATGATTCTGATGAAATTTCAACATTGAATCAATGTCACCTTGCTATCTGGGTATAGCTTCACATTTAGATTTTCAGTGCTTTACAGGTATAGGACAGGAAGAGCTGTATAAATTTATCACCTCGGGTAAATCAACAACGTGCTTGTTACTGTAGATCCAATCCCACCCAGATTTTTAAAAGAAATGATGCATATGGTTGGAGAGACGCTTTTAAACATTATTAATTCCTTATTATATCTACTGTAGGTCACGTCCCTAAACCTTTCAAGTTGCCACTTCTTAAAAAATCTAATTTGGACTCGAATGAAATTTACAGACCGATTTCAAACCTTCCATTTATATAAAAAATATTAGAAAAGGTAGTATCAGCTCAAATATGCACATTCTTGCAGGAAAACAACATCCTTGAAGAATTTCAGACAGGTTTCAGGCCCATCATAGTACAGAAACTGCACTAGTTAAGATTGCAAACAACTCGGACCAAGGCTGCATCTCAATACTAGTCTTACTTGATCTTAGTGCTGCATTCGACACTATAGACCATAATATTCTCATAGATCACTAACAAAATTACATAGGTATTCAGGGACAGGCATTAAAATGGTTTAGATCATACCTTTCTGATCGATACCATTTTGTAGCTCTAAATGGAGAACCACCTGGTGTAATGCCAGTTAAATATGGGATTCCACAAGGGTCAGTTTTAGGACTGTTCTCAATATACATACTTCCCTTGGGTAACATCATTAGAAGTGCTGGGATTAGTTTTCATTGTTATGCTGATGATACCCAATTACAGTAAAACCACGGATCACGAGTAATGTGATTTGCGAGTGTTCCGCAAAACGAGCAAAGATTTGAAATAAATTTTGACTTGGAAAACAAGCATTGTCTTGGTTTACGAGCACAGAGTATCATGTATCACACATGCGCTTCTTGATTTGATGCCGAGCGTCACATGATCACAACTGAGGCAACATTTTTTCTCTGTCTTGCACTGCGGGTCCCTGCTGGGTCTTAGTGCTCGTCACTTACTGCTATGATCAACATCCATGTGCATGTGTGTGTGTGTGTTTCTTTCTCTTGCGCTGCAGAGTGTGTGTGTTATGTGTGTGCACGTGCGCGTAATTTGACACTGCACCGGTTCACTCTCTCTCTCTCGCCTTTAATGTGTGTGTGTGTGTGTGTGTGTGTGTGTGTGTGTGTGTGTGTGTGTGTGAAGCAGAGAGGCGTGCTTCAATCACACACAACCGGCACGGTGTCAAATTAGGCACACACAGCGCATAAATCGAAACACTTATCTATTGGGATTTATTAAAATTTATTAAAATTGATTATAATTTTTTTAGAATCATTTTTATTCTCTTTTTTTTTTAGTCTTTTTTGGGTTTTTCCAATTTTCTCCCCAATTTAGTCGTGGCCAATTCCTCCCCATCGCTAGGGGGGCTCCCACATTAAGGCTACCTCTACCACTCAGCCGGTAGGGCCGAGAACTATCACGTGTTTCCTCCGAACCGCGTGACGTCAGTCGACCGCATCTTTACGAACTGCTTGCTCACGCACCATTAGGGGCGGAGTAACACACTCGGAGGAAAGCGCTAGCTGCTCCTTCTGCGTGCGCAAGCTCACAGATGCCCCTGATTGGCTTGTAGAGCCGTGATTAATGTGGGAGCACAAGTACCTCTCATCCCTCCCCCCTGAGAGAGCTCGGCCAATTAGCTCTCTCTATGCCTGTGAGAGGAAAACAGCATCACCCGGGGTTCGAACCAGCGATCTCCGGATGATAGGACGAGCACTTTACCACTGCGCCACTCGGAGGCAGTTTGTTTTATTTTTACTTTATATTTTGTGTTAATTATTTTTATGTATTTATTTTTGGGCTGTGGAACGAATAATTTGAATTTCCATTATTTCTTATGGGACAATTTGCTTTGATTTACGAGTGTTTTGGAATACGAGCCCACTTCCGGAACAAATTATGCTTGTACTCCGAGGTTCCATTGTATCTATCTCAACAAAACCAGACGAATTACCAAAGTTGTCTAGATTAACTGAGTGTGTCCAGGACATAAAAGATTGGATGAGCAATAACTTTCTTTTACTAAATTCAGATAAGACGGAGATTACTTATCGGCCCAAAAACCAGCACACAATTCAGCCTGCGTTTAGAAGGATGTACTGTTACTACCAGCTCGACCGTAAAAGACCTGGCCGTAATATTAGACAGTAACTTGTCCTTTGAAAATCATATTTCCAATATCACAAAAACAGCCTTTTTCCATCTTAGAAAAATTGCCAAGCTTAGGAACATCTTATCCGTATCTGATGCAGAAAAGCTAGTTCATGTTAGTTCAAACTTGTTCATGTCCGTCCATTGTTCTTCTACTACTTTTCCTACTACTTCATCTCTCTCTCTCTCTCTCTCTCGCTCTCTCACAAAAACATTATTTTCCTCTCTGTATGTCAGTACCAGCCTGTGATCATGCCACAAAAACATGGCAAACTTACGGCTCAGCATATAACATGTCATGGGATACGGGTGTGTTCACGCCATTGTCCAAACCGAATAAATTCATACAGCATTGACATTCATATTCAAGTTCCTAATGTGCCCTTACTATGCATTCTTTATATGCATTCTTCAATATTACAACTTTTAGCTGCACCCGACTGTAGTGTGAAATTTCTACAGCAGCAGCCACAGATATCCGAGGGAGGAGGACGCATGGAGGACGTGACGTCTGCACTGGTGACTTTGCAGGGTGTTCCGAAAGAAGAGGTTCCAATCCAATCACTTGTACCATGCGAATTATACTTCACAGTGTGTTCAGCCATGTTAAGTGTGATTTCAAACTGCAGGGAATGAAAATATTCAGTTCAAAGGGAATGGTGAACTGTAGGGAACGAGTAAACAACGTTTTTCACTTTACCGGAAAAGGATATGAAAAATTTCCCATAAGTCATTGTATCTCGCTGGAGCATGAAAAAGTTAGTATTATATACTGTAGGCTAATACAGTAATCTGTAAAAAATAAATAAATAAATAAAAATAAATAAAAAATAAAATCTTTACTCCATTTACTAGAAATACAGCACAAATGGGTCTTTGTTGGGTAACAACTTGAACTTCCAATGACAATGTGTTGTGTGAGGCTGTCTGGGACACTCAGGCTTCCTGGGTGACAATTCTATCAATGATTTAACTATTTTAGACCATTTATATACATACAGTAAACTTCTTTTTTTTTCAGACTTTCACCTATTGCCATTCCAATCAGCAATCAGACAAGTAATGCATCAATCAACTACAACTCATAACTCATCTATTTTAAATGCCTCTAAAATGACCAACAAATCAAGACGCAGTGATTAACGCAGTCAATGATGACACACAGCTGGAACCGTGTTACTGACTAATTGAATAGGCGGAGACTCCAGATCCAATTAGGGACTAAAGACACAATAAAAGGCCACTGTTGCTAGCTGTTTGAATGTGGGTGGGTGGACTTTGGGAATCATGGTGATCTCAGGAGTAAGGCTGGTCCTTGTGGGAGTTTTTCTTGCTTTAAACTATGTGTGCAGTGTACCTGCTTCTGTACAAGATGTAAAAATGGCATTTCAAGATTCTAAGTTTCCAGTGAAGCTCAATGTGCAGCCATCTGCCCAGTTTAATGTATGCCAAGTGCAGGGTTTTGAAAGGGTTCCTTGTGGACTACCTGGTATTCAGGCTGCCCAATGTACTGCCATTAACTGCTGTTTTGATGGCCAGCAGTGCTATTATGGGAGAAAAGGTAGGATTTTAAATCTTACTTAACTTGGCTTTTTGGTTAAATATCAAGTTGACTCTGGTTTCTTCCTTGATGTTGCCAGTGACCGTCCAGTGTACCCTTGATGGCCAGTTTATCTTGGTGGTGGCAAGAGATACAACCCTTCCCAGGATAACCCTGAATTCCATCAACTTGTTGGGAGGAAATGCTGCACCCTGTGGTCCTGTTGACTCAAATGTGGCCTTTGCTATATACCAGTTTCCTGTAACGGCTTGTGGAACAACAATGAGGGTTTGTAAATATCCCCCCCTCCCCTCCAAATACATAGTTTGTCTTAATTAACGGTCCTACCTCCTCTCTCCAGGTCCAAGGTGGTTATGTGGTCTATGAAAACAAGATGATCTCCGGCTATGAAGTTGGAGTTGGACCCCGAGGAGCAATCACAAGGGACACTCACTTTGAGTAAGTTTAACTAACTCATGGTAGGGGATGGTGTTGGGGCCTTCACTAATCTGTGGCTTCCTTTGCAGGCTTTACTTCCAGTGTAGATATGCTGGTGTTAACTTTGCAGCTGTGTCATTTGAGCCTTCTGCTGCTGCCAATCCTATGCCCCTTGTTGCCTCTGGACCACTCCAAGTAGCAATAAGGCTAGGAAATGGTCGTTGTGCCACAAAGGGATGTAATGAAGGTGAGAAGCTTCTGTCTGGATCTTCCTGTGCAATCTGAAAACAGGAATTGATTCTCTACCTCCCAACAGAAAAAGTGGTCTACAACTCCTACTACATGGCTACTGACTACCCTGTGACTAAGATTCTGAGGGAACCAGTGTTCGTTGAAGTTTACATCGTGGGAAGAAACGATCCGAACATTGTGCTGGTTTTGGGAGACTGCTGGGCGACTGCTTCCCCTAACCCCTACAGTGGACCACAGTGGGACCTTCTTTTGAATGGGTAGGTTCTTCCTTTCTTGGTGTAGGCCAGTGACTGACCAGGAAGTGACTACCTGTTTGTGTATTCCAAAGGTGTCCTTACACAGGTGACCACTACTTGACCAAGCTGATCCCAGTTAATGGAACATCTGGACTTGCATACCCTACCCATTACAGACGCTTTGTCCTGAAGATGTTTGCCTTTGTGAATTCTGATATGACTCCAGTGCAAGAGACGGTAAGGGTCTGCTTTCTACTTATGCTATTGTACATGAAATGAGTTCTAATTGCTAAGGTTTGTTTCCTTCCCAGGTCTTCATCCACTGCAGTACATCTGTATGTCTTCCATCTGCACAAGACTCCTGTCAACCTGTGTGTGCCAGAAGAAGTAGGTAGACTCTTGTACAACTGTCTGCTTCTTCACTTGACTGGTTTATTGACTTACTTCATCTTCCTCTTTTTAGGAAGAGATGTTTCTGCAGAAGAACGTGCTAAGAACTCGGCAGTAGTATCTAGTGGAGAAGTGATCTTCACCCAAAGTTTCCCACCTAGCTCTGATTAAAATTGTGCCAAATAAAAGGTTTTTGCTTTCAAATTCTTTAGATGTTTAGTCTGTGCTGTGAAGTGTCTCCTGAGTATGACAAGGTTATGATGGGAGTGAATGGGAAGTAAACTGCATATAACTGTTTAAACATGACATTGTTTTGATATTCTCTAATGGGACCAAGATTTGGTAGCTGGGTATTTGTTGGACTTAATTTGTTTTGGACTCCCCTTTTGTCTTTGGAGGTTATGGAACTTTCTACCTTTCAGAAGGCCCAAAGGAGTGTGGCTGTAGTGCAATGCCTCCAATTTTAGCTTTGAGAATATTTGACAGGTTTAGGCATGCAATAGTAATATCTGATTAACAACAGCAATCATGTTCACCATCCCATGCAGCAACACCACCTTACATGGAGACTGCCCAAGGCACGAGTAGTCTTAACTGTAAAGTACGTATCAGGTTGTGTGGATGACTTCTTTGTCTTTCCTAGAATATATATTTTTCTCCCCCTTAATTGCCATCTTATGTTGAACCTGATTTTGCTAGTCAGAAGAGAAAAGGTATCCGTCAATATCTTTCCTTTGCTTGAAGTGTTTTTCCCCATTTAGGCTGAAGACCCATGTCTTCAATGACAGGAAAAAATACCAACCATTTCAGTTTCAACATTGAAAACACTCTTTGAAGCTTAGTACTTAAGCTAACTAATTAGGGTCATTTGTTTAGTTGTCAACTTAAAGCTAAAATGCCTCAGTTTAATTTGAGTGTTTAGTACATTCCATAAAAGATCTATGGCTTATGTCACTGTGACACAAACTCTGAAGCTAGTCTTGAGTAGTGATGAGTCGTTCTTTTTGAACGAATCTTTAACATGACTCAGATGAACGAGTATTTCGGAGTGATTCGTTCATTTTCTATTATGCGTGAAGCATCGCATAACCAGAATTGAACATTCTCAGCAATGAGTCTTCAAGTTCCGAGTCGTTTGTTCCTTTGTCACATGACTCCCAGAGACACTATGCAGTCCAATAGATAAAAAAAAAAAAAAAAACGACTCAGACTGGAAGATATGAGGTGAGTCTTTAGCTGCATTGTAATATTTTCATTACCGGAACTATAGCCAAAATGTATGTAGATGTATTGGGGGTATTTTTACTGAAAATGCTAAATTTATTTCTTATCAAAAGAAGGAAATGACTCAAAAAAAAGATTAGTTTATTTTGATGAATGAGATTTAAAGAACCGAGTCACTGAAATCATTAAAACCTCATCACTAGTCTCGAGCAGAAGGGGGCGTGTCATTTCCCTCAGTCACGCGACAAATGACAAATCCTCGCGTTTGCGAATCACGTGACCGACTCGTTCAGCGATTAATTAAAGGCTCGCGCACTCTTTTGTTTATTTTCAGAGATGTTTGTGCATAATCATTGCCTTGAGCTGTGCAGCTGCATGTAATTAATTGTGATGATCTAGTTGCTACACAAACTTGGTCCAGTACAGTAGATGTCAGTACAATGAGCCCTTGAGAAGCTTCATGAATTATCCTTTTGGTGAAACTATTGGCTGGAAAGAGTTGACACGTAAATGCGCATCACTACTTATTAATTCTATATTTTATACCTCATGTCAGTTGGTCTTAAACGATAAAACCAACGAACTCAAGTTCACTCTACAAAGAAAAACTGTTCGCACAAATATAGTAAACAGTTAGAAATTTCGCACCGTCTAGTGCCGACTTTTATTTTGACATAATGACAATATTTTTTATAATGATATCATCATCCGTGTTCACTGCAGCTGGCTTCACGCAGGTCATATGATCGGTCACGTGATCCCAGTTGCAGCTCCGGCAGTTTGGAACAAATTAAATGTAAAGAAGTGTAAATTTCTTCCTTTGAATGTTGGCTGTTGATTATTTTATTGTGGTCGATTTTCTGTTAAAGAGACATGGTTTAATGTTTTAATAATTTACGAAGATAATTGTTTAAGCAATTTATAACAGTAAGCGCGAAGATCTAATGAAATGTAGAGGCGTCGAGATCAAAGGGTGTATATGTCTGAAGGTGAGCACAGTGCTCTTATACCGCAGCGTCATCAAATCATGACTTATTGTCATGTGTTTTAACTTCATGCACTTTGTTGGCAAACCTAATGAAATTCTGTTTGTGTTTGTTTATGTCAAATATAGGGGATAGTGCAAGTTTAAAGCAAATGGAGCACAGTTACAAATCTGTCAAAATGTTACTTTGTATTTATTTGATTGTTTCTGAAATAAAGATTGTTTTAATATAAATTATCAGCCAGCACATCAATCAGCTTTTAGTTTTGTTTGTATGTTTCAGCGTCATGTCCGGCAGGAAGTCTCTGATCGTGGTCGAGGGCGAGGCGTCCGAGTCGGACTCCGATCAGGAGATCTACATGTCGTCTGGACTCACGGTTCCGGGCGAAGCCTCAGAGACGGATAGCGAGGGCGAGGAAGAAAAACCCACCGTCTTCCAGCATCACCTCCCGCCTCTCACGGTCCATCGTCATGACAACATGCCCATCACTCTGCAGAGCCCGACCACGCCCACTCACGGCAGCCAGGCTAACTCGCTGCTGCAGCAGAAACTGCAGGAGAGCAACGCGCGGCTGTGTGCCGACGTGAGCCAGAGCGTGAGACAGGTTTATCACGGAGCCACGAGAGACATCAAAGCAGCCACGGCGCAGCTGAGTCACTCGCAGGGCATGATCATCGCCGCCTCGCACGCCGTCCGTGTCGCCGTCGACGACCTTAGAGCTGTCTGTGACAAGATTGACATCATCACTACCTG
Organism: Channallabes apus; assembly: GCA_030522415.1. NCBI lineage: Eukaryota > Metazoa > Chordata > Actinopteri > Siluriformes > Clariidae > Channallabes > Channallabes apus. The sequence continues at coordinate 21,549,980 of CM060111.1, read as the reverse complement.
TCGGCTGCTCCCCGACATCGCTATGGCAACGGCCTCGGTGCCTGCTCCTCATTAACCTGACTCCTGCTGAGTCCCGCTGCAGAGTGCTTCTAGTTTTGGTCTTCAGCACCATGGGGTTGTGAGTTCATATCCTAGGACTGATAAAGAGCAAGTGGTCATGATGTTTTAAGTTTGAATCCTAGACTCAGCGCTGACCAGCACAGAGCTTCCAAAGTTAAACAGTAGAGAAGGTTTGATTTTTTTCCCAGAAGGTTATGAGTTTAAACCCTGTTACTGACAGAACCAGCAACCTTTAAACTGTGCTCAGATCCCAGTATTATTATAAAACCAGAAAGTGCAAAGTCTTGGCACTGGTTTGTGAGATAAAGACCATGAGTTTAAATCACAAGACATATTTCCAGCTGGTCGCTCTGAGGTTGTGGGTTTGAATCTCAGACGCTTGGATACAAGGTTAAGGGTTTGTATCAAACAACCAAATGTTTGAGGGTTCGAACCCGGGCATTAACAGTGTTTCAGCTGTAATGAAATTGTGTATTTATGCTAGTTTATAGCAGCCAGAAGTTTGTAGTTTTCAGACCTCAGCACTGACAGAGATTTAAAGTGATTAAGTGAGATATGGGTTAGTCGGCTTTCTCGCCTTCCTCGGGTTCAAACTCACAACATTCAGGTGACTAGCATTATGTTGTCTATAAAATAAAATAAAAAATAATTTCTTATTTGTCTTGTAAACTGTGACTGCGTGTGTGTGTGTGTGTGTGTGTAGAGATTTCACTTTACAACATCAAATCACAGCTTTGAATCATAATCATGAGATCAAGTGTGTGACACAACAGTCTATTCAGTCTAACTGATAGTAGTGTGTGTGTTTAAGACATTACAATAAAAACAGTATTAATTTTACACGTCATCCTCACGCTTCTTTAAGAGCAATACAATACACACAGCTGCTCTGTGCTCAGAGTCTGGAGACGTTCAGTCTAAAGGAGCAGTAAAGTCTTTGCATATACACACATGTACTGCATACCACAATTATTGGCACCGATATGGCAAGGAGTGCACATACATACATATTTAACAGATCTTACACATTCTGCATGATGATGCTCTGGCTGGATCGGATGTCACTAACTAAACTGAATCCTGCTGTAACACGGTTCACTAGTTCTGTGTTCTGGCACCATGAGGTTGTGTGTTTGTATCCCAGGGCTGATGATAAGCCAGTGGCCGTGAGGTTTTGTGTTTGAATCACACATACAGAGCCGACCAGAGAGCAGTTATGTGTTTACACCATGTTACTGACAGAACCAGAGACCTCTATATTGTGTGCAAATCCCAGTATTGTCACAGAACCAACAAGCATAAAGTCTCAGCCTTGGTAAAGAGATAAAGACCTAATAATCATGAGGCTTTGAGTGCAAATCACAACACTGATTTCTAATTGGTGACACTGAGGTTGTTGTTGTTGGTCTTTCGGCTGCTCCCGACAAGGGGTCGCCACAGCGGAGTATCCAGTCCGCACTACAACTTGGCACAGGTTTTACGCCGGATGCCCTTTCTGACGCAACCCTCCCATTTTATCCGGGCTTGGGACCGGCACTGTATCCAGTGGCTGGGGGGTTTGGGCACTGGCTGGGAATCGAACCCGGGCCTTCCGCATGGCAGGCGAAACACCTACCAGGTTGTGGGTTTAAAATGAGGTTGTGGGTTTGGGTTATATTGGATCCCGAACACTCAGGACTGGATAAAGTCAAACTGTCCAGTGTGCATATTTCCACCACAGAACCGCGGTCTTTCACACTTCTCTCTCCTTTCAAAGGTGTGTAAAGTTTAAATATTTCTCTCTTACACACACACCCACTGACTACACAACCGACTGAGAAACAGATGGAAGATGAACTTAGAAATCTTACACTCTCGGCTTTACATTAAAAAAATATCAAAAGCCAAGCTCGCACAACGCCAAAATTTCTCCAATATATACAATACAGGTGGCACGGTGGTGTAGTGGTGTAGGACTCGGGTTCCAAGAACATTTACATTAACATTATTTAAAAAAAATAATGAATAAAACTTCTTAATAATAAAACTTATTTTTGTGTTGCATCGATGCGACACAGTGGTGTAGTGGTTAGGACTGTCGCCTTGCACCTCCAGGGTCCGGGTTCGATTCCCGTCTCTGTGTGCATGGTGTTTGCATGTTCTCCCCGTGCTTGGTGGGTTTCCTCCGGGTACTCCAGTTTCCTTCCAAAGACATGCAGATTAGACTAATTGGCGTTCCCAAATTGACCATAGTGTGTGAATGAGTGTGTGTGTGTGTTCTGCGATGGATTGGCACGCTGTCCAGGGTGTACCCTGAGTCTCCTGGGATAGGCTCCAGGTCCCCGCGACCCTAAATACAGGATAAAGTGGTATAGAAGATGAATGAATGAACATACAATACAGACCAAAAGCCGCGGCCACATAATTTGCAGGATATAGACTTTATTAATTTCGACACTGTTACTAAACATATGAGAGAAACAAAAATCATAACTAATATCCAAGATTTAGATAAGAATTAGAGTAATTGTGGAGATGAAGTGACACACATGGTCAGCAACAATACTCCAGTCGTTTGTGGTCATGATTTAAGCCATGATACTGTAGACTGGGATTAAGAGCCAAAAATGTGTCACATAAAATCCCACTAAAATAGATTTGTTTGTGTTTGTAGTGTGATACAATGTGGAAAGGTTTAAGGGGTATGAATACTTTTGCAAGGCACTGTATATATTTTTTATAGCACCATTCTCTGTCATGTTCATAGTCTGTGTGTGTGTGTGTGTGTGTGTGTGTGTGTGTGTGTGTGTTTGTGTGTGAGATCAGACTTTATCCTCATTCTGATGATTGATGTGAACATTAACTGAAGTGTTTAGGCTGTTTGTGCAGCAGTCACATGATCAGATTTTTAGATAACTGCATGAATCTGCAGGCGTTCCTAATAAAGTGCATAAAAAGTGGAGCTTCAGGATTTATTCTGAGTTGCAGTGTATAGTTGCTGTTTGTCCTCAGTGTCCTGCCCTCTTTAGCACAGCGTCAGTGACATCACGGCGGGCAAAAAGTGTCATTTCTGAATTCATTATATTTTTTAACTGAAATCTGTTTTATTAAAGCGAATTCCATGCAAAACTGCTAGAACATCCATGTCCATATTTACAGGTTCTATGTGGTGTCGTTGACTGAAATCTCACCATGATCTTTATGTTTATTTCTGCTCGTGAGACATTATGGAGAAAGAGAGAGAGAGAGAGAGAGAGACCATGATTTTCAGTCTCTAGGTCCGTCCATTGTTCTTCTACTACTTATAGTACGTTTCCGACTACGTCCTCTCTCTCTCTCTCTCTCTCTCACACACACACACACTCACAGAACTTGTTTCCTCCACTGCATGTCAGCACCAGCTGATGTTCATGTGACAAAAACATGGGAAATTTATGGATCAGCATATAACAGGTCAAGGGATAAAGGTGTGTTTGTGTCATTGTCCAAACAGTGTAAACTCATATTCACATTCATGTGAACAATTAATACATATTCGAGTTATTTATACGCCCTTACTATGCATTCTTCAATACTACTACTTTATATGTAGCTCCGCCCCATCTGTGATGCAATATACTCACTCATCGTCTATACCACTTTGTCCTGTATTCAGAGTCACAGGGGGCCTGGAGCCTATTCCAGGAGACTTAGGGCACGAAGCGGGTTACACCCTGGACAGGGTGCCAATCCATCGCAGGACACACACACATACACTCATTCACACACTACAGGCAATTTGGAAACACCAATTAGCCTAAACTGCATATCTTTGGATTGTGGGAGGAAAACAGAGTACCCAGAGGAAACCCACCGAGCTCAGGAAGAACATGCAAACACCATGCACACAGAGACAGGAATTGAGCCTGGCCGGGAATCAAACTCAGACCCTGGAGGTGCAAGGCAACAGTACTAACCACTACACCACTGTGTCGCCTCGATGCAACACAAAAATAAGTTTTATTATTAAGAAGTTTTATTCATTATTTTAAAAAAATAATGTTAATGTAAATGTTCTTGGAACCCGAGTCTAATAAAGGAAATGCAATAGATTTCACTGTAAGACTAAATACAGAATCTTTGTGGATGATGAATAAGACCACAGATGATGAAATAGAAAGCGAGCACACACACAAAGACACACACACCTTCCTCATTCTGTTTCCACATTTCTAGTTTCATTACCAGCTGAGCAGCTCATAAATCAGAGCTGAATTGGTTTATTAATTAATTAATTATTAATACAGTAAAGTGCATGTGTAAGGCAGGTGTATGTGCAGCGTAAAACACATTTCATACACAAAATTACACACTGATGGTGTACAGTAGGAACAATTTAGGACTTCACCTCATTCTCAGCAGTTCCATGATGCTTTAAGTAAGAAAAATTAAAGGAAAGATTGCAAAATCTTGCATATGACCCTGCATTTCCCCTTTTTATTATAAAATGTGGGAAAGATTAAAAGTAAGCCTTGTGAAGATGTTCTCCTCAGTGCAGTTGTTATCATGTACAGTGTTCCTGCATCCCATCTCAGGGCATGAGATAGGCCAATCCATCTCAGGTCACACAAACTACAGACAGTTGTAATGTAATAAGCCTACTCTGCATGTCTTTGTACTGTGGGAGGAAGCAATACACAGACCCAAGGTGGGAATCAAACCCTCAGTCCTGCAGGTGCGAGACCACAGTGCTAACCACGACACCATTGTGTCACAAAGCACTTATCAACTCTTAAAATACTTCCTTTGTGGGTTTTTTTTTTTTGTAACTTCTTATGCAAAGTATTTAGTCCACCAGTGCACGGTTTTCAACTCAGTTACAGAAACATCTGTGTGGAAAAAGTGCATTTTTTAAAAATTTGATAATATGCATTAACTATTAACACCACAAAAACACATCTTCCTGTTTTTTCTTCTGTAAATGCTGTTGGCACAGATCAGTGGTCTGGTCTGCCATGGGTGAAGAAAAAAAAGAAATCTTATCCTTTTGTTGTTTGTTTTTTAGGAACAGTACAATGTTTAGGATTTAAACGAAATAAAAAAGAAAAGAAAAAGAGAAACCAGACTGGTTTGGAATTCCCCCTAAAATTCCCCTGAATGAATTAAACACTCAACACACTGGCACTGCTGTTCGTGTTCTGTGCTCAGGTACAATAAATGAGGAAATGAAAGTAACTGTCTATTCCATTTTTATAAACAGATCATCCATTACATTATCACCACCTCCTTCACATTTAGCAGGTCCTCTGTTCCACTACATCAGTGATGCACTGTGTGTTCTGACTCATTTCTATTATAACCTTCTAGCATTAACCTTTTCAGCAGTTTGTGCGTTAGAGGGTCTTCTATTAGATCAGCCTACACAAGTACGTCACTGACCCTTGGCCACCCATGACCCTGTCGCCAGTTTACCGGTTCTCTATTCTTGGATGACTTGTGGTACTGTATGTCCTGACCACTGCAGCCTGGAGACATCACACAAGAGCTGCAGGTTTGAAGATGCTCTGATCCAGTCATCCAGTCATCACAATCTGACCCTTCTCACAGTAGCTACAGTTACAATATCTCATTACAACAGCACCTGGAAGTGGGTGGGATATATCAGGCTGCAAGTGAACATTTTGTCACTTAAGTTGATGTGTTGGAAACAAAATAAAATGGGCAAGCGTATAGGCATGCACTGCAGGGATAATGGCAGGTTAATGAATGTCAGGGCGCGTGAGATGTGTGTATGTGTTCTGTGTTGGAGTGTGTTACACTGTGTGTGGTGTGTGTGTGTGTGTGTGTGTGTATAAATGTGACTTCTGTGTGGTGTCGGAGTGTTTTACACTGTGTGTGTTTGTGTAAATGTGACTTCTGTGTTGGAGTGTGTTACACTGTGTGTGTGTGTGTGTGTGTGTGTGTGTGTGTGTGTGTGTGTGTAAATATGACTTCTGTGTTGGAGTGTGTTACACTGTGTGTATGAGTGTGTATAAATGTGACTTCTGTGTATTGTGTGTTGGAGTGTGTTACATTGTGTGTGTTGGAGTTAGTTACACTGTGTATGTGTGTTGGAGTTAGTTACACTGGGTATGTTGTGTTGGAGTTAGTTACACTGTGTATGTGTGTTGGAGTTAGTTACACTGGGTATGTTGTGTTGGAGTTAGTTACACTGTGTATGTGTGTTGGAGTTAGTTACACTGGGTATGTTGTGTTGGAGTTAGTTACACTGTGTATGTGTGTTGGAGTTAGTTACACTGGGTATGTTGTGTTGGAGTTAGTTACACTGGGTATGTGAATGTGCTGTTTAAACTCCTCAGATCAAAAACTGCCACAGTTCTCACAGTGTTTAATGTAAGAGTATTGTATGTGTGAGAGTGTTTAGACCTTGGTAAACACTTTCCACGGTTCTCTGGGTGTTTTATGTGTGGGGGTGTTTGTGTGTGTGTGTGTGTGTGTGAGAGAGAGAGAGAGAGTGTGTGTGTGTGTGTGTGTGTGTGTGTTTAGTAGTGCTCCTCTTGGCTCCATAGCTGCCACAGTTCTCCCGGTGTTTAATGACGCAACCCCACGTGACTATCAGCCAATCAGATTGCAGCGCGAGCGTTTCCTTATCCAATCGCGACACAGTATGAGGAAATGTGTCAAAATAAAAAGGGAGCAGTGTGAGTCTCTGAGTGCTCACCAGTTTCCTCTTAGTTCTTCATCGCCTTCACCTTCATCTCCTTCATCCTCATCCTCATCCGGCTGCAGTGATGTGCGTGCTGAGGACCGCGCTCGCGCTCGCCTGTCTCGCGGTGCTGCTCTGTGAGTGCGCGAGCTCACCGGCCGACAGATGCGGGGTGAGAGAATCACAACGCGCGTACTGTGACTGGAGAGTGTATATATATACACATATGTGTGTGTGTGTGTGTGTGTGTGTGTGTGAGAGAGAGAAAGTGTGTAATTTTTAAATGTATTATTATTATTTTAGCTGTTTGTTTTGTAATTAAAAGGCGCTGCTTCAGTAACAGTCACGTGCCTGAACGTAAAGGTCACGTGACTGTCACTTTCAGTCATGGAAAGAAAAAAATCTTTGATTTAAACTGGAATAAACTAACCTGTTTTTCTGTAGATAATGACGACTATATATGATGACAGTAAAAGTAAATTATCTGATGATAAACGTATTAATAACTTTCTCTCTCTGTGTGTGTGTGTGTGCGCACCTAAAACTTTGAGTGCACTGACCATCTACTCTACTTCATTGTCCATACAGACCTGTAACATATAGACTAATGATTAAAATGTGGGCACCAAAATTAGTAAAACCTTTGAGTTGTTAATCCATCATTAACATTCTTTCATCAGCCTTGAACTCATGAGCCTTCATCACCTGGCCCAGGTATGGAACGAGGCCGGTGTTCTGTTCAACAGACCTGAGATCAGCGTGAAGACGTGCGTCAGCTTGTGACTCTGCTGATGATTTACCTGTTCCTTTAAACTGAAGTATGAATCTGTTAATGCTGGAAAGATTCCTAGTGATGAGACACCCTGTCCGGTGAAACGGTCAGGTCTATTCTGATTAATAATAAATTTTATTTATAAGCGCCTTTCATAACGCTCAAGGACACTGTACAAAACAACACTGATTAGACAGTTCTTTGGCATTGTCACTTCTGAACTGAAAGGCAGGTCTACTCCATACTGAAAAGAAGGAAATGAATGAACGTTAAGCGCAATTATAATAAAACTGTTACTGCTGCTACTACTAATAATACAGCAATACATTTTGGTGTTTATATCATAAAACTATAAGGGTGTCCAGTATTTACTTTTTGCATCCCTTGTGCACTTACTAACCAGTTATGACTGTAATTAGTGCTTTATTTAGTCAGCAACACATGCAGAACTTCAGTTAAGTTCACATCAAACGTTGGAAAAGGGAAAATGGCGATCTCACTGACTCATCGTGGTGTGGCGCTCGATTGTCTGCTTCGAGCTGTTCTCTTAGGAACCAACACTCAGAACAAAAAAGTATATATATATATTACATGACAGTATGTATGTGATGACTGTGTGTTCAGGTGCTGGGGCAGTGTCCGCAGGTAAACTCCAGCAGGAGTGCTGATGCTGTGAACGTGTCTCTGTATTATGAGTCTCTGTGTCCCGGCTGTCGTCAGTTTTTGGTCTTCCAGCTCATACCAACTTTCTTAATGCTGCATGACATCATGAATGTGGATCTCGTCCCGTACGGCAACGCAGAGGTATACACACATTTTCATTACTGCTGTTAAAAACTGAAGTTGATTAGTTTCCTGTAACAGCATGTTCCCAAGTGTTGTGCCATTTATCAATTATGTTCAAGGGTGTAAAATCCAGGGATTAAAGTTCTCCGTCGTTACGACGGATTTCCGTTAATTGTAGCGAGTCATCGACGGATTTCCGTCAATCACACTGTTCCGCCTGTCCTTAATGTTTAAAATTCACTTTTCATAATTTTAATGGGGTGTGTGTGTGCTTACATGGGTCTTAAATTAAGGAAAGACAGTGTATTCAGCCTGCTGAGGAGGATGTGATCAAAGCCTGGAGTGGAGCGACTGCACGTTCCTCTCTCCACTCTAAGTGTTTTGTTATCACTCCGGTATGAATCCACTCCGGGTTTTGGTTTAGTTTTGAAGAACTACATGTCAGGCTACGGTATAACTATATTTAAGATAGCATGGACACACTTAATGCAGGAAGGCTCCCATGTTTCGGAGATTGATAAAAGTGTAAAAAAATAAATGGAGATGGGCTTGGCTTAGCGAAATTGGGGAGAATGGCAAGCCTTTTAGTTCGTGGAGTAAAAAAAAAATCAAACATCCAGGTACGTGTCTTTGCACAGTATGCCACAGGAAACTTCAATATGGCAATAATGGCAAAAAAAAAAGTGCGCGCTCGCCATCAGTCAGCAGCTAGTCACAATGCTGCGGTTCGTGCTCTAACAGTACACATGCTCCCTGTCTGGTGCGACAAGTACCACAATGGAGATTCACGCATCTATAGCCGACCGTGTGCGCGATGTAAAAGTGCGCCTATGTTCTTTCATATCGGAGCATGACCTGTCGGTCACAGTCTCACAACCACTAGTTAATTTAATGCAATAAGTTGTCAAGACAAGAGTGCACTTTCAAGATTGTCTATAGGCTACTTTTTGGCTACGTTTACACTGCAGGTCTCGATGATTAATTCCGATTTGTTGCCTATATCTGATTTTTTTTTTTTTTGACCGTCTGTTTACACGTTCTTTTAACTATGACTTGTATCCGATTCACGTGTTTACACTCGCCATACCATCTGAAACATTGCGCATACTTAGTGAGGTTCTTGCGCTACACACTGGCCAAGAAAGATGAAGGTGAAATATGCTTAACGCTATCTCTGCTATATATGCAAAGTTTGCGCACCATGGTTTTAAAATGGAGGAGGAGGAGAAAAAAAAGCGGCATAATTGCAGCCTGCACATATGCTTTATTCATCAAATACTGATTTCTTAATGTTATTTAGCCCAAATAAGCATTAACACAAGGCGTGTGTGTTGGGGGGGGGGGGGCGTTGTTCTTTTCCGTTTCCATGTCACCTGCGATGTTGTAATTCAACACGCGCTTCCATAACATTATGTCATTAAACCGCGAAGAAGTCGCTGTTTTAATGACGTACAGAACACAATGCCTCAGGAAATCCGATCTGTCTGTTTACACGACAATCACATTAGCATATATCTGATTTATTTCCACATATGAAGGAGGCCTGAAACCGATCTCAAAATATCGGAATGCATGCGTTTTTTTCCTGTTTACATGGACATAGTACAGATCCGATATGTGTCACATATGAGCAAAAAATCGGAATTGGGTCACATTTACCTGGCAGTGTAAACGTTGCCTTACACTGCCAGGTGAATGTGACCCAATTCCGATTTTTTTGCTCATAGCTATGTTTACACTGCCAGGTAAATGTGACCCAATTCCGAATTTATTTATTTATTTATTTATTTTTTGCTCATATGTGACACATATCGGATATGTTCTATGTCCGTGTAAACAGGAAAAAAACGCATCCATTCCGATATTTCGAGATCGGTTTCAGGCCTCCTTCATATGTGGAAATAAATCAGATATGTGCTAATGTGATTGTCGTGTAAACAGACAGATCGGATTCCCTGAGTCGTTGTGTTCTGTACGTCATTAAAACTACGACTTCGCGGTTTAATGACGTAATGTTATTCTCCGGTGGAAGCGCGTGTTGAATTACAACATCGCAGGTGACATGGAAACGGAAAAGAACAACGCCCCCATAACACACACGCCCCCCCCAACACACACGCCTTGTGTTAATGCTTATTTGTGCTACATAACATTAAATCAGTATTTGGTGAATAAAGCATATGTGCAGGCTGCAATTATGCCTTTTTTTTTTTTTTTTTTTTTTTTTCCCCCTCTCCTCTTCCGTTTTAAAACCATGGTGCGCGAACTTTGCATATATAGCAGAGCGTTAAGCATATTTCACCTTCATCTTTCTTGGCCAGTGTGTAGCGCAAGAATCTCCCTTTAAGTATGCGCGATGTTTCAGATGGTATGGCGAGTGTAAACACGTGAATCGGATATGAGTCATAGTTAAAAGAACGTGTAAACAGACGGTCAGAAAAATCAGATATAGGCAACAAATCGGAATTAAGCATCGAGACCTGCAGTGTAAACGTACTTGCACACATGGCATTGCTGCTTACTGGAAATCCGATTTGTCATCTAAGCTGAAAACGAAGATACATAAAACATGCACTGAAAAAGCACTTTTTGGAATTTAATGGTGGTCCTATTTTTTTCTGTTAATTATTAAGAGTTTCACAAAACATTGTTTGGTGTTATAAGATAAATAAAAACATGCACTGAAAAGATATGTGGTAGATGGTTGATTATTTGTGAATATATATAATATATATATATATATATATATATATATATATATATATATATATATATATATATATATATAATTTTTATTTTTTCAAAGATTACAAATAGCTTTTAAAATATGCAAACTGGCAATATTAAAGCGGTTTAATCTCCCCTAACGCTATTGGTCTCGACTATTTAAATAAAGTGTTTGTTAAATGCTTTCCCTCAGCAGAAGTCTTGAGTTTAATAAGGCAGTAAACCTCTGACTGTTACAAGGGATTAACACTGGAGACTCCTTCCATACATGCTCCATAAACATTTCATCAATGACCTGTTGCTATAGTAACGATAACGTATCCGAAGAGGTGCATTAATACAAACAGAATCCTTCACTACTGTCAGCTGCTGTTGGAGAACTAATCAACACCTTCTGACCAATCAGGATCCAGTGTATAAAGGCACTGTGTTCTTCCTAACCCCTGGTTCTGTGTGCTGCAGGAGAAGCAGGTGGGAGACAAGTACGAGTTCACCTGTCAGCACGGACCAAACGAGTGTCTGGGCAACATGATCGAGGTGAGAGACTAGACTGTAACCCAATGGAACTGTGTGTGTTTTGTGACGTACATTGTAAATAAATTAATTGCATTGAGTATTGTTTTATTTCTGTGTGTGTTAGGCATGTATACTGAATAAAGTGCCTATTGCGATGCTGATTTTCTGCATGGAAGCGGCTGCAGATGTGGTGAAGGCAGCGGAATCTGTAAGTGTTCTCACTCGCATCTGCTGGATTTAAATTGGAGGAAACTAACATCTTCACTGGTGTCAGATTAATGAACCGGCCTCAATTAGATCCAAAGTAGACTCTAGACTGACTTCCAATCTAATCTGGTCTAGACTAACCCACCAGCGAATGGTCTCTGATCTGGAGTAGGTTAATGTAACCTCAGATGGCATCACCCAAACTTGGACCGGCATCTGTTGTACCCAGACTTAGGGCTGGGCGATAAAACGATAACGATATGTATTGCGATAGACACGTGATCGATAATGCGTCCGATAATTTTTATTCTTTGTCGGAAGAAAACGCTGTCATGCGCACTCGCTCCGCAACCGGCACTAGGACCCGGAAGTAGTACGGTCGCGATTCAGGAAGCATAAAAGGAGAATAGATGGTGATTCACAAAGCCCAGTCATTGAGTCTGCCCATGCCATTTCCGACACTTCGCCGGATCTTATGTTAATACTCACCATTTTGGGTCCAATTTTTGATTGCGTGTGTGTTGCTAGAACGCGGGTTTAATTGTGTAATCTCTTGCTCTTACAAGAGTTCTTACAATGACTCCTGAAATTATGAAATCATGAAATTATCCTGCCTGTTCGCGCTATTTCCGCGTTTGGGTTTACCCGTCCACGCTACAAGGGCTAACTGCTAGTCTTCTGGTCCGCCTCCGGTTGCCCGTGACGGTTGCATTAACAAAGGCACTCGCTCTCTGGTAACCTAGCAACGTAGGGAGTGATGCGCTAACAGCCAATCATGTAACAGTATCATGTTTGGTTACGCCATGTCGTTGTCTCGTGCTGGTCTGCTGGATTCCTCTTCATAAGCAGAAAATGCACTTTGCACTATTTTATTACACTTTAAGAATTTCTTACATTTTCTTTCATTTTGCACCTTAAATGTTGAGAGAATTAAGTGTTCATTGTGACTTTAGACTCATGTTTACATTTAAATTATTTGAGTTTTCCATGGTTATTGACTATGATCAGAGGAAGGTTAAGTTTAAAATAAATATTTTAAACGGGTCATAAATATCAATACTTATCGATATCGACCAATATGAAACACTGATATCGTGATACTTTTCAGCCATATCGCCCAGCCCTACCCAGACTAGCCTTAAACTTAATCTGGGATAAACTAGCCCGACTGGAGCTGGGTTCTCTCTGATAAAGGCTTGTTGTATGTAATCTGATGTGAGCCTCGAACCAGACCCGCTCTACCTGAACTACCCTGAAGAGAATGCATATTGGACTCGAGTTTGATCTGGAATAAATGAACCTGACTCAGACTGGTTTGACCCCACTAGCCCCAGTGTGATCGTAAGGAATGTAATATAACTAAGACTGGCATCGGTTAAAAGCAAACTATCCTCTGGAGTTAAGAATCTAGTCTCACACAGATCTGGTCTGTCTTTAAAATTAAACTTGATATAACAGATCACAGGCCGGGTCTGACCTCAGACTGACCCAGAATAACTTAATCTAACGTCTCCACACACCAGCGTGAATATAGACAAACCTGACTCAAGTTATTCTAGACATCAGGACCTAGACTAGCCTTAATCTGACTAGAACTGGAAACAAACCTACTTAAACCTGTCCTGGACAAGTCTCCCTTTATCCAACTTCGACAACTTATCTCGTGTTTAATACTTTATCCTGCCAATCTCAATCCAATTCTATCTGAATGTGAACTGAACAGTAACTCAGGATTCTGTAACTGAAGGTTTTATCCATCAGTCAATTCCTCATCGTTGTCCTTGTGTATCCTCAGTGTCTGAGTCTGTATAGCCCAGAAACCAAGTTCAGTGACATCATGGCGTGTGCGAACGGTGACGAGGGAAACAAGTTAATGCACGAGAACGCCAAGAAAACCGCTGGTTTAAAGCCCCCGCATCAGTATGTGCCATGGATCACCATCAATGGGGTGAGAACAACTATTCACCTCACAGTAACATCTAACACTGTTATGCATTCATTCATCATCAGTCATGGCCCTTCCTGTATGTATGTTTACAGGAGCACACTGAGGACTTGCAGGACAAAGCCATTAACTCGCTGTTCCAGCTCATCTGCAGTCTGTACAAGGTCAGTGAGCACCGAGAGACAGACAGAGGATCAGGTGGATTAATGGACAGATGTAGATGAATTGACAGACAGGTCGACAAATTGAAAGACAGACAGATGGAGGTAAAGAGGAAATGACCGTAGGACAGTCGGATGGAGCGCAGATAGATGAAGGAATTGGGGGGGGGGGGGGGGATAGATGTAGAGAATTGAAGGACAAACAAAAGGCTGGATTGAAAAGTTCAGTTTGCGTGAAAGAAAGGACCGAAAAAAAGAGGGACAAAGGCAGAGAGATGAACCACTGAAGAGACAAATAGAGTGGTATGAGACTAAGGGATGGAGAGAGACAAAGTAACAGACACATGAATGGAGAGGAACACAGAGAGAGAGCGAGAGAATGTTCAGGTTTAACATTAACTTGCTGTTGGGTGGCGAATGTTGCGTTCCTTGGCTGTTGTGTTTATTTGTGTTTGTGTGTTACAGGGTAAACGTACGGCACCGTGCACTCTCGGAATGAAGGCAGTAAAGACAAGTTACTGCTGACAAAGCTGTTTAAATCTGACTGCAGCTGAATCACTAATCATTAGCTGAATGTAACGCAGTGGTGATTTTTATACATGCTGTACAAGTGTGAACACTAGAGCGTTCAGACCGATTTATTATAATAAAATTGTTTTTTTAAACAGCAGTGTCTCCATATCATTTATATTAAAAGATTTAGTCAGAAGCAGGAGTGTGGATGCAGAGGATCACCAGCTCATGGTTTCAGGGACTTCAGGAACATGAAAAGAGAGATGGAAAGGGAAAGAGTAAAATAAGGAGAGGGAAGGACACATGAGGAGTGAGAAAGAGGGAGAGACTGAGGAAAGAAAAGAGATGGCCAGAGGAAGCTGTGCATTTAAAAAGCTAAAATATTTGTCTATATACTATAACCAATATTTAATATTTTTATTACTAGCTAAATATAATACAGTACTTTTCATTTAAGATTTGTTTGTCTTACTTTAGGACTTTCTTTGAGAGTAGGGATACTTCATGGCATAATTTAAATCACAACATATTTAATTATTATTTAATGTGGTTCCTATAATTCAATTCATTTGTATATCGCTTTTAACAATTTTCATTGTCGCAAAGCAGCTTTACACAATCAAAAGAATTTAAGTTTGTATGAAATGTAAATGTGTATGAATCAAAATGATCAGATCGTCGCTGAGGAAGACGGTGCTGAGGGAAAAACTCCCTGAAATGGTAATAGGAAGAAACCTTGAGAGGAACCGGACTCAACAGGGAACCCATCCTCATCTGGGTGAAAACAGATGGCAGGGATTGATCTGCATAATACTATGTAAGAGTTCAGTATAACAGGAGATATGTTTTAAATGGAGTCCAGTTTGTTCCTGGAGACTCCGGTAGACTGTCCTGATAGTTCCAGTCCTGAACTATTGAGCGACTGAAGTCACAGGTCCTCTGAGAACAGCTACCTGTATCAGTCGAGGACAGGACCGTCTTTGTGGAAAAGTGGGACCATCCCCAGTCACCACACGCATCCCAGGCAGACCACACGAGGCATCCATGCGACAAGATCTCCAGCCAGAAGCAGGACTCCAGGACGAGTTCGGCAGATCCAGAGGGCAGCGGAGGTCTTATAATAGTCCAACTTAGAGGTGATAAAAGCATGAACTAGTTTTTCTGCATCATTTAGCGACAATATATCTTATTTTGGCAATATTTCAGAGGTGAAAGAATGCAATCCTGGTAAAATTATCTACATAAGCTTCAAATGAAAGGCTGCAATCTATAACCCCTGGCAAAAATTATGGAATCACCCCTCTCAGAAGATGTTCATTCAAATGTTTCATTGTGTAGAAAAAAAAACAAGCACATACATGCCACAAAACTATTTTCACTCAACAATCCAAACTTCTGGCTGTATAAAACACTTATCTTTCTTTCTTTTCTTTTTTTATAGTCAATGACAACTGTTTTGACAACTCAAACAGAGGAAAAAAATATGGAATCACCAAATAAAAACACTACTTGTACTTTGTTGCACCACCTCTGGCTTTTATAACAGCTTGAATTCTCTGAGGCATGGATTTAACTAATGTCAAACAGTATACTTCATCAGTCTGTCTCCAGCTTTGTCTTATTGCAGTTTCCAGATCAGCTTTGCAGGTTGGAGCCTTGTCGTGGACCATTTTCTTTAATTTCCACCACAGATTTTCAATTGGATTAAGGTCCGGACTATTTGCAGGCCATGACGTTGACATTCTATGTCTTTCCTGTAAGAATGTTTTCACAGATTTTGCCCTATGGCACGATGCATTATCATCCTGAAAAATTATGCTACCATCACCAAACATCCTTTCAATTGATGGAATAAGAAAAATGTCCAAAATCTCAACATAAACTTGTGCATTTATAGAAGATGTAATGACTGTCATGTCTCCCATACCTTTACCTGACATACAACCCCATATCAATAATGATTGTGGAAATTTGCATGTTTTCTTCAGGCAGTTGTCTTCATAAATTTCATTGGAATGGCACCAAACAAAAGTTCCAGCATCATCACCCTGCCCAATGCAGATTCGTGATTCATCACTGAATATAACTCTCATCCAATCATCCGCAGTCCAAGATTGTCTGTCTTTAGCCCACTGAAACCTTGTTTTTTTCTGTTTAGATGTTAATGACGGTTTTCTTTTGGCTTTTCTGTATGTAAATCCTATATCTTTTAGGTGATTTCTTACTGTCCGGTCACAGACATTGACTCCACTTTCTGCCCATTTGTTCCTCATTTGTTTTGTTGTGCATTTTCTGTCTTCAAGGCATATTGCTTTAAATTTTCTGTCTTGGCGCTTTGATGTCTTTCTTGGTCTACCAGTACGCTTCCCTTTTACAACCTTTCCATTTGATTTGTACTTGGTCCAGATTTTAGACACAGCTGACTGGGAACAACCAACATCTTTTGCAACATTCCATGAAGATTTACCTTCTTCTAAAATTACAATGTGATCGGAAAGCTTACTTCTAGCTGCTTGTGGTCCTATGACTAGAACTTCTGTATTAAGCAGAAGGAAGTTAATTAGCATCCAATCTCTTAGGTCCTGCACACATTGCTCAACTTTAGTGAGCTGGTTTTTCTCATTTGGTTTTGCTGAGACATATACTGTAACTGTGTGTCGTCAGCATAACAATGAAAACTAAAACTGAACCCTGTGGAACACCAAACTCCACTTGAGAACATGAGGAATGGTCACCATCTAAATCTACATACTGATAACGATCAGTCAAATAGGATCTGAGTCAGGAGCGGGCTGTACCCTTAATTCCTACTACATTTTCTAATCTGTGAAGAAGAATACTATGATCAATGGTGTCAAAAGCTGCACTGAGGTTGAGTAACACAAGCATAGTTACACAACCCTGATCAGATGCCAATAGGAGGTCATTTACTACTTTAACAAGTGCTGTTTCTGTGCTGTGATGAGGCCTAAATCCGATACAGTTCATGTATGCTATTTCCATGTAAGCACACATGGGTCGAGGTCAGGTTTCTTGATTAGTGGTTTAGAGATGGGTGAAATTAGTTCACTCTCTTCAAGGGGAGTAAAGTATTCTAGGCTCTGATGTGGTGTAATTAGTTAATCACTTAACTTGTCTGGTTTCAAAGCCTGAATTCTTTGCCTAATATTTGTGATTTTGTTATTGAAAAAGTTCATGAAATCCTCATGCATGATGTTGTTGTGGAGATTTCTGCAGTGGTCTTGTTTCTAGTTAATTTGGCTACGGCATTAAATAAAAATCTAGGATAATTTTTTTTATTTTCTATAAGAGTGGAGAGATACGTTGATCTAGCTACACTAAGAGCTTTCCTATAGTTCAGGATGCTCTCTTTTCATGCTATTTGAAATATAAACAATTTAGTTTGACGCCATTTACGTTCTAATTTCCGAGCGGCCTGTTTTAAAGTGCACGTGTGATTGTTATACCAGGGAGCAAGTTTCTTATCTCTAATAATTTTTCTTTTACCTGGAGCTACATTATCTAAGGTACAACGAAATGTCGACTCTGAATATTCAGTCGCCTGATGGAGTTCTGTGGGGTCAGACGGTGGTCTAATCGAAGTTGGTAACTCTGGGAGATTACTGATAAAACTCTGTGTGGTAGTTGATGTGAATGTACGTTTAATACGGTAGCACGGCGCTGTGCGTACTGTACATTATCACTGTGACACACTTTAACTGAGACAAGATACCCAGATAGCAAGGTGACATTGATTCAATGTTGAAATTTCATCAGAATCATCATTTTGGTTGAGGTTGATTTTTCAATGCTAAATAATGTTGAATCAATGTTGATAATTCATTGCTTTTCTGTGTTGAAAAGACAAACATTGAATCAATGTTGATTTTTGGTTTTGGAACCCATCCTCATTCAACAATGTAAGGCAAATTAAATTAACTAAGTGCATTTCTATAAAATGTGTATGCATGTGTGTATGTGTTTAAAACAGGTTCAAAAATTGACTACGAGAGATTTGCCATGGTGCTTAAAAGAATTTAATAAATAATAAATATATATATATATATATATATATATATATATATATATATATATATATATATATATATATATATATAGTTATTGAGGGAAAAAAATTATTTGACGGTAAGTTTTGTGTATTTACCTAGCTGTCTAGTTTACTCACTTGAGAGCTTAATTCCTGTTTGCCGTTCAAAAGTACTCAATTTTCGTCTCGCATTTAACATCGGAGGGTGTTTTTACACTGTCGCCACGTCAGTATAATACAGTCTACAGGCATGAGAATTCAAGATGTTGTAGTCTGGAAGTTCCTGCCACTCACGGTGAAAGAATTTTGGCGATGCGACCTACGGTATTCTGTTGGGAAGCATTTGTTTGAGAGCTTAGTTCCTGTTTCCCGTTGTCTGTGTCTGACCCAGAGCAGTGTGCATGCCCCACATGGAAAGAACCTATATGAGGATATATGCGCATATATGAAACCTATATGCAGAATATATGCGCATATATCCTCACCTATATGAGGATATATGCGCATATATGAAACCTCAGTCTCCGTGAAAATCTTTTTGAAACACGTCACTAAAATTAACTGAAATGAGAAATATATCTATAGAAAGCTTAAAGTGTCTACTTTTAAATGATGCAAGTCACATTGAAAACAAATATTCTCAGTTTATGTAATCCGTATGAAACCAAGGAGAGGCACAGATATATACACTTATATGCTAATGACCCGAGGCAGGACACGCCCACACGCCAATCACACGGAAATCAGTCCGGGTAATTTACATACTAGACCACGCCCCCGGACACCGGCATGAAAAACGAACACGGAGAGACAGGATTGAAAATACTCAGATTCAGTGAGTTTTCTGCACGTTTTGGAAGATGGCACGCGCTTACACATCCGAGGAAACTCTTCAGAATGTCCTGGAAAGTGGGAGGAGTTTACATTTACCTCAGAAGAAGACTGTGTGACTCCGACGACGAACGGGAGCATTTTGAACAGAGAATAGACCCATGCTACACTGGGTAAGTTATTAAGTCTTATATAACTCTTATTCTGATAATATTAAACTAATATTAGTAAATATTTTCCTCACTACAGCTAGCTCTTGTCAGCTTGTGTGACACATTGGCTTTCAATGCCATTTGTATAGTTTAGGTAAATCATGCTAACATGCTGCCTCATGTAGCACAAACATGATATTTCCCGGTGGCTAAGCTAATGCCTTATGGAGTTTACAGATGTTTATATTCACCTTGTTTTGGATAGCTTTAGATTATGGTTGCTAATGTGTATTTGGCTCCATTTTGGTTAGCTTATAACACTGCTATCGGTAATGTTATTTAGCACAAACAAGCTAGTTCCAGGTGGCTAAAATACTGCCTTACCTAGGACATTTCCATGTCCTGTGACTGCGTACAACCAGCACATGGGGAGTTGATCACTCTGATCAGCTATTACAATACTATACTACACAGCACAAAACAATGAAGTCGTACAGAAATATTTCTCTACACTGCTTGGACATTGCTCCCACCAATGCTTACCCTGCATGTATGTTTTGTACAGTTTTTTTTTATCTTGCACTGTTTTACTCTGAATGTCCATCTTTTTTCAGTTTTTATTTTGTACTGTTCCTGTTGCAGTTTTACCCTGCATGTATCTTTATCATTAATCTGCATTTATACATAAAATCCTATTAACTATTGGGAAGATAAACATAAGAATCAGTATGAAACATGAAAAGTTTCTAAAAGTTGCCAATAAATTAATATTGTGATGTGAAATAATTTTTCAGATTGAAGTTATAAAGGGCTCTGGGGTGTTTTGCCAGGCAGAAGCGTGGAGTGCAGCCCGCCTTGCCACCTCTGCTACTGCCATGGTACGGAATCTGCTGCTGGGCACCTTCGACTTGGAGACTTGACCAAATTAAAAAGGTAGCCATTATTGGTGAGTAAATGCATAATGCGTTGAGAAGGGAAAACAAAACATTTAAGACTTTATAAGTTCACCACTTTAACCATAGCCTACTTGTATCAATGTTTATTAGCCATCAATGGAGACTGCATAAGGTAGGGCACCCATTATTGTTACTGTATCTGCTTGGGACCTATAATACTAATTCATCACTTGCTCACTTCTTAATCCTACCTTTCCTCTTCTAAAGCCACATTATATTGCGCTGTAAGGTGTGTAGTCCTCTATTTTGTAGAACATATAATAACCTCGTGGCACTAATTGTTATTGTCTGAAGTTTTAATAAATAATCATAATGCTGTCAAAAATAATGTCATAAATAGATTTTCTTTATCAATTAACTTCTATTAACTAAATAAAATTTTAAATGTAAATTTTAAAAGTTTAATGGAATGGCTGTGTGAAAGATGCTGAAGCTGACGTGCCACTGGTCTTTTATATTAATGTTGTTCGGAAGCCTGTGTAATGATGTAGTTTCGACATCTATCGACTGAACAGCGTTTTTTCGACTTGTTCTCATGTTATTGTTGTTCAGCAATGGAATGGGTGTGATGTTTTGGCAAAAGAAGGGTGGGATGGTGGTTGATGGTGACTGAAAGCGGTGACTGAGTAGATTGGACGTCACAGCAGCTCGTGAAAAGGCAGAGCTACTTTTATGCAGGCTGTGTGCATTCTACTGTGGATTGACTGTTTTGAAACTTATATGGTAGTTACATAGCCCCTAGACCTCAGTTACCATGAAAAAGGCCATGAAATTTCAGTTTTGACCATATGGGATCTTAAACAAGGACGTCATCTTTTTTTAATTGTGGTCTATAATTCCTCCCCGAACAAACAATAATGTCAGCATGATCTTGCGTTGTTTCCTTATCACTTCTTGTGTGCGTTTGGCTATAGCTTGCACACCAGACAGAGTTGTTGGCGATTCTTCCTATTGTAAAGTCATGCAGTGTGTAATCTCCTGTCGCCAATTCATTGTGCAGTGTGAACACAGCAGCAACTAAATGCTACCACAGATAGTACAGTGTGAAAACAATGGTGATCCGATGACTTTGAAAATCATGCAGTGTGAGTTTGAGGAGAAGGTAAAAAGCAATACAAAACAAATAATGTACAGTTTGTTATTACTTTGCTCTCAAACTAAATGCAATGTAATAATAGGCGTTATTTAATAACATTAACAGTGCAGCATGCATCTAACTCTGGGCAAAAAGCTTATAATAAAATCACCAAAATAAGTCTTCATGTTAAGAATAAATATGCAAACAGTACGGTATCTGAGCGTACGGATTGGAATACAGTTTGTTAATCCGTGGCCACGATTTGTTAAACCAGTGGTTCTCAAACTTTTTCTGTCATTCCCCACTTAAGGCGGTGAGCGAATTTTCAAGCCCCACTTGTTAACAAAATAATAACGAAATCGGCCAAGTTTACTGTTTATTGAAATATCAATTTCTAAACCAATAAGATCAAACAACACCAAGTTAAAAACAGATAAAATACACATGCAATTGTTATAAAAGGCTTACGTTGGCACTTATCTTTGCTTAATTAACCCCATGTTTATTAGCTGCTCAGCAATCGTTTGTAGTTTTTTTTTTGCTCTGGCGTAAAGCCATTTTTGCTTTGCTGTCCACTGATTCAGATTTTACCATGCGATTATCCTGCTGTCTGTATTCTGCCAGCTTTCTTTGAAAGAAGTCGAGCGGCTACGCACGGTTAACGTGACGGTGAGTGTGTTGTCTCTAAGTGTCTTCCTAATTTGTTGGGTCTCATGCGGTCTGCTGCCAACGGTATAAGACACAAAACACACACGAGCCTCTCTTCTGCCCCCACCATCCCCACCATGAATCCAAGCTCAAGATAGGCTTCATTAGGGGTGGGTGATATAACCAAAATCTTCTAACACAGGAGAAGCAATTTTCTACCTCGATAATGATTACAATCACAATTGCTATATCATTCACAATATAGCAATTTGTGTCTGAAAATGCATAAATAAAAATTCAAACACAAAGAAACTGTTTTACATAATGTAATTTTATTTAAACTGTGAATTGCTGAGGTTTGCCGCATTTTTTCACTTTGGCCATATTCGTTTGGATGTTTGGATTTCAGATGATAGAAAAGGTTTGACGTGTTTCCACCACTTGTTAAAACAGTGCACTTGCATACCTTGCAAATCACGTTCATCTCATTCTTATACCCAAACCAATTCCACACCACAGACGAGGCACCTTTTTTCTTTACAATCTCCTCGTCACATGTAAGCAAACTCACTGCTGCTGCACCGTCTTCTTCCATTGTCGAAGTGAATGTGAAGCCAAACACATCAAAAGTGGGACGAAACCGCGGCACCCGATTGAACCGAATATCTGCGCAAATACAGCGCAGCGCGATTATCTGAATAGCGCAGTGATGATCTGGTTTATTTGCGCAGCCCGGTGGATCGCGCAGCCCGGTGGATCGCGCAGCGCCGCTCGAATCACAAACCTGCGCGACTCACTGTGTTTTTATTTAAAAACAATTTAAAATGTCAGGACTGTTTAATATTATTTCCGCCTTGCCATGCCTGTTTTGTACATGCGCATCCCAGCGGGGTAAAATGTATTTTGATGGTCGGCGCGGTTTATTTCTGTCAGAGTCGCGCAGCGCTGCCCAGTGGCTCGCGCAGGTTTGTGATTCGAGCAGCGCTGCTCAAGTTTGTCCGACGTTAAACCATTATTGTTGCACTATGGTTCCACTTTTTCTGCCGGCCCACAACTGATGTTATTTTAAATTTACTTGTATTAATGATCCATTTATTTGTGTGTGATTTGTTTAGTTTTTTCCTATTATTTTCCACTAATTTCCTCCGGTTCATTGCGCCCCACCTGTCATGTCTGTATTCCCCACTAGAACCACTGTGTTAAATACTTAAACTGTTCCCTCAGTTTGTGAGTGCGGGGGACAAATTGCAAAACCGTCGCCACGGATTGATTTTTTTTTTTTTTTTTTTTTTTTGGTCCTACAGGTTTTTTTTTTTTTTTTTTTTTTTGCAAATAACAGACTACATTGTTACATTAAGTATATTTGTTTTCATAGCATTGAATATGTACATTGTAGGACAACATTTGCAGATTGTGAAATAACACATACAGGTCCTTCTAAAAAAATTTGCATATTGTGATAAAGCTCATTATTTTCTGTAATGTACTGATAAACATTAGACTTTCATATATTTTAGATTCATTACACACAACTGAAGTAGTTCAAGCCTTTTATTGTTTTAATATTGATGATTGTGGCATACAGCTCATGAAAACCCAAAATCCCTATCTCAAAAAATTAGCATATCACGAAAAGGTTCTCTAAACGAGCTATTAACCTAATCATCTGAATCAACTAATTAACTCTAAACACCTGCAAAAGATTCCTGAGGCTTTTAAAAACTCACAGCCTGGTTCATTACTCAAAACCGCAATCATGGGTAAGACTGCCGACCTGACTGCTGTCCAGAAGGCCATCATTGACACCCTCAAGCAAGTGGGTAAGACACAGAAAGAAATTTCTGAACGAATAGGCTGTTCCCAGAGTGCTGTATCAAGGCACCTCAGTGGGAAGTCTGTGGGAAGGAAAAAGTGTGGCAGAAAACGCTGCACAACGAGAAGAGGTGACCGGGCCCTGAGGAAGATTGTGGAGAAGGACCGATTCCAGACCTTGGGGGACCTGCGGAAGCAGTGGACTGAGTCTGGAGTAGAAACATCCAGAGCCACCGTGTACAGGCGTGTGCAGGAAATGGGCTACAGGTTGCAAATTTTGCATGTCATTCGGAAATCAAGGTGCCAGAGTCTGGAGGAAGACTGGGGAGAGGGAAATGCCAAAATGCCTGAAGTCCAGTGTCAAGTACCCACAGTCAGTGATGGTCTGGGGAGCCATGTCAGCTGCTGGTGTTGGTCCACTGTGTTTTATCAAGGGCAGGGTCAATGCAGCTAGCTATCAGGAGATTTTGGAGCACTTCATGCTTCCATCTGCTGAAAAGCTTTATGGAGATGAAGATTTCATTTTTCAGCACGACCTGGCACCTGCTCACAGTGCCAAAACCACTGGTAAATGGTTTACTGACCATGGTATTACTGTGCTCAATTGGCTTGCCAACTCTCTGACCTGAACCCCATAGAGAATCTGTGGAATATTGTGAAGAGAAAGTTGACGCAAGACACAAGAATCTGCAAAAGGATTCCCGACCAAGTATTGAGTGCATAATTGAACATAATTATTTGAAGGTTGACTTTTTTTGTATTAAAAACACTTTTCTTTTATTGGTCGGATGAAATATGCTAATTTTTTGAGATAGGGATTTTGGGTTTTCATGAGCTGTATGCCACAATCATCAATATTAAAACAATAAAAGGCTTGAACTACTTCAGTTGTGTGTAATGAATCTAAAATATATGAAAGTCTAATGTTTATCAGTACATTACAGAAAATAATGAACTTTATCACAATATGCAAATTTTTTGAGAAGGACCTGTATATTAAAAAAAATCTAATGTGTGCATTGTATCTATGGAAGATTGTAGGACATTTCAAAACATATGTTGCATATCTGTACATTTGTAAAAGTCACATTTCCAAAAATTTAGGACCCACCTTCTGTCATTCATAAACAACTACCACTCCAAGTTTTTAGAGCATTGTATAGTTCTAACCTTTTGTTTGTTTTTCATTCTTTAGATGCATTACAACAACAGCTGAAAGCTGAAGAAAAGGAGGCCACAGAGTTTCTTTGCTTCAACAGTTCAGAAATGGCTTCGTTATGCCCCAGAACGGCTGGGAGGGAATTGCTCGTGGTGGAAAACCATAAGTTCAGACTCATGTCTTATCTGTTTTGCTGAGTAAATACATTTCAACTTACGAATAATGTTTCAGTCATCTGTTGTGTTTCTGACTTGGTTGTTTCTATTTGCATTTGACTGAATTTTGCTGAGGCAGGCTGCCATGTTTATATTATGGTTTTCCAGTCTCTTCTCTTGGCAGTTAGATTCTGTTTTATGAATTCAGAATTAACAATCTCTTCTAATAGTTCTCTTCTAAAAAGTCATTTTGTCATCCAGTTTATAATAATTTGTATGTAAGTTGTAGTGTGTTTTATTATATAGTTGTTTTATTGTAATTGTGATGTTACTTCCTGTTTAAATGGGTATGGAGCATAAATAAATAAATGTTTACATGTAAACTGAAGGATGTTGAGTTACTGACTTTTTGTTTAAAAAAAAAAAAAAAAGCTTTTCAGCCCTACATGGTCTCTGATTTAAAGAAATAAATCAAAACGGACATGATTTACTGTCATAGAATCTTGCTTTTCATAAAGTAAGACTAAACTATAATTGCTTCAATGTTGATTCAATGTAAAATAAGTGATTGCATTTAAGTTGAACAAACATTGATTTTTATGCCCATCTTGATCTATTTTTCATCATTGAAATAACATTATTTCAAGGTGCAAACCTGATTAAAAATCAACATTTAACATTGAAATTTCAACATTGATTCAATGACAAGTTGGTTGATGCTTTAATGTTCATTCAACGATGATTCAATGTTGTTCTGCTATCTGGGTAGTGATCTGATATAACTTCAGACTGTGGAATTATGAATAAATTTCTTATACTTAATCCGAAAAATATTATTAAATCTAAAGTGTGACCTGCTTTATGAGTGGGTCCTACTACATACTGATTTACTCCTACTTAGTCCAGTATGGACATAAATGCTTTACGCAGAGAATCAGAATCAGAATCAGAAAGAGTTTTATTGCCAAGTACGCTTGCACGTACAAGGAATTTGTTTTAGTGACGGAGCTTCCAGAACAAAAAATACAAATGACAAGACAAAAACAGCATGACGCAAAAAAAAAAAAAAAAAAGAAAAAAATTTTTTAAATGGTTGACATCAAATGGAGTACGATATGAGATACTTTTAAATAAGTTACATCAATATCTGAAGTCTGTGGTATTATACAGTATATTGCACAGTGGTGTTGTACACAATATTGCACATATATTTATTGACCGTTTGAATGATGTTTATCTGTTAAGGAGGTAGATTGCCTGGGGGAAAAAACTGTTCTTATGCCTGACTGTCCTGGTGTTCGGTGCTCTGTAGCGTCGACCCGATGGCAAAAGTTCAAAAAGAAGGTGGCTTGGGTGTGAGGGGTCCAAAGTGATATTCCGTGCCCTTTTCTTCACTCTGGATATATACAGTTCTTGCAGCGTGGGCAGGGGAGTGCCAATAATTCTTTCAGCAGTCCGAACCGTCCTTTGTAGTCTTCTGATGTCTGCTTTCGTAGCTGAGCCAAACCAGACAGTTATTGAAGTGCACAGGACGGATTCAATGACGGCTGAGTAGAACTGTGTGAGCAGCTCCTGTGGCAGGTTGAATTTCTTCAGCTGGCGAAGGAAATACGACCTCTGGTGGGCCTTTTTAACAATGGAGTCAATGTGAATGTCCCACTTCAGGTCCTGAGAGATGGTCGTGCCCAGGAACCGGAATGACTCCACTGCCGTCACAGTGCTGTTCATGATGGTGAGTGGGGGAAGTGCAGGTGGGTTTCTCCTGAAGTCCACGATCATCTCCACTGTTTTGAGCGTGTTTAGCTCCAGGTTGTTGTGACTGCACCAGACAGCCAACTGCTTGACCTCCCTTCTGTATGCAGACTCGTCACCGTCCTGGATGAGGCCGATGATTGTAGTGTCATCTGCAAATTTCAGGAGCTTGACAGTGGGGTCTGTGGAGGTGCAGTCGTTGGTGTAGATGGAGAAGAGCAGTGGGGAGAGAACGCATCCCTGAGGCGCTCCAGTATTGGTGGTGTGACTGTTGGATATGAATTTTCCCAGTTTCACTAGCTGCTGCCTGTCTGTCAGAAAGCTGGTGATCCAGTGACAGATAGAGCTAGGAACAGAGAGCTGGTTTAATTTGGTCTGAAGCAGTGCTGGGATGATCGTATTAAAAGCTGATGAAAAGTCTATAATCAAGACCCTTGCATAAGCCCCTGGTTTGTCCAGATGTTGAAGGATGAAGTGCAGTCCCATATTAACTGCATCATCAACAGACCTGTTTGCTCTATAAGCAAACTGCAGGGGGTCCAGTAAGGGTCCTGTGATGTCCCTCAGATAGGCCAACACCAGTCTTTCAAATGACTTCATGACCACAGAGGGTCTTCTCCATTCTCAAAATGAATATTAACATCTCCATCAATTAACGCTTTATCTACAGAAACGACTAGGTTTGAGAGGAAATCTGCAAATTCACTAAGAAATTCAGAATACGGCCCAGGAGGTCTGTAAATTATAATTAGCGGGATCGACTGAGCTGACTTTGTTACTATTGAGAGCTTCAAATGCATTAAATTTAAATCTGTGTTTTTGTATAATAGACAGATTATCATTGTGAATAGCTGCGACGCCTCGTCTACCAGTTAACCGCGCTGGTGTATGTATCCAGGAGGACTAGCTTCATTTAGAGCTACATACTCCAGGTTTCTGTTAAACATATATCAAATTCCTGATCCGTGATAATTTCATTAACAATAACCGCTTTTGATGTGAGAGATCTAATATTTAACAGTCCTAGCTTCAGATCAGAAGTGCCTGCTGCGCATTCAGTGTGATCCGAGTTTATGGTCTTTATGTTAATAAATTACTAAAACAGACTTTCTGAGTCTTTCAAAATTTTTGCTTAGCTTATAATTACATTAGAATATTTTAAAACACTGTACAATGATACTCCTGTTTATGGAGCTACACTGTGTAAACTGAGTCACACACATGAAATCTTCAGAAATCCTTTTAAATCAAAACCTAATTAGAAATGAAAATCAATTTGAGTTTGGTGCGACTGCGCATGTGCAGAGCGCGAAGGGATTAAAAGCTGAGCTGGAGACCTGGAGGTGAGGAGAAAGTCTGCTCATGTAAAAGTAAGTCAAGCAAATATCTTTTTATAAAGTTATTTCTGAATCTCATCGTTCTGGTTTGATCTTACACTAACAGTTCTCTTCTCTGGGTGGCTGATTTTATTCCTCTGTCAGCTGAAACCCACACTGGTGTTATTAATCTGATCATTATTGTTATTTTTATTATTATTATTATTATTATTCACACAGCTGAGGGATTTCACATAATTTATCATCTCACTTTTTTATAAATGTAAAGATCAGACAAAAGGGAATGCAGGTTTAAGTTTCTGTTGATAAAAGTGTGTGTGTATGCGTGCGGGCTTCTGGAATTATCAAAATCTGACCAAGCTGATTAAGGACAGGGATAAAGTGCATTAAAGTGAGGACATGGAGGACATCTAGTGTCCAGCTGTGTTAATACTAATCACTGGAAACAAAATGTAAATTTAAAACATTTACACAGTTTAGTCCTGCTGCACTAAACCTGAGTCATAGTTTTCTTTAAAAAATATTTTATTGATCCTGAAGGAAATTCATACAGTAGGTTTGCTTTTTATGTGTCTAAGTATCGTGTTATTGTCTATTCCACCTGTAAACAGGGTCATGGGGGGCCTGGAGCCTAACCTTAGGGCACGAGGCGGGTACACCCTGTGCAGGGTGGAATGTTTGCCAATCCATCACAACGCGCACACATTCACCCGTGCACACATTCATTCACACACTACAGCCAATTTGGGAAGGCCAGTTAGTCTAATCTGCATGTCTTTGGACCGTGGGAGGAAACCAGAGTATCTGAAGGAAACTCCATGCAAACTCCATGCACACAGAAAGGCGGGAATCAAAGCTGGCGGTTCGATGGAGGTGCACAGCGACAGTGCTAACCACTAAACCACCGTGCTGCCTGCGTATAAGTGTATCAAAATTTTATATTTTACTGAAAAATTAATCAATAAACACATTTTAATTTTACTTTTAAATAGATTTAAAATAGATTTTTACCATTATTACAAATGTTTAATATAAAAACGGATTGCTATTCTAATCCTTATTGCAAAAATGTACTGTGATATAATTTATAATGATATTACATCATATCAGTCAGTCTCTTATGCACGTTAGATTACGAGATTGCAAAGCACACATTTACTGAACAATGTAAGTAACCGTTTGTACAACAGTTAGTTCTGACTGAGTTATCTGATTGGACGAGAGGCAGACAGACAGTAACAGCACTGTGACGTGTAACTCTCTGTATGAGTCCCAGGTGTTGTCCAGTGGTTAATGACACTAACTGTGTGTCTCAGCGTGGGTGAGAGTAGGTCTGTATGGTCTGCAGTACTGAGGAGAGAGCAGCTGTCTGACATACCCACATTCACAACCAGACACAGAAGCACTTTCAGTAAGAACACACATCTGATAACGTTATGTCGTCTTAAACAACATGCCGTCTCTGCACTAATCACTTCTAAGTCGTTCTGAATTGTGTCCGTGTTGTGTTGTTTACGCATAATATTCACGCAGAGCTACAAAGGTAACTCACTTCTAACACAAGTATGAATCTCAAATCCCTCTCTAACCCCTGATCAAGGGCACTACTTGGTATGTGGAACAAGGGATTGTACACCCTACATAGTGTATTAGCTTTCCATTAAACGCTACAGTATTTGGGATTTGACCCCAGAACTTCAAAGTTAACGGAGCTGATATTCTAAAGTGGAATAAGTAGAAATATAAAGTAAATCTGATAAGATTCTCAGGACTGCCCACCACCTCCATGGTTTATTCTCCTCACCTTTTGGATACAGATTACCGATAAGAGTTTAACACTACTTTCATTCCTGTTAATAACACTGTCGCTCACCAGCTCCACCAGGCTCGGAAAGATATATATTTTTAACTGGTTAAATGAAGAAACAAATAGTAATCTGTTGACAATAAATGGAGTTTGTGGAACTGTTTAATGAAAGCAATGTCACACTCGAGGTAGTGCTGTTGTGCCAAATATCAGCATGGCTGTAATATCTGTGCAGTACTTCATGACACTGTTTTGTTGATTCTCCTCTAGATGGCATCAGCTAATGAGCTTCATTACGGACACAGAGATTCTGTGGATCAGAACTTTGATTATATGTTCAAGATCCTAATCATTGGGAACAGCAGTGTGGGAAAGACCAGCTTCCTGTTCCGATATGCTGATGAGTCCTTCACACCAGCATTCGTCAGCACGGTCGGCATTGACTTCAAAGTCAAAACAATCTACAGGAACGACAAGAGGATCAAGCTGCAAATATGGGTAGGAGCAGAATGAGAAAGATGGAGTGAGGGACCTCAAAACAGGGACAGTAAGCAGTAGACCATCACACTACTGGAGCAGGAACTGGTAGACCTCAGTTTTGGAGCAGGAACTGGTAGAGCTCAGGATTGTAGGAGGAACTGGTAGACCTCATGATTGGAGCAGGAACTGATAGATCTGAGATTTGGAGCAGGAATTGGTAGTCCTCAGGTTTGGAGCAGAAACTGGTACACGTCGTGATTGGAGCAAGAACTGACAGACCTCAGGTTTGGAGCAGGAACTGGTAGTCCTTAGGTTTGAAGCAGGAATTGGTAGATCTCAGGATTGTAGCAGGAACTGGTAGACCTCATGATTGAAGCAAGAACTGGTAGTCCTCAGGTTTGGAGCAGGAACTGGTCAACCTCAGGTTTGGAGCAGGAACTGGTAGATCTCAGGATCGTAGCAGGAACTGGTAGATCTCAGGATCGTAGCAGGAACTGATATACCTCAGGAACACGATGCTCTGTGAACTAGACAAAATTGTTGCATCATCCCTGAAACTAGCTGTGTGTGTGTGTGTGCGTGTGTGTGTGTGTGTGTTTAGGACACAGCTGGTCAGGAGCGATACAGAACAATCACTACAGCATATTACAGAGGAGCCATGGGCTTTTTATTGATGTATGATATCACTAATGAGGAGTCATTCAGCGCTGTTCAGGACTGGTACACACACACACACACACACACACACACACACACACACACACACACACACTACTGAGCTATCATAAGTAGAGTAAACCCCTTTCTAACCCTTTCTAAGTGTGTGTGTGTGTGTGTTTAGGTCCACTCAGATTAAGACATACTCATGGGAAAATGCTCAGGTTCTGTTAGTGGGAAATAAGTGTGATCTGGAGGAGGAGAGAGTCGTCACTGTGGACCAAGGGAAAGAGCTGTCACAGCAACTTGGTTGGTTACACACACACACACACACACAAATGTCTGAGTTTTACATGTCCATCTGTGAAATACCTGAGTTCATGACAACTTTTATATGAGCCCACACATTTCTCAAGTACCCAAAAATATTGGGACACAACACTGTTTCTTGTTGCCCAGATGTGTCCTGCTGGACAGATTTTTTTAAACATCCAGTGACTAAATTTTTTAACCTGAAACATCTGAATGTCTTTTCTTGGTGTGAGCCCTGGACGTCACTTGAATTTTCTGTTAAAATATAAACCAACATGATGATCAGAGAACTGTCTGTAGCAGAAAACCAAACCATCTAAAAAGCTGAGAAAGGAAACTTATCCAATACAACACTATGAAATTTACAACAACAACAAAAAGAAACAAACCACTGGGGTACTAACAACCAGATGTGGAACAGATAGGTCATGGAGAACACCAGCAGCTGAAGACAGAAACACTGCTTTAGCTGTGAAGAGAAACTTTTGCTTTTTTTTTAATTGTGTGATCCCCCATGAAAGTTGTCATCTTCAACGTTAACACATCTAGATTAAAATATCAGAAAATGAAAGTGAAATTTGTCTCATATTCATGTTTTAAATGCTCCTGGAATACAGTGCATGCCATCAGGGACGATAAACCCTCCATAGATGTGATAATCTGGTGATTCAGTACATTCAGGTCATCAGCTAACTTCATTTTATTGCCCCAAAAACGTTGCTGAGTCTCGACCTGAGGAACTGATCAACCCCAGATCATAACACTGTCTCCAGAGGACGTGTACAGTGGACACTATACATGATGGTGCATTGCTTCATGTCCTTCCCTTCTTACCCTGACACGCCCATCACTCTGGAATAGGGTCAGGTTCTACCTATGCTTTCAGCTTAGACCCTCTGTGTGTGTGTGTGTGTATGTGTTTCAGGTTTGGGGTTTTTGGAGGCGAGTGCGAAGGCGAACGTGAATGTGAAGCAGACGTTTGAGTGTTTAGTGGATGTAATCTGTGAGAGAATGAAGGAGACTCGGGACACACTGACAAACAGTGGCGCCCCCCAGAGGGCGGATCTGAATCAACAACCACAACGCTCACACAAAGACTGTGCATGCTGAACACACATGTCTGTGTGTACAATATATAGATGGCTCATTAAATGTATACACACTTCAACAGTTGGTATCTATGACTTTGTTTAAAACTCGAATTGAATTATGTCAGCAACGTGTAGTATTATGTTTCCTCTAATGCAGTTGCACCATCATTAATGCTATCATCTGATTGTCAGGAGAGAGGCATATATTTATCAAGTGTGTATACATTTATTTATGTATATGCCCAAGATCATAAACAAATCATAGCAATAAACATTTTTGTGAATTCTCCCAAATGATGCTAGCAACACTATCCACATTTATCAAAAATATTGCATTTAATAAAATTCCAGAACAAGTAAATATAATTAGAAACTATAAGCTAACATTAAATTAAATAAATTAAATTAAATAAATAAATACAACGGGGTAGTTAGTAGTACAAGAAAAGCTGTAGTACAATTAGGCACTCACCTGGGAGTGCCAAAATATCACTGTAAAATATTTTCATAATAATAATAATTATATTAGGTTATACCCTAATTTGTTTTAATTAGGTTTTTTGAAATCTCAATTTATAAATACAGCGGTACCTTGGCATACGAATGCCCCACCTCACGAATTTCCCCCTTTAGAACTTGCCTCGGCATATAAAGCCTTTTCAGCATACGAGTAACTGAACCAAACGTTTTATTAGCTAAGTTCCACGTAGGCCCTGGAGCCGATCAAAACTTGCTTGCATCAGTGAAAAGTCAAGCGAAGCGAGATTATACAGTATATATGTTATTTTTGCATTTTGTGTAAGATTTAGTGAAGGCACAGCACCATCGGACCCAAGAATCCAAGGACGGTGGCAAGAAGAAAAGGGAGACGTTTTCAGTTTGTTTTTTAAAGCAGCCGGTGCTGAGAGAAATCATAAAATGATTAATAATATTAAGCTATATTAATAATTATAATATTAAAGCCTGCATGTCTATTTGTCTATTTATTTCATATTTTACTTAATTTACAGGTTTTTCAAAAAGAATATGATTATAGTGTTGGAAATTGGTAATATTGATAACATATTTGGGAGGCTGGAACGGATTATCTGCATTCACATTATTTCCTATGGGACAATGCGTTTCACAATACGATTTTTTAAAAACAATATACATTAAATTTGTATGCAGAAGTACCACTGTAATTAGTTCAATTTTGTTAATAATCAAAAAGTTATCCCGATAAATAAACAAATGTATATCACATATCAATGTTGTGAAAGGGCCATATTATTTTAATTAAAATTAATATTTAACCAATAATTAAATTAAATGCAATTAAGTAATTGGCGGCACGGTGGTGTAGTGGTTAGCACCGTCGCCTTGCACCTCCAGGGTCTGGGTTCGATTCCCCGGCCAGGCTCGATTCCCGTCTCTGTGTGCATGGAGTTTGCATGTTCTCCCCGTGCTTGGTGGGTTTCCTCCGGGTACTCCGGTTTCCTCCCACAGTCCAAAGATATGCAGGTTAGGCTAATTGGCGTTCCCAAATTGACCGTAGTGTGTGAATGAGTGTGTGAATGTGCGTATGAGTGTGTGCCCTGCGATGGATTGGCACCCTGTCCAGGGTGTACCCTGCCTTGTGCCCGAAGTCTCCTGGGATAGGCTCCAGGTCCCCCGCGACCCTGAGTAGAGGATAAAGCGGTACAGAAGATGAATGAATGAATGAATGACAATTAAGTAATTTCTTCATTGAATTTAGCAACAAACCCATTATAATTATTAGTAGTAGAAGTAGTAGTAGTTGCAGTAGCTGTAATATTGTGGGATTATTTAACATATTAATGAAAAGAAAAATCTGTTAGGTGTGTTTTAATGCGGCTTTATGGAATCTCAATTTTAGTTTTGCTAAAACAACTAATTATTGATCAAATATTTATCCACAGATTTTCCAGTGGACAAAAGCTAAAAATATTTAGACATTGAATAACAACCCAAAAAATGTACAGCAGTAAAGGACCTAACTAAATTAGACAAGACTTTAAATGTGTAGAGTAAAATGTAGGGCTCGTTTTTTTGTGGGCCGCGTGTAAAGTTCCCGGATTTATGGCCTGCAGAGAGGCTGTAGTGACGCGGCTCGCCGCCAGGGGTCTCCACCACATTCCTGCATTTAAACCGCGCAGCCTTTCATCTTACATTATTTGATGTTTCTTTTAACCACTGCGCGCGTTTTTATTTCAGACCGATCGCATTATAATGCACGAGACAAACCGCGTTTATTTGCGCAATAACGGAGGCGCGCCGGAGATCACGTGACCTCCAAAGGTCGTCGCTATAAATCGCCTTATAGTGCGCGCGCGCACACACACACAGACACACACGCAGGCGCACATAACGGGGAACACAAGCTGGATTACAATGACAGGTAGGGAACACACACACACACACACACTGCAGCGTCATTCATTTCTATAATGTGCTCAATGCACACGCTCTGAAAAGTTATAATAACAATAATAATGATAATAAATCCTGCAGGAGAATAAAGTGTCAGATAAATCAGTATCTCCATGACAACCGCACTAAAACCTCCAGTAATGTCTGAAGGACGTGCTCTGTGTGTTTGTGTGTGTGTTGGGGAGATGAAATAAAAAATTAAATTAAAGCTACAATATGTAACTTTTAACAGAAAAATAAAATAACACAGTACTATAAAACTTCAGCCCATGTTTCAGACCGTGCGCGGTATGTGACATTGCATGAAGCTAGAAGTATTGCTGGAGATAAATGTACAGTATGCAGATTTATGCGAAGTGCATTCCGTGCATCTGTCAAACTGCTGTCCTGTGTGACCTCGACTCTGATTAAAAGGTCTTTACGGCTCCTCTTTAATCACAGAATCTGTTTCTGTTTGTTGCCGTCTCTTTCTTTTCATGTTTCTTCCTCAAATATTAAAATCCATAATCATGTGACTCAGCAATGTTGAGGTAAAATATAACCACTTTTACAGACTCCTGACAGATGTTTGAGTAACTGGTATGGAAGGAGTCTCCAGTGTCAGTACTTTGAAAAACTTCACCAAAGAGAATAAAGAGAGACTTTACATGTAACTATAAAAGCCTGTAGTGTTTGTGTGATACAATGTAATCACATCTTAACAATATTCAAAATTA
This sequence comes from Channallabes apus, assembly GCA_030522415.1. Taxonomy (NCBI): domain Eukaryota; kingdom Metazoa; phylum Chordata; class Actinopteri; order Siluriformes; family Clariidae; genus Channallabes; species Channallabes apus. The sequence goes on along the minus strand of CM060111.1, from coordinate 21,514,205 downwards.
TTGATGATAATAGACAGTAACAGCACTGTGAGGTGTAACTATCTGTATGAGTGGGCATGTCGCAGGTGTTGTCCAGTGGTTAATGACACTAACTGTGTGTCTCAGCGTGGGTGAGAGTAGGTCTGTATGGTCCGCAGTACTGAGGAGAGAGCAGCTGGACAACATGTCTTCTGTACAGTATTGAAACCAAGTTTATTGGTCTGAGTAGAACTGGATCTCCAGTCACTGCATTACGAGCGCTATATGTTTACCACTGGACCACTAGGAGAATACTAATAAATGTGTGTGTAAATAACAACGAGCGCCACAAACCCCACGTAACTGTAGAGTAAATTGGGAGCTAATATATTTAAACAGAAAAGGTAATATTACAGCACTAAGAGATGTGTGACATGAGATACACACACTGTGTGTGGGAAGCTGCTGCTCCGATCGGAATTCTTAAGCTTTGGGTACCATGGATGTCCATCGGATAATAAATCCTCCAAGTGAAGGTTACAAGTATGTTGTGTTAAGGTTGTATTTGCAACGTTGCCTTTGGGTCGTTCATTCAACATATCTCAAAAGTCATTTTAACTTTCAGAAACAACGCTGTCCCGACGGTGAACGTCATCCAACACAGCGCTTATCCACTGTTAGGGTTCCTGCTGAGGATGAGTTACTTAAAAAAATTAAACGAAATGAGCAGTCGTCTTTAATAAAATTAGAGATTATCTAATCAACATGTGAGTCTGGAGCGATCTGCACAGGCTCTCTGAACAAACAGTTCTTTAAAGCCCCGCCCCCTTTCCGCTCATCTCATCCGGTCTCGCTCTCTAACTACTGTATATCACTAGATATGTGTGTATTTAATCTGAGTTTACTATATTCCTGTGTGTGTGTGTGTATGTATAGATCAGGCATTTGTCACACTCGCTACAAATGACAACTACGCTAAAGGAGCGATGGTGCTCGGTGTGTGTCTGAGGAACCACAAAACATCTCGGAATCTTGTCATATTGATTGGAGATGATGTTTCACAACCCTGCAGGTACACACACACACACACAAACTATTTATTTGTAAATTATTTACATGGAATATGTGAACACATGAAGTTGGAATGTTATTATATATATATATATCCCAGACTTTTCTCCAGCGCTGCAGTGGCTGAGCTGCGTTATTGGAAGATGTAACACACACCACACTTAGGAGGCGCTCTGTCTCCTATCAGTCGCCATTCTGTCTTTTTCAGCTCTCTGTGATCTTTGCACATTTTGGAGTTCTGTGGGTGAGGAGATGTGTTTAACATAAGGAAGGAGTCTCCAGTGTCAGTGCTGTGAGAATAGTGCTAACCAGATTAAAGAGAAGCTTTAAATGTAATCACAAACAGATAAAATTATAAAACATATTGTTTATTTAAATAAGAAATAAACTGTAAATGTTGGTCTGTTGGTCAGCTCTGTGTGTGTGTGTGTGTGTGTGTGTGTGTGTGTGTGTGTGTGTGTGCGCTGCAGGTCAGTCCTCAGTCAGATCTTTGACGAGGTGTGTGAGGTGAGCGTGTTAGACAGCAGAGACGCCGCTCGCTTGGCGATGATGAAGAGACCGGAGCTCGGCGTCACCTTCACTAAACTGCACTGCTGGAGACTGACACAATACTCCAAGTGTGTGTTTATGGATGCAGACACACTGGTGAGAGTATAAAACACTCCGCGTCATGCCGTCTCAGGCTGTTTTTCTTGAGTTGAGTAATGTTGGACACAGTGTTGCAAATGCGACTTCAAAGCAGCGCTTACTTTCATCTCTCAGGTCGTTGAAACACACACTGCTGTACGGAATTAACCCAGATGTGTGTGTGTGTTTGATCGTTAAGGTTCTGTGTAACATCGACGAGCTGTTTGAACGTGACGAGCTCTCCGCAGCGCCCGACCCCGGCTGGCCCGACTGCTTCAACTCCGGCGTGTTTGTGTTTCAGCCATCGGAGGAAACGTACAACAGGTTACTGAACGCCTGCAGGGAGCACGGCAGCTTCGATGGTGAGAGACGTTAGCATCATTATCGGTTTTGTTTATGTAAAGAAAAATTGAGACAAAGCAGGGAAGAGAGACAGACAAGGCAGTGAGGTGCGACAGAACAATGAGGAGAGACAGACAAGGTAGTGAGAAGAGACACTTAAATTTACCATATAGTTATTCTTTCCGTCTATATTTCTTGCTGAGTTTCTTCCATATAAAACTACTTTATTAATGTTTTTTCGCCAAATAAATTTTTTCTTCTTTCTTTGTAAAATTCTTTCAGCTTCTTTTTTTCTTGTTTCTAAACCTCTTTCTTCCTCTCTGTTCTTTGTTTGTGCTTTCTAAATTCCGTTCTTTCCTTTTTCTTCTTTTTCATTTTGATAGTAGCTTCAGAGCGCTGCAGAATAACGCGGCGCTGACTTTACTCGAGTCCTGATGTGACAGTGCGGTTTGTTTAATTCAGTTGGGGTTTGTGTAGTTTTTGTGTAGACCCACATGTGTGATGTCACGAATCGGCTTTACAGAAATCTGTCACAGCTGGATGTTTATTGCGGTGCTGCTATCACAGGAGCCTGCGCTCTGGTAATGAGCCTCTAACACACATGGTGTGTGTGTGTGTGTGTTTGTGATCCGTGGCTGATGTTTAAATGCTGCAGGTTGTTAAACAGCGACACTTCACAGGTTCACTGGTGTGTTTTAATAAACTTCAAACCACCACATCATAGCTGGCATGTGTGTATGCGTGTGAATGTGTGTGTAGTGCTATAATTGTAATAAGTTATTTTTATACTTATCACGCTGTGTGTGTGTGTGTCTGTGTGTCCTTCTTGCCCTTTCAGATTTATTTCTGTCCCTCGTTGTGATCAACACCTTCACCCTTATTTAGCTTTTACAGTTTCTTTCCTAATTCAGTGCACATAGTATTTCTCAAAAATGAACAAAGAAATAAATACATTGTTATTATGATTATTATTTAGGGTTATGGCTGATCAGTGAATCTCTCCAGAGTTTTAGAGGTGTTTTTGTATCCTGTGTTCTCCACACGTGAGTTCATATTCAATTGCACTGATTTTTTTTTTATTATCATGGACTGAATCTGTGTGTGTGTGTGTGTGTGTGTGTGTGTGTAGGTGGAGATCAGGGTGTGTTAAACTGTTATTTCAGTGACTGGGCAACAGCTGATATCGCTAAACACCTTCCTTTTATCTATAACCTGAGCAGTGTGTCCATCTACACCTACCTCCCAGCGTTCAGACAGTGAGTACACACACACACACGCACACACACACACACACACACGCACACGCACACACACGCACACACACACACACACTGCTCTGTAATTGGAGATCACAGCAGGGATGGAAACATCTATGTTTTATCTGTAGAAGCACACACACACACACACACACACGTATATACACACACATGCACCTGCTTCTCTTTTATGTCACGAGGCTGTGATTTGGCCGTGTGGCAGATGGCAGTGTTTGGTTTCACTGGGTGTGTAAAACCATGAAAATCCTTATACAGTCACAATCTTAATCCCTTCCCAAGCTCCGCCCCATCACAGTAACCCCACCCTCTTTTTATCCTTATTCCATTGTATAAGGAATAAAACACTTGTGGGTGTGTTCTCTTATATATTGGTCGGTGTGATTCAGCCTGATGTATCACAAGTTACTGTTACACCTCATAATCCCCACAAATCCCAACCCGACACTGGAGACTCCTTCCATCCATGTTAGAGCAACATTTAGTTATTTTAAAGAGAAGTCCATGAAATCTTTTTATTATCAGTGGACTGTAAGCTGTAAATGAGTTGTTGCTAGAGGAACAAAAACAACCATGTTGTGCCATTATAGAGAATTAATCAAAAGTGACCAGTGTGTGTTTGTGTGTGTGTGTGTGTGTAGTTTTGGCCGTAACGCTAAGGTGGTCCACTTCCTGGGTGAGAAGAAGCCGTGGGATTACCAGCTTGGTTATGACGATGGTGATGAAGATTTCAGCAGCGAGACCGGACTGTACCGGTTTTCCTCTCTGTATCCAGATTACATTCAGCAGTGGTGGAGTGTGTTTAAGTCGTCAGTGCTGCCGTTATTCACGGAGGAGCACACACACGCACTCTCAGATACGCCCAGTGTGGAGGTGACGCTCTACATCTCGCTGTTTACATGTTTGTAGAACGACATGTGTGTAGAATTTGATTCACTCTCAGCACCTTATTAATGTTTTCAGCTCATGTGTTCAGTATCATCTATTAAAATGACATTAATATAGCGATGGAACAGGATCTACAATCAAAACTAATATCTAAACTCAGCAATGAAAATATATATGATTGCCATGAATATTCGCTCAGAGAGTACTACTGCTATAGGATCAGCTGACCAGAGGTTGACAGAAGTAAACACATTCATTACAGGTCGTAGCCCCAACTAACGAACATTCGCGTGTGTGCAGGAGAAATAAGTCAGCCTCACCGTTTCAGTGAATCAGTCCAGGAGCACAATGACAGGAAATGTCTGTCCTGTGAAGCTGTCCTGATGGTGAATAATCCTAATTTCGGAAAATCCTTACCAAGACAGAGTTCACAGTCCAATACAATGGAAAACAGCTCAGAGACAAAATGGCATCTGGGATTCGCTACACGATTTAAGAGCACAGAGATAACACTTACATTTGGCATGTGAGATTTATTTCCTTAAGCGCTGTTACAATTTTTGGCCACATGATGGCAGTATGGTGAAAGGGTACAGAGATTTAGTCAAATGGATTGGTTTGCGTTACATTGTATATTCGTGTTAAAGGCGTATAAGACTCACATTGTCGAACTTAAGAACAAATCAGACTTACAAACCCGGTAACAGAACTCATTCGTAAGTAGGGGACTTAATGTCTTCATGTAAAAGTACTAGCTTAAAAATGGAACTCCGCTGAGTGACTGCGTGAACATTTATGTTTAGATTAGAAAATCATTGCAATTCTGTGTGATCGTCATCTGAAAAATTAACAATTCTCTTTAAAATGTAGGGAGTAAAGTATAGATATTTTGTCAAAAACATGTAATGAGTAGAAGTACTTGCAGTAGTGGAACATTCGGGAAACTAGAGGTAGGAAATCTGAAAACCAGGAGCGCAAGCAGACAAAATAAACACCATACAGTACAGTAGGAGACTAGAAAACTAGTGCAAGGAAGAAAGCAGCCAGCAGCTGAGGGCGAAGAACTGAAAAGTAAACCAGGTCAAAAAGACTAGTGTCTATGAAGTCTGATCCATAGTGTCTAATATTGCTGTGTGTGTGTGTGTGTGTGTATATTTTAGCAGGAGAGTGTGTACATTGAGGCAGCGCAGGAAGAGGAGTGTGATGATCCACCATCGCCTACAACCTCCTCACAGGACAGGAAACAAATGTGGGAGCAGGGAGATGCTGATTATCTCGGAGAGGACTCGTTTACACACATTGAGAAAAAACTTGACTCCTTCCTCATCTGAGCAACACACACACACACACACACACACACACACAACTGATGTGTGTAACCTCACAGTGTGAATATGTTTGATTTCTGTGAGTTTGTGCTTGTGATGATGTATTTAATTCATCACTGAATCATCACACACACACCGGATGCATTCAATGTGCATCAAACATTCAATGTGCATCAACAAACTCATTAATGTGCAGCACAACCTAAAGAACTAAATTCTACAATAAATACAGGTGATAAAGCATTAAACATAAACGAACTCAGCATGAGGAGTTCATCGCTAGTCTACAGACGACGCTAGGTGAGTGAAAATAAACACTCTTAGGTTCTACCTTCTAAGTGTGTTTGTTTTTCACGATCGTATCGTCTCTATCGTCATGACAAAGAGGGATTCCCAAGTAACGGAAGCAAAAATATATACGTCACATACTTAAATGCTGCTATTCTTCACTGCTAGCTAACTAATGTACCTCGCTAATCAACTTGCTAATGTTAAGATGCCTGTGCACGTCACCATAAACCGGCGAAACAGAGCGCGAAATACACTCTTCCTGGATGTCTCTGCTTGATGTATTATAAGAAGGTAACGCATTTCTACATTACGATTGATGGGCACTAAAAAATACTGAAAAATCTGAAAATCAGTCAAAAATCTGTGTCTCTAGTCAAAAGTTGTTTTTACAACTTGAAGATCTCAAAAAACAAACACGGCTCTCAGTCTTCCACAAAAAGCGAAGCCTTGGGTTAAATGATCCAAACTCACCTTCACCCTCATCTTTCTCTTCTCCAGCAGAAGTACTCGGTTTAAATCCTCTAAAGTTTAAATAACGCTTGTTGTCTGTTGGCTAGTCGTGATGTAGATGATGATGATAATGAAACCAAACAAACAGTGCTCTGAATTGATGCTAATGGATGCTAATAGACAAAAGGGGTGGGGCTTAAAGGTGATGAACCCTCATGCCTAATGATGACAGTCTCTGTCTCTAACTCTTAAAAAAAATTATAAAACACATGTAGCACCGTTCGTTAGTGAACACTACCGGGTAAATTAGCATGATATAAAAGAGTAAAACAGTTTTTTTTTTCACGTACACACCGATGCTGCCTTTATGTGCTTTAAATTATTCTTTCAAATCATGACTACTGTGAGCTCCAAAAAAAAAAACAAAAGACAGACTTTTATCCTTTTAGCACAAGCTATACAGTACGTAGTGTCTCTGAAATTTAGCTCTAACAGTTTTAGGTGTGATTTTCCTCAGAACTCGTCACCTGAAGCTTAATAGCTTTAAATAACTAAACACTAGTGTATAGCTTCCGCTTCATGAATAAATTACCCAATAAAATAAGGTGAAAAGCTTAGCGAAACCAACTAAGCAGGAGCCACCGCTATCACCACCCTGTTAACGTTAGCAAAACATACAGAGTTAGCATTTAGCATTTAAAACGTTTAAATGAATAATGATTGCATAATACCTCTGTACAGTTACTGCAACTGTATCTGAAATAAAGAATTAGAAACACTTCTGATGAGTGTCTTTAACACACACACACACACTATATTCATTTTTAAACTGCTAAACTAAATATATCATTGAGATAGCATGTCTAATATACATTATTTCTAATGATACAAAACTCCCCAACAGTGTGTAACTGATGATTCTGACTCAGTACCCCAGTAATAAGCCAGTGTACGGATCTGTCCAGTGACGAGACCTTCAGGTCACTTGGATAAGAGCGTCGGCCTAAATGTAAATGTAATTTGACTTTGTAATTTTGACTTTAATTGTAATTAGCATTGTCTACAGTTTTTATCATCACTAACTGCTATTCTTTACACGTTGGCCTTTATTCATATTTTTTTAATTGCTATCTCAAATTATGGCCCGCAGATCATGGTTCTGATGTAAATTAATGTAAATTGTATTATATAAATATTATATTACATAAATTGTAAATAAAATACACTAATTAAAAATAAACTTGAGACACTATTTTCACTATTGGCCTCCAGGGTCCCTAGTAGGACTACAGAGGTTTTCAGATGAGTGGATGAAACACTAATCAACATTTTTACTTTACAGCAGGTTTAGACAGTTTGTGATGCAACACTGCCCCCTGGTGTTGGTCTTTTGTCAAGTGAATACTTTTACGCCCTCCAAAGGCGTTAAGAACAAAAATGCAAAGGTTTTTTTTAGATATTTCTTTTAACAAACAAACAAATATGTTTTAATTAAAAGAACGAGAGAATACACACCATAATCCCCCCATAAAGCTATAAGGGTTAAACTTTTTGAAGCTTATAAAGGTCGTTGGAAAGTCATGGTAACTTAATGAGATGTAATGCCGTTAAACTACCAGCAGAGGGCAACAAGGAATCTGTTTTATGAAGCACTGCTGTAATGGTAGGGCTATGGATTTATTTGTACATTGTTTTTTTTAATTATTATTATTATTATTATTAATTTACCCAGGCTGAGTTTCTTAATATGTAGATCACAGATCATACAGATGAGATTTAGGCAGCTAAAAAAAAAAAGTAAGTTCTGTTATGTAGCACATGATAGAGGATTTTTATTCTACATAAGCTGCATGCAAGGTTGCGTAATGTAAGCTAATGCTTGTGAAGTGAGGACTGGGGTTGTTGTGGTTGTTGTATCACACTATGTCATAACAACAAATCCTGAAGTGTTTTAGGTCACCATTTACCACATTAAGGATTATCACAGCTTACATTTTTATCTATTTACAATAATAGTTGTCACCTACATTATAGCAGCTATAAACACTCGTTTCCTCACCAGTCTTTCTTTATTCTCTCCCTTAATAAGACAAAAAAAAGTGCAGCAAGTTACGAAGGTTACAGAGAACCCGTAAATAAGTGTAAAATAAAATCTCAAAGATGTGGGAAAACTTTAAGTTAACTAGACAGCACTGACACTGGAGACTCCTTCCACGGATGTTACACACATTTGTAAAAAGATGTGTATTATCAGTGGAGCGTACACCACACCTCCGTTTGAACGATCTGTTACTATGGAATCGATATTGTATTCTATTTCTTGCCGTTGATCGAAACTACAAAGCACTTTTGTAAGTTGCCCTGGATAAGAGCGTCTGCCAGATGCCTAAATGTAAATGTAGATGTTTACCGGTGGTTCGAATTCACTACTGTATGTTGCATTAACGCCACCTTCTGGTCCTGCTCTCTCTCTTCTTCCTTTCAGTTTAAATTCCTCTTTTCTACTCTGGTAGCCCTTAGAAACCCATTAAATACTTTCTTTTCCTCTTTCTTCATTGTCTAAAATACTTTTCAGTATTCAGTGTAATCAACCTGACCAAATTCCTATTCCGGCTCACGATAATGTATTAGAGTGAGTGCAGTCAGAGCTGCTGGGAAAAATAATTGATCAACACCTTCTGACCAATCAGAGCGCAGAGTTCAGCAGCACTGTGTGTGTGTGTGTGTAATAGTGAATGGCACAGTGTAACGGTCATGACATGGGGAGGTTTAAAAGCATATTATGAACATACATATCAAAATCCATTCAAATAATTTCTTTTCAGATTCTGTTTTGATTATTTTCAATGCTTTTAATACTGGAATTTAATAGCTTGAGTATTACGCACAATACCTTATTCTGTATCCTGTATCGCTAAAATGTTATATAAGGATAACTAATATTCTACGTTTATAAGGTGACATGACGGTATAAATCAATCTCTAATGCTCAGTCCTCTGTCTTATTTTATGGACGAGTCTAGGATCTCTTCGTATTCCTCCCTCTTGCACTTTCCACCATGGAGGACTTTGACGAGGCCGAGTGCGAGGACACTGATGACAATGATGACGGCGCCGATGACATCACAAGCGGATGGGAGCATGTGCAGCACGAGCAGCTGCAGGATCATCGCCACCACGAGCTCCAGGTGCTGCACCTGAGCAACACACGCAAGATCAACACCAGCAATTTAGTCCATGACTTTATAAATATTGCATTTTAAAGACACAAAATATGAGCTACAATACCAAAGTTAGCGTTTCTGCCACCTTTCACTCATTAAAACTACATTAGCATGTTGTATAAAGCCAAATTACAGTATAAGCCTTAGATCTGGTTCTAGCTGTTTTTTTTTTTTTTTAATTGTAATCCTAGTGTTGCAGTTCAAGAACATTAATGCTACTTGCAGCTAATCATTATAACGTTAGTAGCATAATGCTCACTGCAAAAAAATTTAATACTTCATTTCATTAAAATGCTAGTTTACTCTAATGTGAGTTTATCATAATGCTAGTTGCATCTGATTTCTATAATACTAGTGTGTATAACCCTGTTTATCATGTTTTAATTTGTGCTTCTAGATTTTTTACTATAATACTAGTTCCTTTTACTAGTTGCTTTTGTGCGTTTACTGTATTCTTGTTCCTTCTAATGCTAAGCTGTAGTTACGCTATGTCATGATTAGCCTGTGCACAAATGTTAATATATATTTATATTTCTGGTCATTTAAAGTCTGGATTTGTAATTAGTATTAGAGGACTTAGTTAAAGAAGATGTGTATACAGTATAGTCGTGGTTACCGTGCTGACTAGCGAAGGGTGAAGGCTGTGATTAGCGTATAGATGTGTATAGAATGCTAGTTACAATCAGTGTTGGGTGTAATGCGTACTTGGATTACTTTTTTGATGTAACGAGTAATCTAACACATTAGGTCGCCATTTAAGGATTTTATTTTTACTTAATATTTTGTATAAATGATCTTCATGTATTTATTTTTTGGGCTGTGAAACGAATAATTTGAGTTAAATTTTATTTATGAGTGTTTTGGAATACGAGCCCGCTTCCGGAACGAGTTATGCCCGTAGTCCGAGGTTCCACTGTATATAGTGCTACGTAGTTACCGTGCTGACTAGCGCAGGGTGGAGGTGTTGCAGGCCATAATAAACCCCCAGGAAGGCGATGGTGGAACAGAAGCAGATGGATAAGAGGAAAATCCAGGTTTCTACATCGTCTGGAATTACGGGTTCCTGCAGGAGGAACATGGAGCAGCAGGACCAGAGAGAACCCATCCATCCAAAAGTAAACAATGCTGTCCACATGCTCACCTGCTGCCTCACACACCTGCACAGGTATACACACTCGTTATACAGTACATCATCTACTTCATCAGTAGTGCAGTACTTCAACACATCGACTCGGTCGTGTTAGTGTACTTACTAGGATTATTAGTCTCATTAATCCCCTAATGCTAATACTAGTTTATATGTTACCTCGTTGATTATTATTATTATACTTTATTCACAAACCTGTACAAAATCATGGAGAGGGCTGCCATCACTCCTGCCAGAACCATCAGGACGTAACCAAATGCCTCTTTCCAGAACCCGAGAGCCCTGTCCTCACTAGCTAGGTTGGGGATTAAGATGAGGCTGAGTCCAAAGACACTGCAGGAGACAGAGATGGTGTCCGTCACACCGAGCTGCTCATTGACGAGTAGGAATGACAGGATGGCACTGAACACTGTTGCACTCGCTCGCCACACAATAGCTCCGTTAGCTGGAGGAACTAGCGCAAAGGAGGTGTATGCACAGGAGATGGAGATGACATTAAATATTCCATAGGAGAAGAGATGCATCCTGCAGCCTTTTGGCCCAAACGGCGCCTCCTTGTGGTAAAGAACAACAGCGATGGACAGGGCCTGGAGGACGGAGCGCACAAAGAGAAGCTCGAGGGATGGAATGCGGGATAAATCCGCAGCTAAACGTGTCAGGAGAGAGACACAGCCATGAGCCAGCGCTGCACCAAGTAACACCGCCCACATCACGCGTGATGATAGCACACTCGCCTCGCTGAAGCTTTGCAGCTGACCTCTGACCCCTTTAGGAACTCTTGATCTCGGTTCAGACTGAAGGTTAAACACTGTCCTGCGTGTTTTACTGTCACTCAGCTGCTTCATGTCTGATGTTTCTGCCATGAAGGCACCAAAATCCTCAAAGGACGGTGCATCATCGTAGCCCTCATCTCCACGCTGGGGGAAATGGGAGCCATATTTCACCGTCACCTCAGTCGGATGGATCCTTGAGCTTTTCTTTGAGCCAAGCAGACGCTGTATCAGAGACTTGTCCATGTTTTTCTTTTGAAGAAGTTAGAAGAGATGTTATTCAGCCTAATTAACTAATTAATTAAGTATTAACTATACTACTATATAACTATGTTATTTACACCTATATTTAACAAGTAAGTTTGCCTTAGGTTATTACAGGCTCGTTAACCTAGCTAGCGTTCTATCCCCTTTGCAAAAATTAAGTGTCATGCACTTTTATTTACTTTAACACTACGCTACCCGGTGGTCTCCCACCAAAAGTACCATATTCCAAGTTGGTACACACTTCTACATGTAAATATCTTACATTTAAATAGCTGAAATTGTTCACAAATCTCAAAAACAAATGTCTTCAGTAGCAAAAACGAACTGGCTGTGTTTCAGTACTTTGAGAGGAGTACAGCAACTACAGCAACATTTATTAAATATGTATTAAACACCGCCTGGTCAAAAATGTATAAATAAAATAAAAATCCTACACCCTCTAATACTTTTTTGTCCCAAGTTTAGCCTTGATTACATCCCAAAGACTCTCACTGTGGTTAAAGTCGGGCCTCTGTGATGTCCAGTTCATGTGTGCAAATGATTCAGACCCGTTTTCTCACACTCTGGAATTTGGCGCGTGCCATCAGGGAAGAAGAAAATCCCCATAGATGTGAGAACCTGGTGATTCAGTACATTGAGGTGACCAGCTGACTTCATTTTATTGCCCCATAACGTTGCTGAGTTTCGACCTGAGTAACTGATCAACCCCAGATCATTACACTGACTCCAGAGGACTTGTACAGTGGACACTATACATGATGGGAGCATCGCTTCATGTCCTTCCCTTCTTACCCTGACACGCCCATCACTCTGGAATAGGGTCAGTCTGGACTCATCAGGTCACATGACCTCTCAACACGCTCATTTAGGATTTTCATCTGTGACCACATTTCCTCTGTGAATGTGAGGGTTCAGCACTATCCTTCCAGGGTTTAATAATGTAATGGACAATTCCAGTCATTTCAGCTCAGACTCCTTAGTGGTTGTCTTTGCTCGATACAAGACAGTAATTTCTAAGAAATTCTGCAACATAGGAACATTTTTACCACAACCATGGGACATTAAAGAGTTAGTGTTAAATGAATTGTTGCAGCTGAAACACATTAATCACTGCAGTAATTATGCAACTAGAGCCTCTAAAATATTAATTTATGCCTCCGAGTGGTGCAGTGGTAAAGCGCTTGCCCTATCATCCGGAGATCGCTGGTTCGAACTCCGGGTGATGCTGTTTTCCCCTCACAGCCGGAGGAATAGAGAGAGCTGATTGGCCGAGCTCTCTCAGAGGGGAGGGATGAGAGGTACTTGCACTCCCACATTAATCACGGCTCTACAGCCAATCAGGGGCGTCTGTGAGCTTGCGCATGCGGAAGGAGCGGATAGCGCTGTGTTATTCCGCCCCTAATGGTGTCTGAGGCAAGCAGTTTGAAAAGATGCTGTCGACTGACGTCACGCGGTTCGGAGGAAACACGGAATAGTCTTCGCCCTCCCGACTGAGTGGTAGTAGTAGCCTTAATGTGGGATCCCCCTAGCGACAGGGAGGAATTGGCCACGACTAAAAATTGGGGAGAAAATTGGAACATTCCCCCCCCCCCCCGCCCCCCCAAAAAAAGAATAAAATATTTATTTATTTAAATCCAAACACTAGTTTTATTTATTTATTTATTTATGGCCTGGCAATGTAGCTAGCTGGATTTGTCAGTGGAGTTGCTGACTAAAAATAGAAAATAACAAGCCTTAATAAAAAATTATAGTAAATAAATAAATAAAAATGCTATTGAACAAATAAATTGCTAGTTCCATACAGTAGGTTAAAGTACATTTTAAAAAGCATTAAATAGTAAATAACTAATAACAAAATCTGTTACTAAATTAACACAAAACTATTATTATTATTATTATTATTATTATTAATGAACTTTTCACTCACCTTCTGTTTTTCGTCTCCATGAAACTTTCACATTTGCATCATCTCAGCTTGTTCTGTGTGTGTGTGTGTGTGTGTGTGTGTGTGTGGAGTTGAGTCGCACCTGTGCTACTCTCTGCTGATGCTACTCCGTGTGTGCTGGTTTCCCTGAACTCTGAATGAAATCTTACGCAGGAGAGGGAGGATCTGTGCATGACTCACAGCCCCACCCCCCACCCCCACCATACACACACACACACACTCTCTCTCTCTCTCTCTCTCTCTCTCTATGTAATAATGATAATGACGTCAAAGGTGAACCGATTCGTTCCTCTCATCAGGTGCTGTTGGCTCTATCTCTCTCTCTCTCTCTCAGTTCTGCTTTGCTGCATGCAAATATAATGACAATACCATGACATTACCCCTCCCTACACCTCCCCCACACACACACATTTGAGACTAATTGATTTATGAATTCATTATCTAATTAATGGACAATGACTAATTAAGGCACACATTCTCGTTTTTCTGTTCATCCTTTTCATTCCTTGTTCTTTATCTTGTAGATGTTTCAGGCAATAAAAGCTAAATCCATTTCCTCTTCATCACCTTTTCTTTCTCATAAATCTTATTAAACTTGCTTAATCAGGTTAACGATGTCTGCTTATATCATAGTGTGCGTGTGTGTTTTTTTCTGCTCTGACGTGGCACAATGGTGACGTAAACAGAGGACCTTCGTGACAAGGGTGCAGTCGTGTCTCCATGGTAGCGGTGATGGAGTGGAATGGAACCACCACAGGGGAAAATCTCGCTCTGTGTGTGTGTGTGTGTGTGTGTGTGTGTGTGTGTGTGTGTGTACTAAAGCCTCAGTAAACACACATTGTTTGATAAATGAACAATCGACTGTGACTGACACACACACACACACACACAGCCATAAAAAAAAAAGTTTTTGATGGGATGGTTAATAACATTGAGTGTATAATATTATCATTTTATTATATTTTTATATACATCTATCAATAAAATATTATAGTAATATTTCATTTTTGCCGACTCACTGGCCACTTCATTAGGCACACCTGTTCATCTGTGTGTTAATGATCTAATCTCAATGGACACGGGCAGGACGAAGTTCACACCGAGCATCAGCACTGGGAAGAAGCTGATTTAAGTGACTGTGAGTGTGGCGTGTGTGTTGGTGCCAGACGGACTGGTGTTTCACAAACTGAGAACGGTGTGAAGAAGAGAAAATCCCCAGTGAGGGCAGTTGTCTGGGTGAAGATGCCTAGTTGAAGGTCAGAGGTCAGAGTTGAACGGTTTTAAGTATATTGTAAATCTATTAAATTTGATTCATGCTCATTTTTCACATTTCCTACAAATTACCATAATTTTCTTTTTGATTGTGTAAAGCTGCTTAAAAGCGCTATACAAATAAAATGTAATTTCATTTTTGCAATTAGGTTTAAAATTCCCATAAATATTTCTAATTAAGTATTTACATTTAAAAAGTAAAATAAGGATGCTGTAGACTTTACTTAGTGCATGATGTGACCGAGAGAAAACCGTTCAAAACTGATGGCAAATTCAGTGACTGCAAAAGTGTCTAAGTGCTTATCAGTATGCGGGCATGACTACAGCACCTCATTAATGTGTCCTGGCTAATTAACAGCCCATAACTTGACGTTATACAAAGCCTATATCTTCAGATGGTTAACTGAAACTCCTTAAGGTGTGTGTGTGAGAGAGAGAGAGAGAGAGACCAGAGGAACAGACTATTTCTAATCACAAAGGTGAAGTGATGAAACACTTGGATGACATCATGCTAAACGACGTCATTCGAAATAAATTCTTTAAAAATTTAAAAATTATTAGCATATTAGCCAATCATGGCCTTGTTTGTGATAAAATGTACCTGTTTACAGTTTTTGCCCGTTGCTTGAACACTATAAACCCATGCTTAGACTAAAGTAACACAACTTGAAGCTTTTGTTACCATACCTTAAACAAAAGCGCTGCTTTGCACTCTAGTTGCAATTTTGCAACACACTTACTCCTTTATGCAACACACATGGTCCTGCATACTACACTCTATTTCATACACAAGACACTTCGTTCAAAAATGAAATCTCAGGGTGCCATTTGGAAAACACATGTATCCAAAATACAAAACATATCGGGTAATTGCAACCACTCAAATACACACATGAATACACACTTGAATACAAAATACACACTTACTTGCAAAACTGAACACCAATTAGCTAACTACAAAAAGCTCTCAGTTTAGCCATTTCAAGAACTTTGCAAGCATGGATGGAGGGAGAGCAAGAGGAAGAGGAGGAGGAGGTTGAAGAGGCCAAAGAGGCCATGCACGGACCCATATTTCTGATGATATACAGTAAGAGCAACTTTGGTGGACCATGTCATCAACCATGGCCTGACTATGAGGGAAGCTGGGCAGAGAGTCCACCCACATCTAAGCCGCTTCACAGTGGCATCTGTAATAAGAACATTCCGACTAGAAAACAGGTATACCTCTCTACCTTCTACTCTACTCAGATGGTTTTTATAGCACTGTTCTACAGTATATCACGTTACCATATCAAGTGTACAGGGTATTGCAGGGTGCTAATGCTCCTTTTGCAGCCAAAGTGGTAGTTTTTGTGAAACATACCATGATTACTTATATTGAAATACAGTGTTGTACAGTGGATGATACAGTATATACAGTAAAGTACTGTAAGAAAAATAAGCAAACCGATGACAATATGTGGTTGTATTTCTCTAGAATGACTCGAAGACCTTCTGGGGGAGGACGCCAACACCTGTTCACACAACAGCAGGAACTTGCCGTTGTGGACCTAGTGAGGGCAGACAATGCCATCCGTCTCCATCAGCTACGAAAGAAAATACTTGCAGACAGGCAAGTGTTCAACAACATAAACCATGTGAGCATCACCACCATCAGACGCATCTTGGGAAAACACAGCATCACTATGAAGCAGCTCTACAGAGTCCCATTTCAGAGGAACAGTGGCAGGGTCAAAGGACTTCGAGCTGAATATGTACGGGTAAGTGTAACTGTCCTTTACATTTACAATACAGTATTGGTGAAATCCAGTAGCAGCTGAATATGTACCATATCAGTACCACATGGATCCATTCTGAGAGCTACACAGGTACCTGTGTGATGTGGTGAGGGTTCTGTATGTGTAGCACTGTAGTACAGTAATATGTTCTCTTTTTTTTACAGAGAATCTTGGGCATGGATGGAGCTGCACAGCATCATGAATTAATTTTCATTGATGAAGCTGGATTTCGACCTGTGCAAAACAAGACGACGGGGTCGTAATGTAATTGGCCAAAGGGCAATTGTGCACGTCCCAGGGCAGCGCGGGGGAAATATCACATTGTGTGCCGCCATAAGCCTTCGAGGGCATCTGCATCATCATGCAAAACTAGGTCCATACAATAGCCAACATATACTCACATTTCTAGATGCTCTCCATAATATAGTTGTACAGAACAGACCAGATCAGCCCAGGTTTGTGTTGATATGGGATAATGTCAGTTTCCATCGGGATGCTCTGGTCCAGGCCTGGTTCTCCAACCACAATTTGAAGTGGTATCCTCTTAAGTTTTTGCCTTAACAACTGAAATTTTGGCAGAAATTTTCCTCAGCATACGCACTTGTGGCTCAGTGGTAGGTGTTTCGCCTGCCATGCGGAAGGCCCGGGTTCGATTCTCAGCCAGTGCCCAAACTCCCCCAGCCACTGGATGCAGTGCCGGTCCCAAGCCCGGATAAAATGGGAGGGTTGCGTCAGGAAGGGCATCCGGCGTAAAACCTGTGCCAAGTTGTTGTGCGGACTGGATATTCCGCTGTGGCGACCCCTTGTCGGGAGCAGCCGAAAGACCAACAACAATACTTGCCCCCTTGCTCACCATTTTTAAACCCTATAGAGGAATTTTTTTCAGCTTGGAGATGGTGTGTATATGACCGCCAACCACATGCCCGCATGCCTCTTCTGCAGGCAATGGAACAGGCCTGCGGCGACATTCAGGTGACAGCAATCCATGGATGGTTTCAACATGCAAGAGGATATTTTCCCCGGTGCCTAGCGGGAGAAGACATTGCTTGCGATGTCGATGAGGTCCTGTGGCCAGACCCCAACAGACGGCGGGATCCATGAGCCCACGTATGCACAATTGTCATGATTTTTTGTGTTTACAGTATAGTGTTTTTTCTATTACTGTATTATGTTTTTTTTTTTTTGCTTTATCTGAATTCATGGTACTGCAATGTACAGTGCTGCAATGTACAATATTGAGTAGGCCTATTTGCTTTTTTGGTTGTTTGAAAATGTGTCTCCTGAAAAGATGCCTTCTGAATAAACAATGAAAATCAAAGACTGCAGTGTTTTATATAAAGTAGACTAGTGTGTTCCCCCTGATCTGAAAGTGTTTGCATATGATGCAAGTATGTGTCATTTTGTCACATTTTGACAAAGGAATGTTAGGTTTTGATAGCAGAGTTTAGGTTTTGAGAGTAGAGTTTCAATTTGGCACAGATGTGAATGGTATATTTCCCAGTGTTGTATCATGTTTACTTGTGTTTAGAGTTTTGGCACAATGAGCGAAGTTTTGCAAAATGTGTTCAAGCAACGGGCAGAAACTGTAATATATTCTGAGCTTATACTACACTTTTAAAGTGTATGACGCCATATAACCATCTTAAGTCATTGACACTCTAGAGCAATAAATCCATCCATCCATGCATTTTCTTCCGCTTATCCGAGGTCGGGTCGCGGGGGCAGCAGCTTCAAGTCACCAAATAAACTTAACCCTCTCTCACGGTGCTGTTGCACTCTGTAGCCACCAGAGGGTGCTGCAGTGCCTGGTTCATTGTCCAGTCTTTATTTAAACTTTACTGTATTTTAACAGTTTTATAGGTGTTAAAATGTATTTCTAAAACCTTCAAGACTAAAAACAGGTCATATTGCAAATAAGCTTTTAAAATTAATTAAGACGATATTGATTATAATTATAGATTATATTAATTTGTACATAATTATGCTTTAACAGATTTTACTTACTTTTTAGTTACTTTCTTACTTGTCTGTAACGTAGTGTAAATAATTAGTAAAAAAAAAAAAAAGATATTATAGTAAATATAATAATTAACATTTCTTTGCTATAGAAATCTGTGATTAAATTTCTGAAAAAGAAAAAGATATGTATAAATAAGCAGATTTTAAGTTTTTTATTTACTTTCAAAAGAAAAAAATGATAGGGGAAAAAAAAGTCATGCGAACACATGAGGCTTTCCAGAGCGAAACCTCTTCAAGTCTGAAAACAAGACAAAAATAAAATAAAATACATGGAAATATATTTAGATTTATATATATATAGCTATATATATGGAGATATAAAACTTAAAATAAAGTTGCACACTAACAGTTCGATGTTAAACAGCCGGAGTTAATCAGCTACACAGGTGGAGTTTTTGCATAGATCGTTAACGTGAAGTAACAGCGTAACACTACAGCAGGTTTAATCGCTCAGAGCCGGGAAACTGATTGTTATCGAACGCTGAATTCATCACGCAGGTCGTCATTGCAACTCTGCGGCTCAAGATCTGTCTGTTTTTCCGCGTTAAAACTCCGCCTCCACCACGCAGTGGCAGGGGCTAACGCCGAAAATTACAACACAATAAAATACAGAGGCATTTACAGCGGTTCTTAGAAAACACACTGCTGCTACGGAACACACACACACACACACACACACACAGTCACAAACACGCACTCACTCTCTCACACACGCACGCAAACACTTATATAAATTATATATATTATATATTACACTAATTACATAAAAACAGTGTACAGTTAGATAGTGTGTTACAGTTAGAGTTAGCAGCAGTGCTAATCCAACACACACACAAAAACACACACATTAATGATTTAAGATGATGGTATGTGTCAACCAAGTGTCAAGTGGACAAGATTGTAGTGTAAAGGGCAGAACTGACATTACTACACGTCAAATGCTAGTTGCTAACCCAAATGTTAGCAACTAAATACAAGTAGCAACCACTAACCACTGAGTGCTAGCTAACTCAAACACTAGCGGTTAACACACATGCTAATACGTAAGCAAAGTTAGGCTGACTGGGGAAGAAATGCCTGGATGAGTTCTTGATAAAAAGGCAGCCGTATTGAAGCCAGACTAAGCGGTGTGGCAAAGCTTTCTCTACTAAAGTCTCTACAAAACGATTAAGGATTGTCCTGTTTTAGTTCCCACATTTGTAAAATTCTGACTATGGAAATGTTTAGTGAAGTTTGAATTTTTGTTTGATTTCAAGATACAAAAAAGAAGAGGAAGAAGAAATAATATACTAAATAACATTGAGTTTCCTCCACATTTTCCATTTTAACATGCAATACCTGAAGTGGCCACTAGTGGCAGCGCACTACATCACCATCATTACTGGTTCAGCACTCAGTATTTATGTGCAATATTTACTGTGCATCATTTCACTCACTCAATAGCACATTCTAATAAACCGTTCCAGCTTTATGCTAACGCTGAGGCATCAAGTCTCACCACAACTCTCTGATTGCTTTGATAATTTTTTTTGGCTTGCTTCACAGTTCCTGTAATTAGGCACAAGTTGTGAATTATACAAAACTTAATGTAAATTTAATCACAAGATTAATTAAATAATCTAAATTGTGAACACACTATACAGAGAACGTGCCTGATTATGCTTCCTATCTTATTAATATCGCCTAGCTAGTTATCCAGTTTAGGATTTTCTTAACAGATCTCAGAGAAACATGGACGTTCCTGATGGTTCTGTCTCTTTTCTGTTGTTAGTGTTTTTTCATTAACTATAAATGGCGATCTTCTAGCTAGTGTATATTTCCTAATTGCCTAGCAACGGTGTTCAAATGACTTTAACCACTCAAAAGTTAAATGTATCGCATTTAAATTTCCAGCTGGGTGTTAATGTTTCTCAACATGGCATAGCCAATTGAATTCGTTCTTTGTCTTTTCTCACAATTCTTCCAACACTTCTGAGAGAGATGTTAGCATTCTTGGCTAGTTTACAACATTTCTCTCTCTCTCTCCTTACTTTACCTACATTATAAACATCCATGTCCTGGCTAGCTTAAGCTTAAAGCGTTTTCTCAGTTGCTCAGCAACAGTGTTAGCTTCACTTTTATCACTCAAATAGCGAGTGAACCGTGTTCATGTTCCTCACCTAGCATTGCTAGTCTACTCGCTTAGAGTCTGAGTTGGGATGCAACATTAACAAAATATAAAACTAGTCGTACGAGCCTTTTTCTAATGATACACCATCACTTCTGAGACAAATGTTAACCTTCTGGATGATTCTGTCGCATTTCCACTGTTGCCGCGTCTTTCGTTAGCTAGATAGCATATCCCTGGTGTGTACAATATATTTCCAAGCTGTTTGGTGTCACAGGTGTAACTCCCTGCACTGGTGTGTTGAATTTTTGTACAAGGCACTAATTTGCAATATTAAAGTGAACATGTGTAGAAATGTGTGTTGCTAAGTCAAATTTACGTAACAGAGCTAAAGTGGACGGAAATGGCTTTTAGTTTACGATTATTTATGGTTTTTCCTTCTTCTGGTGAAAGCAAGTGTAAATGTATAATGTGTGAGATTTTGACAACCACAACGTTCCCTTCAAGCCAGAACCCTAATAAAGTGTCCGAAAGCATCAGCCTCATGTCTATTTATTATCTTTATTATTATTATTATTATTATTATTATTACTATTTTTAAATGAAGTGAGGGATGGAACCAGCCGGCTGTTTTATTCAGATCGCAAGGAGTAGAGTTTGTTTGTGATAAAGGTTAAGACATACTGAACATGAAGCCTTGGTGGGAGTTTACGATCTCTCTCTCTCTCTCACATACACACACACATTCACACACACTGACACACACAGTCCGTCTCCGCACTGTAGAAAAGTGTGTATTTCCTCTGTGAGCGAGCTTCAAGTAGATCATGGAGACAGATCAGAGATCACCAGTTTGTCCATTTTGTTTCCGATGTCTGACGTAACAGGAAGCTCCTCACACTCGTAATCATCATCAAAAGACCTGCAAAGACAACACACACACACACACACACACCCCAGTAACTAAAAAGTTCCACTTCAGATTTTTCAAATCTAAATGCTAACACAAAATCTCAAAGTTGCTAATTAGTAACTAATTATACTGATATATAGATACTAGCATCTTGTTAGAGACTACTTGAAATGTTATAAATGCTAGCATAATTGCTAACCAGGTCCTGGTTAACCTGCCCAGGTACAGTCGTTAGTGAAATGTTTAGTGATTTTAGCGGATTTATTCTGTGATCCAGACTTTTTCAGACTGTTGTTGAATTAAGAACTTTGGAAAGATGTGTGTATGTGTGTGTGTGTGTGTGTGTGTGTGTGTGTTTGATTACCCATCGTGCAGCTGCTCACTGACCGTCTCCTCCGCTACCAGGATCTCGTACTCTTCTGATGCGTACTTATCCCAGTCTGAGGGCTCCGGACCCTCACTCTCCACATCCTACACACACACACACACACACACACACACACACACACACATTACACACACACACACACATTACACACACTACCTTTAGTGCATTACAGACTCACAGACACTGACTTTAGTACAAACTAAAGACAGACAGACAGACAGACCTTCTGCACGGAGAATGGGTCTCTCTGCTCGTGGTCCAGGTATTTATCCAGGTTAAAGAACGTGTCGAAAAAGATGTGAGCCATCCTGCAGCGCTTCAGATCACGAAGAGTGATCTTACCTATATACACACACAAACACACACACATTCAGAAATACCTGATTGTACAGTCTGCAGAGTGAATGAATGCCTGCGGTATGTTTAGAGAACCTGATTGAGACCATGTGGTCACAGTTTAAAGGCTTGCCACTTGTAAGTGTTAGATTTGAGAGCACTGCTGTTTAAAAGTCGTCCTTTTGAAAGTGTTACATGGGACAGCGTTGTCGGTGAGAGTGTTACTTTTATGACCGGCGCGTTTGCGTGTTAATAGTGTTCATTGTGAAAGTCATTTGTTTGACAGAAGCTGTTTGACAGTCATTTGTTTGACAGAAGCTGTGAGAGTTAATTTTTACATTGCTAATTTGATTGATTGTTACATTTCAGTGTTTCTTTTGAGAGCATTACCTTTGTGGGCATCGCTTTAGAGATCGTCACGCTTAGGTTTGAGAGTGTTATTTCGCAGTGTTCTTTCTGAAAGCACTACATTACAGTGTTACTTTTGAGAGTGCTACTTCACAGAACGTTACAGTTGAAAGGAGAGAGTTATCTACAGTTTCTTTTGAGAAAGTTATTTATTACAGAGTTACTTCTGAGACTGTTACTAATGAAAGAGTTACTTTACAGAAGTTACTTTTGAGAGCGCGACTTTCTAAAATGTTACTTTTCGTGCACTATGTTATATATCATTCATTTAGCCCTTGTTACTTTTGGTAGAGTTACTTTTCAGTGTAACCATTCAGAGTGTTTGCTTTGATAGAGTTACTTTACAGAGTGTTACTTTTGAGAGCATTACCTTTGAGTGTTACGTTTGACAGTGTAACCTTTGAGAGTGTTATTTCAAGAGAGTCTCACTTTTGAGACTGTTGCTTTTGACTGTGATCATGCTTGCTGTAAGTTTGGTCCTAGAAGTTTTATGCAGACAATCAGAAGGATTAGCTGCTTTAAAATGTTAGAAATTTTTTTCAGGAAATGGATTACACAACACTCATCACCGGAAGCGCACTATAACCTTATGGTTGCCTTTGACATTTGACCGGTTGCTGACCTTGGCTCTCTGGTTTGACGAGATCAAGCATCTGGCACAGCAGATCTTGAAACGGCAGAGGTTCGATTCCCATGCCCTCCATCCGCTCACACTGTTCCTCATAGAAATACTCCAGCTCATACATGGAGAGAACTCCATCGCCGTCCATATCCATACAGCGGAACCAGTACTCTATACTGCACACGCATCATAAATACATGGTACACTTACACACATTACTTTGGTCATGTCATAACAGATTTAATTTACTTTTACCGAACCACATGTTCTATGGTTACCTTGTTGGGTTCTTCTTGTCCTCCTCTGAGATGAGGAACCACACAAACTCAGCATAACTCATACGTCCTTCTCTCTGCACAGAGTTTCCCCTGAAAAACACACGCACATTTCCTGAATATGCTCATATTTAAAAATGGGAGCAGTAGAGATGTAGAACTTTGCGAATCATAAAGTGGGTGAAGACGGTGGTGTCAGTGTTGTAGTCTCACCGAGTGACAGCTCCTGAGAAAAGCCTCTCGATGATCCTGCTGGATGAGGCTGTGATGATACAAAGAAGATTTCAGTACAAACTCCATTTTTAGTGCATCACCTAAACACATCCTCATGAATGTGTTTCAATTAGGGCTGGGCAACGCGGCAAAAATATCACACTGCCACAAAAATATAACACACTGGCTCCGAGCTCACGGAACATGATAGCTTTCACAATATTTAGTTCTGCTGAGGTTTGATAAAGACGTTCCTGGGAAACTGCAATGTCATATTTAAAAAAAGAAAACAAAAAGAAATTATAAGAAATTATTTTAAAAACAGGAATGGGAGACAAAGATTGGATCAAAGTACCCTTAAATAGTTTCGTAAAGCAAATATCTCACGATACTGACGTCATAAGATCACTCTGTCCAGCTCTATTGTTTTTTAAGAAATAAAACTGTTATTAATTATTATAGAATTGTTTTGATCAGCATATTCACTACCAAATATGTCTAATAAAAAATTGTTACATTAAATACAGTCATGTGTTTACCAGGTCCACAATAGAAAAAAAAATCACATTAAAGACATAATTTGTCTTTACAATTTAACAATACACAAATTGGAATGTAATGTAGACATTATTATTTTCTGATTTTATAATTTTCTTTAGCCTTAATTTATAAAATTAAATGTAATTAATTCAATCAATAACGAATTACTCACTCATCGTCTACACCACTTAATCCTCGGACTGTGGGAGGAAACCAGAGTACCCAGAGGAAACCCACCGAGGACGGGGGAACATACATACACACAGAGGCGGGACTCAAACCTGACTGGGAATTGAACCCAGACCTTGAAGGCAACAGTGATAACCACTACACCACTGTGCAGCTCAATAGTGAATTAGTATTAGTTTAATAATTATTTAATATAATTCATTTCATTTTGGGTTGTGACACTAAACATACTATACATTCTATCTAATTGTTCAAACCTTTTCTATATAGTTTTTTCCCTCATTTCTGTCTTAAATATTTTTCCTATTAACAGTTCATTTTGCTTTTTTTCTTAAAATAAAAACGAAAATAAATATTAAATAAATATTTCAACATAATTCTTATTATATTTAAGATATTTTAACTTTACATGGCATGTTTTTGCTGGTGTTCCTTCATTCCCCTAATACCACAGAATTTCAGTTAGCGGTTGATGCTAACTTTAATTATATTGTAATTTTTTTTATTCTAAGCTTTTTCTGAATAATTCAGCAAAACATCTGAGGTAAATGTTGACGTTCTGGATATTTCTGTTTTATTTTCTGTCAGTGAAGACTTTTTACTTCCTGTATTAAAGAGTTTTCAGCTAAAGACTACCTAGCAAAACTGTTATCCTTCAAGTGTGTGTATTTT
This sequence comes from Channallabes apus, assembly GCA_030522415.1. Lineage (NCBI taxonomy): Eukaryota > Metazoa > Chordata > Actinopteri > Siluriformes > Clariidae > Channallabes > Channallabes apus. The sequence goes on along the minus strand of CM060111.1, from coordinate 21,488,891 downwards.
AAAGTTGCCTAGCAGTCGCTTACTTTAGACGTAGCATGTGATTGAGTTCTAAAGTTAAAGGAATTAATTTTTAAACAAGCATCAAATAAAAAGGAAAGAGTTTATTTTTATTCTTTTAAATACATAAACAGCAGCACTTGTGGTTTGTTTACAGCTGTGTGTATAATGTCTAAACAGAGTGTGTGTGTGTGTGTGTGTGTGTGTGTGTGTGTGTGTGTGTGTGTGTGTGTGTGTGTGTGTGTGTGTGTGTGTGTGTGTGTGAGATGGCGATCGTTTCCTCACCCTGGTCATTGTAGCGGGAGAGATCTTTGGGGTCGATGAAGAGGTCGTGGTCGGTGTCCAACTCCCAGAACTTACAATAAATGACATAGAAGTGTTCATAAGAGAAATAATCTGTGATCTGATTAATGTCGTCCTCCTCCTCCAACAGGGCCAGAGTCTGTACACACACACACGCACACACACACACACACACACACACACACACACACACACACACACACACACACACATACACCATAATTTATACTCATATATAAGTTTTTATTTTAGAATTATATGTACCAATATAATAGTATCTATGTTATATAGATAGCTATTTATATTTAAAACACTGTACTATTCAATGGACTTTTATTTTAACATAATAATAATAATAATAATAATAATAATATGATAATAATTGTACAAGCATTAGCTAGCTAACATAATGTTAAGTTAACGCTAGTTAGCTAGTTTAAATGTACAGTTTTATCTTCTATTCTTGTAGAAACATGGAGGAATATCTCATAATAAAAAAATTTTTATTTCCAAATATATAAAAAGGGAGCCGCTTTCAGTTTGGTTTTTAAAGCAGCCGGTTCCAAGAGGAATCATAAATTTTATTTATAATGTCTATTTATTTCATATTTTACTTCATTTACATGTGTTATCAATATTTTTTGGTGGCTGGAACAGATTATCTACATTTACATTATTTCCTATCAGACAATGGGTTTCACAATACAAAATTTTACTCACCTCAAGAACATTTAAAATTCTTACAGTATGACTAGGTTCCGCTGTGTATTCACATTCAATTCAATTGCATTTTATTTGTGTAGCACCTTTAACAATTGTCACAAAGCAGCTTTACACAATCTAAATTATGGACGTTTGAAAGGAAAGTGAATGTGTAAGAATCAAAATGATCTTATATACAGGTCCTTCTCAAAAAATTTGCATATTGTGATAAAGTTCATTATTTTCTGTAATGTACTGATAAACATTAGACTTTCATATATTTTAGATTCATTACACAAAACTGAAGTAGTTCGAGCCTTTTATTGTTTTAATATTGATGATTGTGGCATACAGCTCATGAAAACCCAAAATCCCTATCTCCAAAAATTAGCATATCATGAAAAGGTTCTCTAAACGAGCTATTAACCTAATCATCTGAATCAACTAATTAACTCTAAACACCTGCAAAAGATTCCTGAGGCTTTTAAAAACTCCCAGCCTGGTTCATTACTCAAAACCGCAATCATGGGTAAGACTGCCGACCTGACTGCTGTCCAGAAGGCCATCATTGACACTCTCAAGCAAGAGGGTAAGACGCAGAAAGAAATTTCTGAACGAATAGGCTGTTCCCAGAGTGCTGTATCAAGGCAACTCAGTGGGAAGTCTGTGGGAAGGAAAAAGTGTGGCCGAAAACGCTGCACAACAAGAAGAGGTGACCGGGCCCTGAGGAAGATTGTGGAGAAGGACCGATTCCAGACCTTGGGGGACCTGCGGAAGCAGTGGACTGAGTCTGGAGTAGAAACATCCAGAGCCACCGTGTACAGGCGTGTGCAGGAAATGGGCTACAGGTTGCAAATTTTGCATGTCATTCAGAAATCAAGGTGCCAGAGTCTGGAGGAAGACTGGGGAGAGGGAAATGCCAAAATGCCTGAAGTCCAGTGTCAAGTACCCACAGTCAGTGATGGTCTGGGGTGCCATGTCAGCTGCTGGTGCTGGTCCACTGTGTTTTATCAAGTGCAGGGTCAATGCAGCTAGCTATCAGGATATTTTGGAGCACTTCATGCTTCCATCTGCTGAAAAGCTTTATAGAGATGAAGATTTCATTTTTCAGCACGACCTGGCACCTGCTCACAGTGCCAAAACCACTGGTAAATGGTTTACTGACCATGGTATTACTCTGCTCAATTGGCCTGCCAACTCTCCTGACCTGAACCCCATAGAGAATCTGTGGGATATTGTGAAGAGAAAGTTGAGAGACACAAGACACAAGAATCTGCAAAAGGATTCCCGACCAAGTATTGAGTGCATAACTGAACATAATTATTTGAAGGTTGACTTTTTTTGTATTAAAAACACTTTTCTTTTATTGGTCGGATGAAATATGCTAATTTTTTTAGAGGGATTTGGGGTTTTCATGAGCTGTATGCCACAATCATCAATATTAAAACAATAAAAGGCTTGAACTACTTAAGTTGTGTGTAAAATATATGAAAGTCTAATGTTTATCAGTACATTACAGAAAATAATGAACTTTATCACAATATGCAAATTTTTTGAGAAGGACCTGTATATGATGTATATATATAATATAGTGTATGTACAGTATGGTGGTCAGTTGTTCACATCATTTTGCGCTTTTGTATTACAAGTTTTGTTTGACCGTTTGCCTGCATCTGCTTCTGTAAACAAAAATATCATTGAATGTCATGTTTATTATTAAACCATTAAGGAACCACAGTTATAGAAACCCTATGAAGCGAGCAGCCTGAGCGCGGTGCGTGTTCACTATGTTAGGCTTGGATTTAGCGATACTACTTTTAAACGTGTAGTTCATCCACGGTTCTCCTGTTTGTCTTAGTGTGACCTCGGAGCGTTTCACAAGAGCTTTAAATAAGCCTGAACCGAAGTGCTTGTGTTTGACGATGAACGAGTGTGTACCTGCAGGAAGTTGCTTCTCCTGAGCTCAGTCATGGTGATCCTGCCTGTCCATGAGCGATTCACTGTGTAAAATATCCTTTGGATCACCTACACACACACACACACACACACACACACAAACACACACAGTTTTGTTAACTCATAAACACAGGGAAATCATTCCAAATGCTAATTCTTTCATACAGCACAACTCTTACTGTGGGAAGACCATGAACAGACAGTTCTGAGGACAGGTTGGAGGAGGACGGTGGCTCAGGTACAGTGCATCCCTGTTTAGCAAGTGGAGATGTACTGTATGTACAGTGTGTCTGCTATCTTGCTAATAGGTTGTGCTGAAGTGACAATAGCTGAACACTAAAATTTCAAAAGTGGCTTCTGCTTCCTGGACAGTTTTGTGCTGGAGGGAGAGATGGAACAGGAAGCAACCAAATACAGGCATGTGTGTTAGAGGGCAGTGGCCGCACTGTTTCCGTGATGTCACACTCGACTATAATTACTAGCTCCTCCATCACACACACAGAGCAACAGGCGGGTCTGTCCCAGCTGTCCACAGACAGACAGACAGATAGACAGACGCGCCGTTCTGCATGTCCGAGTTTGACGAACTCAGATTTAAAAATAATCTCACACTTTCTAGGGACTGTGGTTATGCTTCAGCTACAGAATGAAAAGACAAGTACAGGCTTGTAAAGACAACATGGCTGCCTCAGTGATGAGCGATTCTGATGCTTTAATGCGACAGAGTGAAATCGACGTACGGTGGTGATGTAGCGGGAATGGAATTCAGGAGCGTCCTTTAAAAACGTCAGACCAGGATGAGTGTCCACGATGTCCTGTAAAGGAAAAAAACAAAAACAACAACTAGGATGATTAGACAGAAATAAACGAGAAATGAACACAAAGATTTGACACACACACAAACACATACACACATATGTACAAACACACATGGCGCTGACCTGTAAGAGGGGGATGAAGTCTTCTTGTTCCAGGTACGTGCAGCCCGGCTTGGCCAGCAAGTAAATAAACTTGGACGCATCATCATAGCAGCTGTGTAACAACCTGCAGAGACAGAAAGGCCTCGTGTAGGTGTGTGTCCAGGGATAGAGGCTGAATATTTCACCAGCATCTCATTTTCTGCTGTGATGGATACGTCCGCACAGACAGTCTAAAGCCAACACCTCTCTAAAACTGTTCACATAAACGTCTAACCCTTATTTCAGTTTTTATTCTGGCTTGTATGCTATAAATTTGTCAAAAAAAAGTTCCTGCTGTAATCATTAAGACCGTCAGGGCTCTTTTCTGAATCCTCCTCATGTCATCTTAGGGAGGTTTTTTTTTAATCCTACATGTAGATCTCTGTACATTTCTTTGCATTAATAAATGTTTGTAAAATGGCTAAATGTCTCCACAATCATTTAGTCATAGTGATGTCTTCAGATTTAAAATGCTACCAATTGTAGATGTTAATAGTGCATCAATGAGAATGAGGCCTCACATGCATCACTGAATATCAGCCAACACTAACACTATAGACACTATAACACTAACACCACCGCCAGAGGAGCTGAACAATACTGAATAGCCCAATAAACTGGTGCCCAAGGCACAGAAAAGCCAATGCAGCACAAAGCACTGAAAAAAGTTAGTGAATCTGGCTGTGATAGAAAGGCACCAGAACACCCAGTGCACCACGATTCACTGTACACAGGGCCCAGCATGCAAAGAGACCAAGGCCCCCATCCGGCCTCCAAACTCCCCAGATCCCAATCCAAGCTCCATGGGATCCATGGGGATCTACACCTCAACCAAAGGATCCTCTGTAACGTCCTGGTGCCAGACATCACAGCACCCCACCAAAGGCCCTGTGGAGCCACGCCCCGAGGGGCCAGTGCCACCAGGCAAATGAAACCTAAAAGCTAGGTAGTTTTAAATGTTAATGTTTTTTTTTTTTTAATTGACTGATATGGGTATTTGCTCCAACGTACACTTGTGAGCTAGCTCTCAGCATTCAGCTAATTAGCAAATTTGAGAGATCAAGAACAACACTGGTGGTGGTTAGCATCAGCTAATGTTTTCCCCAAAATAATTACTGGTACTCTGGATGAAACTCCTGGACGCATAATAAATGATACCTACAGTATGGGATAAATGAAATTAACTCTCTGTTATCTGTTATCTCTCTTTTCCCCCAAGAAACACAATTAATAAAAAAGCCTCCTCTAAGCTAGTCAAGCTTACAGTATATACTGTTTACCTTCTCATGCAAAATCCACAGGGTGGCCATAGAATGTACTATGTTTCTGAGTTTCAGGTCTAATCGCACCTCCTTAATGACGGAGCTTTAAATCCTTCAGATGTTAAAAAGGTTTGAAGATGAGTATGTACATAAATCTTCGTGTGTAGACATTCACCAAGTATAGTCCAGACTTTAAAAAGCAGAAATATACACTCTCTAATTAAATTCAATTTAGTTTTATTTATATAGTGCTTTCAACAGCGGTCATTTCCACAAAGCATTTTTATGCAGAATAAAGAAATAATAGAAATAATAACTAAATGGAGTTTGAAAGTGTGAGGAAATATGTCCTGATATTATTGATATGAATAAATATGGACTTCCTGGCCAGACTGACTCAGGGCATGTTTGTGTGTTTGAAATATGCTCCCTGGACCCTTTCTAAAAAGTCAAAATGTAATGTTCATTCCCTTTCCTTGCTATAAGTGCTGTCTGGTTACAGAACACGTCCATTTCAGTAACAGAAGCGGCCGTAGCGCCATCAACCCCGAGGAACACCGCATCCATCTTGGTGACAGCTAGCTCTCAGATGCCTTTCACCATCTGGGCCGGCGAACGTAGCACACGTATTCTACCTTGTGAGATGCCTGGCATAAAAAAATGTGGTAACTGTAGATTGATAGTCCAAGGAAATCTAGATCAGATTTCGAGAAAAGTCTCGGCCAGGTCACGTGTAAGAGCGGCAAATCCAGGTTGGGTATCACACAACAGATAAAGATTTCTGCAGCATTTTGGGTAAATATCCTCAGAAGTACAGGAAGGTTAAGATGTTAGAGAGGCAAACTGTCCAAGTTTGGTGATGGTGGAAAGTTCAGGAGACATGAATAACTCCAGTTTGGGGCTCTTTGGTTAATATTTTAGCTTGTTCAAGTCTGGATGGATCAAAACACAGAGCCAACAAACGTAATGCCCTTGTTGAGTGAAGGCATGTGAATGTGGTTAAGGAGCTAAGGTTGTAGCACAGGATTCGATTCGGTCATATAATGAACTGTTGCTCAGATACAGTCCGGGAAAATGTGAATCTTTCGGCCTCTTAGCTGTAACATGGTTATCCATAATTTTTGATATTTGTATGATATTTGTGTCAACTTGTAGGCCCTAACATCTTCACTTATTCAGTTAACATTTGTGAAGATCCAGTTACATTCAAGTCAAACCATGAACTAAAGGAGTTCCTGGGAGACCAGGGTTTCAGATGTGATGCACACAAGCTTACTTCCACACAAAGGTCCAGATAAATGACTAAAAATATTTAATGGCTACAAGAGTAGCTGAACTACAGACTATTTTCTATTCAGTTTATCTGTTACAAACTTTTTCAAGTTTTACTTTAGTCTGGTGAAGTTGATGTTCTATACCTTAATCTAACTATTGCCATATATACAGTGTCTAAGTTTTTATATTTGTGATTAGAACACCATGTCTGATCAAATCACTTATAACACTATAAAACTCTGAGTGAACAGTTATATACTGTATGTTCTTTATTATTGTATTAATGGCTTGAATAATAAATCAAACTATTAAAATATATCAAACTATATCAACTTTATACACTATATAAGACCTTTGGCATAAGGTCGCTGTTGCAACATGTATTAATATGTGGATATGTTATGAATTAAGAAGTCCACCCACTTTACCTTTTGATCAGTTAATGATTTTAGTTAGTGTTCAGGGTTTACTCACTTTCGCCACGTGGCGATAAATGAATGGACAGAGACGAAGCCAGTCCTCTCTCCTCCTGCACAGTTAAACATCGTGGCCTTCCAGTACAGCGGACACCCGCATGCCTGCGTACAAATCACACGTACAGATCTTAGTATTTATTTCAGATCTAATTACATTTTCACAGTAAACACCTGAATAATGTTGTTACAAGATTATCTTTCGCTAATTCCCGTCACCTTGGCGATCTTGCCCATCTCATAGATGTCGGCCTTTTCCTCCTGCAGCTTGGCGAAGGCCGCCTCGATTTTCGCTATGGCCTCGTCGAAATTAACACTGAGGTTTGGGAGACCCGTGGGAAAATAAAAACGTGGAATGTTAACGGAGGGAGGAGGTGGTGCAGGTGGGGGAGGAGTGGGGGAACGAGGGATGGGAGGAGGAGGAGGAGAGACGGGTTTCTTCTCCGGCTGAATCTAGAAAGAGAGGTGCAGAGAGAGTGGGTTATATCAGGGTTCAGGGAATATTTTTCATAGAGTGCCTACTCTGCTTGTTAATTTTTTTCCAAATCATCTAATTGGCATATTCTGCATTATTCATGATTCATGGTCATGTGTCTTTTTGCATACCTGTCTTGCTGGTATCTACAGTATGTAGAAGATAAACCTTCTTTAAATATTTAATCTAAATAGATATGTAAGCCATGAAAATAAGGGAATTTAATCGTGTAACACAAATATCTTTTTTTGTATAAAACCTATTTTCATTTGAAAAAAATATTCTTGCACTTGCGTGAATGTAATAAATGCAAATATAATCAGTAAATCTGCAAGGATTCATAACCTGAAGGATGAGAGACTAATGCTTGTTTGTGAAAGTGCGTTGAAAAAGACAACTTGAAAGCCGACTAAAGAGGAAAATATAGAAATAAGAATTTTTACTGATTATTTTAACGAAGCAGAAAACTCTTCTGTGCCTCCTTTTTAGTTCTGTTTAGAATTATCTGTAAAAGCTTCACCTCCCACCCGTAACTGATCTACTGTCAAAAGAAAAACATCAGCATTCAATGTGTTGCGCTGTATATCCTCGTCATCGCAATGTTTAAATGATAAATGATGACATGTTTCCTCACGTACAAATAACTGCTGTTACTCAAAGAAATAAGTTAATAAAAATCATATTCAAGAGATAAATGGTGCTTGCTCACTGCATCACACTCACACACTGATATTACATTTAAGTTAGATTTTTATTTTAGTTAAGAAGAAGAAGACACTGTTGTATTCCACGGTTGGTCCTGATGGCAGGTGGGGATGAGAGATGGGAGTGACAGAGGGGTTTAATGGGACACCACTAACATTTTTCATTTATGTTATCATGAATAATACTCCTACAAACAGGAGTCTCAGCTGCTCTATAACAGTATAATATGGTGTAATACTAAAACACTGTAATATCATGTAACAATGTAACACAATGTAACATTATTTAACTGAGTGTACTGTAACAGTGGAGCGCTATGTAACACTGTAGCAAAAAATGTACCAGAGTAACACAGTGCAAAACTGCAATGCAATGTAACACCATAATGCAATGTTGCAGTGTAACACAGTGTAACAATACAATGTCAATGTAAAGCTGTAACAGTGTAACAGTAATTCCATGTAAGAATGTAATGGAATGCAAATTTGTAACACAAAGTAAAAGTGTCAGACAGTGTAACACTGTAATGCAATGTTCAGCTGTAACAGTGTAACAATATGATTCCATGTAACAGTGTAACAGAATGCAACTATAACACAACTAGAACTAGAACTAAGTAACAGTGTAACACTGTAATTACATTTAAAACTAATGTTGTTACACTACAATTCCATGTAATGGTGTAACACAAATTAACAGATTGTAACGCTGCAACATAGTTATGTAACACTGCAATGTTACACAGTGGGACACGATGTAATGAAACGTAACGGTCTGTACTGTAGATAAAGCAATGCATTGTAACGTCGTCACATATAACACAGTGTAACAATGTTCTATAATCTATATTCTATATTCTACACTTGACATTCTAGAACCCCTGCTGGTTACAATGAACATCACTCGGTGCTGTATTAGTGCACTAGACAGTGCACACTGATTTGGAACCCGGCCCAGGAAAAGACTGCACTATGAACAATAATTAGGAACACTACAGTGGTAAATAAATATTTGTGCACATAGACTGTACATAACCCTGACTGCACAGAGACACTGCACGGTGGCAGTCCGGGGTGGTTCAGGACAGGGACACTACATAGGTGGAGATAATTGTGTGTTACTGCCCCCAGCAGAACGGTACCACATCAGGTGCCTACTGTATAGACGTGTGTGTGTGTGTGTGTGTGTGTGTGTGTGTGTGTGTGTGTGTGTGTGTGTATTTGGGGGCAAGCATGCTGTTTTGGTCTTTAAGCATGGCATGCACACACTCTGATTTCTAATTCACACTCCGGACACCTCGAGTTATTCACAGCTGACAGCAAACTCGCCATTCTGTCTCTCCAAGGACCAACACACATCAGCTGAAGGGTAAATATCTGCTCGCTTAAAGGCCACAGGTGGGTCTGTATCACAACACACACTTAATTACACCAGTAATACTCTTAAACGAATTCAATGTGTTTTGAGAAAATGTAACACACACACTCACACACACACACACACACACACACACTCAGTAAGCAACCTTGAAGCTTGAAAACAGGAAAGGTCACAATTTAACAAGTTAGCATACAGCTAGTTAGCATGTTGTACAGAATAATATGGTCATATAGACCAAAAACATTTTTTAACCATAAGGAACCGCATAATTTATAAATCATAAATTGCTATTTAAATGTGCATCAGTCGCTCGTCCAGTGTTTATGGGTTCTGCAATAAGTAAAAAGACTTCCTGCATCTCAGACTTCCTGCAAATCCTCCAATAAAACATGAGCATGTTCTAGGCTTTCCAGCGGAACTTCATTTCTAAATACACACGATCAGAATTCAACAGCACTGAGGTATGGAAAGAATAAAATGTCATGAAGATCATGAGATCTAAGACGTCTTCTAGCCGGTGTGTTTAAAAAATGTCACATAGAATGATCTACAAAAGGAAATATCACACAGGAAGCAGTGCATTTATCATCATTTCAAGTTGTTTCTGATGGACTATCTTGGAAATCACTTGAAGACCTAGAGGCGTACAAAGCTGGTGCGTGGTGTTGATAAGGACCAGGATGAAGACCTGAAGAAGCCCCTCAGATGAACGAAGCACTTTTTAAACTCAGCAGGTTCAATTAAAATGAGGTTTATTTTCGGGCGCTTAGGATCTTGTTGGAGATTAACTTGGTTTAATTAAAGTGACTGAGCCCATTTCCAGCCGTCAGGTTCTTCAGGCCCTCATCAGAACTTGTAATGGTGGAGTCATAATGAGTCTTTGTGAGAGTTTCTTTTTGAGCAATATTGGACTGTTATCAGGATGCTCCTTGCTTTGGTACAGTATGTCTGCTCCTCTAACCCAATCAGAACACACTTATACTGATGCCACCACGCTTTTACAAAACAAACACTGACTAGTGTTTAATATCTGATGAAATTGAAACAGCACTTGTTAGTGCACTAGACTGGATGGTATTGAACACAACAGCTGTGACTGAGGACGTTGCCCCCACCTCATCACCCCAGTACACCACATTCACTCGGACACTGTATTCCTGTCGCCCCTATTAATAGCCGTGTTGGTATCTGCCTGTGAATAGTTTTGTCTTCCCTGGCATGTGAAAGTTAGCCACGATGTGTGTGTGCGTGTGTGGGGTTTTTTATTTATTTAATTTTATTACTAGACTGACCTGCGCTCGCTGAAAAGATTTGAGCCTTTTCTTGAAGCGTGATGGCAAGACAAAGTCACAGCCTCGTGCCAAAAACTCCAGCTCCCCCCGTAGGTCAGGGTCTTCCCTGAGCGAAGAGTCTTTTATCATCATGGTTGCAAAGTCCAGAGATAGATCAATCGAAGTCCGATCGTCCAAAGTGCTAAAACAAACTCCAAAGTCCTCTGTGCCTTTAGAAGGTTGTAGGCCACGCTCTACAGCCCTCCTACGGATTTGCCTTGTCCCCTCCACCCTACACGCTAACGCACACGCTCTTCAAAAACTCTGGTTGCAAGCTCCTGGCCACACACTCCCACCTTCAAGATTTGGACACATGAAGGGATTCCTGGAGAATCGGAAGCTAGCAGGGAAGCTCAGGAGCATCGCCGCAGCAAGACGAGGCCTTCAGGCTCCTTCCTGCTTTCTCACAAACACAAAAACACTACTCGTGCACAAGTGCACCACCGGTGGATCCCAACTGTGCGAAACATGACCCTAGCGAGGGTCTGAATCCCAGACGAGTCCCTGATCTCAGACTGCTCTGTCCTGACAAGCACAAGAGGGGGACAGAGGGGTGGGGTGGGGGGGGCAGCTGTGTCAGATATCTGTGTGCCTGGATCAGCAAAGGTGCATTATGGGAAAGCGAAGGGAAAGGAAGCCCCCTGATCACCCCCCCCCCCTCAACCCACCCCCCTCCCCCATCCCTGACCAATTTAGAGTGTCAAAGTTAAGAACACAGAAGAAGCACAGGTGGCATGTTGATCGGGACTTTGTTTATGCACTCAGAGTACAGCGAGAAAAGCAGCACTGATCTTCAGCGGGTTCACAGGGGGCAGTTTGGGAACGGTGGGGTAAAGTGGACATGAAGGTGGTGGGGGGGGAGCCAAAGTGTCACTTTAAATCTGAACGCACTGAAGATTGGCATCTAACAATCTCGCAATCTAAGTTGCTGCTTTTCTACATTCGAATGCTGAAACCAAATATCTCAGTATAACATCTCGTACATAAAACTCAAGCCTGTACTGCCTGCAACAAATCTGTTGATGTCATAACATCAATTGTTGCTTAATACTAATCATGACCCTGCAGGGTCCTGGGGAGAGGGGCCATTTTGGGTTTGGGAGCCCAGAGAGGACCTGATTTGGTGGTGGGGGATCCACCGGTGCCAGGAAGTTAAGGCCTATTCTTGTACTAAAGAGTCAAAAGATGATTTGCAGTTTATACATTTATCAGGTGTATCATTAGATCTGAAACTTACTGGAAGATTATATTTTGGCCTTCAAGTCTGTCCATCAAGTTTTCTACAGTTTTTTTTTAGGTCATAAAGGAGCTTGAATAATGTCCATCCTTTATAGACAGGCGAGTCGGGAGGTATAGGTCGTGGTATAAATAAATAGGTACAGGTATATGGTAATAAGTATAAGTACAGACAGGTAAAGAAAAACAGTTGAAGATACATTGATACAAACAGACTGGTAGTGAGAGCTAGAGCTAGGAAGTATACTTCGGCATATACACAGGTATGGACAAAAATATACACATTAACACACTCATCATAAACATGGATTTCAGGTCAGTATCAGCAGAATGATTGCACACACACATATTTAACAGAAAACAATTATTTGAAGCACAAACGATATACACAGCCATTTAATTCAGTGGTGCTGGAAGTCCTGAAATGGCTTTTGATTTGCAGAGTCTGAGGCCTTTCAACTTCCTGTTAGTGATGATGATGGACTCCAGCTGGTAACTTCTCTGTGCAACATAAAAAGTGTGTGTGTCTGCAGATTCCAAGATCAGTTTAAACTGCTGTTTGTAGGAACAAGTTACTGGGAGGTGGAGCCACTATGTCCACGTCTGGAAGAAGATCAAAACTGTTCCCCTCAGCTGGCTGGATGGTCAGGAACAACCCAGGAGACACCAAGGCAAAGGCCATGAACTGGAGGCTGCTAGAACACCAGTGTCTCTGTCTCCAGTCAAGCCAGTTTTATGTAATTATGGGCTGAAAGGCTGCCATCCAGAAACTCCACCCCATCAAACTCACTAAGTGTGTTTGCAGCACATTTTTGATTTGCCTATATGTAAGCTAATACACAAAGAAAAGGCTTTCTGGAGGAACATTTTGACAAGAAGTATATTTGAAGGAGTACAGATGAGGCCAACCCCCAGAAAACTATAAACATGGTGGTGGTAGCATCACACTCTGGGGTTGTTTTACTGCCAGTTGAGGCTCCCAACAAGACAGTGTCCCTAAACATACATCGCTGCTGGTTGTGGAATAGATAAACCTCGGGGAGTCTTGAACCTTTTGGAAATTTATTTTTAGAAGTCGTGTCTGTGTGAGGAAACCAAGAAATCGAATGCTACCAGTTATGCCAAGAAGAGAGGTCACATATCCAACCAGAATTCTGCCAGATGTTTACTGATGATGACCAAAAACCTCTGCTAATGGTTTACAGACTTGCTAAGGGACATAGATCCAAATTTTAGTTGTGACCCTGGATTGATTTCAGGAAACCCAAAATAGATTAAACATTGGGGTCTTGGAGTTTCCTTCTATTAAAGATGTGTAAAATCATTGAAAGTCCAAAACTGCCATCAGATTCATGTTCATGATGAGTGTCCATACATTTCTGGCCACAGGTGCACATAGACAGGTGCAAACACAGAGATATAGACAGATAAGAAAAGTTGTAGATAAGATGCTAGATGTAGACAGGTATAGAAATACAGATGTAGTGCCCTCTGGTGGTGCTGCGTGTTTAACATGTTCCAGGACCGAAGCAGAACCATGTTTTATGTCTTCAGTTGCCTATTTTATGTAGAGACACAGAAGATAACACACCCTAAGGAACTTTAATGCTTTTGCATAACTCACCCCAACCCCCTCATTACACTCCACACACACTGACACCCATATACCCCACCCTCTGAACCCTCACCAACATGCTCTGGTCCTGCAGCACTTCTCCTCTTTCTTTTCAGTTGTATAAATAACTCTGTGTACAGCAGGCCTCCTGACATTTCAGCTGCACATAGCTATCCCAGAATTCCCTGCTCTGCTGCTCTGACTCCCCGGCAGCTGTTCAACAAATATCAAACGCTTCAGATTCCAGGGAAGAGAATCTCGCCGCGTTTGACGCCATCAGGCAGATCAGCAACCACGGAAACTCCGGAATCAGCTTGTCTGAATAACAAAAGGACTACAAACAAAAGTTAACAATGTTCATGCAGGAATTAATCAGCCAATCAGAAGTCTTATTCTTACACACATATGATTCGTCTTTATTTGGTTTTATTCTTTTGTAGTATATCATCCTTCAAAACTACAAAACTCAGCTAGTCTGTAATGAAACGCTAGCAATCCTTTACGAACAAAACCTCCTGATTTAAATGCGATAATCCAGTTAATCCAGTGAAAGTTAACACAATTGCTAGTATACAGCAAAAAATAATAATAAGAATAATTTTGCGCCCCCTGAGGTGACAAAGAAAAAATACCTCGCTTTGTGCTGGGGTTAAATGAAGACGTTGGGAATTTAATGATTAAAACAGGTTTTGGGTTGCATCTTAACCCCCATGTTTAATAAATGTTTAGTCTACATTTACGGCATTCGGCGCAGAGCTGATCCTGAATGTGGCCGTCCGCGGCCAGAATAGAGCGTAAATTGCTAAAACATCTGTTGCTTAATCTGCTGAATGGCTTATTAATAGACACCCGCACCCCCTCACCCCCCGCATCGCCCCTCTGCCAACCGCTTCTTTCTATCCAGGACAAACAATTTCTCACATGTCACTGTTAAAACAGCGTTAGACTCCAGTAGGCAGGCGTGTAGAGACACCAAGTGACAACAATTAGCATTAATATAAAATCCTACTTCAATGTCGGAGTAACACACAGTCCATGTGTATGTGTGTTTGGTGTGATAGTTCACTGGGACGTGGTCCAAATGGCACAAGGCTCCCTATTCCGTACACTGGAGGATCATGTGCACTACGTAGTGCACTAACATGGGCTCGTTAGATCAAAAATCTCTTCTATAATATCAAGTGTAGAACCGTAACACTGTAAAGACTGTAACTTGACTTACTACAACTTAATTTAGTCCACAATGTTATTAAACACAGAGGGTCTTGATTAGGTGTCTATAACAGCAGCTCTAAAGGAAGCGAAGGTTTATATTAATGCGCTCGCTCTGATACGTTAACATCTTAAAGGTAACCACTTGTTCACAAGCACATAGACCATCCACGACATAAAAACGTGCGACTGTTAGGATGGTGAAGTTTCTGTGTTTGTGTATCATCAGTGGAAGGAGTCTCTACAAAACTGGAGGACCACCCTGAGACAGAGGACTTCATTCCACCCTGAGACAGAGGACTTCATTCCACCCTGAGACAGAGGACTTCATTCCACCCTGAGACAGTGGACTTTATTTCACCCGGAGGACTTTATTCCACCCTTTGTGGTTTCTCAGGACGTGTCCACAATAGGACCCCGAGAACACTGGACCCCAGTCATGGCCGATACAGTAGGAAGGCAAGTGAGAGCATCACTTTTTGACATTGACAATTTTTTTTTTATTATTAAATTCAAGAGAGAGAATAAAACAGAGTGAGTAGGGAATGAGCATTTATAGCTCCTATAACGTCACTGATAACAGGAACTACATCATGAAAATGTTAAATAAATAAAAAGTACAACATTGTTCTTTAATAAATGATTATCCATTTTTATCAGCGCAGGGAATCGATGGGGGAAAATAATAAACAGAATCTTTACTTCACACGTGTCATATTTCCTTTTTCTTTTTACTATGATTACCAGTTAGATTCCTCTCTGGTCATACATAAACACACACACACACATACACACACACACCTCGTTCCTATTTCCGTTTAGCATTCCTGTGCTGCTAATCTCATTAGTTATGAGTAAGAAGTAGCAAAGAACAGCTAGCATTCTAACTTACTGTAGATTTGTTACTAGCATCATAGTTACACAGTAGTTAGCATAACAACTGTTGTTTGTTATTAGCAAAATGTGCAACTTTCTCTTCATATTTATAACAATGCTAATGTTTTGTATTATAGATCAAATTTAGCATAGCATAGAGTGTGAGTGTGCTTAAGCTATGCTAACTTATAATTCTTATGATGTTTAAAATGTTTCCTTGTTAATAATTTATGATGAAACTTGCATGCAGCAGATGGAATAACTAGCATGAAGAACGTCTAATCGGACGGCCTTATTAGCATCCTGTACGTTTATTTTTTTTTAAAAACCAATGCAGCAAAAAAAGAAACTCTACCAACATTAAATAAGCTAGCATGCTAATATGCAGACGTCCAGGCAGTAGGGCTTGTTAGCAGGAAGGGGCGGTGCGCTGAGAGGATTGGGACGCGGCCCAGATGAGCGTGGGACACTCGAACAACAACGTTTTCATTCCTGCCTCTCAGTTGCACAGTTTCTGAATGCCATCAACTCAGAGTCCACGGCGGCTTCTGACAAATCTCAGCTCCACGAGCGGGGGCGTCGCAGAACGTGTGTCACTAGGGACTGAGGAAAGGTCAAAGGTCAATCCAGAGCTGGTAGCCAACACGAGAAATATTGTGTAGTTGTGTTGCCACTGAAGTTTTATTCAGCACTAGTGTGGGAGCGCTGATTTATGCTATGTGTGTGTGTGTGTGTGTGTGTGAGAGAGAGTAGAATTAATGACTAATAACTTCCAAACACAAAGAGGAATTTCACCCACATTAAAAAAGTAACTTCAGATAGACTGATAGAGAGACAGACAGATAGGTACAGATGGACAACTGCAGACAACTACAGACAGAAAGGTAGAGAGACAGAGTTACAGATAGACAGGTGGACAGATAAACAGTTACAGACAGAGAGGGAGGTACAGACAGACAGCTATTGACAGTATAGGAAGACTGGAGACACAGACAGAAGCTTTGAATAATAAACAGAAAGGCAGTTACATATTGACAGTTAGAGGTAGACAGACAGTTATGACAGTAGGGAAGACAGTTCAAGACATGAACAGAAAATCTTAATAAAAACTGACAGAGAGAAATACAGATAGTTAGAGAGATATGCTGATGAAAAGACAAAGAAAAAAATCAGACATACACAGACAGAGAGACAGACATTTAGAGACAGATAAAGAGACAGACAAAAAAAGACAGATGGATAATAGAGGCAGACAAACAAGTTAAAAAACAGACAGACAGTTACATCCAGCAACAAAGACAGAGTGACAGTCAGTTATAAAGACAGACAGACAGTTGTACATAACAATAACAGTTCAACTGCCAGTCCAGCTCCTCTTGCCCCGCCCCTCCTCAATCAGCAGGCAGGTCTTATTATTTAGGCCATGCCCATTTTGTCACGCCTCCTGAGGCTGCAGTGAGAACCATAAATACAGAAAGAGT
Source organism: Channallabes apus (assembly GCA_030522415.1). Taxonomy (NCBI): domain Eukaryota; kingdom Metazoa; phylum Chordata; class Actinopteri; order Siluriformes; family Clariidae; genus Channallabes; species Channallabes apus. Next base: position 21,471,653 of record CM060111.1, on the reverse strand, counting down.
TTCTAATGTGCGGGTTTATTTTTGCACCAGGTACCAGGCAGACTACACACACACACACACACACACACACACTGACGTCTATCTGTCTCTAGTTATGTGTGTGTGTGTGTGTGTGTGTGTGTGTGTGTGTGTGTGTGTGTGTGTGTGTGTGTTTGTGCCCTACAGCTGTCATGCTTTATACTGCGTCTATTTCAAAATCAGAATCACAGCAGTGTGTGTGTGTGTGTGTGTGTGATAATACAGCAGGGTGTATTTCAGTTCATTGTTATTAAACCTGTGTTTATGGAGTGAATAACGTTAAACAGCACCAGTCTTTCCCACCAGGGGGAGACAAAGTACAAGTTTCAAACTCTACAGTATACCCTACATCCTTTTTTTGTTCATTTACATTTAAAATATTAATGTTTGCCTCATTTATTACACGCAGTATAAAACAGTCTGAACACGTAATGTGCTATTAAATAGTAGTATTATTAGTCATCTAGAGCAGGTGTAGTTGTTCTTCTGCACCACTAGAGGGCACACAGTGACCGCTGCTGTTCTACTAAGAGACGCTTATAAGAAAATCTAATTTTCCCGCCTGCTCAACCCTGAGCCATCAATCTGTCAAAGCTGCTAAATGCTAACATGCTAACACGCTGCTGTCAGTAGTAACACTACACCCTTTCCTGAACAAGTTAGTGTATGAGCTGTGGGTGTGGCCTTACCACTGACACCATTAGCTTTTTCATGCTAGCAAATAACTAGCTTAGCTTTCCTTATGTTTTATATAATTATAGCTGGGCTTGTACACTAATCTGGGTTCAGATATAATCTTTATTAAAAAAAAATACTGATTTTATTTAGATCAAATTTATTCTGAGATGGACAGAAATACAGACACAAAGTTCAAGAAAGACTCTGAAAACTAGGCATAGAGACAGAGAAAGAGAGACAGGCAGAGGGGTAGTGACAGATATGGAAAGACAGACAGACAGGCAAATAGAAAGACAGAGAGACAGATAGACAGAGAGATAAAGACACAAGCAGGCAATAAGCGAAACAGACAGTGAGAGAAATAGAGAGACAGACAGGCACTAAGAGAGACAGACAGGCAATGAAAGAGCTAGAGAGACAGACAGATGGGCACTAAGAGAGACAGACAGGCACTTGTGCAGTGAGACAGATAGAGACAGGAAGACAGTGAGAGAGACAGACAGGCAGTGAGAGTGAGATAGAGACATCAGGAACTAACAGATAGAGGGACAGAGAGAGAGAAAAAAAGTTTTCTTGTTTCCAAAATGCAGAAGTGTGAGTTTTCATCCTTAAATGTAACATTTTACAAATGTCTGTGGACTCTCTCTCTCTCTGCCTATCTGTGGACTCTCCCTGTCTCGCTGTTGCAAAGTTTCGCTTTAGGCTGCAGTATGACATCATTTCCTGTCTGTGATGATGTAATGTTGCCGTTCTGACCATGTGACCGCGTGTGAACAAGCACGATGAATAAATAAAGACTAAAGTGTGTCTGTTCACACACACACACACACACACACACACACACACACACACACACACACACACACACACACACATCGTGCATCTTTACTCCTCTGTCTTTAAGCCCAGAGAGAAACAGAACACTAACACTGTTGTTGTCATAGCTACTGATCTCTGCATGTAGACTCTGTCACACAGCCAGAACTCTCAGGACTTCAGCACTCAGCACTTTCATCTCCACCATCAGGTTCTTACGCTAATCACGAGCGAGAGATAGCGAGATAAACGACAAAATACTTCAGTCATCACACCTTTATGCTTTAGTAAGCGCTTATACTGCCATCATGACTGATTTATACACACGTTAAATCACTGAGCCTCTGCGCGACCCTCTGGACTGTTATACTTAATAGTGCTAAAGCTGTATCGTATCAATGATATCATCAGCTGATACTGAGTCTGATCAGCAGGGCTCGGCTTTTTATTTAGGTCGCTTTAAAATAATTAAGTGTACCAAGTACAACTATCAGCACTGGCTCATTCTAGCAGTAACGGTAAGCAGTAAGATGCTAAAACAATCTTTTTAATGGACAAACCACATCTTCTATGTTATGATTGGCTACAAGAATTCATTCTCATGTATGATCGGTTAGATCATCACAGACGAGCAATTATTTAGATTTTGATACTGATGGATCATCCACAGTAAACAAAGCACAATCCAGTATGGCAGCGCTTCTCATCCACCGGCATTCATGCAGTAAACTGGCTGTGGTTTATCTGGTCTATATAAGAGATCTATGGATGTGAATTAACTCTTTAATCACTTACTTGTGCTTAACTCTCTGGACTGAATGAATTACTGATTCAGTGCTTGAGCCACTTGCCTGAACCTTTAAATGACTGACTTTTTACTTAACAGTTTGGACTTGAATACTTGAATCACCGACCCTGCATTTGACTATAAGAACAGAGCAGACGGACTCTTTCTGCTGAGGAGACGGGGTCTCTTGGAGTGCAGGGAGCGCTACTGAAGACCTTTTTGGACTCTGTGGTGGCCTCAGCCATCATCTATGGAGTGGTGTTCTGGTGCAGCAGCATCTCTACTGCAGACAGGAAGTGACTGGACAAGCTGATAAGGAAGGCGGGATCAGTTCTGGGGATTCCCCTGGACACTGCACAGGAGGTGTGAGAGAGGAGGAGGGGAGCGAAGCGGTGATCATCACTGGAGAACGACTCCACAACCTGTATGAAACCGGTTTATCTCTGAGCAGCTCCTTCAGTGACAGTGACGGACTGTTACGTTCTAAGCGTCTGAAGAAGTGATATCGAAGGTCTTTTCCTCCTGCTCCTATTAGACTGTACAGTTAGAACTGCTCCCAGTGAACCAGTCACCGTAACGCACACACTGTTATTACTGTTAATACAATATCTTACATTTTACAATATAGCTACAATATCTTAAATATCGGTACAAAAGCTTATGATTTTTTTGCAATAGCAAAAAATACCATTTTAAACTGTACAATATTATATTACCTAGTGCAATTTGACTGAAAGTGTAACTATTGTATTGTTTTTTTCTTTTTCTTTCTGCACTGTCTCTACTTTATGTTTGCACATTTTTCTTAACATAAACAAAAGTATATCTCATCTTATTTCATCTTATCTTATCTTTGGACTGAATATTTGAATCACTGACTCTGCACTTGCCTCACTGGCCTGAACACCAGAGAGAGAGAGAGAGAGAGAGAGAGAGAGAGAGAGGGGACAGCAGGATGATTAATGGGAGGTGCTGCACTCGCGGTTTCAGCCAGGGCTTCCCCATCTCCATGGCGATTAAGTGCACTTCCTGACAGGTGTAGTGGGTCAGTTCTCACTGTCAACACTGTGTGAAGAGGCGCCATGAGGGGATAATTCACAACCCTGCTCCGAGTGTAGTAGGAGACACAGATTAAAAGTAAGAAAGAAAGAATGAAAGAATAGTAATAGAGGAATAATAAAAGAACTGCAGTGAGAATGAGTGTCATCAGAGCTGCTTATGGGTCTCTGCTGTAAGACTTTATTCTAAATAGTTGTGCAAAACAAGATACATGTGGAGAAAGGCAGACCGACAGACAGGCAGAAGGGTGGAGAGATGGACAGGCGGACAACTCAATACAGATCCAGTTTAGAGGGGCGGACAGTTCACCATCACACACACACACACACACACACACACACACACACACACACACACACACACACACACACGTGCCATGCACCGACTCTGAGTGTGTGTGGCTTCAGTGTTTATGTCTCTGATTGCTGATTGGCTGGGTTGCGTTAACGAGCAGGACTCCGTCCCCCCACACAAGCTCTGTTTTCCGCACGGCGTCACTCAGTCTCTCAGTGAAATGCCACAGCAGGATGAGGGAGTGAATAACACACACACACACACACACACACACACACACACACACACACACACAGATTTTGCTGGACACTCAAAAATCCAAAACAGAGTCTCAGCTAGCTTTGACCTTAACTAGGTGTGTGTGTGTGTGTGTGTGTGTGTGTGTGTGTGTGTGTGTGTGTGTGTGTGTGTGTGTGTGTGTGTGTGTGTGTGTGTTTGTGCGTGTGTGTGCATATGTTTAGGAAAGGGGAGCTGCGCTCACTAAAAGCCTTCCTCTGATGAGTGTGATGGCAACATCATAAATAGCGAGCTGTAGATAGCAGGCGAGTGTCGGCTTACAGATTTAACACGTGATGGCAGAGTTTACAACAGAGAAAGTGAGACTGGAGAGAGTGAGACAGAACAGAGAATGTGAGACTGGAGATAGTGAGATAGAACAGAGAATGTGAGACTGGAGAGAGTGAAACAGGACAGAGAGCTTGAGACTGGAGAGAGTGAGACTAGAGAGAGTGAGTAAGACATGACAGACAGAGACAGACGATTGCAGAGATACTGGACAGAGTGAGTTTGGAGATAGTGAGACTGGAGAAAGAAAGTGAGACGGGAGAAATAAGAAAATAAGAAAATGAGAGCAAGAAAATGCCTCGCTTTGCTACAAAAAAATGATTAGAGACCTGTCTCACTGTGCTGTAGAGAGGTGATGAGAGACCTGTCTCACTGTGCTATACAAATATGATGAGAGACCTGTCTTACTGCACCATATAGAGATATGATGAGAGACCTGTCTCACTGTGCTATACAGATATGATGAGAGACCTGTCTCACTGTGCTATACAGATATGATGAGAGACCTGTCTCACTGTGCTATACAAATATGATGAGAGACCTGTCTTACTGCGCCATATAGAGATATGATGAGAGACCTGTCTCACTGTGCTATACAGATATGATGAGAGACCTGTCTCACTGTGCTATAGAGGTGATGAGAGACCTGTCGCACTGTGCTGTAGAAAGATGATGAGAGACCTGTCTCACTGTGCTGTAGAGAGATGATGAGAGACCTGTCTCACTGTGCTGCAGAGAGATAATGAGAGACCTGTCTCACTGTGCTGTAGAGAGATGATGAGAGACCTGTCTCACTGTGCTGTAGAAAGATGATGAGAGACCTGTCTCACTGTGCTGTAGAGAGATGATAAGAGACCTGTCTCACACTGTGCTATACAGATATGATGAGAGACCTGTCTTACTGCGCTGTAGAAAGGTGATGAGAGATCTGTCTCCCTGTGCTGTAGAGAGGTGATGAGAGACCTGTCTCACTGTGCTGTAGAAAGATGATGAGAGACCTGTCTCACTGTGCTGTAGAGAGATGATGAGAGACCTGTCTCACTGTGCTGCAGAGAGATGATGAGAGACCTGTCTCACTGTGCTGTAGAGAGATGATGAGAGACCTGTCTCACTGTGCTGTAGAAAGATGATGAGAGACCTGTCTCACTGTGCTATACAGATATGATGAGAGACCTGTCTTACTGCGCTGTAGAAAGGTTATGAGAGACCTGTCTCACTGTACTGTAGAGTGGTGATGAGAGACCTGTCTCACTGTGCTGTAGAAAGATGATGAGAGACCTGTCTCACTGTGCTATACAGATATGATGAAAGACCTGTCTCACTGTGCTATACAGATATGATGAGAGACCTGTCTCACTGTGCTATACAGATATGATGAGAGACCTGTCTCACTGTGCTATACAGATATGATGAGAGACCTGTCTCACTGTACTGTAGAGAGGTGATGAGAGATCTGTCTCACTGTACTGTAGAGTGGTGATGAGAGATCTGTCTCACTGTGCTATACAGATATGAGAGATCTGTCTCACTGTGCTATACAGATATGATGAGAGACCTGTCTCATTACTATGAGGAACAGATCGATGTGTTGCTATTTCTGCAGTTCCTGGCGCAGAACACAGCAGCGTGACTAATGACTTATTCAACAGATCAGAAAGCGGACGTTTCGTCACGAGCCGGGTTTAAATTCAGGCGCTGAATGTTACTTCCATAACCCACAGGCTGCATTCCTTCTAATTCATAGAGAACTTTACACAGGGAGAGGACAATCTGTGCTGCAAAGCTTGAAATGAGTTTTTACAGACCATTGGTGTGATGTTAGGAAACCACGGCAACAGATACACACAGCTGACTCGAGACGAAAAATGAAAACTCACCCTGATGACTTCTGGTGTCTGCTGGATGAGGATGGTAGAATGCGTGTCTCTCCCGGTGATAAACGAACTCAAGGCTTTAGCAGGAGTCACTGTAGGTACAGCTACAGGTACCGGTGTAGCTACGGGTGAAGGTTCTGGTGTGGTTTCTGGTGCAGGTGTGGGCACAGGAGTGGAACTCATTTCAGTCTTAGCCAATGTGTCTTGAAGGAGACGCATGACCTCACGCTCTTTTGATTGAGTTCCTGTTCCAGCTCCACAATCCACCAGCTCCTGAGCAAAGCTCTCAATGCTCTCCAGAATACGCAGCAAAAGAGCACCATCATCTTCTTCTCCAGCTCCTTCTGTGTCACGATTTGTCGGTTTGGTGGACAGAGTGGCAGGAGGATTTGGACAAAGTGGACCATTAGTTCCCGAGGAGCCAATCTGGTGCATATTTTTTTGGTATGCATTTATCTGTCTCTGCTTTGGTGGTAGTGGAGGTTCCTTCTGAATGTTCTGAGAGAGACATTCCAAGTCCATTAGTAGTTTATCAATCTCGTCTACACCTTCCCTGGTGATATGCGGAGCTGGATTTGAAAGTGTGACATGGGATGGGGTATAAGCCTGGTTACTTTCTGGTTCATTTTTCGGTGTAAAGACAATTCCATTTCGACTGTGATCAGGAAGTTGTTCAGTGGTGCCAGCACTGGGAACTGACATCATCTCAAGTCTCCTTGAAAGTTGCACGGAGTCTGAAGAACTAGTTCCCTGCCTCCTGTCTAGTGCCCGACCGATGTCCGCGTCCTCCTCGATGTACAGGGTCTCCATTGAGGTGTCTTTGGAGATGCTGTTGGTGGACGAGGAGGAGGAGGCATCATATCGGCCAGTGGAGATGGAATAATGAAGGGTGGATGGTTTAGTACTGATGGAAGAAGAGGAAATGTTGGAATACTGCAATCCATTAGAAGATGAATGAGCAGGGAGTGATACAGTGAGGCCTTGAGCAGATGTTAAACTTCCTGGGAGATCCCTGGTGCCATCAAGAGACTCTGGAGATGGGCAAGATGGAGATTTTGCCTGAACTTTTGTTGATGGAGGGGACTGGACCACATCCTCATATCGAGGAGGCTGATCATTTCCAAAAGGAGAAAATGGCCTTTGCTGAAGTCCATGGAGAGTGTTGACCAGTTCGGATAGATCGTTGTACTCAGATCTTCCGGTATGCCCAAGGTCAAGATCAAAAGGCAGCTTCTTTAGATAGCTAGAGAGTCGTGCCATCATGGTTTTGTAAATAGCATCCGGATTTCCAGAATCATCTCCATCTCCAGTCATGGACTTCCTCTTTATGCACTGCTTTATAATGTCTGTGCACTTCTTCAGATCCTCTGAGCACTTCAGCAGGATGTCCAAGCAAGCTTTGATGTCTTCTCCGGAAGCATTGCTGTCTGCTTTGGTCTTCTCCAGAATCCGGGCAATGAGGTTCTCTTCTGTGAAGTTGTTAAGATAAAATGAGGCTGCATTGTTCAGGTTCTGCTCCAGTGAGATGCTTCGGTTCAGCTTCTGCTCATCCGGTGCTGATTTCTGTGGAGGGCAGTTCTCATCATTGCCGAAGTGTCCGTAGATGACATCAAGGTCAGCAGACCTCCGGCTAAACGAGTCAGGCCTCACTTTTCTCCCTTTCCTAAAGGTCACATGACTAGAGGAGTACTTCAACTTCTCGAAGGAGAACTCTTTCATCTTTCCACTGGCCAAGTTAATCGCCTCACCAGTGATGTCTTTCAGGCTCGTCGAGCTCTGGATGGCAGATCCTTTCTTCAGTCGTGGAGTGACTTGATAATGAAAGTCCTCTCCAAATCCAACATGACCGCAACCGCCATTTTCAAGCATTTTAGACACAGATTCGTGGTAGCTGAGTGGCCGATCGGTGTAGGTTTGAGAGGAATCCAGGATCTCAGCACAGGTGCTACGATGAGCCACAGTGCAGCTAAGCCCATGTTTTATTGCTCCACATGGTCCGTTACAGTAATGCACTGTCTGCTGAACGCGTCGGTCAACTACAACACTGTTATAATAATTTATACTGCTGACAACAATGCGATATGTCGCCGCCATCTTCTGTACACATCAATAAATTAACAAAGACAGGAATCGGTCCAAATCGAACACAGTGATGAACAATACTTTTGCGGAGACTTACAGTAATAAAAGGGTTACATCAAATACTGCTGCTTTTGCTGATGTTCAGGACAAAGAACAAATGATTTCCATTAGCTGTGTCCCATCCTGAAGGCAGTAATTGTAGCATAAGCAGCGAGGCTATCCATTCCTCAGCGTGAGGCCCTGTGGCCTAATGACAGGCCGACAAACTGCGCTCCGGATCATTTCTCCCCAACGGAAAATGCAGAGGTCCTGCTGAGACTTCTGTCTTGATCTGTTTAACAGATGTGCTTTCCTTCCTCAAGCGCACACTCTCTCTCTTGATTTTTCTTTCCTCGCTTTCTCTCTCTCCTCCTCCAGATAAATGGTGAGCTCAGTGAGGAACCCCTGTGAATTAAAAAAGAGAGGAGATTCTCATTTAGATCCAGCAACATTACAGAGAGACAGACAGACAGATGAGACACCTAGAGTAGGGCTAGGCGATATGGCTGAAAACTGTATCACAATATCAGTGTTTCATATCGGTCGATATCGATAATTATTGATATTTTTTATGTCCCATTAAAAATAAAGACCAGGAAAAAAATATATTACATTTACACAATTTGATTTTAAACTTAACCTTCCTCTGATCATAGTCCCCTCAGTTATTAAGACAGAAATGTCAACAACCATGGAAAACTCAAATAATTAAAATGTAAACATAAGTCTAAAGTCACAATTAACACTTAATAATTATCTCTTAATATTTAAGGTGCAAAATGAAAGAAAATGTAAGACATGCTTAATAAAGTGCAATAAAATAGTGCAAAGTGCATTTTCTGCTTATGAAGAGGAATCCAGCAGACCAGCACGAGACAACGACATGGCACAACCAAACGTGATACTGTTACATGATTGGTTGTTAGCGTATCACTCCCTACTTTGCTAGGTTACCACAGAGCGAGTGCCTTTGTTAATACAACTGTCACGGGCAATCAGAGGCGGACCAGAAGACTAGCAGTTAGCCCTTGTTGCATGAACGGTAAACCCAAACGCGGAAATATAGCGAACAGGCAGGATAACCACACGAGTTATTGTAAGAACTCTCTCACGCCGAGAGCAGGAGTTTACACAATTAAACTTGCGTTCTAGCAACTCACACTCAATCTGGAATTGGACCCAAAATGGTGAGTACTCACATAAGATCCGGTAAAACGTCGGAAACGGCATGGGCAGACTCGATGACTGAGTGATGTGAAGTGCCATCTTGTCTCCTTTTGTGCTTCCTGAATCGCGACTGTACTACTTCCGGGTCCTACTGCCGGTCGCGGAGCAAGTGCGCATGACAGCAACCGAACTACTGTAGCTTCGCAACCTCTGTTTTCTTCCGACAAAGAATAAAAATTATCTAATGTTTTATCGAACATTATCACGTGTCTATCGCGATACATATCGTTATCGTTTTATCGCCCAGCCCTAACCTAGACATATAGCAGACTTTTGTCAGTACAGACTGACAAAAAAAGAGACACAGACTGACAGGCAGAGGAAGACAGAAAGGTAGACAGAAAAAGACACAGGTAGGCCAACCAAAAGGGAGACAGAAAAAGAGAAAGGCAAAAAGGAAAGCACACGGATTAGCCAAGAAACAGACACAGAGAAAGAATGATAAATAAGCAGAAAGAAAGACGAATTTATACACATGCAGACTTAGACAGATAAATAGATCAGTAGACCAGTCTTGAGACAAACAGATGGATAGAAAAAAAGAAAGAAAGACAGAAATACTGTAAATAAGGAAAGAAAGAAAGAAAGAAAGAAAGAAAGGCCAGTCCACAGACAGAGGAACAGACATATAGATAGAAAAGTTACTAGAGAGAGAGACACAGACGTACTGTACGGATGGATGGCTTGATGGATAGACAGACAGACAAGCACATAAATACATAGAAACAATACAGTAGCTTGACTAACAGATGGATCGGTAGATAATCGGTCAAAACATGTCAGTGGAAAGCCAAATCAAGTGAGCATTTTCTGCAACATTTAATGAAGACATAAAGTAGCCAGTGCCAAGAGGTCATAAATTAAGGTTAAGTTAGGTTTAATGTATATATATATAGTATTTTACCTTACTAACATGTCTTTTCAAAATTTTTAAGATTTTTATATGTAAAAATATGATTATAGTGTTAGAAATTGGTAATATTGGTAATATTTTTGGATGGCAGGAACGGATTATCTGCATTTACATTATTTCCTCTGGAACAATGCGTTTCATAATATGGAATTTCACCTTAAGAACTCGCTTCCAGAACCGATTAAAGTGCCCCTATTATGCCATTTTAAAGGTTGCTAATATTGGTTTATGAGTCTCTTAAAACAGGTCCTTCTCAAAAAATTAGCATACTGTGATAAAGTTCATTATTTTCTGTAATGTACTGATAAACATTAGACTTTCATATATTTTAGATTCATTACACACAACTGAAGTAGTTCATGCCTTTTATTGTTTTAATATTGATGATTGTGGCATACAGCTCATGAAAAATCCCTATCTCAAAAAATTAGCATATTTCATCCGACCAATAAAAGAAAAGTGTTTTTAATACAAAAAAGTCAACCTTCAAATAATTATGTTCAGTTATGCACTCAATACTTAGTCGGGAATCCTTTTGCAGATTCTTGTGTCTTGTGTCTCTCAACTTTCTCTTCACAATATCCCACAGATTCTCTATGGGGTTCAGGTCAGGAGAGTTGGCAGGCCAATTGAGCACAGTAATACCATGGTCAGTAAACCATTTACCAGTGGTTTTGGCACTGTGAGCAGGTGCTAGGTCGTGCTGAAAAATGAAATCTTCATCTCCATAAAGCTTTTCAGCAGATGGAAGCATGAAATGCCCCAAAATCTCCTGATAGGTAGCTGCATTGACCCTGCCCTTGATAAAACACAGTGGACCAACACCAGCAGCTGACATGGCACCCCAGACCATCACTGACTGTGGGTACTTGACACTGGACTTCAGGCATTTTGCCATTTCCCTCTCCCCAGTCTTCCTCCAGACTCTGGCAACTTGATTTCCGAATGACATGCAAAATTTGCAACCTGTAGCCCATTTCCTGCACACGCCTGTACACGGTGGCTCTGGATGTTTCTACTCCAGACTCAGTCCACTGCTTCCGCAGGTCCCTCAAGGTCTGGAATCGGTCCTTCTCCACAATCTTCCTCAGGGCCCGGTCACCTCTTCTCGTTGTGCAGCGTTTTCTGCCACACTTTTTCCTTCCCACAGACTTCCCACTGAGGTGCCTTGATACAGCACTCTGGGAACAGCCTATTCGTTCAGAAATTTCTTTCTGTGTCTTACCCTCTTGCTTGAGGGTGTCAATGATGGCCTTCTGGACAGCAGTCAGGTCGGCAGTCTTACCCATGATTGCGGTTTTGAGTAATGAACCAGGCTGGGAGTTTTTAAAAGCCTCAGGAATCTTTTGCAGGTGATTAGAGTTAATTAGTTGATTCACATGATTAGGTTAATAGCTCGTTTAGAGAACCTTTTCATGATATGCAAATTGTTGGGTTTTCATGAGCTGTATGCCACAATCATCAATATTAAAACAATAAAAGGCTTGAACTACTTAAGTTGTGTGTAAAATATATGAAAGTCTAATGTTTATCAGTACATTACAGAAAATAATGAACTTTATCACAATATGCTAATTTTTTGAGAAGGACCTGTATGCAAGGTCAAAAAACACTTTAGTTTTCTCCAAAAATAGATTTAATTTGACCCCATTTCTAAATGATTCGTAAACGTCTCGTGTGAAGCATTTCGATGATTCAGTCTGTCTAAACTAGGGCTGCAACAACTAATCGATAAAATCGATAATTATCGATAATGAAATTCGTTGTCAACGAATGCCGTTATCGATTAGTTGGGCTGCTCACGTTATTGAGGCCCGCGACCACAAGATGCACAAATACACACACAGATACACAGTTGCTCGGTTACACAAGCGTTTGCAGGAAAAAGTGCGCGCCCCAAGTCCTCCAAGGTATGGGAGCAATTTACATTAAACACCTCTTATCGGGCGTTAAAATTGACCGTTAAAATTGACCGCGGTTATACAGGGTAAAAAAAAAAAAAACCTCGCATGCAGCTTTTTCTTTGCGTTCAAATACCAACGAACGCGAGGAAAACACATTTTACACTTCGGAGGACCGGATATATCCCATGATCCTACATGCTATACAGAGGGGAAAAGGGCAAAATAAACAGAGTGAATCCAGTAGCGGCGAGTTTTTTCTCTCTCTCCCCACGTCGCCGTATTACGAGAATGCCTAGTATTTATTTTATTATTTTTTTTATTGAGACAAAAAAAAAGGATAAAATACACGAGAGGATTGAAAAAATGTATAAACCGTGAAAAGGATGTAGTAGACACTTCAATTAAAAATATATTCTAAAAGTCTATTCTTATTATTATTAAGTTGAATTAATTTAAGAGAATTTAAAATTTAAGTCATTCTTAACAACTGAATGTATTTTTGTTTTAAACTATATATATATATATATATATATATATATATATATATATATATATATATATATATATATATAAAACTGTAAACTTGCCATCTGCAATTATTGTTAAAAACCAAAACGTTGATTTACATAAAATAAGGTTTAAATGTCAAAATTAAAGATATTTAAACTATGTGGCTATTGCATTTTTTAAAGTTTACTTTTATACATAAATAATACCCTGATTTATGGTTTTATATAGTTAAGCAAAACATCAAATTAAAGCGTCTAGCTGTTATCCGATTAATCGATTAATCGAAACAATAATCGGCCAACTAATCGATTATCCGTGAGCCCTTTCCGTGAGCCCTCACTGCTGTGATTGGTCAGATGGCGCGGTCCTTTATGATTGGTCTACCGCTACAGCGTGTGTCGGAAAAAAGAAACGCCCATTACCATAACTGAACAACGGCTCTGGAGACCCGTCTATACATAGAAAAGATGGCGTTGGTTTTACCGTATCGATTTGAGCTGGAGTCTGACGATAAAACGGTTGAAGTGGCACATCGACAAGAAATTGTTTCGCTAGCGCGACTGGAGCCGGACGTCTCTCAGTGGTAGGTGTCATATGTTAATGTAGATGTACGGGCGCTCGTGATGTGCATATGTGTGTGTGATGCATTTTTCAACTCAGGGCTTGCTGTAGAATGGCACGGGGCATGCGCACTTCGCGAGTGTTACAGTTCAGTTTTGGTGAATGGTGGAGAATAAACAGTTAAAAAGGATTTCGTGTGCTCTCGTTTTTATTGTTTTTTTATATTACAAAGTGTTTAAGCGAACCCGGCATGAATGCTTGGTCACATTAACAAGAGTGTGGTAACGTTAATTGGAAGATGGCGGGCAAGTTGTTTGCGACGTAGAACGTGGGCGGACATTATGCAAATATGTTACGTAGTGATCCATAACAGAGAAACATTAGATTTGCTAATGACTCGTTTAGGGGAATGTGAGCCGACACTTTTTTTAAGAGACAAAAACTTCATTTATCGTGCACTGTCGGCGTCACAGATAGTGCAGATAGTTTATGTTCACATACAGCTACATGACACACTGCATGAAAAAGCATAATAGGGGCACTTTAAATGCCGAAGCACGCCTGTAGATAGATAGATATAGAGAGATGAAATGAAAGACAGACAGACAGTGTAAACCATTAATTTGAATGTTTTTATGTTTTCTATGCTATACATTTTCAGTAATTAGGAATTTAAACTTCATGTTGTTGTTGTTCTCCCGAATTTCTATTTCCCTCTGGGACAAGTTCATTATGGGTACATCCCTCTGCATGTCAGTGCATTAACTGTGCCCTTTGAAAGCGACAAATAAATGAGTCCCACAGTAGTGCACTAGATAGTGAACAGGGTGCGGCTTCAGACATAATGACTAGTGCTTAGTAATGTTTATGCCCTTAATTCACATCTTAATTACACTCTGCCTGTCCTATCACGATGATAATAACTGGTAAATAATAACAGGCTGCAGTCGGTAAATACAGCTGCGGAGGTTATTAATACCATTCCAGGGGTTTGATGTCAGAAGTCGAAAAAAAAACCTCACTGTACACTTCCTGTCTCTGAGATGAAAAGAGAAAGGAATGAGCAAATAATTGGAGGGAAAGTTACAGACAGAGCACTAAAACCCCACAATCTCCCTGCAGCAATAGACACACACAAACACACACGCAAATATTATGCTTTACTAAAGCTACTGTACTACTGTGGTACACTCCTTACTACAGTAGTCTGGTGGTTTGGGACACAGCCCATCACCATCGCATTCACCAGTGGCTATGCTAACTTAGAATGTTTAGTATGCTAGCTGCTTAGCAAACTAGAGTGATCTAGCAAAACACAATTCTGGTAACAGTGGTTTGGAAAACACGCACACACACACACACACACACACACACAGTGATGCAGTGCTAGCTAATCAGATAGTTAGCAATGTTGAGTAACTATATAAATTAAAAAAAAAAAAGGTTTTGTCTGTACACTGGGTCAGAACTCACTCTTTCAATGATATCTTTATGGTTCATACATTGGAGGACCAAAGACATGTCTGTCTGTATGTCTGTCCCGCCAGATTTTGTCACAGCATCACACAAAACTGGCTGGACAGAATTGAATGAAACTGCCAGTTCTTCTGTATTTGCCAGAAGTTAAACCTGCAAATGAAATCAAATGAAATCCAAATGTTGAGTAGAAGGGAAGTTATAAGTTGTTTTGTGCCAGATTACATCACAGCTTCTAGTGCTTTTTCTCCCTTGAGGTGGGCGTGGCTATATGCATCACTCAATAGATCAATAGGTTACTTGCGTAAACCCGGTTCTCTGATAGCATTAAGTGAGGTGTCTCACTATGGGATACGCCCCTTCCGCGTATTCTTCAGAAGCCCTATTACATTACGCCAGCCCCAATTGGCTGGCAGATGTGACGTTGTGCCTTGGCGTGGCCTTCCCTCCCCCCGTATAAAGGGGGCAGCACGACGTCACTTCGCTATTCAAAACAAGCAACCTCTTCCTCGCTTCACACAGCAAGGAGGGTGATCTGGTGAGACACCTCACTTAATGCTATCAGAGAACCGGGGTTACGCAAGTAACCTATTGTTCTCTTTCAAGCATACGTTTCAGTGTCTCACTATGGGATATCCTAACTCCCGTATTGTCAGATAGCCTGTCTTGAAGTCTTCTGCCAACCATAATCAACACATTCAGGGCTGAGCGATTATTTTTTTTTTTTTAACTTGTAGATTCTGTCCTTACGCTCAGTACTGCGTGAGCTACAGTCTGAGCTGTAACATCCAGTTTATAAAATCTGGCAAATGTGTGCGGTGATGACCAGCTCGCCGTTTCACAGATATCCTGTAATGTGACACCGGGCACAGTGTATTTAACTTTTGCTGCTCCGACGATGCAAAAGGGGGTGGATGAAAGGCTGTCAGCTCGAGAAGGTTTATAGCATTAATGACTTTAGGCGACGCGCGCCTTTCATGAATCTGCATATCAGAGAATGTTGTCCCACTGTTTTGTTATCAAACCCAATGTGACACGCAGATATAGTGGCTAGGAACACTTTTATGGTTGAGAACGCTTTGCCTTTATCTATCATTTCCTGAAGAAATGAAAGAACCACTGCCACTGAGCACTGAAAAGGAATCTCGTGTCTAGTTGCGCACCAGCGCTCAAACACATTCCATTTGCAGTCATATAGAGACCTAGTTGACGCTGCTCTGGCATTCTGTATGGTTTTGATAACACTGTCAGGTACTGCCAGTCTTATTTAGATTGGACCACTCACAGGCCAAGCCCATAGCGCCAGTCGTCCCGGGTGAGGATGGAAGATCTCCCCTTCCTCCTGTGACAGAAGGTCTCTGCGCTGCGGGAGAGACCACGGTTCGTCGTACAGCATGTATATGTTCTCCGCAAGCCAGTGTTTCCCCGGCCATCCCGGAGCTATTAGTATCAGTTTCATACCTTCCTCCCTTACTCTGCAGAGAGTTGGTGATATCAGCGCTATTGGTGGGAACGCGTATAGGAGGGTGCGAGGCCACTCGTGTGCTAGCGCATCTATTCCCAGGGGCGCGCTCCGGTCCTTCAGGGAAAAGAACAGGTGACACTGGGCGTTGCCTTGGGACGCGAACAGATCCACCATCGCCCTGCCGTATATGCTCCAGATCTGTTCAGTCTCCACTCCCCGTAGGGGGGATTTCCCCTGGACAGCAGATCTGCACCCCGATTCATCACACCCTGTACGTGTGTCGCTCTCAGGGATCGAAGGTTGACACTGCCCCATAAGATCAGTCTGCGTGCTAGCGTGTGCAGCAGAAGTGATCTGAGGCCCCCCTGATGATTTATGTAAGCTACAACTGTAGTGTTGTCCGTTCTCACGAGAACATGATTTCCTCTTAGAAAAGGAAGAAAGTGTCTTAGTGTCAGAAAGACAGCTAGCATTTCCAGATAGTTTATGTGAAGATTGGTCATATGCTGACCCCATCTCCCATTCACTATTCTGCCTTCGTGAATGCCCCCCCAACCGGATAGCGACGCGTCCGTTGTTATTATCTTTCTGTGTCGAACTACACCCATGGCTACCCCTTCGTTCAGGAAATGCGGGTGTCTCCACTGGCGCAGTGCTAGAACTGCCTCTGACGTCACTCTTACCCTTCTGCGTGAGTGACGTACTGGGTCCAGTCCCTGAGACGCTACCCAGCGTTGAAATTCCCTCATATGTAGTCTCCCTAAGGGGATACCTATCAGGGCTGAGGCCATCAGTCCTAATAATCTGAGGCATGTGCGAAAGGAAACCTTGTTTCCTCTCTGAAACTGGGCCATGCAACAGGTGAATCTTTTCACCCTGTCTGCCGAAAGTCGCGCTCTGAACTCTGAGTCCAGCGACAGTCCCAGATACGTTATGGATTGTGTGGGAATTAAAACACTCTTTTCTGTGTTTAACCTTAGTCCCAGTTTCTGTATGTGTTCCATAAGTATAGCTGTGTGTTCTCTCGCTTCTTGCTCCGAGCGGGCTGTCACGAGCCAGTCGTCTATGTAAGTAGCGAGACGAATGCCTTTTTCCCTGAGCGGAGTCAGCCCCGCTTCTGTACACTTTATGAATACCCTGGGGCTGAGGGACAAGCCGAATGGTAGCACCAGATATTCGTATACCACACCAAGGAAGGCAAATCTCAGAAACTTCCTGTTGGGTGGGTATATCTTTATGTGAAAATATGCGTCCTTCAGGTCGATTGATGTGAACCAATCTCCTTGGCGCTCTATTTGCAGGAGTGTAGAATGAGTGAGCATTCTGAACTTGTACTTTCTTAAGTATACATTCAGCGCACGTAGATCTAGTATTGGGCAGTGGGCTCGAGTTCCTTTCTTCGGAACGAGAAAGTATCTCGAGTAAAACCCGCTGTGGCTCACTTCGTGTGGAACCACCCTTATTGCCCTCTTGTTCAACAGAGAGGAAATCTCCTCCTGAAGGACATTCTTCAGCGTCCCCCGCACCTGGGAATGAATTATCCCTTTGAAGGTTGGAGGTGAAGCTGCGAACTGCAGTCTGTACCCGAACTGTACTGTCTTTAGTACCCAGCGGGACTGCGTGCATTTTTGCCAGCTGCTTATCTGCAGTGTTTTGGCGCCATCGTGCGGCTGAATCTCGAACGGTTCCGTGGTCTGTACTGCGCATGCGCGGGCACTTTGCGCTTTGACAGAGTCTGTGTGCTCCATCACCTCTGTGAGAGCGGTAGCTCCCCGAGGTGATGTTATACTGTGTTTTATTGACATGTTTTGCAACATATTTTGGGGAGATATTTTTTGTGTAATATTTTTTTGGGGGTACAGTGAAATCTTTATTAAGGATTGAACATGGAAGGTGCTTGTGACACCTTGGTGTATGCACACTGCTGCACCGTTCCTCTTCCTCTTCACTGCCTTGTCTCCCCTTGCCCCGTCGGGCTCTCCCCTCCATACAGAACAATTGCGGGCTCTGGAACTCCCTTGTAACTCTTGAGGGTCGGGAACTAGTGAACTGAGGGGCTGTTGGTTCCCTTCCCGAAGGCAGGCCCCGTCAAACGGCCTTCTTCTTCCTTCTCGCTCCCTGAAGGTGGGGTTGAGAATGAGGATGAGGCTGGGGCTGAGACGCAGGCTGAGCCGTCTGAGCTGTCACTGGTTGATAGCTCCTCCTCTGCCAGGGAGCTCTCTGCTCCGCGACCCCGCTTTGGCCAGATGCATTCATGCTCGGCCTCTGCCGTTTGGGAATGCGATAACTGGGTGGAGGGCGGGCCGTGACCTGTGTGAAGGTCTGTCGAAGCGGCGGGGGGGGGGTGCCGTCTGCGCCTTCCTGGGCATGCAGAACTGTAGAGCCTTGTCATCCCTCTTTTTTTCCTCGCATCTTTTCTGCATCAGTGTCAGCGCCGAGCCGAAGATGCCGTCTGCCACCACTGGTGCGTCCAAAATGGACTCCTTTTCCCTGTCGGAGAGATTGGCTAGGTTGAGCCACCTTCCTCTCTCCTGGATGACCATCGTGGCCATTGCCATGCCCGCGGCTTGCACCGCGCACCTCTGAAGCCTCAGCGAGAGATCCGTTACAGCGCATATCTCCTCCCACTGTGTCTGACCTGGTGTGGTCGAGGCTTCGTCCTGCAGCTCCGCCTGGTATGCGGTCAGCAGGGAGGTCGCATTTAGGGCTCTCGCACAAAGGGCGACCGCTTCATAGGCGCGTTCCGTCATGCTTGACTGGAACCGCTCCGCTTTTGATGGCAACGACGGATTTGCAGCCGCCGTGTGTCTCGGGAGCAGGTGCGCAGCCACTAGCTGTTCCATGGGGGGCATCCGGAAAAGTCCTGCCTTTTCCATACCCTCCACGTCCAGTGCGGATCCCCCTTGCACTGGCACCTTGCTGGTGAAAGGTTTGTCCTTCCAGGTCACCGCAAGCTCCTCCAGGAGCTCTGGGAAGACTGGAAGGAGCTGCCGTGCCGCCCGTTTTGCCCTCGGCAGCCTCTTGCCCTCATAGCGAGACTGGATGTCAAGCTTCTCCGCGGCGCGTTTGCACACGTCCTGCGGGTCGACGTTAAGGAGTGGGGATGGTGCCCCGTCCCTAGTCTCAGTGGTTCCCATGGCGGCAAGGGGTTGTGCTGAGTGTACGGGTGGGAGGAAAGGCGAGTCCTCGAAATCCTCCTCTTCCTCAGATAGGAGAAAGTCGGACTGGCCCTCTTCCTCGAAATCGATTGCGCCTTCCTCCTCGTCAGTGCTGAGCACACTGGGCAGAGGGGCGCAGGCATTGAGCTGTTCACCACAGGATAAGGCTGCCGTGGTGGGCAGCTCTCCAGGGATGGATACCTGTGGAGTGGCAGCTGGAGTGGGGCTAGGTGACAGGAGTGGGTCGAGGCCCGACAGGCTAGCTTGGTGCGCTAGCCTGCGACGAAGGCTCTTCGTGGTGAAGCGTGCGCAGTGCTCGCAGGAACCGGGGTTTTCAACCGCTAGTTGGGCATGTTTCAGCCCAAGACACCCCGAGCAGACCTGGTGTGAGTCTTTGCCCGCGATTTTGTTCCCACACAAGCAGAGTTGCACGTCTCCTCCTCCCCTAGCTTTAGCACACTGCATTGCTGCAGCCATTGTTTCTTCTGGATAGGCTTCTAGTGTGAAGCGAGAAGAGGTTTTTGAATAGCGGACGTCGTGCTGCCCCCTTTATACGGGGGGTGGGAAGGCCACGCCAAGGCACAACGTCACATCTGCCAGCCAATTGGGGCTGGCGTAATGTAATAGGGCTTCTGAAGAATACGCGGAAGGGGCATATCCCATAGTGAGACACCGAAACGTATGCTTGAAAGAGAACCAACCGACACAACCGTAATGCGCCTAAAGGCTGCAACAAAGTTCTGGTTTCTGATAATGCTAGGTGGCTAGCAAGATAGATATATATTATTCGTAATAATTAGTGCTGGTGTTAAAATTAAATTCTAGGTAAGCTCAATCATGTTCAATACATGAACTACACATTCTTTTGATAGCTAATTAGTTTGTTGAGTTTTAGGTAACATTAACTAGTTTGTAGGCTAGTTAATGCTAGCTAACAACAATTCAGGTAGCTAGCTTGCAAGTAGTGTTGATAGAAATATAGTTATAGAAATATAAGGGTAGAAGTGTGTCAGTTATTATTTCATTCCACCCCCAGGGCAGCGGCACCTACAGGTCTTTACTGATCAGTGGGTTTGCACATTAAGGCTTAATTAGCGTTCAGCTAAAGCCCACAGAGTGTGTGTGTGTGTGTGTGTGTAGAGTAATTAGCACCAAAAACAAACAGCCTACAGGGTCTCTAGCTGAAACACACACACACACACACACACACACACACACAGTTATCTAATCTGCAGATCCCTCTGCATGCTGTTTACACAGAGGAACATCAGAGACGGGAGAGAGAGTGAGTGAGTCTCTCTGGCAGCAGCCACAGAATTCTGTGCTGGTTTACTTCCAAACCATCGACCTGGAAAACCCCAAAATCTGGGCCAAGCTCCCTACAGAGCCACTGTTAAATCACTTTCCTCACTTTTGTCATGGAGTCTCTCTTATTATGAGAAATCCATCCAACCTCATACACCAAACTGAGTGTATGAGTTTGAAGACATTTTCCTTTAATATAATAATATACATTTGGAGTTTTTTTATTTCAGATTTAAGACTTGCTATACAATTAAGATGATTTAAGTAATGGCACCTTATATAGGCAGCAGGAGTTCGTCTTTCTCTGTGGGAGCTGATGCACTGCAGTGGCTGAGCTGCATTACTGGATGTTTTGTGCTCTTCTACCTTTAAGCTGTTATTTTGTCATTTTCAGCTCTCTTTGTGTTTTGTAGGTGGGGCTTAATCAACTTTGCACTGAGCAAAGTTGGTTTGAATATTAACAAACAAGCTTGAGAAAATGAGCAAAACTATCTTAAATCTGGTGGAAATTTTTTAGCTCAATTCGGCCACATAAACAAAAAGCATTCAAAGCAATCAAATATTTGGACTCCTTCACCTTCGTCTTTTGTTAGCAGCTAGCTCCTCGGGACAGTAAGCTGTGTGGTCAACTCATTTCGGTCGGTATGGTGAGTTTCACTACGTGAACTCAAGGTTGAGGAAACAAGTAGGAATCCCCAAGTTATGGGATTTTTCCTCATGTTCCTACTCTGAGGTTCTGTGTTTCAGTTGAACGCAGCATTGTGTTTCCTGCAGTAGTAACGTTTAATGTAAAATTATCGATAAGCAAAAGACAAAAGTTCTATTAAGTCTGCCGCAGATGGAAGCCCAAAGCTGGCACGGAGCTGTGTGTGGTGTGTGTGTACTAGATGGATGGTTGTCTGATGGATGACTATAATAAGTGGAATAGAGTGTGCTGTAACATGAGCCACGTTAACTCGCATTCGTCAGTCGGGTGATAAAGCATTCAAACGTCAGAGTGATGGATAAACACCACCATGGTGCCTCTGTGACTCGACCTGCCAGGAAACACACACCTCAACCTTCAGTCCTGGCCTTACACACACACACTCTCTCTCTCACACTTGTGATTTTGAGAATGCCTTTCCATATAAATGTTTCACACTTGGGCAAGATCATGATCAGCTTTCCTTCCCTCTGCATGTTTATCTAGTTTTACACACACACACACACACACACACACACACGCACACACGCACACACGCACACAGTTACTGCAATACAGTGGCTATGTCCCAAATCGCATACTAATTATGTAGTGATGTATAACATCAGTAAACATTTCATCAAAGAGATTGTGTGTGTTTGTTTTTTTGTTACTACAAGCATGCAAGAGCAAATTAAACTTCGTTTACTTTAATTATCCCCTGAACCCAAGGCTCACTCCCAGGTGAACCCCTTCTGACAGAAATCAATCAGATTAAATTTTACTCACTCACTCACTCGTCTATATGGCTTTATCCTGTATTCAGGGTCGCGGGGGGCCTCACAGGAGGCTTAGGGCACAAGGTGGGGTACACCCTGGACAGGGTGCCAACCCATCGCAGGGCACACACACACATACAAACACATACACTCACACACTCATTCACACACTGCGGGCAATTTGGGAACGCCAATTAACCTTACCTACATGTCTTTGAAGTGTGGGAGGAACCCGGAGTATCCGGAGGAAACCCACTGACCACGGGAATAACATGCAAACTCTATGCACACAGAGACGGGAATCGAGCCTGGCCGGGAATCAAACCCGGACCCTGGAGGTGCAAGGTGTCAGTGCTAACCACTACATTCATCTTTCATGTTTAGTTGATGCTAAATTGTTTAAGTCCTCCCTTCATCGTCATTTATCAGACTTGTTCTAAATTATCACTAATTCATGTATTTATTTCCATACTTATGCTAATTCTGACTTCCAGACTCCTCCCCTTTCACAGTAATTACACAGGCACACATTTAACTTACAGGGCAACTTCTGCTCAAAATGAACTTTTTAGTCATGTTTAGATGTCCAGGTGTCTGAGAAACAAATAAAATATATATGAAAAAATATTCCTTGGCTTCCCCTGGGCTTCAGCCAATCAGACTGCAGCCTAAGCATGGGAAGAACATGCAAACTCCATACACACAGACCCGAGGTGGGAATTGAACCCAGACACTGAAGAGCCCGGTCTGCTACACCACGGTACTGTCTCTGCATTAAAATTCTGTTGAAATTTTAATTTTACTTTATTTTTCTTTCTTGTGTATACACCTTAGAAGTATGCATTTTTAATTTAATTACCTTACAAGTCAAAAGTCTGGACACCCCTTCTTGTTGCAATAACAGTATTGTGTCGAGTGCGTTTGTAAAACCCATCAAGCTCCATAATGAAACTGTCCCTCATGAAGACCTTCCCAGGAAATCAAGACTAAAACTGATCTCTGCTGCAGACGTTCATTTAGAGTCACCAGCCTCAGAAATCACCAATTAACAACCAGCACCTCAGATTAGAGCCGTTATGAAGCTTTACAGAGCAGAAGTAGCAGATAAACATCTCAATATCATCTGTTCAAAGAAGATTTTTGTGTGTTTTGTTGGCTTACCTTAATAAAGTATGGACATGGATAACAATATTCCCTGGACAGAGGACCTCTGACGTTGTTACCATAGCAACCAATGCAGGTAGGTCAATAATGTGTCAGATTTGGGAACAGAGTCAAATCACATCTGATCGCTTTCTAATAGCAGTGTGGACACTCAGTCCTAAAGATCAGATTTGTGAAACGCACATATCGGATTTGCATGCAGTAGATTTTCCTCATATTGTGACCTCATATAAGGAGAGCCCCTCCCCAAGGAAGGTAAAGAGATAAAAATAAATGCATTATCTGACACATGTTAGAACTTGTTAAAGAAATAATAAAAATGGAACCTTTAAAGCTAATAAATCAGACTCTCTTATCATATATATTTTATATATAAGTGATTTATTATGCTAATTTGATCCGAATATGTCTACTATGATTAATTTTATGCTAATTAAGCCTATTTACATTGAAGGTGCTCTACTTGATGAACAAATTAAATAAATCTTTTTTTTTTGGTACTATTTGATCAGTCTTTTCTATCTTTCTTTTTATTAACCATTCCCTGTATTGGTGAACACTGGTTGTACATTTACATCATGTATTTCATACTATTATACATTGCATACTAGTGTATTATTATGCAAATGAGATTTCTTGAATACGATCTTTGTAATTAGACCCTCCCCCACCACTGCTGCTTTAATGCTGACTAACAGCCCAGGCATGGTTGTGGTTATTGAGTTGGTGCTCTCGCTCTCTCTCTCTCTCTCTCTCTCTCCACAGCACATATGGTGACTCCATAAATTATGATCATTAAAATGCCTCTCATGTTTATGCTAATGATTTATACTAGGTAATGAGTCAGAGGAAACGGCATTCTGATGGAGGCGCACTCGCTCTAAAGTCTCCCAGTTGTGCTTAATCACAGTTAGCCATCTCTCACTGACGCATAAATCAGCTAAACAGTGTGAAGCGTTCACATTCAGAACGCATCAGCTCCTGAAAGGAATTAACAGCTGATAAAACTGCCCACATTACGGCTCAGGTTTCCGAACGAAAAGCACAGCAAGAACCGGTGAAGTGCTGTAGGGCTCGAGCTCTGAAGTGCTGTTAGTGTGCAGTTAACAGCCGTAAGCTTCAGCTCCATCACACCTTGTAAATATTTACACCCCAAAACCACTACATTTAAACAAAGAGCTCAGAGCGACACTTCATGCAGAGCGGAGTTCATAAGCGCAGCGCTAACTCAGTTCAGGCTCTCCTTCTGATTATTATCAGCATTTTATTATGTTTAAGATAAGCATTTTTAAAATACTGTAGTAATCATAACTCCAGGTTCACTTTTAGATGTTCTCATGAGTGTTTCTGTGCAGACTGCTGAGTATCTCCACCGAGAATACTGACAACACGAATATCATCATGGAGAGTAACGCCACTGAGAGAGTATAATCACTGAAAGTACGTACTGTATAACCACTCAAAGTACTGTAACGCCACTGAGAGGATCACCAATGTCAATAACGACACCTAGAGTATCACCACTTAGAGCAGGGGTTGCCAAGTTCAGGGAGCTGATCTGCAGGACTGTGGCTCTCTAGGACCGAACTTGCCTACCCCTGACTTAAAGCATGGCCACAGAGAGTATTGTCACTTGGAGTAACGCCACTGAGAATAACATCACAGATACTAGTTCCCTCTTTCAGAAGGGTCAAATTAGTTGCCTGTGTCATTGGAATTGTGTTAAGACCTGTCCTTTACATTATTAAAGCCTGGAAGGACAGAGCTGAACCCTCAACTTCACAGAAGAAATATGATCAGAAAAACATCCTGAATTAGCGTGACGAGAGATCATTTAAACACTTGGTGAATTTGCATAGTAAAAATCCCTAGATGAAATCAGAGCTGTGTTTAAGTGTGAAGGCGAATGAAGCGATGCACCCATCATGCATAGTGTCCACTGTACAAGCCTCTGGAGACCCCAGTGTTATGATCTGGGGTTGCGTCAGTTGCTTAGGTCTAGACTCAGCAATGTTGTGTGGCAGTAAA
Organism: Channallabes apus; assembly: GCA_030522415.1. Taxonomy (NCBI): domain Eukaryota; kingdom Metazoa; phylum Chordata; class Actinopteri; order Siluriformes; family Clariidae; genus Channallabes; species Channallabes apus. The sequence goes on along the minus strand of CM060111.1, from coordinate 21,446,267 downwards.
ATTAAGTCAGTTGACAACCTGAATGTACTGAACGACCGGGTTATCACATCTATGGAGGATTTCTTCCATGATGACATGGGGTATACTCCAGGACCCTAGAAGGGCAATAGTGGAAGGGCACTAGTGGCTCAGTGGTACTGTAGGTGTTTCACCTGCCATGTGGAAGGCCCAGGTTTGATTCCCAGCCGACCCCAAGCCCGCATAAAATGGGAGGGTTAGGTCAGAAAAAGCTTCCGGTGTAAATCCTGTGCCAAGCTTGTATGTGCGGACCCGATGGTTCATTGTGGTGACCCCTTGCCGGGAGCAGCCGTAAGACCAACAACAAGAGTGTAAAAGAGTGGCTCTGGGAGCATGAGCATATAATATAAGAGATGTGTAAAATGCACAATGCAAGAGAAATAATTAAACAGTTATTTTCTAAATAAGAATGATGAAAGCATCACTTGAAAGCATCACCATCATTTCATGTGGAGTTTTTTTTTTTTTACTCTTAATGTTTATTCATTCCATAACGGTATACACATGTATTTGGTTTTGTCATAAAGAGGCCTGGCTGCATTTTGTACCACAGTTATACCATAAGCTGGAGACTGGTTAAGACTGGAGGTCAAACAAGAAGACAGAAAATAATGGGTTTTACACCAATACGCAGTCATTACAGCAGAAACATGGCGGCGTGGTGGCGGCTAAAACGATCTGCTCTCTACACTGCCTTTTCCAGCTGACTTTTAGACATGCAATTATCAGCTGACTCTGATGTTTTCCTGAAACGTCCACGCAAGCGTTTCCTCCAGCTCCACATCGGATCGGGTTTCATACGAGGGGAAACTATGAGACATTCCCTCCCCTTACCATAGACTGAGACACACACACACACACACACACACACACACACACACAGCAATGTCAACACCTGCACAGCTAAACTGTTCCCCAGAGTAACATTTGGAGTTGCACCAGTCTCCAAAAATGCTCTGTAACTCTTCCATACACACTGTACATGACAATCACCTGAGCTAATCCCATTTTAACTATTTTTAAGATCCTAGCGCTTGCCTATGTCACTGGTGTTTGTTTTGATTTGCTAGTTTTGGTTATCTAGGGTTAGGATTAGACTTAGACCTCACCATGCCAAGAACTGTGACTGGTTGTGGTTTATAAAGTGTTCTTTGCTGGTGATCAGTGCTCCAGGGATTAAATGAAATGTCAAAATCTAAATGCTAGAATCTAATCCAAATGTTAGATAACACACATGTCTAGCTGCTTTCTTGCGTTTGGTTTAGCTACCAAGACTCAAAATCAGGGTAAATAAACAAAGCAGTCGTCATGCATCACTCGCCAAACACAACATATTCAACAATCACAAATGCTCAAATGCTGTTTTAATATGCTAGCTAGCTAGCGCATCAGCTATTTGCTATTTTTGTAATTATCGTCTATTTGTTAGCAAAGTGTCATTTGATGACATTCAAGTACAATCAATTACATGGCAGCATCTCTCTCTGTAGTGTGTGTGTGTGTGTGTGTGTGTGTGTGTGTGTGTGTGTGTGTGTGTGTTTGTGTGTGTGAGTGTGTGTATCAAGGATGCACTGGAAGCTGGATGTCATCTTAATCATTTAAACTGTGGACTGAAAAAGTCCCAAATTACCCATAATCATAATCGGCCAAACCAATTCATCTGGCGAAATGACTGAAAAGACCAGCTGCTCTCTCTCTCTCACACACACACACACACACACACACACACACACACACACACACACACAGAGACACACACACACACACACACAGCTGTGCTCCATCCATAAGTCTGTGCCTTTTGTTGGTGAATTTAATGATATTCAACAGGACATTGGACGTCAACAGGAAGTGTGTGCATCCTGTATTAGCCTTCAACACCAGCCCATGGCCATGACACCAGTGAAAACAATCATCTACAGGACACCACTACCTCAGTTACCCAACTCTCTACCTCAATAACCAGACTGTATACTGCAATTACCCCACCACACCTTAATAACACTACTCTCTACCTCATTTACCCTACCTCCACCTTAATAACCCCAATACCAGTAATCACACCCTCCACCATAATAATCCGGCCCTTCACCTTAATAACCACAACTTCTACTTAAATATCACCGCTCTCTACCACAAAACCTCCATTTTCTATTCTATTAACCCTAACTTTATATGCCAATAACCCAAATCTCTACCTCTATAACTCTCCTTTTTACCTCAATAACCATACTCTTCACCGCAAAACCACCAATTCCTAATTTAACAACCCCACCCTTTACCTTAACCGCACTCTGTACCTCAATATCTCTACTTTCTTTTTCAGAACACCATCCCTTTTCCTCAATAACCCCACTCTCTTCCTCAATAACCCCACTCTCTACCTCAATAACCCGACTTTCTAGCTCAATAGACCCCCACACTCTACCTCAATAACCCCACACTCTACCTCAATACACCCCACTCTCTACCTCAATACACCCCACACTCTACCTCAATAACCCCACACTCTACCTCAATACACCCCACTCTCTACCTCAATACACCCCACTCTCTACCTCAATACACCCCACTCTCTAACTCAATACACTCCACTCTCTACCCCAATACACCTACCCCCTACCTCAATACACCCACCCCCTACCTCAATAACCCCACTCTTTACCTCAATACTCCCCACTCTCTACCTCAATACACCCCACTCTCTACCCCAATACACCCACCCCCTACCTCAATAACCCCACTCTCTACCTCAATAACCCCACTTTCTACCTCAATACACCCCACACTCTCCCTCAATAACTACACGCTCTACCTCAATAACACCACCTTCTACCTCAATACACTCCACACTCTACCTTAATAACCTACTCTCTACCTCAATACACCCCACACTCTACCCCAATACAAACTCCCTCATATCTACCTTAATAACCTCACTATCTACTGTAAGAACCCCACGCTCTACCTCAATTATCTCGTCCTCCACCACAATAACTTCACTTCCTAGTTTCCAATCCCACTTTATATCTCAGCAACCCCATTTTTACCTCCATAACCACTCTCTCCCTCACTATCTTGATAACCTCATTATCTACCTCAGTAACACCCCCCTCTAAATCAACAAACCCATCTTTCACTGCAATAATCCCAATCCTTACCTCAAACTTTATCTCAATAACCATACTGCATACCTTAATAGCCATCACCTGTTCAGTAACTTCATCCCTGATTTTATCAACCAGTTATCAGGATTATAGAGTTTATCCAGAATAACTCTCCCTTTATCGTTTCCTCAGTGCTGAGTGGCTGCTGTTGTTGGTGGTGGTGGAGGTCAAGTCAGAACAAGTCCCACTGCAGCGCTTCAACACAAACATCAGCAAGAACATAACGAGCCCAACCCTAATCAGCCCCTCGCTTAGACGCAGCACCGGCACCCAAACCGACACTGTAATTAACTCAGCTCGTTACAGAGACAGTTACAAACACGTTAACGACAACGAACACTCACCACACAGGAGCGCAGGTCCTTAAATCATACAGAGAGTGAGAGGAAGAGAGAGAGAGAGAAATGCAGGCTGGTTTCAACCTGTGATTTACAACCTGAGCTGTGATAATGAGCCGACAACGGAACACTAAGAGGAAAATGCTTGAGGGAAAAGAAGAAGAAAAGACAGAAAGAATTATAGAACTATAGAAAGAAGGAATGAATGTTAATGTGTGTATGAGCTGAGGTTAAAGGAATAAAGAAAGAAATACAAAAAGGCAAACAAATTAAAAAGACCAAAAAGAAAGAAAGAATAAACAATACAGACCGACTGAAAGAAAAAGAGAAGAAAGAGACAAAGACAGAGACAGTGGAAGCGTAGTGAGCTGTTCTGAGAGTGAAGCATTCGATGATGAACAGCTCGTGTGGGAAAATTTTATCCTGCCGCACCACCAGCCTTCATTTTCCACACCCTGTTAGCCGTTAGCGCTCCTGTACAGCAGCAGGTGTAGTTCCTTGAGCAGTGTGTGTGTGTGTGTGTGTGTGTGTGAGCCAGCCATTCTGGAGCCAGTGCTGTGTATTAGTGTGTTTCATTATGGGACCTCGTCCTTTTTGGGAGCAGTGAGGGAACAAAACTAAAGAGGGACAATTTATAGTCATGTGTGTGTGTGTGTGTGTGTGTGTGTGTGTGTGGACAGTCTGGAGTTGAAATTTTCTAAATCAGCGTTTATTCCAAACTTTCTAATTACATCGATCCTCAAACAGACATGGGCTGTGTTTCAAATCGCATGCTACTGTACTTAACAGAGTTTATTAAAACAGCACACCACCCTCACTATTTAGCAATCGTTTAGCTAGGTGTTAAGCTAAGAAATTTTATCTGTTAGCATAACAACTGAACTTTGCAGCCTTGTTCCAAACCGTACCACACTAGATGGCGTTAACATTTTGGGCCCACCTTGAAAGCGTGCATGCTTACGCCTTACACATTAATCTGTAAAAGTAATAGACCACACCTGGAAATTAGCGAACAATGTCATCTGTATGTTTACAATTCATGATGAAGTTAGCTGGTTACTATGACAACACCAGGCAGGGTTTGTGGCTACATCTCATACCAAGAAAAGTCCATATGACGGTAAATCTGATGAAACAGGGTGGAGTGTAACACTTTTTAATCACTGGCTGTGTCACAAACCACACAGTAAAGCACTGAACACTAATTTGTGACTAAATGAAATATGCTCACTATTTAGCAAGCAGTATCAGCTAGCTAGGCACCACCAGGTGGCTGCGTCCCAAATCACAGACGTCTTTATCTCTGCGCCTCGGGGAGAAACTGCCCTAATGCCTTTTCTCACAAAACAAAAATAATAGTGTGTGTGTGTGTGTGTGTGTGTGTGTATGCTAGTTACATAAAGCCATTAAGTGTGTTTTGGTCTCTCAGTCAAACATAGCATTAAAGCTATTTTCCTCCACAGTCCTCTGGGAGTTACGTATCCGCTCCATTAGCGTTCGGGTCAGCGACTAACGTTTGCAATTACCCGGTTAGATGCTAACATGTTCATGCTATTAAATAGTTTTAATCCAACGTGTGCACTAGTGAGTGATGAGTAGCTCAAGTCTCAATTTTGTGGCAGAACAGCAAGAGCTAGTGTCGACCATTGTGGGCGTGGCCTTCCCAGTGGGCGTTTGTGTTTTCTCCTCCATAGCTGTATCTAGCTCCTAAAGTTAACTAGCAAAAAACTTACAAATACATAAATAACACACTCATTAGTGTGAACATGAGAATTTACAATTTACATTTCTCAGATCAAATGAGCAAGGCGAACTAACTGTACTAGTTCTCTCTGCTACTTCTTTACCCCGTGTGTCAAATTTGCGTAAATTGCACATACGAACTAAAGTAACAAGTCTGGAAATGAAGAAACCTTGCAATAAAATGTTTGTCCATGAAAAACGTACAGTGCGAAAAAAAAAAAATGTTTAAGCAAGGAAGTTTCAGAAGCCTTATGTTGGATTTGCACTAGCTAGGCTGCGTGTTAGACGAGTAAAAGCAGAAGCTGTGATCTTAAAGACTTTTGATTCGTTAAAGACTAAAAATCACAGTGACCCAGAGTGACTCTGAAACCTTCTGAGCTTCTGATCGCATGAGCTCCTTAATCCTTGTTATTTCCTGCAGGGGTGTGTGTGTGTGTGTGTGTGTGTGGGTGTGTGTATGGGGTGAGGGGGGAGGGGGGGGAGAGGAATTGTGTCTGACTGGAGTGTGGAACGAGGGAAAAGCGCTGCATAAAGCAGAGGAAAATCTCACGGCTAATCATGTTACCATCTGGAGGATAAAAAGTCGTTATTACTGAGGCACGACGTCCGACTGTAAAACCAGAGACGCAGCGTTATTAAACTAAAATCACAGAACGGCCTCGTCTGCGCAGACGGACGCTTCAAAACATCAGCGGGTTTGAACACAAAGAGCACACTGCAGACAAAGCCGCGGATTGGTGTCTCATCTTTCACTGTGTGTTCATGTGTGGGGACGTCTTTCTTAACGGGAAAGGATCTCCTTTGAAAGCGTATCTTTGTGTGTGTGTGTGTGTGTGTGTGTGTGTGTGTGTGTGTGTGTGTGTGTATGTTTCCTATAAGGAGGAATATCCCAAATATGAGAGTTACCTCACTTGTGAGAAATTTCCCATCAGACCGAGGACTTTTTTCCCCTCTTCTTTAAATGTGTGTGTGTGTGTGTGCATGTGTGTGTGTGTGTGTGTGTGTGTGTCTCACACACACCCACATGAGTCAGGGCCAATATGAAACACACACCAAGCCACCCGGACTGATGAGTTTTGAGTTCAGTCCAACAAACCTTATGGAAGCCTGATAGCCTCCAGTTTAGTGCAGAAATATACCGTTTATTTTTAAAGAATGTTTATTTTTAAACGTTTAAAGTTTAAAGAATCCTGAGTAAAGCAAAATGTGACATCCTGTATATAGACTTGTACAAAAAATTACAGAGCAGAAAAGAAAAGATCCCGAGAGGCCGGGTGCTGCTGCTTTACCTGCTCAGACGTCTAACAGCTTGGTGCTGAGCTTCATCTTCACTTCTGTGGAAGATAAAATACAGAAATCGTAAATAAATCCATCAAATGTTCATCAAATTTTAGCTTTTAATACATCTAAGCATTTAAGCTGAACACATCTCCCACAGACTCCACCCCTCTGTTGGCTGAAAAGACACCCACCCACACCTGCTCTCTTATACACTATACAGTACCAGCGTTAGTGCACGTCATTGATGGTAAAGAGTTTGTAGAAATATTTAAAGGTTAAAGCTAAAAATAAGCTTTTAATGTAATCAGTGATGTTATTATTTCAGTCTGAAGCCCACGTACATGTTGATCAGATAAAGATGAAGTTGTCTTAAAAGGATTCGTTAAAATTCATGTATACCACTTCAGTGCTGTTATTTCAGAGGTGAAAATATGAACTAATAAAATATTCAGTTTAGCTTTTTCTAATTAATATCTATTGGTGTTTGTTTACATTGAGACAGCAGCGCATTAGTAGCTTATTTTAAAGTAGACTATTAAATACAACACAGAACTGTTCATAACATCGCTTTTACTCAACATTTTGATTTCACTTATGGTGCAGATTAAACTTAAGTACTGCAAAAGTCTCATTAAATTCTGTCCAGCGATCAATTTACGACGCGCCCACGGTATGACGCATGCGCAGTACGCTGTGAAAACATGCGTCCATAATCTGGCACAAAACAGCACATGACTTCACTTCTACTCAACACTTTGGTTTCACTTATGATGCAGGTTTAATTTCAGGCAAATACAAAACTTTGGCAATGTTTTGTTAAATTCTGTCCAGCCAGGTTTGTGTGATGCAGTGACAAAATCTGGCTGGACAGACATACAGACAGACATAAAGAAATACAGACAAACAGACAGAAATTTGGAGGACCAAAAAAGACTGGTCCTTCAATGTATTAAACAGAAAGATATCATTAAAAGAGCGAGTTCTGACTAATGTGCAGACAAAAACTTTCTTTTATTTATATAGATATCACCTGCAAAACACACCCACTCTCCCACATTACCATCTATGGTTTTAAAGCCACACACATTAATTTAAATGACAGCCCTTCAGATGAATTTTTAAAAACTTAAAGCCACACCCTTACAGAGCTCCTCCCATGTCCATATACAGTACAGACGTCACACCCACTAAGAGCTCCTCCCATATCCATGTATAGACTTAAAAGTAGGGCTGCACGATATTAGGAAAATATGCGATATGCGATATTGTTGTTGAATACTGCGATAACGATATTTCTTGCGATATAACATTTCCCTAGAGAAATGCATTTTTTAATTATTATTATTGCCTATTTTTTTATTATTTATTTTTATGTAATGATCATACTAAAATAAACAGGTAATAGATATTCGTCTGATGTAATTAAATCTAATTCAGGCTAAAAAGAAACTATATGTCAAGGAAGTTGCAAATATTTAGACTTCAAAACACTATGAATGACTTAAAACCCTCAATTGTTATAAAAGGCTTACGTTGGCACTTACTGTATCTTTGCATAATTGACCCCATGTTTATTAGCTGCTCAGCAATCGTTTGTAGTTTTTTTGCTCTGGCATAAAGCCATTTGTGCTTTGCTTTCCACAGATTCAGATGTTACCATGCGATTCTCCTGCTGTCTGTATTCTGCCAGCTTTCTTTGAAAGAAGTCGAGTGGCTTATTAACGTGACTGGAGGTTGTTGTCTCTAAGTGACTTCCTAATTTGTTGGGTCTCATGCGGTCTGCTGCCAACGGTATAAGACACAAAGCACACACGAGCCTCTCTCCTGCCCCCACCATCCCCACCATGAATCCAAGCTCAAGATAGGCTTCTTTAGGGGTGGGCGATATAACCAAAATCTTCTATCACGTTAGAAGCTATTTTCTACCTTGATAACGATATATATCACAATATAGCAATTTGTATCTGAAAATG